>CM076854.1:53017317-54217317 GCA_039519185.1 Astragalus membranaceus | reverse complement strand
ATCTCTTATTTCTTGCTATCGGTTTAGCGATCCTGCGACGACCGAATAATTTCCTTAGCACTCAATAATTTTACTAATCAAGCACTAAATTAATCCAATCGGGTTAACATCCAAATAAGTCGCCCAATTATTTTGAGGATGTTACATTCTCCCCCACTTAAAAGAATTTTGTCTTCAAAATTAAACACAACGTACCTCAAGAAAACAAATACGGATACCGAGTCTGCATATCGTCCTCCAACTCCCAAGTAGCTTCCTCGACGGAAAAACCATCCCAAACCACCTTGACAATGGGAATCGACTTCATCCGTAGCGTCCTCTCGCCACGTTCCATGATGTAATTTGGATGAGGTTGGAAAGACAAGTCCGGTCGAAGGTCAATCGTTTCAAAATCTAGCGGTTGACTTGGATCGGGAATGTACTTCCACAACTGAGACACATGGAACACATCATGGAGATTTGACAATGGTGGAGGCAAAGCAATACGGTATGCAAGAGGCCCAACTCGCTCGATAATTTGGACGGGTCCAATATACCGAGGACTGAGTTTCTTCACCCGTAATGCCCTACCTGTGCCAATTGTTGGTGACAATCTCAAAAACACATGATCACCCGACTCAAACTCTAACGGCCTTCTCCTTTTCTCCTTTTGTCGGCATAACTCTTTTGCCTACTTTGAGCAGCTTTCATTCTTTCCTTGATCTGGCGGATCTTTTCAGTAGTGTCATGAATCATCTCAGGTCTTAACAATCGATTCTCACCGACTTCCCACCAACACAATGGAGTTCTACATTTCCTACCATACAAGGCTTCAAAAGGTTCCATTCCGATACTGGAATGATAACTGTTGTTGTAAGAGAATTCCACCAATGGAAGATGATCCTCCCATTTCTTTCCGTTATCAAGTACCGAAACCCTAAGCATATCCTCTAATGTCTGGATAGTTCTCTCGGTCTGACCATCTGTCTGCGGGTGATAAGCGGTACTAAGAAGTACTTTAGTCCCCAATGCTTCATTCAGAGCTTTCCAAAATCGAGAAGTGAATTTCGGATCTCGATCCGACACTATACTGGTAGGAACCCCATGTAACCTTACTATGTTCTTCAAATACACCTCAGCTAACTTGGATACTTTACTGCTCGAACGAACTGGAATAAAATGAGCTGATTTGGTTAACCGATCCACAACTACCCAAATGGAGTCGTTACCGGCTTGAGACCTTGGCAACGCCATTACAAAATCCATAGAAATGTCTTCCCACTTCCACACTGGCACGTCTAGTGGCCGTAACAGACCAGCAGGCTTCTGATGTTCTATCTTAACTCTTTGGCAAGTTAAGCATTGAGATACGAATTCAGCAATCTCTAACTTCATTCCATTCCACCAATACATCTACCTTAAATCTCTATACATCTTGGTGGATCCAGGGTGTACAGAAAATAAACTTCGGTGTGCTTCCTCTAGCACTTGCTTTTTAATATCTTCATTATCGGGCACACAGATCCTACCGTTGAAACAAATAACTCCATCACTATCTTCGGTAAAGTTTGGCAACACTTTTTGTGATTATAGCTTCACATCAATTTCCTGTGCTAAGCGAATAGAATCCCTTAATGAGCTAGAGATCCTCATGTGGTTCAACACTAACCGGTTCTTTCTTGATCTTGCATTCAAATTTAAGTCTCTAAAGGACTCCAACAATTTCATTTCATGCATCATAAACTCTGCTATGTGAATGGATTTCCTACTTAGTGCATCAGCTACAACATTAGCCTTTCCCAGATGATACTTCAATTCGAAGTCATAATCCTTCAGAAATTCCACCCACCTTCTCTGCCTGTTATTCAACTCCTTCTGATCAAACAAATATTTCAAACTTTTGTGTTCACTAAAGACTTCGAAACGAGACCCATATAGGTAATTTCTCCAAATTTTCAGTGCGTACACAATAACTGCCAATTTGTTGGTTCTGCATGAGAACACATCCCAAACCCTTTCCAGAAGCATCGCTGAAAATTTGAAAATCCAAAGACGGATCTGGAAGAATTAGGATTGGAGCAGAAGTCAACCTAACCTTCAACTCTTGAAAACATTCCTCACAATTGGCATCCCATATAAACGGTTGGGCCTTACGAGTTAACCGAGTAAGTGGAAGAACCAATTGTGAAAAACCTTGAATAAACCTCATGTAGTAACCAGCTAGACCCAAGAAACTTCTTATTTCAGTGACTGATGTTGGTCGTTCCCAGTTCAACACCGCTTCCACCTTACTGGGATCCACCGCAACTCCCGATTGGGAAATCACGTGTCCCAAAAAATTCATTTCCGTCATCCAGAAGTCACACTTCGACGGCTTGGCATACAATTTCTTTTCTCGGAGTACGTTCAGAACAATGCGGAGATGTTGGACATGCTCCTCAATCGTCTTAGAATACACCAAGATATCATCAATGAATACTACAACAAACTGATCCAGGTAAGTGTGGAAAACTCGGTTCATGTAATCCATGAATACGGCTGGAGCATTAGTCAAACCGAAGGGCATCACTACAAACTCGTAATGTCCATACCTCGTACGGAAAGCTGTCTTCGAAATATCTAAGGCTCGTACCTTTATTTGATGATAGCCCGACCTCAGATCAATTTTCGAAAATACCACGGCACCTCGAAGTTGGTCAAGTAAATCGTCTATCCTTGGCAATGGATATTTGTTCTTAATCGTCACCTTGTTGAGTCGACGGTAGTCAATACACAATCTCATGCTTCCTTCCTTCTTCTTAACTAACAACACCGGAGCACCCCATGGAGAAGCGCTCGGTCGAATAAACCTCTTTGAGATCAACTCTTCAAGTTGAGACTTCAATTCCCTTAATTCTAATGGAGTCATCCTATAAGGAGCAATAGATATTGATCCTGTACCAGGAATCAATTCTATTGAGAATTCTACCTCTCGGTTAGGAGGTAAGGATGAAACTTCCTCTGGAAAGACATCTAGAAATTCATTTACCACTTGCACAGATGACAAATCTAAACCCGTTTCAGTAGATGCAGACAACATAATAAGAATAGCTTCCGCACCTTGGAATAATGACTGGCTTGCTTCGGTGTAAGAGATCGTTGCTTCAAAAGCTGCCTGTGTCAATCCTACGGATTCAGAGGCGAAGCTAATGGTTCGATCGGCATTGTTTATTGTTACATGATTTTCAGCCATCCAATTCAAACCCAGAACAATGTCCATACTTCTCATTGGCAAGCAAATAAGTTTCACAACAAATTGTCTGCCCCCTATGACAAGTAGGCAATTTTCACACAATGATTGGGTCTGGACACAACCCTTGGCAGCAGTTAAAATAGTTATCGGTTCGGATAGCTCAGATAATGCTAATCCCAACCGATCCACACACGCTTGTGATATAAAACAGTGAGTTGCACCAGAATCATATAAAATATTGACTGAGTTATTAAAAAGAGATCTCGTACCCCTCAGAAGATTATCAGTAGGTGTGATGGTTCGAGCATCCAATGTGTTGATTCGTCCCTGACTAGGAGCATTAGGTGCTCTTTGGAAATTCCTCTTGGCTGGGCACTCATTTGAATAGTGACCCACTTCATTACAATTGTAGCACCGGTTCGGTCCTCGCCCGCAATCTCCACTGTGATACTTTCCACACTTTGTAAAATTTTTGGTCTTTGGTGGATCAGACGTTTGCACCTGCTTCCCTTTATAATTGTTTCCCTTGAATTGTCTGTTTGGTGTAGAAGATTCAGCTACTTTCTTCTTACCCTTCCAATAATCTTTCCTTTCAGCATACATTTTCCTCAGATCCTCATCGGCAACATATGCTTGTTGCACTAAGGAAGGATAATCAACCAGAGTGTAAGAACTGAGGCCTTGGCTCACATCAGCTCGGAGACCTTCTTTGAACATTTGCATCTTCCACATATCATTTGGGGCATACTTCCCCAACTCATAGAACTGAGACAGTCTTTCAAATTTCGCAGCATATTCCCCAACTGACAAATCACCTTGTTTGAGATTCACAAACTCTGCTTGCTTACTTAGTTTCTTCACTGAAGGGAAATATTGCTTCAAAAACAATTCCTTGAAGTTGTCCCAAGTGAGGGGAGTTCCTTGGAGCTCCATCATTTGCCTTGCATTACATCACCAGGTGTGGGCATCTTCATTGAGCACATTTGCCGCACATATTACCTTCTCTTCTTCCCCGCATTGCAAGGTTTGAAAAAATTTCTCCATTGAATCAATCCAATAATAGGCAGTCATTGGATCCGGTCCACCCTTGTAAGTAGGGGGCTTCATCTTTTGAAATCGGAAATATGTCCGGTTAGGATCTTCTTGATAAGGTTGGAAATTGGGCTGTTGCAGACCCATTTGGTCATGCTGCATTTGCAACATATCCTGCATCATCTTCTGCTGATTCTCAATAACATTCTGCATCCATTCGAAATGTGGATCAGCAGGAGGAGGAACACCTCTACCTCTTCTGGCCACGATTCTGCGAAATATGCACAAAGTATTAAGTTGATCAAGCTCAATGTCTAATAGCATACTAAGAAAATCACGACTGAAGAAAGCAAATACCCTAAAAGCTAAGTCCGACTAGGTCGAACCGCTCTGATACCAACTGTAACACCCCGGTATGTTTATTTGTTAAAAACACCCAAGTGCACATCAATAACACATCAGAGATAATATTTCCTGCTCAGACACTGAATACCACTATAAAATTTTTTGCTGAAATATGACATAACCGTCTTATATGTAACACCCCGGTATTTCTATTGACCAAAAATACCCAGGTGCACATTAGTAACACATCAGAGATATATTTCCTGCTTAGACACTGAATATCACTATAAATTTTTCGCTGAATATAACTCAAACAGTCTTATTTACAACAAGACAATATGGTTCTCAGACCATATACCATCAGCTTCTATAGTATTCAGTATCATACAAGAAAGCGGAAGAAAGAAATACATTAAATACATAATGTCTTAGTATACAGACAACAAAAGGGAAATAAGCTTAAACATAAAGCTAGGCTATCAGCAACCAGTCCGAGCTCAACCTACTCGTGCCTCTTGGATTTCCGCTGTCCCTGTGTCTCTGTAAAACAACAACATTTAAACAGTGAGATACAATCTCAGTGAGTTCTACCGAGACCCCTACTAACACTCTCGGTTCATTTATTAGTTCTTTTATAGCTTAACCCGACACCGACTGCAAAACGCTGCTACTCCCGGTATGTCGTAAAATAAACAAAGTGCGGCACCGACTGCAATTCCATGCTAATCCCGGTGTATCGCGCAACACAACAAGTACGGCACCGACTGCAAAACCATGCTAATCCCGGTGTATCGCACAACACAACAAGTACGGCACCGACTGCAAAACCATGCTAATCCCGGTGTATCGTACAATAATCTTTAACATAACACCGACTGCGGAACATCGCTAATCCCGGTGAACCCCCCTACCAATAGTACATTCTCCTATTGGCATGGAGCCTAGGGAAGGGGATCATGACTGCCCCGCCTAGTATGTTACACATGGGTCGTCACCCAACTCGATATATAAACATATATCTACAGTACTATGAACCCACGGTCCATCAAATCAGACAATCAATGAAACACTTTAATCTACATTTTATAAAATCCAAGTTCACACTCGCACTCTAGTTGACCGCTTTTCGACACAATTTTCAATATCAAAAACAGTTCATTTTGCCTTAAAAATAGAATATTCAGTTAGGCCTCTGAATAAGCTTTCCAACGCATCTTAGAACACCTCAATCGGGTTCCCGGATCAAAAGTTATCGCGAAACGAAAAACAGTGTTTTATTGCTGAAATTCTGCCAAGCTGCGCTGAAGTCGCGCTGAAGTCGCGCTGAAGTCGCGCTGAAGTCGCGCTGGAGCGCAGGTGAGGCGCGAACTGGCAGAAAGGGGGGTCTGTTAATGCAGATTTTGACGATTTCGCACGAAAACCGCGATTCCGCTCAATTCCGATTCTTGTTCCGATTAAAAACAGATTTGACAACCATAAAAACAGTTCCAATCAAAATCACACAATCATTCAAGTCAATCAAAAACTCATTCAAAACGGATTTTATCAAAAACACGACATATTTTCCAAATAACGGTTTTAAATCAAAATCCCTCGAATCAAATCACCAAAAATTCCATTTTTAACACGACGCAACCCGAGACTCGCCCCAATCGATTCCTAACCCGAATCAGACAGTATCACATAATATTCCAGTCCAGCGAAAGCGATAAAACAGTTTATCAATTAATTCGAAAAACAAAAATCCTAAACGTGAGTAAAACTCACCCTTGAAGCGTGAACCACGTACGGCCGAATCCACCGAGTAACCACACGAACATTCCCCGCTCCGGCGACATCCAATCCGCTTCCAAAGCTTTCCACTCGATCGCGAAACCTCATTTTGACCGAAATACCGATTTCCCCGAAATTCTCCACGGACACTATTCATCATCTTCCTCCTCTAACCTCCATGACACTATTCACCAAAACCCCAAATCACCCAACTCGCTTCCAATCTTTCAATCGAACCTCAATCAACGATCCATCATCCTTGGGTTCGCTCCTAACCGAACCTAAACCTTTAAAACCAACCCAAAATCGGATTTCCCACAAAAGCTCCAAAAAAACGAAAATGGCCAAGTGAGAGAGAGTGAGCTGATTGTCACGAAATTGGTACCAAAACGAAGAGGAAGTAGCGATGAACATTTTTCGTGTTGGACGGAAGTCGTTTCGGCGAAGTCTCTCACTCCCTCTTCTCTTCTCCCTCACGCCATCTCTCTCTTTTTCTCTTCTTTCTCTCTTTTCTTCTCTCTGTTTCTCAGTTTCTTTCTTTCTTTTAATTTCTTTCTTTCCTCTCACAAGCACACACGTATACACAAATATATTTATTTAGTATATTTGTTGTAACGCGGTCAATTTACCATATTGATCGAAATCTCCTATTTCGATTCCAAAACTTCCTTGGTCCGTATTATCCGGTTAACGATTCGATGACAATCGATAAATAATTTTAGCACTCAATAAATTTACCAGTAGAGTACTAAATTAGCTTAATTGGGTTAACATCCAAATAATTCCATTAATTATTTTGGGGATGTTACATTCTCCCCAACTTGAAAGAATTTTGTCCTCAAAATTTTGCTAAGTCTTTCATCCGACTATCCGAGAATCGACATTCTCAGAAAGGTTTAAGTTGCTGGAAAACAATTTCGAACTAACGAAATGAGCGTAGGAACTCTTCCCAAGTTGGCACATCAATCTCCAAGTATGATCCACTACTACCTTGATACGAACTCTCTGGTCACGCATCTACACGAGAAACTCATCATTTGCCTACATCGGCTCGGCACCGCATTTAAAAACACTTCTGAAGCTTCATTCCTCACTTGCTCCCCAACTTTGATTAATTTAAATCAAAGGGTTTAATACAAGACACTTGATAGAGATACAGGTCGAAGATGAGATCCACAAATTGGTACTCCACGGTAGAGATAAGTACAAACATGATTTTTCTCGAAGGGTGTAAACACGTTCTCCGCAAATTTTCTAAAAATCCATAACAGTTCCTGTACACATTGAAAAATGTGACGGAAAGTCACTGTGAATTTCCTTGACTCGCTTCCAAGTCTTCGAGGTAAAACTTTTTCAAAAAGATGAGATTTGGGTTTTATCAAAAGCTCTGACCTTAAACGTAGAAATAAACCACGGGGACATCAAATAAACTTGAAAACAATGAAAATCACCTCTGTTGTTCTCAAAACAACTATCAAACAGAACTCAGAGCTCCTTTCCTAATTAGTCAATAGCGTTGAGAGCTTCCCCTCAACCTAAGTAATCCTCCAAGGATTTTTCCTCCTCAATCATATTCTATTAGCCTCTTGATTCGTTCCCAAAATTAACTTTAGCATGCGGGTTTTCACAAAATGATTTTTTTTTCAAAATTATCACACCGCACGCCGAGCTTCACTTCGGAAATTTCTGTCACTTATAAGCAGATCCATCAATTAATCCTTTGATGGTTATTCGCAACGTGAAAACAGTCAGCAGTTACCTCACTTACATATTCGTATTCACGTTTGACTTGTCAAACGGAATCTCATAATACTATCTCATTGTTAACCTTCGCAAAGGAGAGGTTAACAAACTAATACCTCGCCACCAAAGTGGAAACTTATGGATGTACTCCAATTTAGATCTAAAAGACTCTAACAATCCCATTTCTTGCAGCATCAACTCTGCTATGTGAATGGATTTCCTATTACTCGCATCAGCTACAACATTGGGATTTCCTGGATAATACTTCAACCCGAAGTCATAATCCTTCAGAATTCTACACACTTCTCTGCCTGCTATTCAGTTCCTCTGATCAAACAGATACTTTAAACTTTTGTGATCACTAAAGACTTCGAAACGAGACCCATACAGGTAACGTCTCCAAATCTTCAGTGCATACACAATCGATGCCAATTACAAATCATGAGTCGGATAACTCTCTTCATGAGTCCTCAATTATCTGGACGCATAAGCTACCTCTTGTTGATTCTGCACAAGAACACATCCTAAATCCTTCCCAGAAGCATCGCTGTAAATTTGGAATCTCAAAGACGGATCTGGAAGAATCAGGATTGGAGCAGAAGTCAACCAAACCTTCAATTCTTGAAAACATTCTTCACAATCAGCACCCTGCGTAAACGGTTGACCCTTACGAGTTAACCGTGTAAGTGGAAAACTAACTGTGAGAACCCTTGAACAAATCTCTTATAGTAACCGGCTAGACTTAGAAAACTTCTGATTTCAGTGACTGACGTTGGTCGTTCCCAGTTCAACACAGTTCCCTCCTTACTGGGATCCACCGCAACTCCCAATTGGGAAATCACGCATTCCAAAAACTTCACTTCCGACATCCAGAAGTCACTCTTCGACGGCTTAGAATACAATTTCTTCTCTTGGAGTACGTTCAGAATAACGCGGAGATGTTGGGCATGCTCCCCAATAGTCTTAGAGTACACCAAGATATCATAAATGAAAACTACCACAAACCGATCCAAGTAAGGGTGGGAAACCCTGTTCATGTAATCCATGAATACCGCTGGAGCATTAGTCAAACCGAAGGGCATCACTACGAACTCGTAATGTCCATACCTAGTACGGAAAGCTGTCTTCGGAATATCTAAGGCTCTAACTTTTATTTTATGATATCCTGACTTCAGATCAATTTTCAGAAAACACAGCAGCGCCTCAAATTGCTCAAGCAAATCGTCTATCCTTGGCAAAGGGATATTTATTCTTGATCGTCACTTTGTTGAGTTGTCGATAATCAATGCACAGTCTCATGCTACCATTTGTCCTGTCGACTAACCACACCATATAACTTTCAACAGATTACCGACTGCGCGAACGCTACAAACCCGGTGAACCATGTTATTCGACTCTTCAAGCTGAGACTCCGTTTCCTTTAATTCTAAAGAAACATTCAATAAGAAACAATAGATATTGACCCCGTGCCAGGAACCAATTCTGCCGTAAATTCTACCTCTCGCTCTGGAGGTTCGGAAGAAACTTCATCGTGAAAACATCCAGAAAGTAATTCACAACTGGTACAGGTGAGAATTCTAATACTAGTTCCAGTGGATGCAGATAACCTACTAACAAGTGCTTCCGCACCTTGGAATGAAGATTGACCGTCTAAGGTGAACTAGGTAACCGCTTCAGAATTTGTCCTAGACAATTCAACTGATTCTGAAGCGAAGCTGATAGCTGATTAATACAGTCGATTGCAACATGATTTGCAGTCATCCAATTCATACCCAAAATGGTGTCCACACTTCTCACAGGCAAACAAATAATCCTTCTACGAAAGTTCTGTCTCCTATAACACGTAGACAATCCTGACACAAGGATTGGGTCTGGACACGACCCTTAGCCACAGTTAAGATAGTTATCAGCTCGGATAGCGAAGATAAGGTTAATCCCAACCGATTCACATGCGATCGGGATATACAGCAATAGGTTGCACCCGAATCTTATAATATACTGATCGAGTCATTGAATAGGACTCCCATCCTTCTAAGTATACCGTCAGCATTCGTAACTGTCTAAGCATTCAAAGTGTTGACTCGTCCTTGCCTTGGAGCTGCTTATGACTCCTTGGAACTTTTCCTGGCAGGGCACTTTTTACCATAGTGACCCTCTACATTACTGTAATAGCACCGATTAGATCTTCGCTTGCAATCACCGCTGTGAGGCTTTCCACAGTTGGAACATCTTCTGACCTTTGAAGAATCAAAGAATTGCATCTGCTTTTCCTTTAATGAACTTATCTTAGGACTTTGCATTCGGAGTTGATAATTCAACTACCTTCCTTATTTTCCCATACTCCCTATGAGATAATCCTCGGCGACATAGGCTGGTTGCATTAAGGCAACATAATTTGTAGCAGTATAAGAACTGAGACCATAAATCATAAAAACACTTATGCCCGTCTTATATTTCTGCATTCTCCGTTCGTCATCCGAAGCTTACTTTACCACTTGGTAAAACTGAGACAACTTCTCAAACTTAGCGGTGTATTCTTCCACCGTCATGTCACCTTTCCTGAGGATGCACCGGTTGAAGATTCCGATTTTGGTCGAGGATTGCATCTTGATCATCCAGTCATAATTCCGCTTATGATGCACTAAGTATTAAGTTGATCAGGCTCAATGTCTCTTAGCATCACAAGTGTAATTACAAAAAGGACTAGCAAGGAATCGACTCAACCCTAAACTAAGTCCGACTAGGTCGAACTGCTCTGATACCAACTGTAACACCCCGGTATTTCTATTGACCAAAAATACCCAGGTGCACATTAGTAACACATCAGAGATATATTTCCTGCTTAGACACTGAATATCACTATAAATTTTTCGCTGAATATAACTCAAACAGTCTTATTTACAACAAGACAATATGGTTCTCAGACCATATACCATCAGCTTCTATAGTATTCAGTATCATACAAGAAAGCGGAAGAAAGAAATACATTAAATACATAATGTCTTAGTATACAGACAACAAAAGGGAAATAAGCTTAAACATAAAGCTAGGCTATCAGCAACCAGTCCGAGCTCAACCTACTCGTGCCTCTTGGATTTCCGCTGTCCCTGTGTCTCTGTAAAACAACAACATTTAAACAGTGAGATACAATCTCAGTGAGTTCTACCGAGACCCCTACTAACACTCTCGGTTCATTTATTAGTTCTTTTATAGCTTAACCCGACACCGACTGCAAAACGCTGCTACTCCCGGTATGTCGTAAAATAAACAAAGTGCGGCACCGACTGCAATTCCATGCTAATCCCGGTGTATCGCGCAACACAACAAGTACGGCACCGACTGCAAAACCATGCTAATCCCGGTGTATCGCACAACACAACAAGTACGGCACCGACTGCAAAACCATGCTAATCCCGGTGTATCGTACAATAATCTTTAACATAACACCGACTGCGGAACATCGCTAATCCCGGTGAACCCCCCTACCAATAGTACATTCTCCTATTGGCATGGAGCCTAGGGAAGGGGATCATGACTGCCCCGCCTAGTATGTTACACATGGGTCGTCACCCAACTCGATATATAAACATATATCTACAGTACTATGAACCCACGGTCCATCAAATCAGACAATCAATGAAACACTTTAATCTACATTTTATAAAATCCAAGTTCACACTCGCACTCTAGTTGACCGCTTTTCGACACAATTTTCAATATCAAAAACAGTTCATTTTGCCTTAAAAATAGAATATTCAGTTAGGCCTCTGAATAAGCTTTCCAACGCATCTTAGAACACCTCAATCGGGTTCCCGGATCAAAAGTTATCGCGAAACGAAAAACAGTGTTTTATTGCTGAAATTCTGCCAAGCTGCGCTGAAGTCGCGCTGAAGTCGCGCTGAAGTCGCGCTGGAGCGCAGGTGAGGCGCGAACTGGCAGAAAGGGGGGTCTGTTAATGCAGATTTTGACGATTTCGCACGAAAACCGCGATTCCGCTCAATTCCGATTCTTGTTCCGATTAAAAACAGATTTGACAACCATAAAAACAGTTCCAATCAAAATCACACAATCATTCAAGTCAATCAAAAACTCATTCAAAACGGATTTTATCAAAAACACGACATATTTTCCAAATAACGGTTTTAAATCAAAATCCCTCGAATCAAATCACCAAAAATTCCATTTTTAACACGACGCAACCCGAGACTCGCCCCAATCGATTCCTAACCCGAATCAGACAGTATCACATAATATTCCAGTCCAGCGAAAGCGATAAAACAGTTTATCAATTAATTCGAAAAACAAAAATCCTAAACGTGAGTAAAACTCACCCTTGAAGCGTGAACCACGTACGGCCGAATCCACCGAGTAACCACACGAACATTCCCCGCTCCGGCGACATCCAATCCGCTTCCAAAGCTTTCCACTCGATCGCGAAACCTCATTTTGACCGAAATACCGATTTCCCCGAAATTCTCCACGGACACTATTCATCATCTTCCTCCTCTAACCTCCATGACACTATTCACCAAAACCCCAAATCACCCAACTCGCTTCCAATCTTTCAATCGAACCTCAATCAACGATCCATCATCCTTGGGTTCGCTCCTAACCGAACCTAAACCTTTAAAACCAACCCAAAATCGGATTTCCCACAAAAGCTCCAAAAAAACGAAAATGGCCAAGTGAGAGAGAGTGAGCTGATTGTCACGAAATTGGTACCAAAACGAAGAGGAAGTAGCGATGAACATTTTTCGTGTTGGACGGAAGTCGTTTCGGCGAAGTCTCTCACTCCCTCTTCTCTTCTCCCTCACGCCATCTCTCTCTTTTTCTCTTCTTTCTCTCTTTTCTTCTCTCTGTTTCTCAGTTTCTTTCTTTCTTTTAATTTCTTTCTTTCCTCTCACAAGCACACACGTATACACAAATATATTTATTTAGTATATTTGTTGTAACGCGGTCAATTTACCATATTGATCGAAATCTCCTATTTCGATTCCAAAACTTCCTTGGTCCGTATTATCCGGTTAACGATTCGATGACAATCGATAAATAATTTTAGCACTCAATAAATTTACCAGTAGAGTACTAAATTAGCTTAATTGGGTTAACATCCAAATAATTCCATTAATTATTTTGGGGATGTTACATTATACACAAATAAGACCATACGGTACTCAGACCATAAACTGTCAGCAACTATGGTAGTCAGAGTAATACAAGAAAGAGGAATGAAAGATAAACATAACACTAATGCCATAGTGCTGAGATACATAGACAACAGAAGGAAAATAACATAAAGCTAAGTCATCATCCATCTCCCGGGGCCACCTACTCGTGCCTCTGTGGTTTCTTCTGTCCCTGTTTCTCTGTAAAACAACAACATTTAAACAGTGAGATACAATCTCAGTGAGTTCTACCGAGACCCCTACTAGCACTCTCGGTTCAATTATACGACCATTTGAACGCGACACCGACTGCGCGAACGCTGAGCTGCGGTGTATCACATTCTTTAACTTTTAATATAATGCCGACTGCGCGAACGCTAAGCTGCGGCTAACCTGTTATAACTTGGTACGGCACCGACTGCGCGAACGCTAAGCTGCGATGAACCGCACTGTACGACACCGACTGCGCGAACGCTAAGCTGCGGTGTATCGCACAACAAACAATTTAACATAACACCGACTGCGCGAACGCTAAGCTGCGGCGAACCCCATAACCAATAGTGTTTCCTAACGGCACGGAGCCTAGGGTAAGGGTTCATGACTACCCCGCCTAGTATGTCAACATGGGTCGTCACCCAAATTCGATAATATATATATATATATATATATATATATATATATATATATATATATATATATATATATATATATATATATATATATATATATATACAATCATATGAACCCATAGTTCATTTGCATTATACTTTACCACGTAGGACTCATAGTCCGCTTTGTTATCAATAAAACATATCCACACATGTATGCTATTATTCGGTTAAACATACCAGACAATATTCCAGTCCAATCAACATCAAACAATCAAGCAATTCGATCAAAAACTCAATCTAAACGGATTCTCATCCAAAAGCGATATTTTTCGAAATAACGGTTTTCGACTCAAAACTCTCGAAATCAACCAACGCAACAAATCATACCAAAACGAAATAAACCTAAACGTGAGTAAAACTCACCCTCGAAGCGAGAGCCGACACCGAGACTTCAATATCACCAATCGAACCCTATCAACACCAAACCGTTTCTAACTTCGATTCGAGCTCCAAAACACGATCAATCGTCCTTGACTTCGATCCTAAGCATGATTCAATCTTTAATTTCATTACACAATCCAAGATTTCACCAAATTACCATCAAAAACCCTAAAAATTCGTAGGCCATAAAATAGGGGAAAAATGGAGGGGAATCTTACCAAGCTCTTGGGTTATGATGAGGGAGAGGAGATGAAGAAGATGATGAATTTTGGAGGGGTGGGTTCACTTCCTCTTCTTCCTTTCTCTTCTCCTTTCTTCTTCTTCGTCTTCTTTCCTCTTCTTTCTTTCCTTCTCTTCTGTTCGCGTTTCCTTTCTTTTCTTTCTTTCTTTCTTTCTTTAATTCTTTTCTTTCTTTCCTTTTAATTAAGTGGTAATATGTTCAAATGACCATATTGCCCTTAATCTCTTATTTCTTGCTATCGGTTTAGCGATCCTGCGACGACCGAATAATTACCTTAGCACTCAATAAGTTTACTAATCAAGCACTAAATTAATTCAATCAGGTTAACATCCAAATAAGTCGCCCAATTATTTTGAGGATGTTACATTAAGCCTATTGTTTTCTAGTTGTTGGGCTCAGCCCATTTGTTTTTCTTTGTCAACTCTGCTTGTACCAGCTTGTAAACAAGCAATAGTATAGATACCAACTTGTAATCCTCTCTCAGATCAATGAATGGAATTCATTAGCTTTCTGGTATTAACAATTAGTATCAGAGCTAGCGTAACCGAATTTCCAACAGAATCTCGACGGAATACCCGCAGTTAGTTTCAAGAAGATCACTGATCGTGATCCATGGAGACGGCGACAGAGGAGAAGACGTTCGTACAACCGGCGATGCCAAAGTTTGACGGACATTACGAACACTGGGCCATGCTTATGGACAATCTCCTGCGATCCAAAGAATGTTGGAGTCTTGTGGAAACAGGAATTCCAACACTCCCTGCCGGAGCCACGTAAGAACAGATTAAGGTGGTGGACGACGCAAAATTGAAGGATCTCAATGTGAAGAACTACCTCTTTCAAGCGATCGATCGAGGAATCATAGAGACAATTATGAACAAGCATACGGGAAAGGACATTTGGGAGTCCATGAAGATGAAGTATTAGGGAACGACGAAAGTCAAGAAAGCTCAATTGCAAGCATTGCGAAGAGAATTTGAGTTGCTAGGAATGAAAGAAGAAGAAAGCGTAAATGAATGTGTTGCAAGAACGTTGGCAGTTGCCAACAAGATGAAAGCCGGTGGGGACAAATTGTATGAGACAACTGTAATGGAAAAGATCATGTGCTCCCTGCCAAAGAAGTTCAACTATGTTGTGTGTTTCATCGAAGAAGCTAACAATGGAATCACTCTCTCTGTCGATGAGTTACAAGCGAGCCTATTGGTTCACGAACAAAGAATGAAAGAATACAAGGGAGAAGAAGAACAGGCGTTGAAGGCCACAGTTACAGCTAGAGGTGGCTTCAGAGGAAGAGGCAGAAGTAATAGAGGTGGTAGAGGCAGAGGCAGAAACACAAATAAAGACTCAATTCAGTGTTACAAATGCAACAAATACGGGCACTACTAGAATGAATGTCCAAGCTGGGAAGAGAATGTCAACTATGCTGAATGCGTGGAAGATGAAGAACTAATTCTAATGGCCACTTCTGATGTGAAGAAAATTCCCAAAAATAAGGTATGGTTTCTTGATTCAGGCTGTAGTAATCATATGAGTGGCGTTAGGGAATGGTTTTGTGATCTAGTAGATGAGAAATTTAGAGTCTCTGTGAAGTTGGGTAATGGCTCTACAATAATGGTTATCGGTAAAGGTAGTGTAACAAATCAAAATAAGAGGCATGATTCAAACTATCACTGATGTGCTATACATACCTGATTTGTCCAATAATTTGCTTAGTATTGGTCAATTGCAAGAAAAGGGTCTAGGTGTTTACTTTGAAGATGATATGTGTACAGTGTATCACAAGAAAAAAGGGCTAATAATGCAATCTAGAATGACTGAAAAGAGAGTGTTCCCTGTATCTGCCTCAATGATTCATGCTGACTGCCTCAAGGCAGAATTTGAAGATCTTGCTAAGCTGTGGCACTGTAGATATGGCCATCTAGGCATGTCTGGCCTGAAATTACTGGCTCAAAAGGAAACGGTGAAAGATCTACCTATGTTGAGTGAAGAAACAAAGGTTTGTGATAGTTGTACGATAGGAAAACAACACAGGGACAGGTTTCCTAAGAGTACCTCATGGAGAGCAACTCGTAAGATAGAATTGGTTCACTCTGATATATGTGGACCACTGAATCCTGAGTCCAACAGCAGTGAAAATGATGATGAAATAGATGATTCTTAGAAACAAGGGAGGATAAAAAAGAAGCCTGCCTATTTGGAAGACTATGAGACAGGATTCTCAATGGAGATCAGCAATGAAGAGCAAAGCCTAGCTATATTCACAAATTCTGATGATCCTACCACTTTTGAAGAAGCAGTGAAAGACAAGAAATGGTGAGAAGCAATGAATCAAGAAATAGAAGCCATTACTAGAAATGACACATGGGAACTTACAACACTGCCTGCAGATGCCAAAGTTATTGGTGTCAAAAGGATTTTTAAGACTAAGTACAATCAAAAGGGTGAAGTAGACAAACACAAGGCAAAGCTTGTTACCAAGGGATACTTTCAAGAGTATGGAATTGACTACACTGAAGTCTATGCTCCTGTGGCAAGATGGGACATGATTAGAACCATACTTGCCATTGCAGCAACAGAAGATTGGGGTGTGTTTCAGCTGGATATGAAGAGTGCATTTTTGCACGGAGTAATGAAGGAGAATGTGTATGTGGAGCAGCCACTTGGCTATCAGCATAAGGATGCAGTAGACAAAGTGTACAAGCTTAAGAGAGCATTGTATAGCCTCAAAAAGGCGCCAAGAGCCTAGTACAGTCGAATAGAAGCATACTTTCAAAAGGAAGGATTTGAGAAGTGTGATTCTGAACACACACTGTTTGTTAAAGGCGGGATCAGTGAGAAATTTTTGGTGGTGAGCTTGTATGTGGATGACCTTATATTCACAGGGAACTCAGTTGAGATGATGAAGCTATTCAAAGAATCTATGATGAAAGACTATGCCATGACTGATCTTGGCAAAATGAGTTATTTTTTAGGAGTTGGGGTGATTCAAAACTAACAAGGCATTTTTATCTGTCAAAGCAAATATACCAATGAGATTTTGAACAGGTTTGGCATGAGTAACAGTAAACCTGTTGGTGTCCTTATAGTACTAGGTTTCAAGCTCTCAAAGAAAGGAGAGGGAGCTAAAGTTGATGCAACCTATTATAAGCAAATTATAGGCAGCCTGATGTATGTTAAAGCTACAAGACCAGACATTATGTACTCATGTCCTCTTATTAGCAGGTTCATGGAAAATCCTACTGAGCTTCATATGCAGGCAGCTAAAAGAGTGATGAGATACTTGAAAGGGACCACATATTTAGGGATACTGTATAGCAGGCCAGAATTGAACAAGTTGTTGTGTTACATAGACAGTGATTTTGCAGGTGACTTAGATGATAGAAGAAGCACTTCCGGATATGTCTTTATCCTAGGAAATGGAGCCACAACTTGGGCTTCTAAGAAGCAGCCCATTGTAACACTGTCAACTACTGAGGCTGAATTTATTGCAGCTGCATTGTGTGCTTGTCAGGCCATTTGGCTTAGGAGAATCATGGAGAAGGAAAAACAGTGATTCTATGTGACAAAAACACAACTATTAAGCTGTCTAAGAACCTCATTCTACATGGGAGAAGCAAGCACATTGACATAAGGTTTCATTTTCTTCGTGATCTGACCAAGAAGGAGATAATTGAATTGCTGCACTGTTGTACACAAGATCAAATTGCTGATATAATGACAAAGCCCCTGAAGATTGAGAGCTTTCAGAAATTAAAAGGGAAGGCTGGGAATGTGTAGTGTGAACAAACTGATTTCAAACTATATATTAGTTTGAGGGAGGATATGTTGTATTCGTTAGGCCCATCTTAGTGTTGTTGTATTGAGATTGGGCCCAGTATTGTTTTCTAGTTGTTGGGCTCAGCCCATTTGTTTTTCTTTGTCAACTCTGTTTGTACCAGCTTGTAAACAAGAAGCAATATAGATACTTGTAATCCTCTCTTAGATCAATGAATGGAATTCATTAGCTTTCTGGTATTAACATAAAGTACTAGTACTTTACCCGTGCAGATGCACGGGTGACAGACACTTTATGTATTGTAACTTTCTATGAACATATAAATATTTTGAAAATTGTAAAATTTAATAAAAGAAAAAGGCAAAACTCGATAAAAAAACAATATTTCAACTTGTTTTTTGAACTTGTGTTGCAGGAAGCTTCAAAAAACTCAGTATTTTCTTCTAATTTTAATAATAGAGTAAAAATCGGGAGAAAGAAAATGAGATCTAATATAAGATATGCAACCTGTTGTCGCTCCCCATTGCCGCTTCCCGTTGTCTCTCCCATTGACGCTCCCGTTAACAGTTTCTCGTTGCCGCACCCGTTGCGAGTCCAAGTTGCTGCCCCGTTGCCACTTGTTTATATATATATTTTCTAGATCAATTAGTATTAATTTACTTATTTTAATTAAATTATTAATTTTTTTTTTAAAAAAAGTTATTTTAGAATTTTTGTTAGCGGTGTGATTTTTTGTTGACAACTTTAGTAGATTTTAGTAAATAGTGAATATTTTTTATTTTTCAAATACACAAAAAATTAAAATAATTTTTGTCAGTGCCCTGGAAACTTCATAAATGATTGTTTAGCTTTCTTTGCCAGTTACCAA
This sequence comes from Astragalus membranaceus, assembly GCA_039519185.1. Taxonomy (NCBI): domain Eukaryota; kingdom Viridiplantae; phylum Streptophyta; class Magnoliopsida; order Fabales; family Fabaceae; genus Astragalus; species Astragalus membranaceus. The sequence goes on along the minus strand of CM076854.1, from coordinate 54,198,112 downwards.
TTTGCCCTTTAAATTGCACACGTGTCATGTGGATAGTTGCACTGAAAATGCAATTTTTCTAGCACTTAAATTTTTTATATTAGAATGATTAAATTGATAGTGTTTAAATTGATTGGTTTTAATAGAATTTAGTAAATAGTCAATATTTTTTTTTGTTTTTCGAATACAAAAAAAAATTAAAATAAAACTTGTCAGTGCGCCAGCAACTTTATAAATGATTGTTTAGTTTTTTTGCCAATTACCAATTTGCCCTTTAAATTGCACACGTGTTATGTGGATAGTTGCACTAAAAATATTCATTTGGTAGCACTTAGATTTCATATATTAGATTGATAGTGGTTAAATTGATTGGTTTTAGTAGATTTTAGTAAATAGTCAATATTTTTTATTTTTTTATTTTTCAAATACAAAAAAAAATTAAAATAATATTTGTCAGCACGCCAGCAACTTTATAAATGATTGTTTAGTTTTTTTTGTATGTTCCCAGTTTGATTTTTAAATTGCACACGTGTCATGTTGATAGTGTTGCACTAAAAATATTGATTTGCTAGCACTTGGATTTTTTATATTAGATTGATAGTGGTTAAATTGATTAGTTTTAGTTGATTTTAGTAAATAGTCAATATTTTTTGTTTTTTTTTTGTTTTTCGAATAAAAAAAAATTAAAATAAATTTTGTCGGTGCGCCAGCAACTTTATAAATTATTGTTTAGTTTTCTTGTCAGTTACCAATTTGCCTTAAATTTCACTCGTGTCATGTGGATAGTTGCAAAAAATATTGATTTGCCAGCAGTTAGATTTCTTATAATAGATTGATAGTGGTTAAATTGAATGGTTTTAGTAGATTTTAGTAAATAGTCAATACTTTTTATTATTTTCTTTTCCGAATACAAAAAAAATTTAAACAATATTTGTCAGCGCGCCAGCAACTTTATAAATGATTGTTTAGTTTTTTTGTTAGTTACCAATTTACCCTTAAATTGCACACGTGCCATGTAGATAGTTGCACTAAAAATATAAATTTGCTACCACTTAGATTTCTTATATTAGATATTAGATTTCTTATATTAGATTAGATTAGACATTAGATTAGATTAGAAATTAAATTATTAGAAGAGAGAGTGAAGAAGGAAACAAAGAATGATATGAGAAAGGAGAGAGATGGTGGGAAAGTGTGTAAGAGAAAAAGTAAAAAGTGATAAAAAGTGGAAGTGAGAAGAAAGTGCATTGGGAGAAGAAATTTGAAAAAAGTGGGATAGTAAATTACAATTTTGTCCTTAGTTAGATGAGTTGTCAAATAAATATAGAGGTTTGTTTGGGTAATTTATGTTAGATTTGTTTGTACAAATAGATACGAGACCTTATCCCTGTGCGATGCACTTGATATCCTTATGAAAAATTAGGTAGTATTATGCATATTTCAATTTGTTACGTATTTGAACTATTTGATAGGTAGTAAATTATTCGAGAATTTTATGTGAAAAAACAAATCTAACTCATAGATAAAATTATGTGACGAAACAAATTAGTGACATATATCAAGGTTAAATTTTAAAATGGAAAAAATGCTCACTTAAGTAATTTGAGTTAAAAATGAAAACAAAAATACTTTTATTTTTCAAGGAAAAAATTAAAATTACTATTTAGAATCACCCATCTATTTTAAATTCAACTCTATAATTACTTCCCTATTGTTTTAACAACTTTCCTGTTAAGAATTTCTGATGGTCTTCTGAAGCACGTGGAGGTAGGGATGGCAAAACGGGTTTAGCCCGCCAATCCGCCAAAAAAAGGCGGGTTGGGCTGGGATATTGGGACCGCTGACCCACTGAGCCCGCCCCGCCAAAAGGAGAAAACCACGGGCTAAAGACAAAAACGGGGCGGGTTGGCCCGCAAGCCCGCTTTTTTGTTTTTGAAAAAAAAATAATCATAGTCAGACCAGTCCATTTTATTAAAAAAAATTAGAATCCATTAGCATAAGCTGAATAATCAGGAGAAGATGATACTGTGATTGTTGATGGCTTTTCAGAGACTTCGGCAGTTAAAGGGTTTGTGATGGGTACTTAAAAAACTTTCCAGACCCTAAAGTTACCAAAACATATTAGTTAGCGTCGCACTTTACATATTTTGTCGCAGAATTTTTTTTTAACAAACCGGTTATCAAGGACCAAACATTGTGTATTTAAATAGTTAGAAGTTTTTTCCAAACCTTAAAGTACCCCAAAACACATTGTTTACGGTTGCACTTTAGTATTTTGTCGAGAAAATAATTTTTTTCACACAAACGAGTTCTTGATGAATGAACTTCGCGTATTTAAACATATAAAAATTTTTCGGACCCTAAAGTTCCTCATAACACACTGCTTAGCATTTCACTTTACTTATTTTTCCACTAACTCGGTTAGTGAGGAACGAACTTCGCATATTTGAACATCTAAAATTTTTTCGGACCCTACCACAAAAGACACTGCTTAGCGTCGCAATGTACATATTTTATCACGAAATATTTTTTTTCACAAAACTGATTATCGAGGAACAGACTTTGCCTATTTGAATAGTTAAATTTTTTTTGAAGCGTAAAGTACCCTAAAACACATTGCTTACACCGCTTTTTACGTATTTTATCACGAAATTAATTTTATTTTTCCACCAATTTTGCTTAATTTTTCCTTAAAATTAAAAGTTGATAGCAAAAAAAATATATTTTACCATAGTGGGACCCACACAAGGCATATGTATTTTTTCTTGCAAAGTGAATATCACATTTTTTCTAACTCACACCTTGCTTGTGGGACCCACTAAAAAGATTGTGGAACCTACCTAAAAATTGGCTCCAAAACACCATCACTAAACTTACTTACATTTAATTTAGCCTTAAGAGCATTAAGATTAAGATTAAGATGTCTCACGGATTAAGGGACCAAAATAACTATTTACTCAAATGTAAAGTTACACTAGGATATAATTTAGCCACTTTGCACGACTATTAGCCAATAGATTGTAAGCTTCGAGTGGACGGATCTTCAACCATACAAGTGTTCAAGTGATGTCACTAAGATTACATCATCTTTTATTTGTGGTAAATAACAAACAAAGAAAGAAAATTAAGAAACACATGCGGACTCAACCTAAAATAAATTGATTACATCACTCCATCAAATTTCTTACGATTAAACCCACTCCATCCTCCAAATATCAATCAGTTTCTTTTTTTATTCTCTTCTCCTTTTCTTAAAATCCAGAATATTTTCACATGTCTATTTTCATATCATCTATGGACAGCGATGCGATGGAGAGAGAGCATCTTGCGAGGAGAGAGGAACTGAAGGTGATGAGAGGTGGATGCGAGGAAGAGAGTGTGGTGCGAGAGAGAGAGAGAGAGAGAGAGAGAGAGAGAGAGAGAGAGAGAGGAAGAAGAAGAAGAAGATGTGCCATGTGTGATAAGAAAGAGGGGAAGAAGAAGATGTGCAATGAAGATGAAGTTGATGATTCTAATAAATATATTTTATTTATTTAAAGATTAAAATAATATTTTTAAAATAAAAAAGGCCATGTGGCAGTTCAACGTCGCTTGCCACGTCAGTTAATTGAGTGCCACATCAGAATCAATTTTGACCAAATTAGATGGGGACTTGGATTTTAGAAATTGGGAAAATAGGGGACCAAAATCATGAAAAAAAAGTTGGGGGACTAAAATCGTGAGTTGGTCATAATAGGGGGACCAAAACTGTAATTAAGTCTTATATATTTATCAGTGACAATTATTTGTCTATTTTCAGGTATTAGTGACAAATATTTGTCACGTGTGTTTTAAATATTAATCAGTTTAAATAGTCATTAAGTCTTCTTGTTTTTTTAGATAGTAGGTTTATAGTAGTCTTCAGAAATTATAATTATCAATGGCAAATACTAATAATCCCGTGTTTTTTTATATATCACTGCAGTTATCCCGTGTATTTTTATATATCAGTGCATTTATCTCGTATTTTCAATTGATTATTTTAGTTGATTAGTAGATTATAGTAGATAGTAGATTATCAATAAGAAATATTTTTTTACATATTAATTAGTAGTTTAAATAGTCATTAAGTCTTCTTGTTTTTTAGATAGTAGGTTTGTAGTAGTAGTCTTCAAAAATTTTAATTATCAATGGCAAATATTAATCTCGTGTTTTTTTATATATCAGTGCAGTTATCTCTTGTTTTTTTATATATCAGTATCGTTATCTCGTAGTTTCAATTGATTATTTTATTTGATTAGTAGATTATAGTAGATAGTAAAAGACAGATAGTAGATTATCAATAAGAGGTGATAGTAGATTACCAATAAGAGTGTAAACAGATTTCGGAGAGAAAAATTAAAATTTTAAGCTGATAACTTTTTCCAAAAAGGTGTAGTTTTTTTTTTTGTTTTTTAGTGTACTCATTTACATTTTTTATAGGTAATTTTAGTAGAGTAGTGGTTGTATAAATTTAGAAGTTTAGTTAAAAAACTAAAGTGAAATGATAAAAGAAAGAGAAGAATTGTTTATTGGAAAAATAAAAGTAAAGCAAAAAGAAAAATAAAAAGGAAGAAAGAGAGTGTAAGAGATAAATGAAAAGGGGGAAAGTGAGTGCAAGAAAAAAGAGAATAAAGGGAAGAAAAAGAGTGTAAGAAGAAAAAGAAAGAAAGAGAGGGTAATGATATTTTTACCCTTAAATTATATATGTGTCTTGTTAATAAGAGATCCAAGTTGGTAATTTCATAGGAGATTTGTTTGTATAAATAGATTGGTAATTTCGTTGGAGTTTTGTTTGTATAAATAGATTTCATAGGAGGTTTGTTTGTATAAATAGATATTAGATTTTAGTAGAGTAGTGTTTGTATAAATTTAGAAATTTAGTTAAAAAAACTAAAGTGAAGTGATAAGAGAAAGAGAAGAATTGTTTATGGGAAAAATAAAAGTAAAGTAAAAAGAAAAAAAGAAAGAGAGTGTAAGAGATAAGTGAAAAAGAGGAAAGAGAGTGTAAGAAAAAAGAGAAAAAAATGAAGAAAGAGAGTGTAAGAAGAAAAAGAAAGAAAGAGAGGGTAATGACATTTTAACCCTTAATAATTTAATTAATTATTTAATTAAATTATTTAAGTGTTGCATTATTATTATTATATAAAATTATTAATATAGTGTTTTATTTTAATAAAGGAAGTAGTAACCGGTAATTACAGCATGGTAGGATCGGCCCAAGCGCCCAAGGCCCATTGAATTAGGCTCCTAGGCGCAAGGGTTTGAGACAAGCGTCTCATTTGTGCAAAAGAAAGAAAGAAATCGCAAAAGAGAGAAGAGAGAAGAGAGAAAGAGAAACTTGCGAAAGAGGGAGAAGAGAGAAGAGGGGCGATCAGCCAAGAGAGAAAGGAAGAGGAGAGCTTTTGTTGCTGTGGTTACTTCGGTGTCTTCGTAGAGGAATCTTCATCTTCGGAAATCTAAGGTAAGGGTGGGTCTTACCTTATAATAGGGTTCATAATGGGATGCATGTGGGTTTAGGGCTTATATCGCTATCTTGTATGATTTTTGACGATGTTGTAATGTACGATTGTTTGGATGATGAATTGATGCACACTAAGTGCTTGTTGAAAAGTACATGACTTGTTAGGCGTATGTGATGATTGAAAATGCATGTTAGGTACTCGTTAAAATGTGTGTTTGAATATGTGAGAATGAATTTGTGATGTTTGAAGTTATTGTTGATGATTGAACATATAGAAAAATTTGGAGAAAATTGAATTAGAAGGACATTAGGCGCACAAGGGCGCCAATTCATGTTGCTGTCTGTGTTGCGCCCAGATGTGGCACAGGTTGCCTCTGCGCCAGTTTTTGCTGTCTGTGTTGCGCCCAGATGTGGCGCAGGTTGCCTCTGCGCCAGTTTTTGCTGTCTGTGTTGCTGTCTGTGTTGCGCCCAGATGTGGCGCAGGTTGCCTCTGCGCCAGTTTTTACTGTCTGTGTTGCTGTCTGTGTTGCGCCCAGATGTGGCGCAGGATGCCTCTGCGCCAGGTTTCTGTGTTGCGTGTTCCTGCTAGGCACCCAGTGCCTGGGCGCCATTTTCAGGATGTTGCTCAAATGTTCCCCGGTTTTATTTTTGACATATCTTTTGACTCGGGTGTCCGTTTTAAGTGTTTCAAAGGGCGTTGTGAAGCTTATTCAGTTTCCCACTGTTATATTCTATTTTTAAAGAAAAATTATTATTTTTCTGATGGTTTCGGGGCGCCTCAAGTGGCTGTCCCCGGTGGTCGTTGTTGTTGACGTTGTAAAATTATTTCGGTGTCTAAAACCCCTTTTTGTGTCCGGTTGCTGCCTAGTTGTGTCTTAGGTACTGTGTTGTGTAGTGAGTTGATGTTGACTGTCGATCTTGTGCTGCCATGTTGATATTATTGATGATGGGTCTATTGACCAAATATTATTGATGTTGTTAAATGACGATGGGTCTATTGACCAAATTATACCGATGATGTTATTGACGATGGGTCTAATGACCAAAATGACGATGATGATATGGATGACGTTGTTGTTGTGATGATTATGTTTTGTTGGATGTTCATGAAGTCACATGCATACTTGCACTTCATACATTCATTCTCATCATTGACAATTATTATTTTGGTCGGTGTGCAATATATTTGTGTGGCAAATATAAATGTTGACGTGGTTGTGTAGTGAGCACTGTATATATATATATATATATATATATATATATACATGTATATATGTTATTATAGTTGTTATAAATATATTAAAAAGTTGTTATATATATATATATATTGGGGTGACTGCTGCTTATAAATGTATTTCTATAGTTGTTACATATATATATATATATATATATATAAATTGTAAAAAATTGTTATATATACATATAAATGTACATATATGTACTGCTGCTTATTATAAGCTTTATTATACGGTTTAGACTCACCCCTTATGTTGATTATTACTACAGGTAACTGTGAGTGAAGGCTTTTAACCCTTCATCCCTCGAGTCGGTTATGCTCTGATACGTAGCACCTGGGAGGCAAATGAATGTTATTTTTGGTTTTATTTTATGTGACACTGATGGATTTGTATTGATGTTATTACAACTATGTTTGGAAACTATTTCTTTTAACCCGCTGCGTGTTGATGAACTATTTGTTGTAGACTTTTGAGTACTTGAGGGTTCGCCCAATTTATTGAGGAGCTACGTATTATGTTTTTCTTTGAAATGATGAATTTTATTATCAATTGTGTATGCTGGAATTGAAGTGAATGTAGCATCCCGTTTGGATGAATTGAAAAATAATTTTTAAACTCTGATATTTTTAATTTTAAATTGCCGGGTAGAAATGGGGTGTTACATTAGTGGTATCAGAGCAGTTCGGTCTGTCCGGCCAAGTTGTCCAGTCATAGTGTCTTATGACAATTAAGTGTTGTTAGATTAGTCCTAAATTATTGTTCGTGCTGCAGTGCTAAGTTGAAATTGGCTGGGCGAAACGATGCTGCTCTTGCTGCTGCTCTGCAAGCTATGGCGCAGGCTGTTGGGGACCAGCAGAATGACGGTGAAAATGCTGAAACTCGCAGTCTGGCCACTTTTCAGAGGGAGAAGCCGCCTACTTTTAAGGGCAAGTATGACCCTGATGGTGCTCTAGCGTGGTTGAAGGAAGTGGAAAGGATTTTCCGTGTCATGGATTGTAATGAAGCTCAAAAGGTCAGATATGGTACTCATATGCTGGCAGAAGAAGCTGATGATTGGTGGTTGGAGGTTAGGCAAAGGTTAGAGACTGCTAATGAAGAGATTACTTGGGCTGTATTCTGTAGGGAATTTTTGAGAAAATACTTTCCAGAAGATGTCAGGGGCAAGAAGGAGATTGAGTTCCTTGAGCTGAAGCAAGGAAACATGTCTATAACAGAATATGCTGCCAAGTTCACTGAATTGGCCAAATTTTATCCTCACTACACTGATGCTAACTCTGAGTTCTCCAAATGTATCAAATTTGAGAATGGATTGAGGGCTGACATTAAGAAAGCTATTGGGTACCAGAAGATTCGGGTATTTGCTGATTTGATTGACAGTTGTAGGATTTTTGAAGAAGACAGTAGTGCTCACTCTAAGGTTATGAGGGATCAGAGGGGTAAATTTCAGAACCGTAGTAAGCCATATGAGGTTCCTGCTGGTAGGGGTAAACAGAGATATGCTGATGGTAAGAAGTCTGCTGAGGGTAAGAAGTCTAGTGGGGGAGATGCTCCCGCTAACCTTGTGTGTTTTAAGTGTGGTAAGTCTGGTCATAAAAGCTACGAATGCAAGTCGGGAGTGAGAGTGTGTTTCCGTTGTGGCAAAGAGGGTCATTTGGCGTCTGACTGTGAACGCAAGGACGTGGTTTGTTTCAACTGTGGTGAGGTGGGTCATATTAGCACCAAGTGTTCTAAGCCGAAGAAAGAGAAGAGTAGTGGGAGGTTGTTTGCTCTCGCGGGATCAGAGGAGGCTAATGAGATAAGAGGTACATGTTTTATTAATGGTATCCCTTTGATTGCTATTGTTGATACCGGTGCCACGCATTCATTCATTGCTGCTATATGTGTTAAGAAATTGGGTCTAGCCTTGTCTTCTTTGATGAGGGAGATGGTTATCGATACTCCAGCTAAGGGTTCGGTAACTACCTCTCTTGTGTGTGCTAAGTGCCCTCTGTCGGTCTTCGGCAGAGATTTCGTTGTTGATTTGATTTGTTTGCCGTTGGGTGGGTTGGATGTTATTCTTGGTATGGACTGGTTAGTGGATAACCATGTCCATATTAATTGCTTTAGTAAGTCTGTGAGTTTCCATTCTCCCGAAGAGGAAGAATCTGTTTTGTTGCCTGCTGGTCAGTTGCATAAAGTAATGAAGGAGGGAGTTAGTCTGTTTGCTCTGATGGTGTCGTTGTCTGCTGAGAATCAGGCTATCATTGAAGGGTTGCAGGTGGTGTGTGAGTTTCCCGAAGTGTTCCCTGATGAGATTCCAAGTGTTCTGCCAGAGAGGGAAGTTGAATTTGCTATTGATCTTGTACCTGGTACTAGGCCTGTGTCTATGGCACCGTACAGGATGTCAGCATCAGAATTGTCAGAATTGAAGAAGCAACTAGAAGATCTGCTTGAGAAGAAATTTGTAAGGCCAAGTGTGTCACTGTGGGGAGCTCCTGTGTTGTTGGTGAAGAAGAAGGATGGAAGTATGAGGCTCTGTGTTGATTATAGGCAGTTGAACAAGGTGACAATTAAAAACAAGTATCCGCTCCCGAGAATTGATGATTTGATGGACCAATTGGTGGGTGCTAAGGTGTTTAGCAAGATTGATTTGAGGTCGGGTTATCACCAGATCAAGGTGAAGGATGAAGACATTCAGAAGACAGCTTTCAGAACTAGATATGGGCACTATGAGTATTCCGTAATGTCGTTTGGTGTTACCAACGCGCCGGGAGTATTTATGGAATACATGAACCGTATTTTCCATAGTTACTTGGATCGGTTTGTGGTGGTGTTTATTGATGACATTCTCGTGTATTCTAAGACGGAAGAGGAGCACGCAGAACATTTGAGGTTAGTGCTAGAAGTGTTGAAAGAAAAGAAGCTGTATGCAAAGTTGTCTAAGTGTGAGTTCTGGCTGAATGAAGTAAGTTTCCTTGGTCACGTTATCTCTGGTAATGGTATTGCTGTGGATCCAGCCAAGGTAGATGCTGTGTTGCAATGGGAGAGCCCGAAGTCAGTTACTGAGATTAGAAGCTTCTTGGGGTTAGCTGGTTATTATAGGAGGTTTATTGAAGGATTCTCTAAGTTAGCCCTTCTGTTGACTCAATTGACTTGTAAGGGAAAGGCTTTTGTGTGGGATGCTCGATGTGAAGAGAGCTTCAATGAGTTGAAGAAGAGATTGACAACATCTCCTATTTTGACTTTGCCCGTTCCGGATCAACCGTTTGTGGTGTATTGTGATGCGTCCAAAATGGGTTTGGGAGGTGTGCTTATGCAAGATGGTAAGGTAGTAGCTTATGCGTCTAGACAGTTGAGGACCCATGAGAAGAACTACCCTACGCATGATTTGGAGCTAGCTGCGATTGTGTTTGTGCTGAAGATTTGGAGGCACTATCTTTATGGTACTAGATTTGAGGTGTTTAGTGATCATAAGAGCTTGAAGTACTTGTTTGATCAGAAGGAGCTGAATATGAGACAGAGACGTTGGTTAGAATTGTTGAAGGACTATGATTTCGGCTTGAACTATCACCCAGGCAAAGCAAATGTCGTGGCTGATGCTTTAAGTCGAAAGACCTTGCATATGTCAGCAATGATGGTTAAAGAGTTGGAGTTGATTGAGCAATTCCGAGATATGAGCTTAGTTTGCGAAGTAACACCGCAGAGTGTTAGATTGGGAATGTTGAAGATTGGCAATGACTTTTTGGCTAGTATCCGGGAAGTCCAGAAGTCAGATGTGAAACTAGTGGACTTGATAGTTGTGAATGATCAAGCTGAGAATGGGGATTTCAAGTTAGATTCCCAAGGTGTGTTGAGATTCAGGGATAGAATCTGTATTCTTGATGATGCTGAGATGAAGAGAGTGATTCTTGAGGAGAGTCACAGAAGCAAGTTGAGTATTCATCCGGGGGCTACAAAGATGTACCAAGATTTGAAGAAACTGTTTTGGTGGCCGGGGATGAAGCGGGATGTGGCACAGTTTGTGTATGCATGTTTGACTTGTCAGAAGTCAAGGGTTGAGCACCAGAAGCCTGCGGGGTTGATGCAACCATTGGATATCCCAAAGTGGAAGTGGGACAGCATTGCTATGGATTTTGAAACGGGTTTGCCTCATACTGCGAAAGGGTATGATGCCATTTGGGTGATTGTTGATAGGTTAACAAAGTCGTCCCATTTTGTTCCTATTAATATCATGTATCCAGTGCCTAGGTTGGGAGAGATCTATATCCGAGAAGTTGTGAAGCTTCACGGAGTTCCTATGAGTATTGTTTCAGACAGAGACCCGAGGTTTACTTCCGAGTTCTGGAGAAGTTTGCATGAGAAGTTGGGATCAAAGTTGAGGTTGAGTTCAGCCTATCATCCTCAGACAGATGGTCAGTCAGAGAGGACAATTCAGTCAATGGAAGATTTGTTGAGAGCCTGTGTCTTGGAGCAGGGAGGTTCATGGGATTCCTACCTTCCATTGATAGAATTCACATATAACAACAGCTACCATTCTAGTATTGGGATGGCACCTTTTGAGGCGTTGTATGGTCGGAAGTGTAGAACCCCACTATGTTGGTATGAGTCTGGTGAGAGTGTGGTGCTTGGACCAGAAATTGTTCGCGAGACAACTGAGAAGGTTAAGTTGATCCGTGAGAAGATGAAAGCGTCGCAGAGTCGACAAAAGAGCTACCATGATAACCGGAGGAAAGATTTAGAATTCCAAGCAGGTGAACATGTATTTCTGAGAGTCACTCCGGTGACTGGTGTTGGGCGTGCCTTGAAGTCGAAGAAGCTCACTCCTCGTTTTATTGGTCCGTATCAGATTACTGAGAGGGTTGGAAATGTTGCCTATAGGGTGGCTTTGCCGCCTAATCTTTCGAACTTGCATGACGTGTTTCACGTGTCGCAACTTCAAAAGTATGTTCCAGACCCGTCTCATGTGATTCACATGGATGATGTGGAGGTAAGGGATAATCTCACTGTGGAGACTATGCCTGTGCGCATTGAAGATCAGGAAGTGAAGGTTCTGAGGGGAAAGGAGATTGCCTTGGTGAAAGTGGTTTGGTTAGGAGCTGCTGGAGAGAGCATGACTTGGGAGCTGGAGAGTAAGATGAGGGAGTCTTATCCAGAGCTGTTTGAATCAGGTAAGAATTTCGAGGACGAAATTTTCTAAGTGGGGGAGAGTTGTAACACCCAAAATAAAGAAAGAAATCGCAAAAGAGAGAAGAGAGAAGAGAGAAAGAGAAACTTGCGAAAGAGGGAGAAGAGAGAAGAGGTGCGATCGGCCAAGAGAGAAAGGAAGAGGAGAGCTTTTGTTGCTGTGGTTACTTCGGTGTCTTCGTAGAGGAATCTTCATCTTCGGAAATCTAAGGTAAGGGTGGGTCTTACCTTATAATAGGGTTCATAATGGGATGCATGTGGGTTTAGGGCTTATATCGCTACTTGTATGATTTTTGACGATGTTGTAATGTACGATTGTTTGGATGATGAATTGATGCACACTAAGTGCTTGTTGAAAAGTACATGACTTGTTAGGCGTATGTGATGATTGAAAATGCATGTTAGGTACTCGTTAAAATGTGTGTTTGAATATGTGAGAATGAATTTGTGATGTTTGAAGTTATTGTTGATGATTGAACATATAGAAAAATTTGGAGAAAATTGAATTAGAAGGACCTTAGGCGCACAAGGGCGCCAATTCATGTTGCTGTCTGTGTTGCGCCCAGATGTGGCACAGGTTGCCTCTGCGCCAGTTTTTGCTGTCTGTGTTGCGCCCAGATGTGGCGCAGGTTGCCTCTGCGCCAGTTTTTGCTGTCTGTGTTGCGCCCAGATGTGGCGCATGTTGCCTCTGCGCCAGTTTTTGCTGTCTGTGTTGCTGTCTGTGTTGCGCCCAGACGTGGCGCAGATTGCCTCTGCGCCAGTTTTCTGTGTTGCGTGTTCCTGCTAGGCGCCCAGGCACATTTTCAGGATGTTGCTCAAATGTTCCCCGGTTTTATTTTTGACATATCTTTTGACTCGGGTGTCCGTTTTAAGTGTTTCAAAGGGCGTTGTGAAGCTTATTCAGTTTCCTACTATTATATTCTATTTTTAAAGTAAAAGTTATTATTTTTCTGATGGTTTCGGGGCGCCTCAAGTGGCTGTCCCGGTGGTCGTTGTTGTTGGCGTTGTAAAATTATTTCGGTGTCTAAAACCCCTTTTTGTGTCCGGTTGCTGCCTAGTTGTGTCTTAGGTACTGTGTTGTGTAGTGATTTGCTGTTGACTGTCGATCTTGTGCTGCCATGTTGATATTATTGATGATGGGTCTATTGACCAAATATTATTGATGTTGTTAAATGACGATGGGTCTATTGACCAAATTATGCCGATGATGTTATTGACGATGGATCTAATGACCAAAATGACGATGATGATATGGATGACGTTGTTGTTGTGATGATTATGTTTTGTTGGATGTTCATGAAGTCACATGCATACTTGCTCTTCATACATTCATTCTCATCATTGACAATTATTATTTTGGTCGGTGTGCAATATATTTGTGTGGAAAATATAAATGTTGACGTGGTTGTGTAGTGAGCGCTGTATATATATATATATATATATATATATATATATATATATATATATATATATATATATAAATGTACATATATGTATTGCTGTGATTGGTATAGTTCTGTACTCTGGCATACTGCTTATTATAAGCTTTATTAGACGGTTTAGACTCACCCCTTATGTTGATTATTACTACAGGTAACTGTGAGTGAAGGCTTTTAACCCTTCATCCCTCGAGTCGGTCATGCTCTGATACGTAGCACCTGGGGGCGAATGAATGTTATTTTTGGTTTTATTTTATGTGACACTGATGGATTTGTATTGATGTTATTACAACTATGTTTGGAAACTATTTCTTTTAACCCGCTGCGTGTTGATGAACTATTTGTTGTAGACTTTTGAGTACTTGAGGGTTCGCCCAATTTATTGAGGAGCTACGTATTATGTTTTTCTTTGAAATGATGAATTTTATTATCAATTGTGTATGCTGGAATTGAAGTGAATGTAGCATCCCGTTTGGATGAATTGAAAAATAATTTTTAAACTCTGATATTTTTAATTTTAAATTGCCGGGTAGAAATGGGGTGTTACAATCAGCCATAAGAATCGGATTGCTTGACCTTCCACCTAGTTCAACATTAGCTTGCTCAACATTAGTAGCATCAACTTGCTCAACATTATCTTCAATAAAATCCTCAGTTATCCATTCATCATCGGAATGAATGTCTTCAAATGGAAGAGCAACAGTTTTTCTTGTTACTCTACTTTTTAACTTCAAATTATACATGACAAAGACTAAGTCATTCATCTTTTTTTGATGCAGCCTATTTCTTCTCTTTGTATGAACCTAAATTAATAAACCAAATTTTCAGGATTACAATTTGCAAAAACATTAAATCAAATTAAGTTTATAAGTAAATGAAATCCATAAATTAATAACTCAATTACCATTTCAAACGAACTCCAATTGCGCTCACAACCATCTTTAACTCTGGACACCCATCTCCATAGATGTCCCACCATTCTGCAGGAGGAATAGTCTTTCTCATTGACTTAGCAGCTTCACAACCAAACATTTCTCTTTCATAATGAAAGTTAGCAATTTGTGTAAGAATCTTGTTGCGCTCACCGGCATCATTTACCAACCTATGCAAACAATTGCAAAGCCCTTGTTTGATATTTGCATCCTCATCTTTAAAACCAGGTTCATTGTGAATTTGAGGATTAAGATAATAAGCTGTTGCATGTAAGGGCCTATGAAGTTGGTTTTCCCAACGCTCATCAATGATTTTCCAAATAGGTTCATTTCTATATATATATATATATATATATATATATATATATATATATATATATATATATATAATATTAAACATCCAATATTAGAAACAATTGGATAAAATAAAGTTAAATTTTGAAGGAGATAAAGTTAACTAGTTAAGATAACTTACTTTTTCTTAACATTGTTGAAGTTGCTTTTTATCCCCTCCTTTGCTTTATCCATCGCTTGATAAATGAAACCCATGGCAGGTTTTTCATCTGCATCCACCAACCTAAGGACTGTGATGAGAGGAGAGACTGCTTTGAGGCATATGATTATGTTTCCCCAAAAACGACTATCTAAAGCCATTCTTTGCACATCTTTTCCCTCTCTTGTAGATCCATATTTACTTGTAGTCCATGTTTCAGAGGCAAATATACCCAACAAAGCTCCTTTATTATCATTCAAACAAGAAAGAGTCAAATAAGCTGTAGCAAATCTAGTAACCCCAGGCCTAATCAAATCCCTCCCTTGTGTAAACTTCTTCATCATACTAATGAGCCTCGTCTTGGTATATATATATATATAAGTGCAGATTTTTCTTCCCTTTTTTATTACAGACTGGTGAACCTTCAACTTTTTCTCAAAATCTTCAAAGATCAAGTCAATACAATGAGCAGCACACGGGGTCCAATACAAATTCTTCCTGGTTTCCATTAACTTTTCTTCTGCTGCCTTGAAGTTTGCTGCATCGTCAATAACTACTTGGACCACATTCTCCTCTCCAACATAATTAACAGCATCATCCAACATCTTATAAACCTTATCAGCAGTCTTTGAGATATCAGAAGTGTCTAAGGAATATAGAAAAACCGTCCCCTTGGGACTATTCACTAAAAAGTTACAAATAGAATGCCTTTTCTTATCCGTCCATCCATCGGACATGATGGAACAACCGGTTCTCTTCCACTCTTTTTTATAATCTTCAATTACTATATTAACTTGATCAACAGTTTTCTTTAAAAGCTTTTCTCTAATTTCATGATATGAAGGAGGTTTGTAACCGACTCCATACCTCCCAATCATGTCACACATCTTTGCAAACTCCACATTTTTAATACAAATGAAAGGAATGGCACTTGTATACATATATATAGCTACCTGGAGATCAACCTCTTCCTTGAAATCCCTTTTCATCACTTGATTAATGGTTTTTTGAACAGCATTAGAAGAACCGAAACCAATTTTGCCTTTTCCTTTTGCAAATGTAGAAATTATAGATTTCCCTTTCCTTTGAGATGAATCCACATCCACTTCCACATTTTGAGTTTCCTCACCATCTTCTTCTTCTTCCTCCTCCTCAAGGTCAATCAACTTTCTTTTTCTCAATGCCGCTTCTTTAGCCTCCGCAATCACCTTCAAACACAATAATTTAACTTCTTCCGGTACCGAAGCGCAAGGTTCTGAATCTTCTCCAGTACCACCCAGATGATGTTTAAATCTAGATATTCCTCCACTAACAACCTTAAAGCAGTAGTTGCATTTGACCTTTTTACCATTTCCTAGAACATCGGTTCCATATTTCCATCTAATATCAGTCCGATTTCCCGCAGAATTCTTTCTTGTTTTTGCTTTGGGAGCAGTAGTAGTGCGAATGGTAGTGTTCGGAGTGGTTGTATTTGGATTGCTTGAAGACATTATGTGCACATGCAAACTTAATAGAGCAACTACTGTAATAGAGAGAAGAGAACAAAAACCAAAAGATTCAGAATGCAAATAAACATAATCAGAGAACAAGCCATATGCATATATTCACAATATCTATGTCTTCTCAAAATCTATAACAACAAACACAATCAGAGAACAACCAAAAACCTAAAGCAACAATCACAATAAAAATGAAGTAACAAACACAGTCACAAATCGCAATATTTCTGTAACACCCTGATATTTTTATTTGTTAAAAACACCTAAGTGCACATTAAACATACATCAGAGATAATATTTCCTGCTCAGACACTGAATACCACTATAAAATTTTTTGCTGAAATATAACATAACTGTCTTATACACACTTAAGACCATACGGTTCTCAGACCGTAAACTGTCAGCCACTGTGGTAGTCAGAGTCATGCAAGAAAGCGGAATAAAAGATAAATGTAACACTAATGACATAGCACTGTGATACATAGTTGACAGAAGGAAAATAAACTTAAACATAAAGCTAAGTCATCATCCATCTCTCGGGGCCACCTACTCGTGCCTCTGAGGTTTCTTCTGTCCCTGTTTATCTGTAAAACAACAACATTTAAACAGTGAGATACAATCTCAGTGAGTTCTACCGAGACCCCTACTAACACTCTCGGTTCAGTTATTAGTTCTTTTATAACTTGACACGACACCGACTGCAAAACATTGCTAACCCCGGTATATCGTAAAATAAACAAAGTACGGCACCGACTGCGGAACATCGCTAACCCCGGTGTATCGTACAACAAACTTTAACATAACACCGACTGCAGAACATTGCTAACCCCAGTGAACCCCCCTACCAATAGTACATTCTCCCATTGGCATGGAGCCTAGGGAAGGGGATCATGACTGCCCCGCCTAGTATGTTACACATGGGTCGTCACCCAACTCGATATACTATATACGTATATCTACAATACTATGAACCCACGGTCCATCAAATCAGACAATCAATGAAACACTTTAATCCACATTTTATAAAATCCAAATTCACACTCGCACTCTAGTTGACCACTTTTCGACACAATTTTCAATTACGAAAGTATTTTATAAAACCCTTTTTGAAACATACCCAAATTCATGGCATTATAAGCCCAATATTATTATAGAAGGGTTAGGAAAGGATTAGGAGAGGATTGGAATCGAAACGGAATCATTTAGGGCACGGTGAAAAATTTGGGCAGAACTAGGCGCACGGGTCGTGCCCCTGGACGCACGGGTCGTGCACCCTGTTTGACATTTTTGAAACACTGAACCCGAACCAGGCGCACGGGTCGTGCGCCCTGAGCGCACGGGTCGTGCGCCCTGAGCGCACGGGTCGTGCGCATTTGACAGCATTGCCAAAATGTCCTGTTTTATGAAATTTTGCTTTCCGATCAATCCGAAACTCGCCCCGATCGATTCCTAACTCAAAAACAGACAGTACCAAGCAATATTCCAGTCCAATCAACATCAAACAATCAAACAATTCAATCAAAAACTCAACGATTACGAATTTCATTAAAACACGATATATTTCAAAATAACGTTTTTGACTCAAAATCTTTCGGAACCAAGTCACACAATTCATCTCAAAACGGAATAAGCCTAAACGTGAGTAAAACTCACCCTTGAAGCGAGAGTCGTTGCCGAGCCGAAATCACCGAGATGTCAAAATCACCGAATCGAACCCAAACAACACCGAACCGCTCCTAACTTCGTTCCGGGCTTCCAATCGCGTTCAGTCCGCTCCTGGCTTCGATCTTAAACATAACCCAATCACCAACACAACCTATTAATCCTTGATTTCAACAATTTTCCAACAAAACCCTCTAAATTTCGAAATCAAAAAGGAAGGGGAAAAATGGAGGGGAATCTTACCAAATTCTTGGGTTATGATGAGGGAGGAAAAATGATGAAGGTGATGAATTTTGGAGGGTTGGGCTTCACTCCTCTTCTTCCTTTCTCTTCTTCTTTCCTCTTCTTCTTTCTCTTTTCCTTCTCTTCTTTTCTCTTCTTTTCTTCCTCTGTTTCTCTTCTCTCTCGTGGACCCTTCTTTCTTTTTATTTAACACACACACACACACACACATATATTTTATTAATAAATGAGTGGTAGCGTGGTCCAATTACCATATTGATCTTAATCCCTTATTTCGATTCCAAAACTTCCTTGATCCGTATTATCCGGTTAACGATCTAATGCCATCCAATAAATAATTTTAGCACTCAATAAATTTACCAGTCAAGTACTAAATTATTCCTATTGGGTCAACATCCAAATAATTCGCCTAATTATTTTGAGGATGTTACATTCTCCCCCACTTAAAAGAATTTTGTCCTCAAAATTAAACACAACGTACCTCAAGAAAACAAATACGGATACTGAGTCCGCATATCGTCCTCCAACTCCCAAGTAGCTTCCTCGACGGAAAAACCATCCCAAACCACCTTGACAACGGGAATTGACTTCGTCCGTAGCGTCCTCTCGCCATGTTCCATGATGTAATTTGGGTGAGGTTGGAAAGACAAGTCCGGTCGAAGGTCAATCGTTTCAAAATCTAACGGTTGACTTGGATCGGGAATGTACTTCCGCAACTGAGACACATGGAATACATCATGCAGGTTTGACAATGGCGGAGGCAAAGCAATACGGTATGCAAGAGGCCCGACTCGCTCGATAATTTGGAAGGGCCCAATATACCGAGGACTGAGTTTCTTCACCCGTAATGCCCTACCTGTGCCAATTGTCGGTGACAATTTCAAAAACACATGATCACCCGACTCAAACTCTAGCGGCCTTCTCCTTTTGTCGGCATAACTCTTTTGCCTACTTTGAGCAGCTTTCATTCTTTCCCTTATCTGGCGGATCTTTTCAGTAGTGTCATGAATCATCTCGGGTCCTAACAATCGGTTCTCACCTACTTCCCACCAACACAATGGAGTTCTACATTTCCTACCATATAAGGCTTCAAAAGGTGCCATTCCGATACTGGAATGATAACTGTTGTTGTAAGAGAATTCTACCAATGGAAGATGATCCTCCCATTTCTTCCCGTTATCAAGTACCGAAGCCCGAAGCATATCCTCTAATGTCTGGATAGTCCTCTCGGTTTGACCATCTGTCTGCGGGTGATAGGCGGTACTAAGAAGTACTTTAGTCCCCATTGCTTCATTCAGAGCTTTCCAAAGTCGAGAAGTGAATTTCGGATCTCGATCCGATACTATACTGGTAGGAACCCCATGTAACCTCACTATGTTCTTTAAATACACCTCAGCTAACTTGGACACTTTACTGCTCGAACGAACTGGAATAAAATGAGCTGATTTAGTTAACCGATCCACAACTACCCAAATGGAGTCGTTACCGGCTTGAGACCTTGGCAATGCCATTACAAAATCCATGGAAATGTCTTCCCACTTCCACACTGGCACGTCCAGTGGCCGTAACAGACCAACAGGCTTCTGAAGTTCGATCTTAACTCTTTGGCAAGTAAAGTATTGAGATACAAACTCAGCAATCTCTAATTTCATTCCATGCCACCAATACATCTGCTTTAAATCTCTATACATCTTGGTGGATCCAGGATGTACAGAAAATAAACTTCAGTGTGCTTCCTCTAGCACTTTCCTTTTAATACTCTCATCGTCGGGCACACAGATCCTACCGTTGAAACAAATAACCCCATCACTATCTTCGGTAAAGTCTGGCAACACTTTTTGTGATTGTAGCTTCACATCAACTTCCTGTGCTATGCGAATAGACTCTCTTAATGAACTAGAGATCCTCATATGGCTCAACACTAGCCTGTCCTTTCTTGATCTTGCATTCAAATTTAGGTCTCTATAGGACTCCAAAAATCTCATTTCATGCATCATAATCTCTGCTATGTGAATGGATTTCCTACTTAGTGCATCAGCTACAACATTAGCCTTTCCCGGATGATACTTCAATTCGAAGTCATAATCCTTCAGAAATTCCACCCACCTTCTCTGCCTGTTATTCAGCTCCTTCTGATCAAACAAATATTTCAAACTTTTATGATCACTAAAGACTTCGAAACGAGACCCATACAGGTAATGTCTCCAAATCTTCAGTGCGTACACAATAGCTGCCAACTCCAAATCATGAGTCGGATAATTCTCTTCATGAGTCTTCAACTGTCTGGAGGCATAGGCTACAACTTGTTGGTTCTGCATGAGGACACATCCCAAACCCTTCCCAGAGGCATCGCTGAAAATTTGAAAATCCAAAGACGGATCTGGAAGAATTAGGATTGGAGCAGAGGTCAACCTAACCTTCAATTCTTGAAAACATTCCTCACAATTGGCATCCCATTTAAACGGTTGGGCCTTACGAGTTAACCGAGTAAGTGGAAGAACCAATTGTGAAAAACCTTGAATAAACCTCCTATAGTAACCAGCTAGACCTAAGAAACTTCTTATTTCTGTAACAGATGTTGGTCTTTCCCAATTCAATACAGCTTCCACCTTACTGGGATCCACAGCAACTCCCGATTGGGAAATCACGTGCCCCAAAAATTTTACTTCCGGCATCCAGAAGTCACACTTCGACGGATTGGCATACAATTATCGTTTCTCGGAGTACGTTCAGAACAGTGCGAAGATGTTGAACATGATCCTCAATGGTCTTAGAGTACACCAAGATATCATCAATAAAAACCACTACAAACTGATCGAGATATGTGTGGAACACTCGGTTCATGTAATCCATGAATACGGCTGGAGCATTAGTCAAACCGAAGGGCATTACTACGAACTCGTAATGTCCATACCTCGTACGGAAAGCTGTCTTCGGAATATCTAAGGCTCGTACCTTTATCTGATGATAGCCCGATCTCAGATCAATTTTTGAAAATACCACAGCACCTCAAAGTTGGTCAAGCAAATCGTCTATCCTTGGCAAGGGATATTTATTCTTGATCGTCACTTTATTCAGTTGTCGATAATCTATGCACAACCTCATGCTACCATCCTTCTTTTTGACTAGCAACACCGGAGCACCCCATGGAGAAGCGCTCGGTCGAATGAACCTCTTTGAGATCAATTCTTCAAGTTGAGACTTCAATTCCTTTAATTCTAAAGGGGACATTCTATAAGGGGCAATAGAGATTGATCCTGTACCAGGAATCAATTCTATTGAGAACTCTACCTCTCGGTCAGGAGGTAAGGATGAAACTTCTTCTGGAAAGACATCTAGAAATTCATTTACCACTTGCACAGATGACAAGTCTAAACCCGTTTCAGTAGATGCAGACAACATAATAAGAATAGCTTCCGCACCTTGGAATAATGACTGGCTTGCTTCGGTGTAAGAGATCGTCACTTCAGAATCTGCCTGTGTCAGGCCTACGGATTCGGAGGCGAAGCTAATGGTTCGGTCAGCACAGTTGATCGTTACATGATTTTCAGCCATCCAATTCATACCCAGAACAATGTCCATACTTCTCATAGGCAAGCAGATAAATTTCACAACAAATTGTCTGTCCCCTATGACAAGTAGGCAATTTTCACACAATGATTGGGTCTGGACACGACCCTTGGCAGCAGTTAAAATAGTTATCGGTTCGGATAGCTCAGACAATGCTAGTCCCAACCGATCCACACATGCTTGCGAGATAAAACAGTGAGTTGCACCAGAATCATATAAAATATTGACTGAATTATTAAAAAGAGATCCCGTACCCCTCAGAAGATTATCAGTAGGTGTGATGGTTCGAGCATCCAACGTGTTGATTCGTCCCTGACCATGAGCATTTGGTGCTCTCTGTAAATTCTTCTTCGTTGGGCACTGATTTGCATAGTGACCCTCTTCATTACAGACATAACACCGATCAGATCTTGGTGGACACTCGCCACGGTGATACCTTCCGCACTTAAAACAATTCCTGAACTTCATTTGATCTGCTGTTTTCATCTGCTTTCCTTTATAATTACCACTCTTGCCTGAGTCATGCTTGGGACCCATCTGAGAGCTAGATGGTCCAGTGTTCCTCTTACTCTGATGGAACGCCTTCCTACTTGCATATAATCTTTCTAAATCACTTTCAGCAATATAAGCTTGTTGAACCATGGCTGCATAATTGGTCTTCAGAAAAGAACTTAGACTTTGAGCAATATCCTCTCTCAATCCATATTTATACCTGTCAGTTTTCCATCGGTCATTGGGGGCATATCCGGCTAAGCCGAAGAACTGATACAAGTCTTCAAATTTAGCTGTGTATTGGCCCACGGTCAAGCCTCCTTGTGTGAGAGCCAAGAACTCATTTTCTTTATCAAACCTCATAGCCGTGGGAGAGAATTGTTCTAGAAATGATGTTCGGAAATTTTCCCAAGTCTGGGGAGTTTCCATTGTCTCCATCATGGCCCTAGCATTTGTCCACCAGTTGTTGGCCTCTCCCTTCAACATATGGGATGCCAACCTCAACTTGTCTTCATCGGTCACTTGCATTGTTAAAAAAATCTTTTCAATGTCATCTAGCCAATGTTGTGCTTTCATGACATCCGGCCCACCTCTGAACTCGGAGGGTTTCATTTTCAGGAATTCTGTAAAAATTCTTCTTGGGTTCACTTGTGGCTCTTGTGCATGGTGCTGTTGAGCATTTTGCTGTTGGATCTGTTGCTGCTGATGCATAAGCATCATATCTTGCATCATTTTCTGTTGGTTCTCAATGACATTCTGCATCCACTCAAAATTCGGATCAACAGGAGGAGGAACGCCTCTACCTCTTCTGGCCATGATTCTGCGAAATATGCACAAAGTATTAAGTTGATCAAGCTCAATGTCTAATAGCATACTAAGAAAATCACGACTGGAGAAAGCAAAGACCCTAAAAGCTAAGTCCGACTAGGTCGAACCGCTCTGATACCAACTGTAACACCCTGATATTTTTATTTGTTAAAAACACCTAAGTGCACATTAAACATACATCAGAGATAATATTTCCTGCTCAGACACTGAATACCACTATAAATTTTTTTGCTGAAATATAACATAACTGTCTTATACACACTTAAGACCATACGGTTCTCAGACCGTAAACTGTCAGCCACTGTGGTAGTCAGAGTCATGCAAGAAAGCGGAATAAAAGATAAATGTAACACTAATGACATAGCACTGTGATACATAGTCGACAGAAGGAAAATAAACTTAAACATAAAGCCAAGTCATCATCCATCTCTTGGGGCCACCTACTCGTGCCTCTGAGGTTTCTTCTGTCCCTGTTTATCTGTAAAACAACAACATTTAAACAGTGAGATACAATCTCAGTGAGTTCTACCGAGACCCCTACTAACACTCTCGGTTTAGTTATTAGTTCTTTTATAACTTGACACGACACCGACTGCAAAACATTGCTAACCCCGGTATATCGTAAAATAAACAAAGTACGGCACCGACTGCGGAACATCGCTAACCCCGGTGTATCGTACAACAAACTTTAACATAACACCGACTGCAGAACATTGCTAACCCCGGTGAACCCCCCTACCAATAGTACATTCTCCCATTGGCATGGAGCCTAGGGAAGGGGATCATGACTGCCCCGCCTAGTATGTTACACATGGGTCGTCACCCAACTCGATATACTATATACGTATATCTACAATACTATGAACCCACGGTCCATCAAATCAGACAATCAATGAAACACTTTAATCCACATTTTATAAAATCCAAATTCACACTCGCACTCTAGTTGACCACTTTTCGACACAATTTTCAATTACGAAAGTATTTTATAAAACCCTTTTTGAAACATACCCAAATTCATGGCTTTATAAGCCCAATATTATTATAGAAGGGTTAGGAAAGGATTAGGAGAGGATTGGAATCGAAACGGAATCATTTAGGGCACGTTGAAAAATTTGGGCAGAACTAGACGCACGGGTCGTGCCCCTGGACGCACGGGTCGTGCTCCCTGTTTGACATTTTTGAAACACTGAACCCGAACCAGGCGCACGGGTCGTGCGCCCTGAGCGCACGGGTCGTGCGCATTTGACAGCATTGCCAAAATGTCCTGTTTTATGAAATTTTGCTTTCCGATCAATCCGAAACTCGCCCCGATCGATTCCTAACTCAAAAACAGACAGTACCAAGCAATATTCCAGTCCAATCAACATCAAACAATCAAACAATTCAATCAAAAACTCAACGATTACGAATTTCATTAAAACACGATATATTTCAAAATAACGTTTTTGACTCAAAATCTTTCGGAACCAAGTCACACAATTCATCTCAAAACGGAATAAGCCTAAACGTGAGTAAAACTCACCCTTGAAGCGAGAGTCGTTGCCGAGCCGAAATCACCGAGATGTCAAAATCACCGAATCGAACCCAAACAACACCGAACCGCTCCTAACTTCGTTCCGGGCTTCCAATCGCGTTCAATCCGCTCCTAGCTTCGATCTTAAACATAACCCAATCACCAACACAACCTATTAATCCTTGATTTCAACAATTTTCCAACAAAACCCTCTAAATTTCGAAATCAAAAAGGAAGGGGAAAAATGGAGGGGAATCTTACCAAATTCTTGGGTTATGATGAGGGAGGAAAAATGATGAAGGTGATGAATTTTGGAGGGTTGGTCTTCACTCCTCTTCTTCCTTTCTCTTCTTCTTTCCTCTTCTTCTTTCTCTTTTCCTTCTCTTCTTTTCTCTTCTTTTCTTCCTCTGTTTCTCTTCTCTCTCTCGTGGACCCTTCTTTCTTTTTATTTAACACACACACACACACACATATATTTTATTAATAAATGAGTGGTAGCGTGGTCCAATTACCATATTGATCTTAATCCCTTATTTCGATTCCAAAACTTCCTTGATCCGTATTATCCGGTTAACGATCTAATGCCATCCAATAAATAATTTTAGCACTCAATAAATTTACCAGTCAAGTACTAAATTATTCCTATTGGGTCAACATCCAAATAATTCGCCTAATTATTTTGAGGATGTTACAATTTCTAACAACAAACACAGTAAACACAAATACACAATATTAGTATTGAAACTTTTGCAGCAAATACAGTCACAGAGCATAGATCCTAAAGCAAAAACGAAATAAAACGCAGAACAAATAGAAACCGAAGGAACAGAAAAATTACTCACAGCATAGAAATGCAGCAGAACAAATACAGAGGCAACGAACGAAGAACAAATACAGAGCATAAAAACCAAATAAAAAACGCAGAACAAAATAGAAACCGAAAACGGAGGAACGAAGAAACTGAAAATACCTGTTCGAAGAAGATGAACGAAGGAACGAAGGAACTGGAAACGACGACGCAGAGCAACGAACGAAGATGCAGAGCAACGACGACGCAGAGCAACGAAGCAACGAACGAAAACCCAGAAACGGCAGCAACATAGCGTAATGAGCAATCAGCAAGAAACGAAAACCCAGAAACTCGTTTTGGTTGAAAGTTGAAACGAAGAAGATGAAGTGATGAAGGAAGGGTTTTCGTTTTGGTTGAAACGAAGATGAAGAAACGTGAATGAAGAAGCGAAGAATGAAAGAATGAAAGGGCGCATCTAGGGATTCACAAATGAAAAGCCAAAACGACTGCATTTTCGGCTTTTTTTCTGAAATATAAATTAAACCCTAAACTCGGTGGAATCGCTTAAAACTCGCGAGTTTGACCGATTTTATGCGAGTCTGTCCGAGTCTATCCGAGTTTACAGAAATTACGATTCAGCGTGGAATTTGATTCCTTTTGGGTTGGTAAACCCGTAAACTCGTAGACTCGTACGAGTGAACTCGCGAGTTTGACAACCATGCCTAATACCATCAACTCCAGAATCGTCCCTTCAAAGTCGTGATCCAGAGCCTGAAATCGCCCATAATCAATTCCTCTCCCTTCGCGACTTGAACCTATGTCTCAGTATTCATTTTCGTCATCTGGGTCTTCTCTGAGAAGAAGACCCATTCGCTGCCACTGTGGAGAGGAAGCTCCATTGACTACTTCTTGGACAAAAGAGAATCCTGGACGAAGGTTCTATGGATGTGGATTATTTGAGGTACGATTTCTCTACCCTTACATTGTTCAGAAATTTGGTGAAAAACAATGTTGTTTCTTTGATTGGTATGATGAAGAGATGACCGCTAGAGCTAAGGAGTTAATTTGGTCCTTCATGAAGAAGGTTGATGAATTGAAGAACAAAGTTGCTGGATTGAAAAACAATGTTACTCAACTGAAGAAAAATGAGACTCAATTAAAGGAAGCAAAGAGGGTTCAAAAGCAAATGAAGATAAAGAATAACATGCTATGGGGACTTTTGGCAATTTCTTGGATAATTATTGTTATTCTTGTGTTTGCATTAGTTTCAACACACATGTTGAAATAGTCTAGGGGTTAAAAAATTAGAGTTAGTGTTTTGTAATGATTGTTTTAGTGTATGGTTGTAATGAATGGCTTTGTGCCATCTATGGTTATGTTTATGTTAGTTGTTGTAATGAATGGAATCAATTATGAAATGAAATCAAGTCTTCTATTATTATGCAGATTTTTTTTCCATGGATTATGCAAATTTTTTTCATTTCCATTTGGAAGAGATCAGTTTCTAGTTTAAAGTGAAAGGGCCGTTATAGTGAAAAAGCAGTTATTTAAAGCTAGCATTTTAGACCAGTAGCATTTTAAACCAGTCACCTGCATATACCACTAGCATTTTAAAGCTGGATTAATTATATCAGTAGCATTTTGCCACTAGATGCATATACAAGATGCAAATATAAAGGCTGCAACTATATCTAATTCAAATAATCATTGCATTAACACATAAGCTACATATAGGCAATAGCATTTCATTAACAAAAGGCCAACAAGGCCATATTTACATAAACATTGTTTTGATTTCCTAATCGTGGGATAACTACATATATAACTGCTTCACAAAATCCCTTTACAAAATATGTGACTAAAGGCGTATATGCCATACTAACAGCTTCACAAAATCCCTTTACAAAATATGTGACTAAAGGCATATGCCATACTAACAGCTTCACAAAAAGGCATATATCCATATACTTTCTAACACTAATAAGCTTGTGACACTTGTGGAGCTTGTGACCCTTGTGGTTGTGACTCTTGTCGTTGAGAAGCTTGTGACACTTGTGGAACTTGTGACCCTTGTGGTTGTGATCCATCTACAGCAGCTGTCTTCTTCTCTTTTGTTATTTCCACCTTTGGGTATCTCTATATCAGTAGCAGTCTTACCCTTGCATGTCCTAACATTGTGGCCTAATTTTCCACATTTCTTACACTTCACAGTTTGTGTAACACCCCGATAAATTCTAACATATAGAATCACCGAAATGTACTAAATGGCATACATCAGAGTAACTTCCTGTTATTGAAATATTGAACACAACTAAAACTTTCGATAATACATATCAAATGGTTCTCTGAACCTCATACACTTCCTGTAAATGCTTAAGTTTCTATACTTAAGACTCGTACATAATCCTGGTGTTCAATACTCAAAACATAAAGTAGCGGAAACGATTTTACAACTTAACATCAGAAGTTATACAATCGGAACATAGAAACAATGAACGGAACAAAGGTATAAAACATTAAACTAGGTCTTCAAGGACTCCAAGAGTCACACCAGCTAACCATGCTTTATCGCCTTTGCTTTCCCCTGTTTCTCTGTAAAAACCACAAATATGAAGGGTGAGATAAACATTATCTCAGTGAGTCCTATCGAGACCCCTTACTACTCTAGCGGTTCATTATGCCTTGTTTTGAACTCGTGGTCCTAAAAAGCAACCACGTGGAAATACATTTAGTTCCTGTAACCTTCATGCTCATGGCCCTCCTAAGCGACACATGAAGCATGCAATCTTTGTTCCATGTTTTTAGAATAACACCTCAGTCTACCTATTTTATAGGCATCTCTTGACCTTTTGGTGAACCCATCCCGCTATTTCTAGCAGGGGAAACATTTTTGAGTCTAGGTTTTGGGGCTCATGACTTCCCCTCCCCTAGTATGCTAACCTCTTAGGGTCGTCACCCTTTTTCCTCTTGTATTTATTATACATTTTCAGTCTGTGTACCCGCAATGGGCTGTTAGTCATTCCAGTCAAGTACCATGTACCATATCAGTCAATTTCAGTGTATAATATCAGTCAAGTACTGTGTACCATATCAGTCAATTACAGTGTATAATATTAGTCAAGTACCGTGTGTTATTATCATTCTTTGACATTTGCACTCTCGCGTTCTCTAAGAGCGGTTTTCCATTTTTATTCATAACACACAATCTTTCTATCGAACATGCTCAATCTCATATCATCGTTACCTTTTCATTATTGTGGGACCTTGGGGAATGGATTAGAAGAGGATTGGAATCATTTGGAATGGATAAAAAGGTACTTTGAAGTTGTAGGTCAGAGAGTCTCACACGACCCGTGCGTGTAGGCGCACGACCCGTGCGTGGTTGAACAGTTTGTAGAAAATTTCCAGAAAGATACGCACGACCCGAGCGACTAGGCGCACGATCCGTGCGTGTTTAAAAATTCATTTCATGCAGCATCAGATGGGGGCGCACGACCCGTGCTCATAGGCACACGATCCGTGCGTCTCTGTCTGTTTTCCAGAAAATAGGTTTTCATGAGTAAGTTCCATTCCTGTTCCGATTCCAATTTCGTTCCGATCGATATCCCAACATAACAGTTATTATTCCAGACCAGCGAAAGCGATTAAACAGTCAAACAATATATATCATAAATCGTCAATCCAATCAATTCGAGCAATTATGCGATTTACGGTTTTTCGAAAAAAACGTTTTCGTTAAGTTTTCACAAAGCGGATTTTCCATAGTATCATTTCAGAAAATAACATGACTCGACAACAAAACGTCCCTAAGCGAGTATAGAACTCACCGATTTGACGACCTCGCGAGAAATCACGTCCTCACGAACCGTAACCTCTCGAACAATCCCCGTAATCACGTACTCGCACCGAACTCGTCAGATTCTCGAAACTGAACTTCGGAACAGCGACCAATCACAAATCTAGCTACTGGACTTCCTCCTTGACTACGGAATTGGCGTCTCTCGAACTTTGACGATTCGATCCGAAATTTGAGGAACCAACACTTCCAATTTCGCATCGTTTTCCAGAATCAGTGAGCAGTTTTGTAACACGCGTATCTTGGTCAAATCGTGGCCAAAACCCTTCAAACCAGTGCCCATTGTGTAGATAACTTTATCTACTTTCTGATGGTCAAAGGTTCATACGCATGCATCCAGTAAATTGGGAGATACACCCGAGACAAGGTGACTGGTCCAGGACATTGCTTGATTCTTAACCCGAAACTTGGAGACATAATATCTCCTTCATTTCTCCATGAAATCATACGGTTCTTGTGCCCAAAATGAAGATCTCTGTGTCTAGTTTCCAGAGAGACAAGAATCACGATCATCGGAGTTGTGTACTGGGAGATACGATGCAATCACTGAAGGGTCCCCAAACTGTTTTTACCCAGAATTTGTGTTGCACTTGCAACTTCAATCTCAACTTCGAAATTCCACTCCATCAGCTACCCAAAATGAATCCCAATCACTTCTAGCTTCAGAACCTTCCTCAAATGTGCTTCAATCCATTATGTTGTTGTCCTAGCACCTGAATATTGCTCTAGGCCCATTATGCAAGTTCTTAAACCTTGAATCCACTCCTAAGCTAGACATGCAAGCTTCCAAGTAGGCATCATGAACCAAAAACGAAATTGAAGAATCTGAGCTTGGGATGGGTTGCTGGTTCAGAAACTTGTATCAATGGGAAGAGGAAGAGGAATGGGAAAGATTGGTACAAGGATCTCAAACATGCATGAACAATTGAAGGAGTTATTCTCATTTCTTCCCTCTCTCTCTCCTCACGGTTTCTCTCTCTCTCTCAGCTCTCCCTACTTCTGAAAATGGATTTCTGGAAATATGAAACTGTGGCTGAGTGTTGGCCTGGTTCAGCTGGGTTACCACTTAAAGGGTAAAATGACCATAATGCCCCTATGTCCAAATTTTGCTTAAACTTCCTTAATTTCTTCTTAAGTCAATTTTTATCACACAATACTTATACAATGGTCACACATTGCATATAGGGATGTTCCGTGGAGGATGGTTTAGCCGAAACTCATAAATATGTGAAAAAGACGAAAATACCCCTGTGCTCCTATTTGCTTAAAATCCCAATTAACTCGCCATATGATAATTAATCAAAAATGCGTAATTAATCATCTTGACCTCTTGCTAATTTAAATAATTTAAATTAGCGAAATTGGGGATGTTACAGTTTGTAGTAGCCTAGGGATCTTGTTGGCAAGCCTTGGCTCATCGTTAGCCTTGTTTCTTTTCTTCTTTGGCCTCCCTAGTGCTCTCCTCATAACAGGTGGTAATATTGGATCAATTCCAGTCTCTGGCCATAACTTTGGTCCATTTGATGGCTTGACAATGTAGGAGTACGTGCTCATAAATGTTGATTTCCTTAGGTTCAAAAAACAATAAAATAGAATTAATATATACATTAGTAACAACCATACTCCTCAGGATTCTTCTCATTGTGCCAGATACAAGCAATTGCATGTGGGGGCGAAATTCCTGACAAGTCCCACTTACGACATGAACGTGTTTTGTCATTTAAATTGACAGTGTATTGGTCAACATCATTTGATACCGAGAATAATGCTAAATCATCATCAGCATGCCATCAAGGAGTCCACCCATCAGCTTCTCTCTTCAGTCTTTTAATAATGATTTGTATTTTAGGACAAATAAGTCCATTGTATCTATTCATAAATGTTCTTTAAGTTACTATCCTCTCAGTTATGTAGTTCTTTATTCCTTCAAGCAAACTGATGATAGGCTTGTCTCTGTAGTCCAAAATTGCCTTGTTGAAGGCCTCGCATATGTTGTTGACCTGTAAGTCACATTGTGAGTGTGTTTTGTAGTGAGACCTAGTCCAAGTAGAAGGTGGAAGTTGCAACATATCCTTCCAAGCATCTTCATTCATATTCTTCATTTTATTCATTGCCCTCTGCCAATCAAGGAGTGTCGTAGTCCTAGCAGCCCACCAGAGGACTTCTTTCATTTCTGATCCAAGATATTTCCTCCTCCAATTACCATAAAGATGCTTCACACATAATCTGTGCTCAACTGTAACACCCAAAGTAATTTATTTACTTTTGTGTCGTTACGACAATGCTAAGATTAGTTATGAATATATATATATATATATATATATATATATATATATATATGTTTTGGTGCTTGAGTGATTAATTATTATCCATTTGAATGAATTTTTTTAGAGGTAGAATAATGGTGTATTAGAAAGGGTAGTATAAGTGAAAGTGTGGTGTTGAAACAAAGCCCAACACAAACCTTAGTCCAGCCCATTTTCCTTTGAATTATAGCTGAAAACAAAAGGCTGGTATTGGACCAAAAAAAAAAGACTGGTAAAAACTCTCCTTCCTCTACCATCCAGTTTTAAAAAGAAACCAATTTTTTTTTTTTTAAACAAAAAGGAAAGGAGCCTCGTTAAAACCTTCTGATGCAAAACCCTCCTTAGGGATAAAAACACCAAGAAGGAAAGAGTACTCCCCCCTATTTCATTAAAAAGTAAAAAGCAAAATTACAGAAAGCAAAGGGGGACATAAACCAAAACCCCTGCAAACAGAAATTACAAAAATTACTGTCTGAAACGAAAAGAAGGAAGACCAACCCTATTACGGTTAAAATCATCCTGAATAAAAGTGGGATAGAATTCCACCATTGGAAGCCAGACAGGGTAGTTCCATGAGACGCAAGCTTATCAGCACAGTGATTTCCTTCCCGAAAAATATGAGTGCAACTGAAAGACATTGATTTTAGAAGGCCCATGCAATTAAGCCAGCGGTTGCGGATACTCCAAGGCACAATGGAATGAGACGAAATGGCCATAACAGCAAGCTGAGAATCACTCTCAATCCATAAACGATGCCAACCTTTATGGAAAGCCACCTCAATGGCTACCATGATTCCAACTAGCTCAGCATGAAGAGCGTAATTTGTACCAAGAGGAAGCATGAAACAACCCAGAGATTCAGCATTACTATCGCGAAAGATACCCCCACAAGCAGCTAAACCAGGCGAACCCCTAGCAGCGCCATCTGTATTACACTTAACCCACAAGCCAGGAGGGGACTTCCAAATAATCTCTATAACAGTCGGAGCCTTACGAGGCTTGCAATCAACCGAAAACGCCTTAAGAATCAAAAAATCCTGCATGGAGTTTGACGTGGAGCCCTTGCTGAGATTACCAGAAAGGCTCACATTTGCCGTGATCAAGTTCTTCATGTGCGTGGGCAAGATCTTCTTGTTATCAAAACGAATATGATTCCGAGCGTGCCAGATAGCCCAAAAAACATTAATAACAGCGGCTGTAACAACATCTTTCACTTGGTTAGACCAAGGGCGCTGACAAACCTCAAAAATCATCTCCGGGGAGGAAACATTAATATTAATTGAAAGGTTACCACTAAGCCAGTCCCAGAGCTTCTTAGCGAAAGGACACTCACAGAAAAGGTGCAATGAAGTCTCATATTCCGCTTCACAGAGACTACACATGGAAACAATTCCACAACCACGGTTTCTAAGCTGCTCATCCGTAGGCATACGGTTATGAAGGATACGCCAGACAAGAAGAGATTTGGAGGGAGGGATGACACTACTCCAAATATTTTTGAACCGCCTACTAGGCTGCCCTATAGGCCTATAATGAAGATAAGCAGTCTTAAAAGTAAGCATACCATCTGTAGAGTTTTTCCAGATCAGTTGATCTTGAGAGTCAAATGAAGGCAAATCTTTTTCACGAAGTAGCGAAGCCAGCTGAGGAAAGATATTAGAGAGAGATGATGGAATACACCATTGACCATTCTGAATGACGTCACAAACACGGGCTTTTAGATATTTCTGACGATGCTCAGGGACATGGAGAAGATTTACCAGAGGGTCCGACATCCACGGATCTAACCAAAAGTTGATACAGTCACCTTTACCAATTTGCCATATGCAATTTTCATGGATATCGGATAAATGAGCACGCAAAGTACCCCACAAAGACGAACTGATATGATAAGAAATCGTAGTCCTATTTCTGAAAACCCGAGATCTTAATAAGACTGCCCAGCTATTCTGGGAAATGCTGAGTTCCCAACTAAGCTTAAGACAGGCTGCCTTATTTGTGTCTTTAAGGGATCTAATCCCGAGACCCCCCTCAGATGTTGGTTTACAAACCTTATGCCACGCCACTGTAACCACTTTACGCTGATTGACGTCACCAGACCAAATGAAATTTCTGATCCAAGAATCGACTGTATTCAACAGAGAGGTAGGCCATTTGTATATCAGGAAGCTGTACACTAACATACTTTGAACAACCGACTTGACAAGCTGCGCTCTTCCGGCAATAGAGAGGAGCGAAGCTTTCCAAGCTGATAACTTGGCTTTAATCTTGTCAGCTATAGGCATTAAATAACCAGCTTTAGGCTTACCTTTGAAAATGGGGATGCCCAGGTAGGTGAACGGCAGCTTGCCAATAGAGAAACCCAGAAGCTCGGCAATGCGACTCTGCCTTTGAGTGGGAACATCGCCCAAATGAACAGTAGATTTACTGGAGTTAACAATCTGACCAGAAACCTCCCCATATTTGGTAAAGAAGTTGAGAAGACTATGAGTATTTTTCAGCGAAGCTCTGCAAAAAATCATGATATCATCCGCATAAAGGGTATGAGATGGAACCTGAGTGCCTCTAGGACCATTAATTAACTGGAGATCCCCATCATGCACCAACTTGGAAATGCCTCTGCTCAAAACCTCCTCAGCCAAGCAGAAAAGAAGGGGGGAGAGGGGGTCCCCTTGACGCACACCCCGCTTGCAGCTAAAGTATCCAGAAGGCTTGCCATTGACTGAGATTGAAAGCTTTGCAGAATGTAAAAGAGCCTTAATCCAATCACAGAATTTGCTATTAAACCCAAAAGCCTTGAGGACTCTAAGAAGGAAATTCCAATCCAGAGTATCAAAAGCTTTCTTGACGTCAACCTTGAGCGCCATATTACCACCAAAAGCCCTATTATGAAGCATATTAATGGCTTCCGAAGTTAAGCAGATGCAGTCCGATATATTTCTACCGGGGATGAAGCCACGCTGCTGAGATGAAACAATACGGGGAGCAATTTTGGAGAGACGGTCAGCAAGTACCTTAGTAATAATCTTAAATTTGAAGTTCGCAAGGGCTATAGGCCGAAACTTCTCAATACTGTCAGCTCCGTTGACTTTAGGAATAAGGACTACCAAATTAGAGTTGAAGTTCGGGAGCATCCAACCCTGCTTGAAGAACTGCTGGACTGCGTTCACTGTGTCCTCCGCAATGATGTCCCAGAACTGTTGAAAAAAGAAAGCACCAAAGCCATCCGGCCCAGGGGCACCGTTAGAATTCATCGCGCAGATGGCCTGCTTGATCTCGTCCCTATTAGGAACGCAGGTGAGCATATTGTTCTCCTCACCTGTAACAAGATTAGGGATAATCTCCTCCACCATACCATTATCGAGACACTGGTTATTAGAGGCGAAGATATTCTCAAAATAATTAACAACATGAGATTCAATTTCAGTCGTAGAAGTAAGAAGAACATCACCATGATTTAGGGCAGTTATTTGCTGGGTAATATGTCTAATTCTGACCATCTGATGGAAAAATTTTGTGTTGCGATCACCATGTGAGTGCCAGTTAAGTCTAGATTTTTCGAGCCAAAAATCCTCTTGGGAAGCTAAAGCTTGCTGCAGCTCAAGCTGATGGACCTTTTCTTGCTCCTCTAACAACTCAGAATAGCCATCATTATCAATCTGTGCTTGAATGTGATCTAGGGAAGCGGTCGCCACCTGCACCCTCATATTAACGTCCCCAAAGACATCTTTATTCCAAGCCTTAAGCTTTAACTTAAGGTTTTTAAGCTTCTGATTGAGGACCACCATAGGGCATCCAACAACCTGAGATTGCCAAGCCTCCTTAATCACATTCAGGCAGTCAGGGTGACTCGCCCAAGTGCGAAGGAATTTAAAAGAAGAGGGATGCGCCCCATCTGTAGTCTGAAGATCAAGCAATAAAGGGAAATGATCAGATTTAGATTTAGTAAGAGTATAGCAAGAGATACCTGTGTAAAAAGTGAAGCATGCATCATTGCAAATTGCTCGATCAAGCCTTTTCTCCGTGAAAGCCCGGCCTTTACGACCATTAGACCAAGTGTACTGAACACCCCTTGTTGGCAGATGAATCAAGTTATTCAAATTGGTCCAATTTTGAAAGTCTTCACAGGCTGCTTTAGAGGGGGTTCCACTACCTCTATATTCATGGCTGCCCAGAACAGCATTCCAATCCCCAATAAAGCACCAAGGGATTTTATAAGTTTGCTGAAGAAGAGAAAGATCCTGCCAAAGGGATCTCCTGCCCAAATAGTTACAAGAAGCATAGATTGCAGAAATACCTACTGTGTCATTATTGACCTCCACTGTAAAAGAGACTTGCTGATCTGAGCAAGCGATAACAGTAGGATTGAAATTATCCGTACAGAGACACCAAAGATTAGGTGCTAAATTATTCCTGTCATTAATAGCAAAGACTTTCATACCAAGGCGAGGCCAATACCTGCGCGGGAAATCATCAAGAGAACACCAAGGTTCAGAGATAAAAACGAAATCAGGCTTGTTAGATGAACAAAGCTTTTTAAGAGCTAATCTTGTAGGGGTATTAGCCAGGCCCCTTGTATTCCAATATAAGCACTTCATTGAGCAAGACTTTGAGATCCTGCCCTAGAACGGGTTGTAACCGGCGTAACAACTTTCTTTTGCCGCTGCTTTTGTTTTTTCTTTTGAGACTTGGTGCGAACTATTTCAAATTCGGATCCCTCATCATTCTGGTCATTATCTTTCTCCAAGTTATCATCCTCCTCAACAACATCAACCCAAGGCTGCTTAAGGATGTTCAAATCATCAATCACAACTTGAGCTGCTTCTTGGTCTGCAACCACTTGGACT
This sequence comes from Astragalus membranaceus, assembly GCA_039519185.1. NCBI lineage: Eukaryota > Viridiplantae > Streptophyta > Magnoliopsida > Fabales > Fabaceae > Astragalus > Astragalus membranaceus. Next base: position 54,161,777 of record CM076854.1, on the reverse strand, counting down.
CGGTTTCTATCGACTTCAAAGGTTGCTTCCATTTGCGAGTCACCTGCTAAAATTTGATCAGGGGTCGATATAGATGGAACTCTACCACTTGGGGATCCTGTTTCAAAATGATTAGAAATAAATCCAAGCAGTGGATTAATATCATCATGAGGGATATTGTTAGGGCCTCCAAACTGATTAGGGATAGTGATCTCTTCAATAGAAATGAGATCTCTGGGACGATTCGAGTGATTATCTTTTCCCACACTCACAGTGGCTTCGATACCAGCTCCATTGTCCTTTTGGATATCTTTGCCTGCACCATTATCAATAGTGTTAGCAATAACAACAGTATCATTAGTTGTAGTCTTACCTTTGACCTGAGCTTCTTTCTCTGCGTCAGGCACGTGCATGTCACGAACATTAATATCATCAATTACGTTTTTTCTCCTTGGCTCCCAAACTTGCCTATTGACTGGGGGTTGCACACGTGGCTCCTGTTTATGAGCCTGCTTACAATTGGAAAAATTGTGTCCAATAATATGACAATATGAGCAGAACTGTGGCAACCTTTCATAAACAACTTCCACATAGAATGCGTAGCCTTCACGCTCAACCATAATACGCTCAGGAAGATCTCCATTCAAATCAATATCAACAAGCACTCTTGCAAAGTGGCCAAAAGTACGTTTCTTTGTAGCATCATCCAGAGCAATAGGACCTCCGATTGCACCGGCAATCTCAAAAAGAGTGACTGGACGCCAGTATTCACGCGCTAGTCCATGTATACGCACCCAGCATTGAACATTGGTGTTTCGGATCCTGTTTGGATCAAAGTCTGGCGTCCATGCAAATAGCCGTAGAAATCCCGGATGCAACGACCAAGACCCAATGGCTTGAAGGCTTCGCATCTCCTCAAACGATTGAAAACAAAATTCATAGTATCCCTTTCCCAAGGAGACCATTTTCCAAGCGCCTATGGATTTCCATTCTTGCAAAAGTTTTGCTCTGAGATCATTAATTTTTAGAGGAGAATCCCCTTTAGACAGAGTAAGGCGGCCATGCAATACATTCTTGCATTCTTTGACACCTTCTTGATATTCAGTTTCGGTAATCTTAATAGTGACTGCATCGCCTTTGATGCAAGGCTTGGGCAACTGACTTGGAGGAATCACGCATGAGTTTGTGAGCGCAGCAGCAAAGGATTTTGATGCGGATACTGGCTGAGGCTGAACCCGAGGCGCTGCTGCCGGTGCCGTATCAGCCGAGCATGGCCATGGATAGAAATCCATTAGCGCATCCAGAACCAACTCAGCGAATAACCAGCAAACTCAGACCGCAAAGACCAGATTTCACAATGAAAAATAAAAACTATTCCACACTAGAAACGTATCAATAGAGTACCAGATGTCACGATGAACAATTTTGCACCGAACCACCTGATAACTCACGATAATATCCAAATACCTTCTGACTGAAACGCAGCAAGAAAACAGGATATCACTAGCAACCGACCCAGCAAAACAGATCCACGTGTAGGAACAAATCAAACCGCAAGAGATATAGATCGCAAGAATCAGGATCTTCAAACTGAAACGCAGCAAGATATCACGATAACGATCACTAGCAACCGACCCAGCAAGCAGTTCCACGTGTAGAAATGACAAAAGCAAACCGCAACAGCAACACGATACCACTAGCGATCGACCCAGCAAGAGAATAACAAACCGCAAGAGATTCAGACCGCAAGAATCAGGATCTGGAATGCTAACAGGCATCAGCGTAGAACCATCGCTCAAACCCTAGCATGAGTTGCTATTTTCGCTGTCAGTCATTGGTATTCAGAATCATAGGATCAAAAGAAACCAAAATAAAGAAGAGATAAAAAACGAAATGGAGAGAAGAGGAAGAGGAAGGGGGTGCGTGAGTTAGAGAAACAATGAAGAAACAAGAACTATACCTTTCTATCACCATCCATTTCATCTCATCTCTTTCTCTATAATCATCATCATCAACCCCTTCCATTCACCTAAAAATCAGCTTTTGAAACCCCAAAAACAGTAAAAACAAATCCATGACTTTAACCTCCACAAATTTCTTTGCATGCCATTTTTGGAACTCAAGTCCAAAACTAGGGTTTAGGTAGATTGTAGAGGAAGTGTAAAAGAAGAAGTGGGAAGTTGAAACTAGGGTTTGGTTGGTTAATTTCGGGGATACTTGAATGTCGGAAGTTGAAGACTTCAAAGTGGAACTTGAGTACAAAACAATGTTAGGTAGCAACATTGGAGCCTTGCTTGTTGATGATTTTGAAAGAGTTGGAGCTTTAGGATCTGGGAATGGATAGAAGGATGCTACAGCTTGAAGATTAAAGCAAGAGCTAGGAGATTGGAGTTCAATTTTGTGGTCTTGAAAGCTAGGAAGAGGGTTCCAGTGATGTCAAAGTGTGGTTGAGCTAGTGAGCCATACAACTTGTGAGTTCTACGATTTCTAGACTTCAATTATACTTGAGTACATGTTTTATACTGAATTGATTGTAATGGTAGTTTAAATTCTGAGTTTGAAAGGTTTTGTGAACCGATATTGATGTTCAATGTGTTTTTTGGTTTTTCTATGAATTTTGAGTTGATTGGTATGATGATAAACCCTAGGAACATTGTCTCAATAGTCTCTAAAATGCCCTTAGGAATGTTTGTATCTCTGTTTGGAGATTAATTTTGATGATTAGTGGTGTTAATTGTGCCTTTGTTGTGTTGGAAATTCTGTTTGAAGCATTCTGGATATAGGTTCGGTTTCTGTCCAACTGTGAATTCTCTGATTATCCAAATTTTTTGGGGTGTGTTTTGTTAGAAACTAGACTTGGTTCCCTTTTTTTTGGCACTGGTTTGATCGATTTTGGGTGAGTATAGCTAGAGATATTAATGTTACAAGTTAGGGTAAAATTCTGGGGACAATCTGGACATAGGGTCGGTGTTTTGGGTATGGTGTTTTCATTTGAACTCCTTTTTGAATGATCATTGTTTTATTGAAAACTAGACCTAATTTTATTCGGGTTAAGCTCAAGTCCCATGTCATTTGGTTGAGTTTTGGTCATTTTAAGGGTGTTATAAGTCAGAGGACAGAATCTATCTTGTTAGAGAACACGTCCGCATGTTTTGTAAAACTATACTTGTTGGCTCATTTTCTGTCAAAACAAAAATTATGTTCATAAACTAGACACTCTAAGCTTTCCAGAGAGTGGTCCTTTGTTAAGTTTCGATACCGTTTGATAGGTTAATTAATTCACCGAAGTAGAGGTATGTTTGATGGAAATTCTGACTGATAAATGCATGTGTTTGTAGTTGTTTGGTTGCTGGATGTTTGTTTCCAAGAGGTGATATTTGTAACACCCCAGTACTTCTAACACCGAAATACAAAGATATACAGCATGACATCTATCAGAATTGACTTTCCTGGTCATGGATATTGAACAAAACTAAAACTTTTGATGATAGCTCATCAAACAGGCATTCATATTACTTAAAACTCCATGGCATAAAAACTTAATTAATATTAGGCATGTCTTGACAACCTTTCCTCGTCCTAACGTTCAACATCCAAACCAGAAAATAGCGGAAATGATTTTACAACTTCAAATACAGATTCAAGTTATAACATCGAGAGTATGTGAAACTTGGGAAATAACAAAAGCATTAAATCAGTCTTCAAGCTCTCCGAGAGAACACTCCTCTAACCTTGCTTCTTCGCTTTTGACTTCCCCTGTTTCTCTGAAAAACAATAACATTTAAAGGGTGAGATTAAAAATCTGTGAGTCCTATCGAGACCCCTTACAACTGTCGCGGTTCATTAAGCTTTCTTAACTCGTACGTAGCCCAATTCTTGGCAACTACGTATCATGTCCTGTCATCTTCTTAGCACATTACTTTGAACCATTTTTCTTTTCTTCGGTTCTCGGTGCACCCAATCCCGCTGACCTTGGAAAGCGGGCTACATGGAAGGAGCCTAGGGTTCGGGCTCATGACTTCCTTGCCCTAGTATGCTAATAACTTAGGGTCGTCAGCCTATCCTCGATGTATATATGAATTATATACTTTACATATCATGGATAAATGTTTAAACATTAACTTGGCTTGGCATTACATGACTTGAAAATTAACATGGCTTGTACGGACTTATAGTCCCTTGACATAACATAACTTGTGTGCACTCGCTTATACTAACTATGACTCAAGACAATTTCAATTTAATCTTATCTCAATCATAATCAAAATCATGGCATTATAATCATAACAATCATTGGGATTCCTTTGACCTCAACATCATGGGACTCATGGTCCATTTTATCATGAAACATAAGCAAGAAATGTTTTAACCAATCTATCAAGGAAAACATCACTTATTTACTTTGATTTAACCAATCTATTTTCTCATAAATCGTGGCTCAGGGAAAACCTTTATACTTCAATCAAACATAGACACACACCACACATTATGATTGCTTAATCAATATACATGGTTGGGGAAGGGATTAGAAGGGAATTGGAACTATTTGGAATGGCTTAAAACATGTTTTGAAAGGGGCTAACAGAAAGAGACGCACGGTCCGTGCGCTAAGAGGCACGGTCCGTGCGCTAGGACGCACGACCCATGCGATTTTTAAAAGTTTTGCGCGTGAGTGACAGAAGGATGCGCACGACCCGTGCGCAGGAGCACACGGTCCGTGTGTATCAATCAGTGTTTCAGAAATGCAGTTTTTCGTATAAATCCCCATTCCGTTCGTTTGCAATATCCAGTCCGTTCGATACCCAACATATATAACCCTGCATTATTTCAGTACCACAACCAGTACAAACAGCAACTATAACAATCATCCAATCACATGGCATTCATCAAATCATTTCACACAAAACCAACTTCTACCTTTTCGCAAATACGGTTTTTAGACTCGAAAACTTAACGAAACGGAATCAAACCCACATTTCATTCCCATACAGTATTTGACACGAACATTAAATCCCTAAGAGAGTATAGAACTCACCTCATTGTGATGAAATCACAAACAACCACAACAAACGGCAACAAGTGTGGGCTTCAATCAACACGAACTACACGAAACGCTTTCTAACTCGTACTCAATCTACCCACACGGCTCCAATCGCTATCCTTATCCCTTGATCTTCACTCCAAGGTTCCCAAACTATAATGTAGGTTCCTATTACATCCACAGAATGACGCTCCAGCTCCTACCAAAACACACCCGAGTGTTGGATTTTAGGTGCTAATGAAATCTTTTCAAAATTCTGTTTTACATCAACAGTGAGCAGTTTTGCATCATGCATATCTGACTCAATACTTCACCAAATTCACCAATTCAAAAGTCTATTATGAAGGAAATTTTGTCTAGTTTTGGTGGATTTTGGTTTTGAGCTGAGATAATGGGTAAGTTGTGAGATATGGTCAGAACAATGGAACTAGGTAAAATTTCCTACTAATTCACAACACTAACTTGTTGGGTTAACTTCTCCCTCACAACTTAACCAAATCAGGTCATTCTTATGCTAAAAATGAAGATATTTCTGTCTAGTTTCCAGAGAAATAAATATGGACAACAAATAATTTCTGTGCCAAGAGTTATGCGTGAATTACTGGAGGCTGTACAAAACGAACTTAAGCAGAATTTTGTATCTTTATGTTTGAATCAATTTCAACGACACAACCACTCTCCAAAACCCCAATTCGAAACCCAAACCTTTAAACCCCTATCTTGAGCTTCTAACCAACAATGTGACTCTTCAAAATGTGCTAAGGAACCCTCAAAACTGACATGCAACTATACAAACCTCCATGGTAGCTCACTTGCTTTAAGCTTTCCAAAAATGGTGAAGATGAAGTGGAGAGTTGGAAAACTTGCAATCTCATATTTGGGAAGTAATATGAACTAGGAGAGGTTCCATAATGACTAAGAGTGAAGTGAAGAGAGAGTGGTGAGTTAAGGTACTTGAACATGCAAAGCACAATAAGCTTAAAACTCCATTATCTTTTACTTTGAGCTTCAAGGTCCTAAAATGGTGAAGGAAGAAGGGTGATGAATGAGCTATTGTAAATGGTATCATTGAAAAGGAATTCGAAAACTGAGAAGATTGATCTATAAATCACTTACATGCATTGAACTAAAGTGGTGATTGTCCCTCTTTTTCTTCCCTCTCTCACTTACGGCTTCCTCTCTCTCTCTTTCTCTCACTATTCTTTCCTTCTAAAGTTCTGGAATTGTTCTCATGAGTGTGTGTGTTGGGTTTCAGTTTTAATGAGATGAAGTTTAAAATGAGGCAAAAAGACCATACTACCCATTGCTCACTAATTCTCACTTAAACCCATTTTTAACCACTCACCCACACTATAACTCATACAATTAAATACCTAATGTATATAAATTATATAGTTGAGCAATTAAATATTGCTTTCGCGACAATATTATATCGTGACTCGACTTATCATTTTAGTCAAATAATAAATCGTTAGTTAATTTCATAAGACGAAATTAACCGAAAATAGGGATGTTACAATCACCCCAACTTGAAAGATTTTGTCCTCAAAGTCGTTCAAATCCTATTCGCATATTTAGCACGAAAATTCGTCGACTACTCGAATTTACATAACTTTCCTATTGTACACACAATTTGTCTGGAAAAACAATCTTCCGACCTAGGGTCGATGCATATTTTCGCAATCGAAAGAAGTGAAACTCAGAATACAGATACTTAGGCGCAATACTATGTTGGAAAAATACTCCTTAGGAGGATCATTCAAATCGGTAGAAAATTCTTTTTACTAATTTTCAAAATAAGAACATTTTGAAAATATTTTTCCTCAAAACGATAACTCACCCCAACTTAAAATATCGTTACTCAAGGTACGACTTTTAAATAAAACAATACAACCACACTTCAAGTAGTCTCACTAGGGTTAGAGTGACTTAGGTCAAGTTAGGGAAAGGATTGGGAAAGAATTCTCATCGTACGGAAAACGGAATACGTTTCTTTTCAAAATTTTCCTAAAATCCTGTTTTGCGTCAAATTTCGCTATTCCGTTCACTCTGGACTCGTTCCCAATCAATTCTTAACTTAATTTAAGTCAACAACAACACCTTTAAACGATAGACCGACATACCAATGGCAATCCAACACAGTATTTCAATCATTGATTTATGTCCATATCAATATCTTATGCACATAATCTACACGAAGCATGTAACCTAGCATCAAATGTTACGACCATCCTTGGATTCATTCAATCAAGCTACATCACCTATATAATACCCGCATTGGGCCGTCTCCTGTGTAATACCCACATTGGGCCGTCTCATGTGTAATACCCGCATTGGGCCGTCTCATGTGTAATAACCGCATTGGGCCGTCTCCTAAACTCGATATAATTATATATATCTATATACCTCAAACATATTACCTCAGTCACATCATAAACAATCAGCATGCATCTTATTCAAGCAGCACAATCATCAATCAAGAACAACGCACGTGAAAACTCACTAATACATACTAGGATTGTTAAATCCTAGCTACATTGCAATCTCATATAATTTTGAACAATGTCAAATTCACACATACTTATTTTGTTGACATTCAACCAATAGAATCCTCAAAACAATTACCTCGCCTTTACTTGTCGAATCGACTGACGTCAAACAGACTGCTTCTATTCTTTCTTTATCGGTTAACGTACTAGCGCACTCATCTTAAACTCCGCTCTTGCGGTTGGCAACGTTTGAAACATCGCCTTTTGGTTCACTTGGAGATACCTCTAGTGTTTTGGGTTGGATTTGGGAACAATCACTGTTCGCGGCCGACTCGTAAGTGGGTAGGGTTTTTATAAAAAATTTGTCTGAAACTATTTGAACGTAAAACCATGTTTCCACATACCCATTGGAGTCAGCTTCGTCAACTAAACTCAAAATACTAGTAAGGGTGTCTCCCTTCCTCATAATTGGTCTTGGGTACTTAACCATAAGACACAGTAACCTTATTCTGGTGTAAGGGCCTTTTTGGGAATCTACCTGCCAAACGACTTCTCCAAACCAACTAGTTCCCTTGACAAAACTTTTCTGAAACTCTCTAACTTTTATCCCTTTGGGGTCTACAACTCTTAGACACTAAGGTAATACGAGTTCTGGACAATAGAGGTTTCCCTGGCGTGGCATAACTGTTTCTCTTGAAAATAAAAGAGGCTTACTTTCACTTTACTCATAAGGAATCGTTGATTAATCTAGGTGTAGATGGCTACATTTGGATTGCGTACAGAGTTGGGATAATCTTAGTATCAAAGAAACGCAAAAATCGAAGGATTCTTTTAAGGAATCAAACGGACGCACGATTAGTGTATCCTGAGTTGATTCAGAAAACGAATTCCAACCATTTCGAACATTCCTTTGGTCCTCCGTCTTTCCGAATTCCATAAACAATACAAACGAAATTATTACAACTATCATAGTCAACCAATTCGGAACTCATCCTACCTAGGGAACAACATTCGTCACCTAAGTGGACTGAACTTTTCCTTTGACAGCATTTAGCGGAATGCCTAATGATCTAGGGCTTTCATAGACTTTGACAATTTCTGAAAGGCTATAACTACTGATAACCATTTCCGAGAGATAGTCCTTTTTTTGGACTACAAAGGATATTATCCTAACCGGTGTCTAAGAACTCAGTCTGGATGGTTGGGGAATTCTCTTCCCATTTCCCATACTACTCGAGGTTTATTTTCTACAAATACCTCAGTGTTTAATGGCTTAAGGTCGGAAAAAGAGTATCTTTCAGAATCAACATTAGAGGCACCTTTCGAAACTTACTCAAGCGTGTAGACATTTTTGTTAGCTTTCAAACGCATCTCAGAACATAAAAATCGGGGTTCCGGATTAAAAGTTACAATTAAAACAAGTCGGAAGACTAGCGAGAATATCTCACAGACCAAGACTGGCCTACTCCTAATCGGAGGATTGCAATAAGGTTTCTTCCATCAACATCGCATCCTAACTAACTCGACTCCATGACATTTCGAAGGTTGTTTTGAGTAAAAAGTACCAGAACTAGACTCGAGACTCATCCGAAGGATTTCTCTAAACTGTGACGTGAGTTGGGTTTAACCTGAGTTACAAGGTGACTACTAGACGTCATCTCGGGAATCGAGAAACTTGGTTGATCATGGATTCAGAGTCTTTCGGGGTCGGTTACTCCTAAACAGGTCTCCGAACACTGATACTCTTACTACCTGAAGATTTTGTTAGATTGAAACTTTCTGGACGAACCATAAAGGTTTACGCGGCAACACAACGATTGCTTCAGCTTCCAAAAACTGAACAGTCGCCCACAGCTTCCTCGAACCATCACGGATGCCCATCTATTGTTCCGGAAGGTCATCTGTAGCCCTCTGCTTCTGCTGCCCGCTCTGATGAAACGGGAAGGCTATAAATCTTATGGTTTAGGGTTTCAGACATTTTCGGGGCTGAGGCAACCAGTTGTCATTATTCTCAGTAACTCACATGAAACATTGAGCGGATCCTGACCCAATACTTCACATAATATACTGAAAGGCTCTGATGTTTAATTGTCTAAGTCCCTAGCTGACTCGATCTAATTAACCTCTTGACCTTAAGGTGACTAAGTCCGATTAGGTCAAACTGCTCTGATACCATAATGTAACACCCCAGTATTTCTAACACTGAAATACCAAGATATACAGCATGGCATCTATCAGAGTTGACTTTCCTGGTCATGGATATTGAACTAAACTAAAACTTTTGATGATAGCTCATCAAACGGGCACTCATATTACTTAAAACTCCATGGCATAAAAACTTAATTAATATTAGGCATGTCTTGACATCCTTTCCTCGCCCTAACGTTCAACATCCAAACCAGAAAATAGCGGAAACGATTTTACAACTTCAAATACAGATTCAAGTTATAACATACGTGAAACTTAGGAAACAACAAAAGCATTAAACTTAGGGTCGTCATAACTTCACTGCCCTAGTATGCTAATAACTTAGGGTCGTCACCCTATCCTCGATGTATATATGAATTATATACTTTACATATCATGGATAAATGTTTAAACATTAACTTGGCTTGGCATTACATGACTTGAAAATTAACATGGCTTGTACGGACTTATAGTCCATTGACATAACATAACTTGTGTGCACTCGCTTATACTAACTATGACTCAAGACAATTTCAATTTAATCTTATCTCAAACATAATCAAAATCATGGAATTATAATCATAACAATCATTGGGATTCCTTTGACCTCAACCTCATAGGACACATGGTCCATTTTATCATGAAACATAAGCAAGAAATGTTTTAACCAATCTATCAAGGAAAACATCACTTATTTACTTTGATTTAACCAACCTATTTTCACATAAATCTTGGCTCAGGGAAAACCTTTATACTTCAATCAAACATAGGGAAAACCTTTATACTTCAATCAAACATAGGCACACACCACACATTATGATTGCTTAATCAATATACATGGATGGGGAAGGGATTAGAAGGGAATTGGAACTATTTGGAATGGCTTAAAACATGTTTTGAAAGGGGCTAACAGAAAGAGACGCACGGTCCATGCGCTAAGACGCACGACCCGTGCGCATTTTAAAAGTTTTGCGCGTGAGTGACAAAAGGATGCGTACGACCCGTGCGCAGGGGCGCACGATCCGTGCTTATCAATCAGTGTTTTAGAAATGCAGTTTTTCGTATAAATCCCCATTCCGTTCGTTTCAAATATCCAGTCCGATCGATACCCAACATAACCCTGCATTATTTCAGTACCACAACCAGTACAAACAGCAACTATAACAATCATCCAATCACTTGGCATTCATGAAATCATTTCACACAAAACCAACTTCTACCCTTTCGCAAATACGGTTTTTAGACTCGAAAACTTAACGAAACTGAATCCAACCCACATTTCAGTCACATACAGTATTTGAGAGGAACATTAAATCCAAAGCGAGTATAGAACTCACCTCATTGTGATGAAATCAGAAACAACCACAACAAACGGCAACAAGTGTGGGCTTCAATCAACACGAACTACACGAAACGCTTTCTAACTCGTACTCAATCTACCCGCACGGCTCCAATCGCTATCCTTATCCCTTGATATTCACTCCAAGGTTCCCGAACAATAATGTAGGTTCCTATTACATCCACAAAATGACGCTCCAGCTCCTACCATAACACACCCGAGAGTTGGAATTTAGGTGCTAATGAAATCTTTTCAAAATTTTGTTTTACAGCAACAGCGAGCAATTTTGCATCATGCATATCTGACTCAATACTTCACCAAATTCACCAATTCAAAGGTCTATTATGAAGGAAATTTTGTCTAGTTTCGGTGGGTTTTGTTTTGAGCTGAGATAATGGGTATTTTGTGAGATATGGTCAGAACAATGGAACTAGGTAAAATTTCCTACTAATTCACAACACTAACTTGTTGGGTTAACTTCTCCCTCAAAACTTAACCAAATCAGGTCATTCTTATGCTAAAAATGAAGAGATTTCTGTCTAGTTTCCAGAGAAATAAAGATGGACAACAAATAAGTTCAGTGGGAAGAGTTATGAGTGAATTACTGGCTGTACTAAACGAACTTAAGCAGAGTTTTGTATCTTTGAGTTTGAATCAATTTCAACAACACAACCACTCTCCAAAACCCCAATTCGAAACCCAAACCTTTAAACCCCTATCTTGAGCTTCTAACCAACAATGTGACTCTTCAAAATGTGCTAAGGAACCCTCAAAACTGACATGCAACTATACAAACCTCCATGGTAGCTCACTTGCTTTAAGCTTTCCAAAAATGGTGAAGATGAAGTGGAGAGCTGGAAAACTTGCAATCTCATCTTTGGGAAGTAATATGAGCTAGGAGAGGTTCCATAATGCCTAAGAGTGAAATGAAGAGAGAGTGGTGAGTTAAGGTACTTGAACATACAAAGCACCATAAGCTTAAAACTCCATTATCTTTTACTTTGAGCTTCAAGGTCCTAAAATGGTGAAGGAAGAAGGGTGATGAATGAGCTATTGTAAATGGTATCATTGAAAAGAAATTCGAAAACTGAGAAGATTGATCTATAAATCACTTACATGCATTGAACTAAAGTGGTTGTCCCTCTTCTTCTTCCCTCTCTCACCTACGGCTTCCTCTCTCTCTCTCTCTCACTATTCTTTCCTTCTAAAGTTCTGGAATTGTTCTCATGAGTGTGTGTGCTGGGTTTCAGTTTTAATGAGCTGAAGTTTAAAATGAGGCAAAAAGACCATACCATTGCTCACTAATTCTCACTTAAACCCATTTTTAACCACTCACCCACACATTAACTCATACAATTAAATACCTAATGTATATAAATTATATAGTTGAGCAATTAAATATTGCTTTCGCGACAATATTATATCGTGACTCGACTTATCATTTTAATCAAATAATAAATCGTTAGTTAATTTCATAAGACGAAATTAACCGAAAATATGGATGTTACAATCACTGAAGTAGAGGTATGTTTGAAGGAAATTTTGACTGATAAATGCATGTGTTTGTAGTTGTTTGGTTGCTGGATGTTTGTTTCCAAGAGGTGATATTCAAGTTTCTAAACCACTTGATATGTTGTGGTTTAAAAGAAGATTGATTTGATTGATATGTTTGAATTTATTTTCATTGATTGTGATGTGTTGGAGGTCACGATTAAATGGTTTTGTGTTGTGTTAAAATCCTTTTCGAAAATACGTGTGAGAAAACTAACTAGTACATATATAAGTACACCATAAATGAATTAAAGAATGGTTGATGTACTTGGGGTCAGTGTCATGAACCAATCTCATGGCCCAAGAGGTTAGGTTAGTGTGTTCTATTTATTTATAGAACACAGGTTCCCTATATGTATCGTCATAGCTTTTATATTATGTATAGTCTAAGGCGCAGGGGGATGCATCATAGGTAAAATAATAAAAGATACACGGAGAGTATTAGTAAGGAGTCATGAAGAACTCATTGAGATTATGTAATCTCACTCCTCGTGTTTGTTGTATTTCAGATAAGCAGGTGAAGGAAGCTCAGTGAAGGAATCCCTTAGAAGCGGATTGCAAGGCTTGGAGTTATTTTTAGGTTGGAAGTTAGCTCCACTAGTAGAACTCTTGTTATTGTCTTTGTTAAGACAAGAACTTGGTGGTATAAGTTTCTAAGACTTTATGTGTTTATGTTGGATTAAGTAAGGTTATGCTCTGATAGGTGATTTTCAACTGATAGTTTGATTATGTATTTGAACTAAGTTTTTCATTTTGAAGTAAAATCCTATCATTGTGAGCGATTGAAGTTAGTAGATAGTATAATCCAACTTAAAGGCGTACTCTGATTGCTCTAGAAAGTAATGTCTCAGATTTTTATTGTCGGCTAAAAATCTAGGATGTTACATCAACATTGGCCCACTGGCTTAGAATAGCAGGTACTAGTCCCTGAACATGAGCAAGAAATGAATAATATTTAGATAGAAATAAACTGTCACTGAATTTACTTACCTTGTGCTGATTTGAGATAAATGGATATTCCCTTTGTTGCAAGTCACACAAGTCATTTACCAAGACATCAAGAAACCATTGCCATGAATCCTTTGTCTCAGATTCTACCATTGCATATGCTATGGGCAGCATCGTATTATTTCCATCTTTACCAACTGCAGTCATTAGTTGTCCACCATGTTCCCCCTTCAAGAAGCAAGCATCAAGTCCAATTAAAGGTCTACATGTGTATGCAAATGCTGCCTTACAACCTTCGAGGCATACATATATCCTTTCAAAAACAGGACCCTTTGGACTTTCAATACACTTGATAATTACCGTGCTATTAGGATTTGACATCCTTAACTCCTCTGCATAGCTTCTAAGATGGTTGTATTGTTCAGCACCAGCACCTTGGATCATCTCTATTGCTCTTCTCTTAACCCTATATGCTTGAGCATGAGACAATTTAACACCCTACATATGAACAGATTCTGCAGCCAAACCCTTACACTTCATTTCAGGTGTATCCCTTAAAGTGGGAACAAATTTTTTGGCAAGCCACTCAGTCTTTGCTTGTCTGTTTCTTGGTGTCCTATGACAACTATGCTCATCATAAAAGCTGACAATTTGCCAATAATTATTGCCACTCCTCTTACTAATCCTCAAATGGAATGGACATTCTTTAACACACTTAACCACCATTCTTTTCTTATCATTTTGTTTAAAAAAACATTCTTCCTAAAACACAAAGCATACTCCTTAACAGCCTCCTTAACAATCTGCTTGCTATTGAATTTCAGTCCCACTTCCAATTTAACAGGCTCTCCCATATTAGGCATCTTGAAATGTGGAAATTTAGGAGGTTAGTCCCCATCATCTTCACTATTTGGAGGTGTCTCTAGTTGCTCAAAATCATAATCTTCCTCACCAAAAAATTCAGTAAGAACTTCATCAGAATTGGCCTTGTTCCTTGACACTCCATCAGACTTCACCATGTTCCTAACTTCACTAATAGTTTCAGGAGGGAACACAGCTGTCCAATCCCATTGCTCATCATAATCACTATCAACAAAATCTTCCTCACCTTCACTATCACTGTTTTCAGTTTCAACATCACTTAGGTCCACTTCACTATCATCCAACTCATCTTCCTCACTATCTAAGTCACTAACTTCCTCCACTTCATCTTTCTTACCAGCCACAATAGGGGTGTCAATAAGATGATCCACGTAGAGTTCAATTACCTTATATCCCTTGGCAGCTTCATTCATTTCTAATACATCTTGGTCATTTGTAGTGGTTTCAAACCACGTGCCAGTGGTAACTTAGGGGCCCTATACCAAAGGCATTGGAAGCCTCTATAACCTAAACTTTTGACCAAATTTGCAATCTCAATATAGGACATGTGGTCCACATCCCATTCCCAATTCATCTCAATCATTTCAACCTGGATATAGACCTTTGTGGGGTAATAGACAAACATACCCCCATGGTGTATTTGGAATCTCAAGCATGTGACTTCTACAGGCTGTTTTAGAAAAACACTTTTAAAAATACACTAAAAGACAATCATAACTATACAAACAGGGACCACATGCCACAATATAACAAACATAAAGCTACAAACAGGGACCACATGCCACATTTGGTTCACAAACAGAATATAGTACTCAACACAGTAACAAATCAACAAAAGTGGGAAAAGTCACATAAAACATACTGTGAAAAGAGGGAAAATCAGTTTTTTGGTAATATGAAGTGAATATACCGTGAAACGATAACAAAGTAGTAAAAGCCCTAAACATACCGTGAAACATACTTCTTCTCCTTGTTCTTCATTGAAGAAACATACCTCCCTTCATCTAACTTCTTCGAGCTCAGATTCGTTGCCAATTCCCTTCATCCTTCATCGTCTACAGCTCCTCGTTCCTGTTGTATGATTCGATTAGGGTTCGATTTAGGTTCAAATATGGTTCGATTAGACAATGCCTTCGGTTCGATTAGGGTTCGTACTGGATTTCGTTCAGATTTTGTGTTCTGGATTTAGGGTTTCGCCATTGCTCTCTTCTCTACATTTTCTCAAAGCTTCGAAAGTTCTACGTTATGTTGTGTGAAAGGTCTGATTTTGTATAAATTTATTTTGTTTCTCTTTTATATTATAAATAATAATGGTTATAATAATAATATAATAAAATAATAAATAAAAACCAAATGTTAAAATAAAAATAAAAAATTTGAATTTAAATGCCAACTAGGCATGCCTACGTGTCACGCCACGTTGGATAAGTGAGTTACAGGTCATCATTAATTTTGACCAGATTAGTGCGGGACTATAATTTTACAAATTGGGAAAATAGGGGGATTAAATTCGTGAAAAAAAAACTTGGGGGACCAAAATCGTGTACTTTACTTTTACTTTTCCCATAAACAATTTTTCTCTTTCTATTATCATTTCACTTTAGTTTTTTAACTAAATTTCAAAATTTATAAAAACACTACTCTACTAAAATTACCTATAAAAATGTAAATGATCTATTTATAAACACAAACCTCATAAGAAATTACCAGTTTGGATATCTTATTAACAAGACACGTATCTAATTTAAGGGTAAAAATATTATTACCCTCTCTTTCTTTCTTTTTCTTCTTACACTCTCTTTCTTTCTTTTTTCTCTTTCTTCTTACACTCTCTTTACTCATTTTCACCTTTCTCTTACACTTTCTTTCTTTTTTCTTTTTACACTCTTTTTCTTCCTTTTTTTCTCTTTTTTCTTACACTCTCTTTCCTCCTTTTCACTTTTCTCTTACACTCTCTTTTTTCCTTTTTTTCTTTTTACTTTACTTTTACTTTTTCCATAAACAATTTTTCTCTTTCTATTATCATTTAACTTGAGTTTTTTTAACTAAATTTCTAAATTTATAAAAACACTACTCTACTAAAATTACCTATAAAAATGAAAATGAGTCACACTAAAAAACTATCACCTTTTTGGAAAAACTTATCACCTTAAAATTTTAATTTTTCTCTCTAAAATTTGTTTACACTCTTATTGATAATCTACTATCTATCTTTTACTATCTACTATAATCGACTAATCCACTAAAATAATCAATTGAAACTACGAGATAACTGCAATGATATATAAAAAAAACACGGGATAACTGCACTTATATATATAAAACACAGGATTAATATTTGTAATTGATAATTAAAATTTTTGAAGACTACTATGAACCTATTATCTAAAAAAAGATGATTTAATGACTATTTAAAATACTGATTAATATTTAAAACAAATATTTTCTATTGGTAATCTACTATCTCTCTTTTACTATCTACTATAATCTACTAATCAAGAGAAATAGTCAATTGAAACTATGAGATAACTGCACTGATATATAAAAAAACACGGGATAACTGCACTGATATATAAAAAACATGAGATTAATATTTATCATTGATAACTAAAAATATTGAAGACTACTACTACAAACCTACTATCTAAAAAACAAGAAGACTTAATGTGTCTATTTAAACTACTAATGAATATTTAAAACAAATATTTCCCATTGATAATCTACAATCTAACTTTCACTATCTACTATAATCTACTAATCAACTAAAATAATCAATTGAAACTACGAGATAACTGCACCGATACATAAAAAACACGAGATAACTGCAGTGATATATAAAAAAAAACACGGGATTAATATTTGTCATTGATAATTATAATTTTTGAAGACTACTATAAACCTACTGTCTAAAAAAACAAGAAGGCTTAGTGACTATTGTAACACCCAAAAATAAATTAAGTTGTAGGCTGAGGGCTGAGAGATGGAATCAATGGGAGACCAGGACACCGAGGCAAGTCACCTGACAATTTATAGAAAATATTTGCTGAAGGAACAATCCCTAAGGAGGGGCTCGAGGCAAAAAAAAATATAAACACCCCGAGGGATGACTGAGCCCAAGGGATGGTGGACAAGGCTGAGGCAAGACAAGTCTTAACTTATAGAGTGCCTCAGCCACAAAGGCTCGGAGAAGCCTAAGTTTGATGGCTGCAGGCCGAGGATAAGGATCAGCCGAGGGGGAAATGGCCGAGGCAAAGAAGACTTGCTTGTGAAGAAAGGAAGGGCACGTGGACAGAACGCGGGAGCGGTTGAAGGTTAAGCGAAGAGGAGAAGCCTTTAGGAGTGGAGCGAAGAGGTTTCAATACCCCACTAACCGTGCTTGTGGGATCGTGGGTAATGGCTCCGATTTCTTAGGGCTAGGAGCGAGATTAGGCGTTGATCCAATGGTAGGCAAATGTTGGCTCGCTTAGTGGCCGACGAGGGTCTATGTATATATATATAGAGAAGAGTAATTTGTATAGAACACACAATCAATCAATACAAAACTTATTGTGTTTCTCGCAATTTATCTTCATCGCACTTTACTTTATTTTACTTTTACGCATTAGCCAATAGACAATCCAATCCTCGCGTCCCTTCTACCCAACCTGACACTCTTTGGAGGAGTTAGGAAACCCACAGTTGGGGAGCATTGTTCCCTCCTCAACGCAGTTGCTTGAAGAACAGAGGAATCAAAGACTGTCCAAACCCCTGGCCGAATCCACGGCTAGGACCTAAGAGTTTGACGACAACAAAAATTGGTACGCCCGGTGGGACAGGCATGGGTGAACACTATCACGTTTGATTCGCCTTGACTAGATTATTGTTGGCGTATGCACTTGTGCTCCAGCAGAAACCTAAGTATGGAGCCACATTCGGCGTCAAAAAAGGGAACTGCCTCCAAGGCTAAGGTCAAGGAGCCAATAAGTGTCTCGGGGAACACCACCTTAACGGTTACTGCTGATTCGAACCTCACCAAGATGAGGAGCCCCGTGGTCATGACTATGTCATTCATTCGACAACAAATTGACATGGGGATACATGATATAATGTACCAAGTGTCCCAACAATTGGCTGACATAGTAAAACCTATGGTGCACAACGAGGTGCAACAAGCTAAGGAATTGGAACAGAGGCGCGCTACGCAAGCTAGTAGCACCATAAACACCGCTTTTCCCGGTCAATCACAGGGAGGACAACCTAACTCTTTGGGACGCACACATCAAACCTTACCATACACCAACTCCGCTTGACCTTAGCAGGCATCTTCCTACGCTCAAACGGGGAACATGCAACAGTGTCCACCAAGTGGGAGCATGTTTGGGCCTCAGCAGGCGTTCTCTCATCAGGTAAATCCTACTCTTGTAATTCCTCAGCCTGGTACTTTTGCCACTGCCAACACAGGGGGGCAGTTTATGGCGAATGTCACTAACACGGCTTCTCTTCAGCAGGGACAAGTGCAATTGGCCAGAAGGCTGCCCAAGGCTGTGGGCTTGATGGGTCTGGCGCAAGGATCATCCTACGGATACTCTACCGTGGCTAACTATTCGGCCTACGCAGAGGAGCAAGCCTTCACCCCGGAATCTAGGATTGGCAGGGCAGGCGAGTACTGCCCGAGTCAGCAGCCATGGGTCCAGAACCCACCTGGCTCGACAAGCCTACCTCCTCGCCAATCGTACTCCAGAGCACTCGGTACCTACCCAGTGGGTTCTTATTTACAGACACAGATGAGTGGTACCCTGGTCGAGCAGCCATGGAACCAGTTTTCACCTCACCGAGGCAATCAGGCACCTGTACCAGGAATTGCCTCTGTTAACTTGGCCCAAGTGATGCCTGGGCAGCCATGGACAGATGCTCCACCTCAGGCACCACCACAGCCAGAGGCGCAGGGTCCCCCTGATACAATGTGGCGACCAATGCCTCCACCTGAAATACCACCGGGGCCCCAACTCTTGGACCCGAATCTAATAGCTGACACCATCAAGAAATTCTTTGGTGTGCAGTTGAAATCGCTCGACAGACCGGTGTACAGAAAGCCTTACCCCGAGTGGGTGGACAAGTTGGTACCTCTGCCTAGAGGATTCAAAACACCTGACTTTGCTACATTTTCTGGGGACGATGGCAAGTCCACAATGGAACACATCGGCCGATTCACGGCCCAATGTAGAGAAGGGAACCATAATGAATATCACAAGCTGCAGCTGTTTCCCTTGTCAATAACAGGGACTGCATTCTCATGGTACTCTTCACTCCCGCCTGATTCTATTGAGACCTGGGCAGACAAGAAAAGGTGCTTCGATGACGGATTTTATTGGCCACGGCCTGAGGTCACCGCAGCCGATCTCATGAATTTACGGCAGAAAGTACACGAGGCTGTGATTGACTTCATTGAAAGATTCCGAAAGACGGCCGGAAAAAGCTCAGTACGTTTTCCAGAATCACAACTCACTTCCATGGCCATCTCTGGAATGCACCCTCAATTGAAAGAAAAGCTTGTGGGACAAACTTGCAGCTACCTCAGTGGCCTTGCCTCCAAGGCTATCCAGATTGAACAGTTCATACAAGAGAAAGAAAGGAATACAAGAGAAAGAAAGGAATAGGGCCACTAGGGGTCGAGGACCTCAGTTAGTGTCAGTGGTTGACATTGAAGAGGATTCTGACTATGACGAATTAGCCGATTACATGGCAGACATGGTGGTGGCCGAGATAGTGAAAGGGAAGGCTTACATATGTCCTGCTCTTAAGCCTGCTAAGGGGAAAGAGAAGGACGAGGTGGAAAACAAGTCTGAATACTCCTTTGACATCTCAAAGGCGGACTAGATCTTCGACTACCTGTTAAAGGATAAATAGATCAAGCTCATCGACGACCATAAGATACCTCCACCCGAAGAAATAAAAGGAAAGAAATACTTCAAGTGGCACAATTCGTTTAACCATGCCACCGCCAATTGCATTATCATTCGCCGAGTCATTCAAGAAGCTATTAGAAAAGGGAGGTTTAAAATGGCCGATAAAGGAGTATCAGAAATGACCATCGACACTGACCCCTTTCCCAACGTGAACATCAACATGGTCTCCTTCTCAGGAAGCGAACGGGAAAAGGGAAAGAAGAAGTATGTGTGGGGTCCCCAAACAAGAAGTGCCTCCAGAAAGAAGAGTCTCAGCCTTCGACCGATTGGGGCCTCCTGCTGAGGGATCCACGGTGGCCGAGCGCGTAGCTCTTCTGCAAGACAGATTGCAGGTAGGGGAGTCAAGCCAATGTAAAGAACCCCAGAAGAGACTTCCCGATCCAGGATGGATGGTCCACGATCTCAGGGAACTACACTTGTCCAAACTCAATCCTGAGAGGCAGACACCTCGACCCAAAGATCTGAGACCCCAACACCTCCCGCTTGGGGGCACGGTCGGACAGTTGATGAATCTATTAAGTAAGCCATTGTGCCAAATCCAAGGGAGACGCCCCGCTCCAAGGGAGAAAGGAGGGCTGCGCAGGTCACTATGGTGCAAGACTCGATGTCAGTGGACAACACAATGTTGACTGATCGCGAGTTGAGAGCTACTAAAACGGTGAAACCCCCTTCAGGGGTACCCCAGGACCAGTGGATGACAAAAGCAGTATCAGCAGTATCACCCCCCAAGGCGGCCTCCAAATCTCCCTCGCAAAAGTGGAGGTTGCAGAGGGCAAGGGCCTTCCACAGAATGAGGGAAACATTGCAAATGCTCACCTCATCCAGGGAGGGAAACACACAGACTATTCATGCTGCCTCGGTAGCCACGGCGCTAGAACAGGCTTTCCCAAAACCTGCTGAGGATAGAACTTTAGAGCAACAAGACACTAAGTTAGTTGATCCTGCCACATCCACTGATAGGGAAGAATAGCCTGATGCCATGATAGGGGTTGTTACCAAGTGGCTTCAGTCTCAAGAGGGGGGTGAATTGAGATTTTAAAGATTAAGTCCCCTTAAACGACTTGATTGATTTTTCGCGCAGGTTTAGGGAACGAATTAACGAGAAACGAAAACTGAAAATAAAGCAGTAAAGAACACGGAGATTTTTATACTGGTTCGGTCACCTCCAAGTGACCTACGTCCAGTCCTCACACCCTTGTGAGATTTTCCAGTAACACAACAAAGCTTACAGGTGCTTTGGAAACCTTTACAGGCTCAAGCACTCTTCTCCTAGGATACCCCACCTATAAAGAGCCCTCAAATCTACCACAACAACAGCAACAAGATATACCCCACCCTTGTTACAACCAATAACCCTAGAGAGATACCCCACTTCCTAATACCAACAGCAACCCTAGAGAGATACCCCACTCCCTAGTACTGTGAACAACGTAAAACAAATTACAAATTGAAAAACCAAAATACCTCTTATGAAGGCAGATTACACAACTTGAAGATCACCAAACCCAACTCTAACCCTTGAGAGAAATCAGCTCTGACAGATGGAAAATATGTGAAGAACAGAGATGTGTGTGCTAGGGTTTAGTTTTGCGTTTCAGCGTAAGCGTAAGAATGGTGTTGCGCCCGAAAAAGTCCCCGAGGGAGAACCTTCCTCGTTCACAACTTTTCCTAAGACAATGAAGTCGCCACCAATATTTATTAAGGAAAATATTAGGAAAACCTTTTTTGGAAAGCGATTGGTCTTGCGAAACTAGAGAATAGGGTTCGGGGGTCGGTTACGCGCGGGGAAGGTGTTAGCACCCCACACGTCCTCTCTACTGAGAGGGAACCTTTAATCAAATGTGTGGTTTTAGTGTGTTGACTTGAAAATACTTAATTTTGCCTCTCTACTTCTTATTGAAAAATTCTTAACGAAAATCTTTATTTATTATGAAGAAAGGGGGGAAAAAATGGGTTTTTAGAAAAAAATGCTTGACGGGACATGGCCCGCTCCTACGTATCTCCCGGTGCGATGGAGAACTCAAAGCTACGTAGTTCTTCTTTGTCTTTTTGAAAAGTTTTTGTTTTTTATCTTTTTTAGTGAGTTTTTGAAATAGGACGAGCATTAGCGAATGATTAAACTAGCAGAGGCTATGATGAATCACCACTAAATACTCAAAAAGAGAGTTGTACAGCTAGTCAAACGAACAAAGGTTCTGATGGACTATCAATAACAACTCGTTTTTATTATCTTTTTTGAAAGTGATTTTCGAAAGAGATTGATTTACACGATGATCAAACTAACAAAGGTTATGATGGATCATCATTTATTATTCTTTTGGGAAAAAGACATCGCCGCCAATGGTTAGACGAACAAAGGTTCTGATTAACCACCAGCGACGATGGGTTGAAAACGGTTTTTAGAAAGGAAAAGGTTTTTGTTCTGAAAATGATCTTGGTTTGCGAAAGTGATTCTTTTTGTTACGAAAATAATTCTTTTCTTTTTGTTATGCAAATGCTAAACTTTTGATGGTTGCGCTTGACGAGAATGTGACTCGCTCCTACGTATCCCGAATGGGAATCAAAGCGACGTAGTTCTAACGAGCCTTGAAAATGAAAGTCTTTTTGCTTTGGTTTTGAAAAGTGGAGGGCGTTCATAATGATCAAACTAACAAAGGTTATGGGTGACCATTACTAGAACCCACTTAAGTGCATGTAGAAATCCCTTTTGAAAAATGAAAGCCTCCATGATGACTAAACTAACAAAGGTTATGGGTGGCCATCACTAGCACTTGCTATGACTTCGATGCTTAGGAAAATATCTTTTGAAATCGAAAGCGTTCATGATAATCAAACTAACAAAGGTTATGGGTGATTATCACTAGTAGCTTATGCATATGAAAACATCCTTTTTTTGAAATTTAGGCTCTTAGGACAACCAAACTAACAAAGGTTGTGGGTGATTGTCACTAATTACCATTTTCATGCTAAACTATTTAGAAAAGAAAACAACGAATGCAAAAAGATTTGGAGATTCAAGCGTGGCACAATCATTGAAATCGAATCCTTAGGCAAACAACAACATGGTCATAACTTGCGATTAATCTTATTTGAATTCTTGAGCAAACACTAGCCTAGACTACACATATTAAACCACAACACATAAATAGGCAAAGAAGGAACTTGAATTGGGCATTAAGCAAAAATGCAAGAGTAGGCAAGATTGGACCTAAATGCACATCTAGTGGAAGATGCTAGGCGAGAACCATACTCAAATATTTCTACAAAACGCAAGGGGATCTAAATGCACATCTAGTGGAAGATGCAATGTATGGAATTGACCTACCTAAGTGTTGATGATATTCTTATATGAGAGTGGGCAATGAATTTGTTAGCTTAAGGAAAAGAGTTGCCTCAATCATGATCATAGGCAAGCATAAGCAAGCAAATTATTTAGCAACCAAAGTATCAAAGAATGTTGAATCAATTTGGTCAATCCTCACACTTAAGATTAAGTGCACAAGTGTGAATCACCTTGCCAATCATATAAACTAAAAGGGTTGAATCATATAGAACAATCCTCATCACTTTAGGCAAGGTGCACTAGGCACAAGTGAGAATCATATTGCCTATCATCAACTTGAGCCAATAAGCAAACATATAAAAACTCTATTTATTCTTCATGACTTGCGAAACCAATACATAGTCAAACCATAAATTTATTCATCTAACTCCCAAAATCAAGCAAGCAAAAGATACTAACAAGATTTAGGAACAATTAATCACATAATTTAAACACTAAAACCTCAAATCAACATTTATTCTCAAACTCTTTACTTTGTGCGAAATCTATGTGAGAAAAGAAATTCGCAATCCTAAACAAAGTACCTAAGCATGGAAACACTAAAATCAAATATCTACAACATGATTAAGCCCTATCAAGCAAAGAGAAACAACAAAATCAAATTAAAGCTAACTTTAATAGGATATGCGAATCAAACAACACATGAAACAACAATTTTATTTCACAACAAATGCAAAAAATCAACACAAAACAACATGACTCAATTTATTCAAGAGTGAGAGGCACCTTAAACACCCAAGCCTCCCTAAGTGCTTGTCAATAGTGTTTAAGGCTCCTCTCACCAACAACAACAAGCTACATTTTAAACAAAATAATGATGATATGTGAAATGCAAAGTGAAGAGGAAAATGGGTTTTTATGCAAAAAAGGTTGAAGATGATGCAAGGGTTTGAAAGTTTTTACCTCAAATCCAAGCTAGAAGACGCAATGAGATGAAGAAAATAGAAACCAAATCAACAAGAACCTCCAAGGAACTTCAACTCCAACCCAAAAAGCTTGATGAAAACCTTCCTTGATGATGATGTTTGATCTTGAATGGAAAATGGAGAAGATATATGAAAGAGGGATGAGAATGAAATGAGATGGTGGTGTTTGGGTGAAGAGGAAATCAAAAATGGATGAAGGAAGGGAGTAGGGAGGCCACGGTTTTGGGAGAGAAAAGGGGAGGTTTTTGGTGTGCTAGGGTTTTTTGGTGTAGGAGAAATGGGAGGGTTCCTTTAAGATGAAAGAAAAACAAGAGGAAGTGAGGGAGAGGAGAGGGGCTACGAATTTGTGTCCTTTTTGGGGAGGAGAGGAGTGAGTTTTTCTTATTCAAATCCTTGGGAGGCCAAAGATCTAATGGGTTTAAGGTTGTGAGAGGGAAATAAAGAAATTAGTGTGTATTTAGTGGTGTAGAGAGAAAGAAGGTAAAAATATGTTGTGTATTGAATGTTATTGGATTCAAAGGTGTGCTTGTCATGATGAAAGGCTTTTTTGTGATGTGCACTTGATGGGGCTGAAGTGAAGGGCATGAGGGTGGAGTGAGGGAGGTTGTTTGCTTGTGAAATTGGTGCTTACTTTGGCCAAAAATGGATAAAAGCAAAAAGCACCTAAAAGGAATTAGCCCTAATTCTAAAAATACCATAAGCATCCAATATTATTTTGTTATTCATTTTTTTATTTTGATTTCAGATTTCTATTTGTAATTATACATATTTTTGAGCCTTTTTGAAAGTGAGAGAAAAAAAACCGTTATAATTGACCAAAATACCCTTTTTGGCTCTAAAACCCTAATTTGCCCGAAAAGTGCGTTCCAACCCTAAAAACGATTTCAAGAACCTTGGAATGCCTTCTAGGATCCGAAATGTAGTGCATAAGGCTCTTCGCTCTTCAATTTATTTATTTTTTTGGAAAATTAGGGTTTTGACCTAAGCCGGACAAAATTGGGGTATGACAGCTGCCCCTCTTTATTTGGATTTTACCAAGAAATATGAATTGCGCGAGACATATTTCGAAGGTAAAATAGAAATAAAGAATTCAGAAATTATACCAATTTTGTCCCATTTGGAGAAACCCGAATTTCCCCTTTTTTTTTTTGGAAAGATAGACACTTTCGTGTTGACGCGAAAACAGTAAATGAACACTGACGTGCAGACAGAAAAGGTAAAATGGGCACTTGCGTGCAGGCAGAAAAGTAAAGTGGGCACTTGGCGTGCAGACAAAAGGTAAAATGGGCACTTGGCGTGCAGACAGAAAAGGTAAAATGGGCACTTGGCGTGCAAAAAGCGGTAAATTGCCCAGGCTGCCTAAAACCTGTAATCCTTAAACGGATTCTTGATGAATCCGAGTTTGCGCGTGGCTTTGCGGAGAACGCTCTTCCTGTTGGTCTTTCGAGCGACCGGGGGATCGTTATCAGCTCCAGAACTGATATACAGATCAATGCACGGCCTCCACTGTATCTTAGGCCGATACAACTATTCCGTTGAACCTCACATGGGGCTGCGGTCCATCGTGTTGCTCGTACACGATGTGAGACCTGGGCAGAAGGGAGCGATGATCTATCTGAGCCTCCAATCCGCAATGCGCGCCTGAGCGCTCTCTTTTCTTTTCTTTCTTTCTTTTCTTTTATGTTTCTCTCTTCCTTTTTTCTTTCTTTTCTTTCCTTTTCTGTTTCTTTTTTCTTCTGAACTCTCCCAACTTGGGGGAGCATTTTCTGGAATATGGGGGCGAGGGCTAGTACCGAAGTGCTCATCCTCTCTTTGTACCTGCAGCTGAAAATGAACAAATGCATGCAATGCAAATGCCATGATTGCTGTTTTCTTTTTTCTTATGATGAATGTAAATGTAATGAGTTTCTTTTTTCTTTTGTCCATGCCGGATGAATGCATGATTTTCTACTGTTCTTATATGTCTGATGAATGCAATGATTTTCCTTTTCTTCTCTTGTCTGTACGTAATGCATGCTTTTCTTTTTCTTTTGTTTATGTCTGATGAATGCATGATTTTCTCCTGTTCTTATATGTCTTTTTCCCTTTCTCTAGCTTCTCTTCTTTCTTTTTCTTTCCTTTCTTTTCTTTTTGTTGCTCTCTTGGGTCTTCTCTTTTCTCTCTTTTGGCTTCTCTTTTTTTTTTTTCTCTTTTAAGAACCATGGGTATACGAATGCAAAATTTTGGTGTTTGATGATATGTAATGCTCTTGTGTTTTGATGAAATGGCAGATGACATGTAATGGAAAACTTTTTCTTCTTTGCCCCTTTTTTTATGAAATGTGAATATTGCTGATGAATAACATGAAATGATGAATGACATGGGATGCTTTAGCTTTCTTTTCTTCTATGAGATGCAAGTATTGATGTGATGCAACTGTATTGCTTTGATGTTTGATGGGATGATGAATTCTGGTTCTTTTTGTTTTATGGAATGCAAACATTACTATGATGTAGACGACACTGAATGTTTTTGTTTGTTTTCTTTTTTGGCATAGGGACCTTAGGATCCTTGAGTGATCAATTCAAGTGTCCTATCGTGATGATTATTTCGAATGTACATTCGACTTAGTCTCCTATTTATTGAAAATGATTTTGTATCTGAGACTCGATTTGATGTCTGATGCAATGATGATGAATGCTTGGTTTGCTAGAAAGAAAGCAGTAAATGAACACTTGGCGTGCTGATGAGAAAGCAGTAAATGAACACTTGACGTGCTGATGAGAAAACAGTAAATGAGGATGAACACTTAGCGTGCTTTTAATGAACCACTTGGGACTCGAGGGCATTTGAACTCCGAACTGAAGGAGTGACTGGGAATGAGATTTTGAGACTTACAAGTCTAGGATGACTGACTTGAGAATTAGATTGAAGATTGACACTTGAAGTGTTGATTCTTAGAACTAGGCATGAGGATTAACATCTTGTATTCATCCGCATTTGCTTAGCAATGCAATGAATAACACATGTAATGCAGACGTATGCCATGATTGATGTCTTGAATATTATGAAATGCTTTTGTTCTTTTGTATCTGCTTCTTCTTTGTAGTTTATGAAATGCAAATATCAACATAATGCTTTGATGTTTGAATGCAAGTGTATGCGGTGATTGATGCTTTGATGAATGGAATGCTCCTATTCTAACTTCTGTTTGTCTCTTTTTGCTTCTTCTATGAAATGCAAACATTAATATGATGCAATGCTCTGATGTTTGATGCAATGATTAATTTTGTTCTTTTTCTTTTATGGAAATGCTAACGTTAATATGATGCCAATGCACCGCTTTAATGTTTGATGATTGGACGACAAAGGAATGCTTGTGAATGATATGGAATTCTGGATGACAAGGAATGTTTCTGTTCTTTTTGTTGTTTGTTTGGAGTTTGCAAGTGAGAGTCAACACTGGATGGGTTAATGAAAAAGCAATGAATGAGAAAACATGAAATGAGGATCGCTTGGGATCAAGGGAGTAGCTTTGAATTATGGACGCAAAGGTCTGGCTTATGGGTCAACATATGTCTGTATTGATCTAATGGTCTGAAGAATTTTGATGATGCAATGGTGCATGCAATGATTAGTATCTTGTGGAATGGTGAATGACATGGAATGATTTTGTTCTTTTCCTTTTTATGAAGTGCGAACATTAATATGATGCCAATGCAATAAAAAGATTTCTGCTTTTTCTCCTTTACTATTTTCCTCTATGAAATGCAAGTATTAATATGGTGCAACTGACGTGGGACGTTTTTCTTTTTGCTATGTGATGAATGCACAAAATGTGAAGATGCAAAGGTAATGCTTCGATGCATATGCCATAATGAATAGATTGAAATGCCTAGGTGCATGAGGTAAACATTTTGTGAAGATGAGATGCGAGACTTTGAATGCAAGGAATTGAGATGACTATTGCCCGTTCTGTTGAAAAATTGAATTTGATTCAAACTCCGGTGTCCTCAAGGTTTTTATTTACAAACAAACTCACTTGTTTTCTCTTTATTTCCATGATGACTGAATTTTAGATATCACGTAAACAACTTGTGCTCTCTCTTTTGAAGCATTGTCTAGTAAGCATGCATAGGAGTACAAATGTGAATGAATGAGTCAGTTAACTTGGAATTGGTTTAGGACATGGACATTTATGGCGCCTTTTTTTGTAACATCCTGGGCCCTTTTCTTACTTAGTAGGCTACCCAGCAATGCACTCATGACCTTCTCTACCCCCCATGTAGAGTTTTTGCCTTCCGTGGGAATCGAACCTTGTACCCTGAGGCTTAGGTACAAGCTCAATGCATTCCCACTACCAATTGAGCTAGTAGTTCAATTGGTAGTGGGAATGCATTGAGCTTGTACCTAAGCCTCAGGGTACAAGGTTCGATTCCCACGGAAGGCAAAAACTCTACATGGGGGGTAGAGAAGGTCATGAGTGCATTGCTGGGTAGCCTACTAAGTAAGAAAAGGGCCCAGGATGTTACAGAAGGAATGACCGACATGGCTATTGCCGAATCTTGTGAGGGATCATGAGATACAAGATTGCCCCAATTCAGGTCTTTGATGAGTGAATAGTTTTCCCCTATCTAGTGGTGACAACAACTAGGGGCGTAGAAGATGATGAATTGGGAATGCTTCGGCTTTTGAAAGGGAAGGTGGATCAAAAGAGATTTTGTCCCAACCCATAAAGTTTGATGTTGCCCTAGTCATAACAAGGACGAAACTTCCCCAATTAGAATGACAAGGCCTTATTTAGAATAGTGAGTTGAGAGATTGCCCCGGTGAGGTTTTATAGGAATGAATGAGGTGAATGAATGGGAACACACTTGCCCCACTTTCGAATGACATTTACAATGGTTTCTTTGAGTGTGGTTGTGAAAGGCGACAGAGTTATGGTGATGGTTATGAACTGAGGGTGATATATGAATGGGGCAGGCAATGAACAAACCTCCCCAAAGTTGAGAGGTGAAGGGAATGCCCCCTAGTACACACTTGTGGTTTCCTTTAAGAACAACTCAAATGCAATGAAAGTTTTGACTTTTTAGTATGATGAGAGGCTCCACTTGGTGACCACTAGACCTTGTTTTAATGCAACACGAATGCACCTGGTTGCGAGTCCTTCTTCTTTTTTACCAACTTTCCTTTTTTGATTGTTTGTTTTTTCTTTTTGAGCAGCTTTCTTTTTTCTGCTTGTTTGTTTTTTTTTCTTTTTGAGCAAACACGTCGTAAATAGATAAACTTATTTGTCCTAAGATTAAAACTTGAGAGAACAAAAGCAATTAGTCATTGATCGGAATGAACTTTTTAGGGTTGTGATGTGGAGAAGGGGATGATTGAGCTTAATGAAATGTCTGGGGTTGATGGGGAGGATGGGTCTTATTCGGTGTTGGCCGATGGTCAATGATTTGTGAAGGAAATGGTTATTAAGTTT
This sequence comes from Astragalus membranaceus, assembly GCA_039519185.1. Taxonomy (NCBI): domain Eukaryota; kingdom Viridiplantae; phylum Streptophyta; class Magnoliopsida; order Fabales; family Fabaceae; genus Astragalus; species Astragalus membranaceus. Next base: position 54,131,689 of record CM076854.1, on the reverse strand, counting down.
GATGAGGTGTTTGAAGGTTTTATGAAAGAAGGGATGGCTAAACCCAATGAATTGAGGGCTTTTTGAAAGGAGAAGTGATTGAACCCATTGAATTGAGGGCCTTTTTGGAAGGGGAAGTGATTGAACCCATTGAATCTGGGGGTCTTTTTGAAGGGGAGCTATTATGCTTCATGACAAAATGTATTGACTCTTAATTTATACTCCCTTTGTCTTCCTTTCTTTGTTTTGGGATTCTCCTTTTTGAAACTTTGTTATTCCCCTCCTTTGGTGAATTTCCTTTCCTTTTGACTTGGGTGAAAATGATATACCATCTTTGATGTAGAATTAACCCTCAAGGGGTATTTTTGTGATTTGGAATCTTTGGCTTAAGAGGGGTAGGAAATGGACTTTCTGGGATTTTAGGTTTTTTTGAGGGTATGGCCAAACTTCATTTCAAATCCTGATTGCTTATTTCTGTAAGACTTAACTTTAGGACAATAATTTATCTATCTTCATGTGTTTGCTCTTTTATTTTCCCCCTTTTTTGTGCCCTAATTTTTGCCTGGACCACTCTTTGCGAGTTTTCAATCCACCGGGCGCTCTTTTTTGCCTAGGCCTCCCTTTGCGGGTTTTCAACCTAGCGAGCTTATTTTATCTTTATTATATATTTTTTAGAAAGACTTGCACTAAAGGAGTATGATACTGACAAGGAAAATTAGTGATCACAGAATTGCCCCAACATGGACGACTTAAAGTGTTAGTGAGAATGAACCAAAAAGTCAAGTATGCACTGATAGGAGAGAATATGCTCTTTATGGGTGGACGGGGTGGGGCTAGACTTGGATGGGGAATGATGATAAATGAAGGAAATTGACTGGCTCAAACAAGAGAAACTGCACCTGGCATGCATGCTTACTAGAAGAACGCTTCACAGAGAGTTAATATTAGTTAAAACATGATATGAAAACTTTTTTTTGATGAACTGTTTCAGTCTTTTATCATGGAATGGATGAGATGTAATGTCTTTTTTGAAGGAAATACAAATGAGCTATTGATGTGAAAAACTGAGTGCCTTGGAACACCTTGAGTTTGCAAATGAGCGAGGGTAAACTTTTCCAAAAAGGAAAGATTACTTTGCAAGAACATCTCGTCTCTCATCACAACATTTTTGTTGTATGCAATGCAAGGATGAAAACATTATGATATATTCATGATGAAAATGAAATGCATGAAAGCATATTCACTTGAAAAGTGTGTTTATTCTAAAAGTTTTTTTTCTCTTTGATACTTTCTTTTTATGCAAGACGAAATATGAAATGCCAATGCATCTTTGGATGATGAATGATGCAAGAATGATGTTTCTTTTCAAAATGATTTTTATAGAGGCAAGACAAGATATGAAATGCCGGTGCCCCCTTTTTCTTTTGCATGATGAAAGATGCAGGAATGATGCCTTTTTTTTTTCTAAATGATGATTTTTTTTTTAGAGGCAAGGCAAAGTACGAAATGCCAATGCCCCTTCCTTTTTTGAAAGATGCATGTATGGAGGAATGATGTATTTGAACCAAAGTGATGAGGTTAATGAAATGGTGCATGAATGCTACATTTTGAATAAATTTGATTATGGTTTTTATTCATGATTATGAATGAGATGCTTTCTTGTTTTCATTTTTGTGCAATGAAATGCATGATACTCACACAAAAAAACATGCGTGGGAAGACATGGTTTTTATTGAATGGAAATGCATGCAAAATGAGAGGTTAATGTATTATTTTTCATGATGTGTGAAAAGGACAACAATAATGCATGAGACGCGCTTCTAATAAGACACGATTTTTGGATTTTTCGAGAAAATTAGGGAAAAGAAGGCCTTGGTGAATGGAAACGCACACGTGCGGAGAATGCACTCCTGACAAATCTAAACGAGATTGAGAAAAATACATGTATGAATTTTATCAATTTTTTGTTTTATGCAATGCAAATGATGTCTTTATATGAAAATGACGGCGATAATGCGACTTGACATGCATGTGAAAAAATAAGATGAAAACGTTTTTTTCGGGTTTGGTGACTGAAATTTTGGGAACATCACCTCATATAGCCCGTTAAGAGAAAAGACTATGATGATTTTTTGAAAGTTTTGCTTTTATGTAATGCAAGGATGTATGCAAATGATGATGTGAGGCAACCAATTGTCGTTACTCTGAGTAACTTGCATGAAACATTGAGTGGATCCTGACTCAATACTTCACGCAATATACTGAAATGCTTCGACATTTGTTTAACTCAACCTTATTCTCTTATTCGAAAACAAACTCACTTGATAGGGTCAAAGTGCCCCGATATCGTAGAGTAACATCTCAAATTTGTAGTGCACAAACAAATTTGAGATATTACCCTTCATCATTCGAATGTGCACTTTTACTCATTGAGCTTTTACATGAAGAGCTTTTCTATTTTTCTTTGTTTAGAGAAGATGCATGCATTGGAAACTTTTTTATTTTTTCATTTTTAGTTTTGGAACATGGTTTTGAAAATTATTTGGAGATGCAAATGATTTACTGGAAAAAAAGGCTTTAGAAAAAGGTGCTTGACGGGGTATGACCCGCTCCTACGTATCCCCATTGTAATGAGGAATCAAAGCTTGCGTAGTTCTACTGTGTCTTTTTTCTCCTTTTTTTTGAAATAATGCTTATGCATGAATGCCATGTTTTGGATGAACTTGACAAGGATTTTTTTGCATGATTATAAATGAAATGCTTATGCTATGCAGATGATAATTGTTTTTCATTTTTATGCAATGAAATGGAGTGCCAGATGAATGATTTTTTTTTCAAAATTGGAATTTTATGCAATGCAAATGATGCAATGATGCAGTGATGCAATGATGCAAGGATGCTTCTTTTTTGTGTTTTTGCAGAAAGATGATATTTACAAGTGGTGATTTGAAAATTTTCACACTATATGCCACCTCATATAGGCGTTTATTGAAAAGGGAAAGCATATCTCTTTTTTGATTTTCAGAAAAATTGATTGAACTGAATGCAACGATGCAGCACACAACTTGGAAAGCCCTTGTGACCTAAAAGGGGGTAGAACCTATGATCTAAGGTATTTTAGGGATAATCTTCTCATGTAGCTCTATTCACACCCTCACAAAGGTCATCAGAGCCACAGTCCCTCTCATGAAAATCCCTGTAAATGCAGCAAACTGCTAGATACGAAGCATCATGAAAGAGCACAACTCTGATTGAAACTTTCGCGAGTAGCCAAACGGACAAAGGTCCTGATGGGCTCCCACTACTCGAATCCACTCATCCTAAGGTACAAGTGTGTGTGTGCGAAGGGCATTTCCTTAAAAATTACCCCACCTGCAAATGAAAATCCAGAACAGTCCAGAAAATAGAAAGCAATAACATGTCGTCTACCCTAGGGTTCAATACCAATCAAATACAACTAATCTAGGGTGCCGACAACAATAGAAGTAACTATCTATTATATTAAACAAGAGCAAACATAGAAGAAGAATGCATATGGATGCAACATGCTTATGAAAAAGAGGAAGAATAGAGGCAAAGCAAGATGTTCAAATCAATCCCACAAACCAACACACTTAATTAATTAGGCTTGACCCACTTTTGAAAAAATGTTTTTCTTTTTAGTCCCCAGTGGAGTCGCCAGCTGTTGCGCCCGAAAAAGTCCCCGAGGGAGAACCTTCCTCGTTCACAACTTTTCCTAAGACAATGAAGTCGCCACCAATATTTATTAAGGAAAATATTAGGAAAACCTTTTTTGGAAAGCGATTGGTCTTGCGAAACTAGAGAATAGGGTTCGGGGGTCGGTTACGCGCCGGGAAGGTGTTAGCACCCCACACGTCCTCTCTACTGAGAGGGAACCTTTAATCAAATGTGTGGTTTTAGTGTGTTGACTTGAAAATACTTAATTTTGCCTCTCTACTTCTTATTGAAAAATTCTTAACGAAAATCTTTATTTATTATGAAGAAAGGGGGGAAAAATGGGTTTTTAGAAAAAAACGCTTGACGGGACATGGCCCGCTCCTACGTATCTCCCGGTGCGATGGAGAACTCAAAGCTACGTAGTTCTTCTTTGTCTTTTTGAAAAGTTTTTGTTTTTTATCTTTTTTAGTGAGTTTTTGAAATAGGACGAGCATTAGCGAATGATTAAACTAGCAGAGGCTATGATGAATCACCACTAAATACTCAAAAAGAGAGTTGTACAGCTAGTCAAACGAACAAAGGTTCTGATGGACTATCAATAACAACTCGTTTTTATTATCTTTTTTGAAAGTGATTTTCGAAAGAGATTGATTTACACGATGATCAAACTAACAAAGGTTATGATGGATCATCATTTATTATTCTTTTGGGAAAAAGACATCGCCGCCAATGGCTAGACGAACAAAGGTTCTGATTAACCACCAGCGACGATGGGTTGAAAATGGTTTTTAGAAAGGAAAAGGTTTTTGTTCTGAAAATGATCTTGGTTTGCGAAAGTGATTCTTTTTGTTACGAAAATAATTCTTTTCTTTTTGTTATGCAAATGCTAAACTTTTGATGGTTGCGCTTGACGAGAATGTGACTCGCTCCTACGTATCCCGAATGGGAATCAAAGCGACGTAGTTCTAACGAGCCTTGAAAATGAAAGTCTTTTTGCTTTGGTTTTGAAAAGTGGAGGGCGTTCATAATGATCAAACTAACAAAGGTTATGGGTGACCATTACTAGAACCCACTTAAGTGCATGTAGAAATCCCTTTTGAAAAATGAAAGCCTCCATGATGACCAAACTAACAAAGGTTATGGGTGGCCATCACTAGCACTTGCTATGACTTCGATGCTTAGGAAAATATCTTTTGAAATCGAAAGCGTTCATGATAATCAAACTAACAAAGGTTATGGGTGATTATCACTAGTAGCTTATGCATATGAAAACATCCTTTTTTTGAAATTTAGGCTCTTAGGACAACCAAACTAACAAAGGTTATGGGTGATTGTCACTAATTACCATTTTCATGCTAAACTATTTAGAAAAGAAAACAACGAATGCAAAAAGATTTGGAGATTCAAGCGTGGCACAATCATTGAAATCGAATCCTTAGGCAAACAACAACATGGTCATAACTTGCGATTAATCTTATTTGAATTCTTAAGCAAACACTAGCCTAGACTACACATATTAAACCACAACACATAAATAGGCAAAGAAGGAACTTGAATTGGGCATTAAGCAAAAATGCAAGAGTAGGCAAGATTGGACCTAAATGCACATCTAGTGGAAGATGCTAGGCGAGAACCATACTCAAATATTTCTACAAAACGCAAGGGGATCTAAATGCACATCTAGTGGAAGATGCAATGTATGGAATTGACCTACCTAAGTGTTGATGATATTCTTATATGAGAGTGGGCAATGAAATTGTTAGCTTAAGGAAAAGAGTTGTGTAACACCCCTTTCTACCCGTCACTTTGTTTATAAAAATCAGAGTTTGAAAATTTCGTTCATAAGGAATGTTACACATACTTCAAACAAAACGTCGTTTATCAATTTCAAAAACAGTTTAACTCAATGATCATTCACCCACGTAGCACTTCAACATAGAAATCTCAAGCCTCATTTAACGTCGCTTATAAACTCAACTTAATACAACCATCTACGCAGCGGAAAATAGTAAAACATAACCAAATAGTCCACATGGACATAATAATCAAAAATCATTAATAAATGCCGAGTTCGTTATCCCCCCTGAGTGCTACGTATCAGAGCATGACGACTCGACTCAAAAAGTGAAGCTAAGACCTTCACTGGGAATCACCTGCACGTTACCAACACGGGGGCAACATTCAAACAGGAAAGGGTGAGCATCATTTCAGTCTATATAATAGAAAATATGATAAGGACTAATCATAGGCTACGCACTAGAATAATCAGCATCCAATACACTAAACATCCACATCACAGTCATCTTTCACATCGTTCACAATAAATCATCTCATGTCATATAGATTTATGAAATGCAACCCACCCGCGGGTATATGCATGAAGGTACCTTTTCACAAAACGTCGCTTAGCCACTCAGGCCTCATCATCACTTAGCCACTCAGGCCTCAAAACATCATTGGGTTTATGCATATGGGCATGAGACACTATGACATGCACCACTCACAATACGCAAATACACAATTACTCAATTCATAGTCAACTATGTGACCCGTCACTTACCGGTTTGCTCGCACGGAGCACAGCACCTGTCAAATTCATAATCATCACACAACATCACTAGGCCATTTAGACCTTAACATCACTTAGCCCTTCGGGCCCCAAACGTCACTGGTTTTTCATCGACACTCACACATAAACATCAATCAACTCAAACCATAACCACTGAGGGCAAAAACGTCATTTGACTAACCACTAAGGGCATCCTCGTCATTTACACATCATTATCTACAACTTTGGCCACTAGGGGCAAAACAGTCTTTTACACGTCATAACTAATAATAAATAGCCACTAAGGGCGAAACAGTCATTTAACTAGCCCCGAGAGCATCATCGTCAAAATCATCATTTTTGACATTACTTCGTTAAAACTGTTGTTTATACACCAAAAGGGATTTTTAAAGAGCTTCATATCATTTTTCAATGTCACTGGGACGATCACCGGGGACGGCCACTTGGGCGCCCACAAACAATCAGAAAATAACAATTTTTCATTTTAAAAATTAGACCCATAGATGGACAACGTAAAGAGCTTCACGACACTTTTTGAATCGTTCAAAACGGGCGTCTGAGTCAAAAGTTATGATAAAAACAATTTTGGGGAAAATTAGGCAACATCCTGGGAACAGGCGCCTTAGGCGCCTAGGCAACCAGGCAACAAGTGCACAGGCGCCCAGCGCCCAGGCAACAACAGCGCAACACAACACAGCGCCACAGGCGCTCAGCGCCCAGGCGCGCACAACGCACAACACAGACACAACACGGACACGGGCGCCTAGCGCCCAGGGGAACAACGCGCAACACAGCGCAACACAAACCAGACACGGGCGCCTAGCGCCCAGGCGCGCGCACAACGCGCAACACACACGCCTCAGGCGCCCAGCGCCCAGCACAGGCGCCTAGCGCCCAGAACACAGTGGCAACACCCAGAATTTTACTAAAACGCTTTTTAACACTAAAAATTGTTTTCTTAACAATTTTAAAGTATAAAACTCAAAATTTTCCAGCAACTAAAAATACACATATTTTAATCAATTTCTCAAAAAAAATTCAATTGGGCATTGTCTTCCCTATCCCCTTGGCGCCCTAGGCGCCTATACACCATCCATCCAATTTTGCGAACAACACAAGCAAATCCAACACACCAATTTCAGTTTCACGAATAATTTGAATGTCACAAGTCATCAAACAAAACGCATAGGTTGCAATTATCTCAATGACTATAATTCCAACACTATAATTCGCACACATATGTATAGGAAAACTCAACTATTCACTTCGCATATATATATATATATATATATATATATATATATATATATATATATATATATATAATAACCAATACCAACAATGCATCAAGAAACCTCAAGAATTCATGCATCCCTCAATTCGCATACATCTATATATAAAAACCAACACCAACAATGCATCAAGAAATCTAGTCTAACCCTAGATCTAGAACTCATCATATGAATTATTAGATAGAGTGATAGAGCTCCCCTAACCTCGAAATTGAAGAACGGAGGCTCCGGAGATAGTCACGTACAGGACCACAGCAACAAAATCAAGCTCCTTGCTCTTCCTTGCTTGCGACTTCTCTCCTCTTCCTCTTCTCTCCTTACGGCGCCCTTCCTTGCTCTCTCTCTATCTCACGCTCTTTTCTTTTGATTTCGCAAAAGTGGCCACAAACCCTAGCCCCCAACTAACTAACCACTTCGCCTACATTGTGGATCATGGGCTTGGGCTTTCCACTTAAGCCCAAGTCATGCAAGTGGCGCCTCCACTCCCTCCTAATACCACCAAAATAAATAAAATTCTAATTAATCACATTATATCAAATAATTTAAATAAAATCCCCAATTACTTAATTAATTAAATTAATTAAATAATTTTGGGGTGTTACAACTCTCCCCCACTTAGAATATTTCGTCCTCGAAATTTACCTGATCAAACAACTCTGGGTAGGATTCTCGCATCTTGCTCTCCAGCTCCCAAGTCATACTCTCGCCAGCAGCTCCTAGCCAGACCACTTTCACTAATGATATCTCTTTGCCTCTAAGCGCTTTCACTTCACGGTCCTCAATTCGTACGGGCATCGTCTCCACAGTGAGATTATCCCGCACCTCTACATCGTCCATATGGATCACATGAGATGGATCCGAAACATACTTCCGAAGTTGTGACACGTGAAACACGTCATGCAAGTTCGAAAGATTTGGCGGTAAAGCCACTCTATAAGCCACATTTCCGATTCTTTCAGAAATCTGATAAGGACCAACAAATCGAGGAGTGAGCTTCTTCGATTTCAACGCTCGACCAACACCGGTAATAGGAGAAACCCTCAAGAACACATGCTCACCCTCCTGAAATTCTAAATCCTTCCTCCGCTTGTCATGATAACTTTTCTGCCGACTCTGCGAAGCCTTCATCTTCTCACGGATCATCTTGATCTTCTCTGTAGTCTCCCGCACAATCTCCGGGCCCAACACTACACTTTCTCCCGACTCATACCAACATAACGGCGTCCTACACTTTCGACCCTACAATGCTTCAAACGGTGCCATCCCAATGCTGGAATGGTGACTGTTGTTATAAGTAAACTCAATCAACGCAAGGTAGGAATCCCATGATCCCCGCTGTTCCAATACACAAGCCCTCAGCAAATCTTCTAACGACTGAATTGTTCTCTCTGACTGACCGTCTGTCTGGGGATGATACGCTGAACTCATTTTTAACTTAGAACCCAATTCTTTCTGCAAACTCTTCCAAAACTCGGAAGTGAACCTCGGATCCCTATCTGACACAATACTCTTCGGAACACCGTGCAGCCTCACAATTTCTTTGACATATACCTCTGCCAACCTCGACACCGGATAAGTGATATTAATAGGAATAAAATGAGCAGACTTCGTTAACCTATCAATGATCACCCAAATAGCGTCATGACCCCTTACTGTATTCGGTAACCCCGTCACAAAATCCATCGCTATGCTATCCCATTTCCACTCTGGGACTTCCAACGGTTGCATTAACCCTGCTGGCTTCTGGTGCTCGACCTTCGACTTTTGACAGGTCAAACAGGCATACACAAACTGTGCCACATCTCTCTTCATACCATACCACCAAAACATCTTCTTCAGATCTTGATACATTTTCGTCGCTCCAGGATGGATACTCAACTTGCTACGATGACCTTCCTCTAAAATTGCCTTTCTCATTTCTTCATCGTCTGGAACACAGATCCTACCCCGGAACCTCAACACGCCACTAGAATCTAATTTGAAATCTTCACCTTCGGACTGACCGACCCCATTAATTAAATCCACCAGCTTGACATCTGTCTTCTGAGCTTCTCTGATACTGCCCAGGAAATCATTATCGATCTTTAACATTCCCAGCTTGACACTGCGAGGTGTCAATTTACAAACCAAACTCAAATCTCTGAATTCTTCGATCAACTCTAATTCTTTCACCATCATTGCCGACATATGCAAAGACTTTCTGCTTAAAGCATCAGCCACGACATTAGCCTTGCCGGGATGATAATTCAAACCAAAGTCATAATCCTTCAAGAGTTCCAACCACCGACGCTGTCTCATATTCAACTCTTTTTGATCGAACAGATACTTTAGACTCTTATGATCACTGAACACTTCGAACCTCGAACCATAAAGGTAGTGCCTCCAAATCTTGAGCACAAATACCACAGCAGCCAACTCCAAATCATGCGTAGGGTAATTTTTCTCATGAATCCGCAACTGCCTCGACGCATACGCAACGACTTTCCCATCCTGCATCAACACACCACCGAGACCCATCTTCGAAGCGTCACAATACACAACGAACGGTTCCTCTGGATTAGGCAGCGTCAAAACAGGTGACGTCGTCAATCTCTTTTTCAGTTCCATAAAACTTTCCTCACACCGAGCATCCCAAACAAAAACTTTACCCTTGCAGGTCAACTGAGTCAACGGAAGGGCCAACTTGGAAAAACCCTCAATGAACCTCCTGTAGTACCCAGCCAAACCCAAAAAGCTTCTAATCTCTGTTACGGACTTCGGAGACTCCCACTCTAACACTGCTTCTACCTTTGCCGGATCAACCGCAATACCATTACCAGAAATCACGTGCCCGAGAAAACTCACCTCTTTCAGCCAGAACTCACACTTCGACAACTTAGCATACAACTTTTTCTCTTTTAAAACTTCCAACACTGACTTCAGGTGCTCAGCATGCTCTTCCTCTGACTTAGAATAAACTAGAATGTCATCTATGAAGATTACCACAAACCGATCTAGGTAATTATGGAAAATACGGTTCATATATTCCATAAATACACCAGGAGCATTGGTCACACCGAACGGCATCACAGAATACTCATAATGCCCATACCTTGTCCTGAACGCTGTCTTCTGAACGTCTTCATCCTTTACTTTAATCTGATGATATCCGGACCTCAGATCAATTTTGCTAAAAACACGAGCACCCACTAACTGATCCATCAGATCGTCTATCCTCGGAAGTGGATACTTATTCTTGATAGTTACCTTATTCAACTGACGATAGTCCACACATAACCTCATGCTCCCATCTTTCTTCTTCACTAACAATACCGGAGCTCCCCACGGCGATACACTTGGTCTCACAAACTTTTTCTCAAGTAATTCTTCAAGTTGTGTCTTCAACTCAGACAATTCTGACGCCGACATTCTGTACGGTGCCATAGACACAGGCCTCGTACCAGGTACAAGATCAATCGAAAACTCAACTTCTCTTTCCGGTGGCACACCCGGAATTTCATCAGGAAATACTTCAGGAAACTCGCGTACTACCTTCAGTTCTTCAATAACAGACTGACTCTCAGCAGACAACGAAGCCATCAACGCAAATAACTGAACTCCTTCTTTCTTCAATTTCTTCAACTGACCAGCAGACACCAAAACCGAACTTTCTTCACCGAAACTAACCGACTTGCTACGACAGTTGATATGAACGTGATTATTCTCTAACCAGTCCATGCCTAAGATTACATCCAGACCTCTCAATGGCAAACAAACAAAATTCACAATACAGTCCCTGCCGAAGATCGACACGGGACACTGAGAACACACCTGGGACGTAATCACCGACCCCTTCGCAGGAGTATCGACAACCATATCCCCACACATAGCAGATAAAACAAGACCCAATCGTTTACAGCAATCAACAGATATAAAACAATGGGTAGCACCAGTATCAATAAGAGATTTCAGAGAAGTACCATTAATAAAACACGTACCTCTAATCAGACCATCATCATCATCAGGCTCCTCTCCTGCCAATGCAAATACCTTCCCAGTAGACCTTTCCTTTTTCGGCTTTGTACACTTTGTACTGATATGCCCAGACTCACCACAGTTGAAACACACCACATCCTTGACCTTACACTCGGCTGCCATATGACCCTTTTTACCACAACGGTAGCAATTCCTGTCATCCGACCTGCATGTAGTACTCTTGTGGCCAGGCTTGCCACACTTATAACAGACAATGCTAGCAGGGGCATCTCCCCCACTAGGACCCTTACCTCCAGCAGCCTTCTGATAACCCTTACCCGCAGGAACCTCATACGGCTTGCTTCGACTCTGAAACTTGCCCTTTTTCTCAGAAGTAGCTTTGTAGCGAGCAGTACTGTCCTCCTCGAAGATCCTGCAACTGTCAACCAGATCTGCGAACACACGAATCTTCTGATAACCAATGGCCTGTTTAATATCAGGCCTTAACCCGTTCTCAAATTTTATGCATTTTGAAAATTCAGCTGTAGCCTCACTGTAGTGTGGATAAAATTTTGCTAGCTCCACAAATTTTGCCGCATAGGCAGTCACAGACATACCACCCTGCTTCAGCTCTAAAAACTCTATCTCTTTCTTCCCGCGGACGTCTTCAGGAAAATATTTTCTCAGAAATTCCCTGCTGAATACCTCCCAAGTAATCTCTTCCTGCACAGCCTCTAACCTCTGCCTAGTAGCCAACCACCAGTCGTCGGCCTCCTCGGCTAACATGTGGGTACCAAAGCGGACCTTCTGCTCAACAGTACAGTCCATCACCCTGAAAATCCTCTCGATCTCCTTCAGCCAAGCCATAGCACCATCTGGATCATATTTGCCCTTAAAGGTGGGCGGATTCTCCCTCTGGAAGGTAGTCAGACTCCTAAAACCAGCATTATCTCCAACATTTTGCTGACCCTGTACAGCCTGAGCCATAGCTTGCAATGCAGCAGCAAGAGCAGCGTCGTTCCTTCCAGCCATTACGAACTATCACTGCAGCACAAACTAAAGATTTAGAACTAATCTATTGTCATAAGACACTATGACAGGACAACATTGGCCGGACAGACCGAACTGCTCTGATACCACTAATGTAACACCCCTTTCTACCCGTCACTTTGTTTATAAAAATCAGAGTTTGAAAATTTCGTTCATAAGGAATGTTACACATACTTCAAACAAAACGTCGTTTATCAATTTCAAAAACAGTTTAACTAAATGATCATTCACCCACGTAGCACTTCAACATAGAAATCTCAAGCCTCATTTAACGTCGCTTATAAACTCAACTTAATACAACCATCTACGCAGCGGAAAATAGTAAAACATAACCAAATAGTCCACATGGACATAATAATCAAAAATCATTAATAAATGCCGAGTTCGTTATCCCCCCTGAGTGCTACGTATCAGAGCATGACGACTCGACTCAAAAAGTGAAGCTAAGACCTTCACTGGGAATCACCTGCACGTTACCAACACGGGGGCAACATTCAAACAGGAAAGGGTGAGCATCATTTCAGTCTATATAATAGAAAATATGATAAGGACTAATCATAGGCTACGCACTAGAATAATCAGCATCCAATACACTAAACATCCACATCACAGTCATCTTTCACATCGTTCACAATAAATCATCTCATGTCATATAGATTTATGAAATGCAACCCACCCGCGGGTATATGCATGAAGGTACCTTTTCACAAAACGTCGCTTAGCCACTCAGGCCTCATCATCACTTAGCCACTCAGGCCTCAAAACATCATTGGGTTTATGCATATGGGCATGAGACACTATGACATGCACCACTCACAATACGCAAATACACAATTACTCAATTCATAGTCAACTATGTGACCCGTCACTTACCGGTTTGCTCGCACGGAGCACAGCACCTGTCAAATTCATAATCATCACACAACATCACTAGGCCATTTAGACCTTAACATCACTTAGCCCTTCGGGCCCCAAACGTCACTGGTTTTTCATCGACACTCACACATAAACATCAATCAACTCAAACCATAACCACTGAGGGCAAAAACGTCATTTGACTAACCACTAAGGGCATCCTCGTCATTTACACATCATTATCTACAACTTTGGCCACTAGGGGCAAAACAGTCTTTTACACGTCATAACTAATAATAAATAGCCACTAAGGGCGAAACAGTCATTTAACTAGCCCCGAGAGCATCATCGTCAAAATCATCATTTTTGACATTACTTCGTTAAAACTGTTGTTTATACACCAAAAGGGATTTTTAAAGAGCTTCATATCATTTTTCAATGTCACTGGGACGATCACCGGGGACGGCCACTTGGGCGCCCACAAACAATCAGAAAATAACAATTTTTCATTTTAAAAATTAGACCCATAGATGGACAACGTAAAGAGCTTCACGACACTTTTTGAATCGTTCAAAACGGGCGTCTGAGTCAAAAGTTATGATAAAAACAATTTTGGGGAAAATTAGGCAACATCCTGGGAACAGGCGCCTTAGGCGCCTAGGCAACCAGGCAACAAGTGCACAGGCGCCCAGCGCCCAGGCAACAACAGCGCAACACAACACAGCGCCACAGGCGCTCAGCGCCCAGGCGCGCACAACGCACAACACAGACACAACACGGACACGGGCGCCTAGCGCCCAGGGGAACAACTGCGCAACACAGCGCAACACAAACCAGACACGGGCGCCTAGCGCCCAGGCGCGCGCACAACGCGCAACACACACGCCTCAGGCGCCCAGCGCCCAGCACAGGCGCCTAGCGCCCAGAACACAGTGGCAACACCCAGAATTTTACTAAAACGCTTTTTAACACTAAAAATTGTTTTCTTAACAATTTTAAAGTATAAAACTCAAAATTTTCCAGCAACTAAAAATACACATATTTTAATCAATTTCTCAAAAAAAATTCAATTGGGCATTGTCTTCCCTATCCCCTTGGCGCCCTAGGCGCCTATACACCATCCATCCAATTTTGCGAACAACACAAGCAAATCCAACACACCAATTTCAGTTTCACGAATAATTTGAATGTCACAAGTCATCAAACAAAACGCATAGGTTGCAATTATCTCAATGACTATAATTCCAACACTATAATTCGCACACATATGTATAGGAAAACTCAACTATTCACTTCGCATATATATATATATATATATATATATATATATATATATATATATATATATATATATATATATATATAATAACCAATACCAACAATGCATCAAGAAACCTCAAGAATTCATGCATCCCTCAATTCGCATACATCTATATATAAAAACCAACACCAACAATGCATCAAGAAATCTAGTCTAACCCTAGATCTAGAACTCATCATATGAATTATTAGATAGAGTGATAGAGCTCCCCTAACCTCGAAATTGAAGAACGGAGGCTCCGGAGATAGTCACGTACAGGACCACAGCAACAAAATCAAGCTCCTTGCTCTTCCTTGCTTGCGACTTCTCTCCTCTTCCTCTTCTCTCCTTACGGCGCCCTTCCTTGCTCTCTCTCTATCTCACGCTCTTTTCTTTTGATTTCGCAAAAGTGGCCACAAACCCTAGCCCCCAACTAACTAACCACTTCGCCTACATTGTGGATCATGGGCTTGGGCTTTCCACTTAAGCCCAAGTCATGCAAGTGGCGCCTCCACTCCCTCCTAATACCACCAAAATAAATAAAATTCTAATTAATCACATTATATCAAATAATTTAAATAAAATCCCCAATTACTTAATTAATTAAATTAATTAAATAATTTTGGGGTGTTACAAGTTGCCTCAATCATGATCATAGGCAAGCATAAGCAAGCAAATTATTTAGCAACCAAAGTATCAAAGAATGTTGAATCACTTTGGTCAATCCTCACACTTAAGATTAAGTGCACAAGTGCACAAGTGTGAATCACCTTGCCAATCATATAAACTAAAAGGGTTGAATCATATAGAACAATCCTCATCACTTTAGGCAAGGTGCACTAGGCACAAGTGAGAATCATATTGCCTATCATCAACTTGAGCCAATAAGCAAACATATAAAAACTCTATTTATTCTTCATGACTTGCGAAACCAATACATAGTCAAACCATAAATTTATTCATCAAACTCCCAAAATCAAGCAAGCAAAAGATACTAACAAGATTTAGGAACAATTAATCACATAATTTAAACACTAAAACCTCAAATCAACATTTATTCTCAAACTCTTTACTTTGTGCGAAATCTATGTGAGAAAAGAAATTCGCAATCCTAAACAAAGTACCTAAGCATGGAAACACTAAAATCAAATATCTACAACATGATTAAGCCCTATCAAGCAAAGAGAAACAACAAAATCAAATTAAAGCTAACTTTAATAGGATATGCGAATCAAACAACACATGAAACAACAATTTTATTTCACAACAAATGCAAAAAATCAACACAAAACAACATGACTCAATTTATTCAAGAGTGAGAGGCACCTTAAACACCCAAGCCTCCCTAAGTGCTTGTCAATAGTGTTTAAGGCTCCTCTCACCAACAACAACAAGCTACATTTTAAACAAAATGATGATGATATGTGAAATGCAAAGTGAAGAGGAAAATGGGTTTTTATGCAAAAAAGGTTGAAGATGATGCAAGGGTTTGAAAGTTTTTACCTCAAATCCAAGCTAGAAGATGCAATGAGATGAAGTAAATAGAAACCAAATCAACAAGAACCTCCAAGGAACTTCAACTCCAACCCAAAAAGCTTGATGAAAACCTTCCTTGATGATGATGTTTGATCTCGAATGGAAAATGGAGAAGATATATGAAAGAGGGATGAGAATGAAATGAGATGGTGGTGTTTGGGTGAAGAGGAAATCAAAAATGGATGAAGGAAGGGAGTAGGGAGGCCACGGTTTTGGGAGAGAAAATGGGAGGTTTTTGGTGTGCTAGGGTTTTTTGGTGTAGGAGAAATGGGAGGGTTCATTTGAGATGAAAGAAAAACCAGAGGAAGTGAGGGAGAGGAGAGGGGCTACGAATTTGTGTCCTTTTTGGGGAGGAGAGGAGTGAGTTGTTCTTATTCAAATCCTTGGGAGGCAAAAGATCTAATGGGGTTAAGGTTGTGAGAGGGAAATAAAGGAATTAGTGTGTATTTAGTGGTGTAGAGAGAAAGAAGGTAAAAGTATGTTGTGTATTGAATGTTATTGGATTCAAAGGTGTGCTTGTCATGATGAAAGGCTTTTTTGTGATGTGCACTTGATGGGGCTGAAGTGAAGGGCATGAGGGTGGAGTGAGGGAGGTTGTTTGCTTGTGAAATTGGTGCTTACTTTGGCCAAAAATGGATAAAAGCAAAAAGCACCTAAAAGGAATTAGCCCTAATTCTAAAAATACCATAAGCATCCAATATTATTTTGTTATTCATTTTTTTATTTTGATTTCAGATTTCTATTTTTAATTATACATATTTTTGAGCCTTTTTGAAAGTGAGAGAAAAAAAACCGTTATAATTGACCAAAATACCCTTTTTGGCTCTAAAACCCTAATTTGCCCGAAAAGTGCGTTCCAACCCTAAAAACGATTTCAAGAACCTTGGAATGCCTTCTAGGATCCGAAATGTAGTGCATAAGGCTCTTCGCTCTTCAATTTATTTATTTTTTTGGAAAATTAGGGTTTTGACCTAAGCCGGACAAAATTGGGGTATGACAAAATGGGTTGTGTTTTTCTGAGAAACACTAAGTCCCTATTTATAGACTTAGGAGAAATATGACCGTTGAATGATTTCTAACAAGTGAAAAATCGATTCTTTGCTTAAAAACACTTAGTATAATAATCGATCATTTGCTTTAAAATGAGAACACTTCATAAGTGAATGATCGATTGTTTGCTTCTAAAATCAAGTGAGAAAATCGATTATGTGCTTAAAATACATAAGAGGGAAATCGATTGTTGCCTTATAAAAATAGTTTGAAATCGATTATGTGCTTTAAGGAAAAGGTTTGAAATCGATTTTAATTAAAATAAGGTAGATGCAAATCGATTCTTTAATTAGAGTAAGGAAGATGGAAATCGATTTTACTCTTTAAAATAATAGGCTATGAATTGATTATGTAGTTCACAAAAACAAGAGAGGAATCGATTTGCTTCTTTAAGAAGAGCAGGCTCAAAATCGATTTTCTTCTTTAGGGAAGAAGCCATGAATCGATTTTGTGCTTATTTGCAATAAGCTCATAATTATGCAAAAAAACACTTTCTCATGTTACGTGCCTTACCTATGCATGCATGCGTTTAGACAAGATGAAGGCTATGAGATTGTGAGATGAGTTGAGCTGACTCTCAGAAGCGGCTTACAAAGTATCCTAAGACACGACCCAAACCCTAGAGACTACCCTTACTTCTTGAGTCTTGTTTGTGCCTTGGATTTCCGCTTGGTCATTTTCCGCTTTGAACACATCATCCAAACCTAACCAACTTGTCATTTTGACTTCGAACACATCATCATCAAAACCTAACCTGCAAAAGCAATATAACCACATTCTCCCCCATTTTGATGATGACAAAACTTTACTCATCTTTGGGTGGGAGGTTAGTTCATCAAACAAAATAATACATGATATGCGACAGGACTCCCCCTCACTTGATGCTCCCCCTATCTCAATGATTAGATGCAAAATGACAATTCTATATCAATCCTATATATATTTCTCCCCATTTTTGTCATGATCAAAAGGGTGACTGTGAGACATAGTTTGCGAATCGAACAACACAGCTATTTGACAAGGTAAATGAACCATTGCAGATTTATAAAAATAAATAATCATCAAAACCAAAAAAAAATCATATTCGATACCATGAAGAGAATATTTCATCAAAACAAGTAAAAGCCAACATGAGTCTCAAAATCTGTTAAGCAATTGTTGTAAGGCAGCAAATTCTTGTTTAAGCTTCATACATTTCACACTACTTAGTTTGAGAGTTGGTGATGGCAGCCAGAATATGATCAAGGGAAGTAGAGTTTTGGGAGAAAAATTATTTTAGGTAAACAACCAATTGTGAGCATGTATTATAGCAGGAGAAAAATCTTTTTTTAAAAAAATAACAGAGCTAGCAATTGACTGTGACAGGAGCAAAATAAATTTCAAGGAACAAAATAGCACTTTAACCACTTTAGAAATCGCTTCTTGAGCACGCGGAAATTTAGAAATCACAATTTCACTTAAATTCACATTTCTTATAAAATCACTTGAGAAACATTTAATCGAAACTCATTTGAACGAACGAAGAACCAAGTTTTCTTTTGCAATGGATTTGTGAAAAGATCAACTAGCTGTTCATGACGACTCAACTAACTCAATCACACTATCGCCTTTCTAACCATAAACTCTAAGAAGGTGATATCTAATTTCTATATGCTCAGTCCTAGAGGGTTGACCAGAATACTTTGTGTTGTTTCCTCATTATTCTGACATGCCTTACAAATATTGTTCTCAATGATGCATGAACCAAGATTAGGGATTACCTATTTCAATGATCACATAATTTACTAAAATTTAATAAACTATTCTTAAGTTCTTCTACATTAAGCACATTTTCAATCGTGGTGAATAAAACTTTACCAATATAACCTTCGCCGGTGATTCTTCCTCTATTGTTGTTATCACAAGTCACATGACTGCTTTTTCCGGGGGTGAGTGTTAAGAACTTTGTTGCGTCTCCAGTCATGCGCTTTGAGTCTTTGCTGTCAAGGTATCAATCTGCCCCCATACCTTGAAGCATACCTGCAATGAGATCAAGTTGAAAGTTTTGGTACCCAAATTTCTTTGGGTCCTTGTGGGTTAGTACTTGTTATAGTTCCTTTGGGAACCCATACCTTTTTCACAACTTGTCTTCCTCTAGCCATGCAAACAGATGCAGTATGTCCTAGTTTGGCACAGTAATAACATCTAATATATGGACTAGTAGTGAACTTAGGCCTATAATGCAAATTTCTTTCAATGGAACTGTTTCTTTGTGGCCTAGGATGCACATGTTGTTTGTAAAGAACACAGATTTTTATACTGGTTTGGTCACCTCCAAGTGACCTACGTCCAGTCCTCACACCCGTGTGAGATTTTCCACTAACACAACAAAGCTTACAGGTGCTTTGGAAACCTTTACAGACTCTGGCACTCTTCTCCTAGGATACCCCACCTATGAAGAGCCCTCAAATCTACCACAACAACAGCAACAAGAGATACCCCACCCTTGTTACAACCAATAACCCTAGAGAGATACCCCACTCCCTAGTACCAACAGCAACCCTAGAGAGATACCCCACTCCCTAGTACTGTGAACAACGTAAAAACAAATTACAAATTGAAAAACCAAAATACCTCTTATGAAGGCAGATTACACAACTTGAAGATCACCAACCCAACTCTAACCCTTGAGAGAAATCAGCTCTGACAGATGGAAAATATGTGAAGAACAGAGATGTGTGTGCTAGGGTTTAGTTTTGCGTTTCAGCGTAAGCGTAAGAATGGGTTGTGTTTTTCTGAGAAACACTAAGTCCCTATTTATAGACTTAGGAGAAATATGACCGTTGAATGATTTCTAACAAGTGAAAAATCGATTGCTTGCTTAAAAACACTTAGTATAATAATCGATCATTTGCTTTAAAATGAGAACACTTCATAAGTGAATGATTGATTGTTTGCTTCTAAAATCAAGTGAGAAAATCGATTATGTACTTAAAATACATAAGAGGGAAATCGATTGTTGCCTTATAAAAATAGTTTGACATCGATTATGTGTTTAAAGGAAAAGGTTGGAAATCAATTTTAATTAAAATAAGGAAGATGCAAATCGATTCTTTAATTAGAGTAAGGAAGATGGAAATCGATTTTACTCTTTAAAATAATAGACTATGAATCGATTATGTAGTTCACAAAAACAAGAGAGGAATCGATTTGCTTCTTTAAGAGGAGCGGGCTCAAAATCGATTTTCTTCTTTAGGGAAGAAGCCGCGAATCGATTTTGTGCTTGTTTGCATTAAGCTCATAATTATGCAAAAAATACTTTATCATGTTACGTGCCTTACCTATGCATGCATGCGTTTAGACAAGATGAAGGCTATGAGATTGTGAGATGAGTTGAGCTGACTCTCAGAAGCGACTTACAAAGTATCCTAAGACACGACCCAAACCCTAGAGACTACCCTAACTTCTTGAGTCTTGTTTGTGCCTTGGATTTCCGCTTGGTCATTTTCCACTTTGAACATGTAACACCCCGGTATTTTTATCAAGTAAAAATACCCAAGTGCACCATCCCTAAAACATCAGAGATATAAAATTCCTGCATAGATACAACACAACAGTCTTAAATACAAATAAGACCAAAAAGGTTCCCTGACCATAACCTTCAGCAAACTATAGTGCTCAATATTATACAGAAAGCGGAATAAAGTCAT
This sequence comes from Astragalus membranaceus, assembly GCA_039519185.1. Lineage (NCBI taxonomy): Eukaryota > Viridiplantae > Streptophyta > Magnoliopsida > Fabales > Fabaceae > Astragalus > Astragalus membranaceus. The sequence goes on along the minus strand of CM076854.1, from coordinate 54,110,737 downwards.
AACACTAACGACATAGAGTTGTAGTACATAGACAACAAAAGGAAAATATAAACTTAAGCATAACAGCTAAGTCATCAGCAGTTGCCTGAGCTCAACCTACTCGTGCCTCTTGGATTTCCACTGTCCCTGTTTCTCTGTAAAACAACAACATATAAACAGTGAGGTACAATCTCAGTGAGTTCTACCGAGACCCCTAACAACGCTCTCGGTTCAATTATCAAACCATTCGAACACGACACCGACTGCGCGAACGCTAAGCCCGGTGAACGACATTCTTTAACTTTTAATATAGTGCCGACTACGAGAACGCTAAGCCCGACTAACCACATTCTTTAACTTTTAATATAATGCCGACTGCGCGAACGCAAAGCCCGGCTAACCTGTTATAACTTAGTACGACACCGACTGCGCGAACGCTAAGCTGCGGTGAATCGCACAACAAAAAATTTAACATAACACCGACTGCGCGAACACTAAGCTGCGGCGAACCCCCCTACCAATAGTACTTTCCCTAATGGCACAAGACCTAGGGTAAGGGTGCATGACTACCCCGCCTAGTATGTTAGCATCATGGGTCGTCACCCAATCACGATACAATATATATATCTACTTTCCCATGAACATTTAGTTCATTTACACAGACCGATAGTTGAACATTTGGTTCGTATTATAAACACAATATATGTTTGCTCTCGCATACTAGTTCGTCGCTTTAAAAACCATTTTTAACTTCAAAAACAGTTCATTTTACCTTTTTAAATTGTATATTCAGTTAGGCCTCTGAATAAGCTTTCACACGCATCTTAGATCACCTCAATCGGGTTCCCGGATCAAAAGTTATCGCGAAAACAAAATCAGTGTACAGTTGCTAGAAAACTGCAAAGCGTCACGACGCGAACTGCCACCGTCGCGACGCGAAAAGAGTCAGAAACATTTGCGTTGCAAAAATTAAGCCTGGTTGCGACGCGATGGGCACGCTTCGCGACGCGATGGATGCTGAGAAAGGCAGAGTTTTGCGGTTTCTCGCGAAATTCGCTATTCTGCTCAATTCCGGTTCTTGTTCCGATTGAAAACAGTCCAAACAACCAGAAAAACAGATTCAATCAATATCAAACAATCAATCACATCAATCAAAAACACAATCTAAACGAATTTTATCAAAATACGATATATTTCGAAATAACGGTTTTCGACTCAAAATCTTTCGAAACCAAATCAAGAAAAGTTCATTTCAAAACGGAACAATCCTAAACGTGAGTAAAACTCACCCTTGACGCGACAGTCGATACCGAGCCGAAATCACCGAGACTTCAAAATCCCCAAACGAACCCTAGAATCACCCATTCACTTCCAACACCGAATCGAAGTCCAATCCGCATTCAATCCACCTTAGGCTTGCTTCAAATCATGAATAACCAATCAAAATCATCATCAATCCCCCAAATCATCTCAAATTCGAAAATCAAATAGAGGGGAAAAGAGGAAAATAAGCTCACCAAAACTTATGAGGAAAGGAAGCTAGTAGGAAGATGATGATGGTGGTGAAAAGCTTGGAGTTTGGGTGGTGATGAAAACCCTTCTTCTCCTCTTTCTCTTCTTTCTTCCTTCTTCTTTCTTTTCTCCTCTCTTTCCTTTCTCTTCTTCGTTTCCTTTCTTTCTTCTTTTTCTTTCTTTTATTTCTATTAAGTGGTAATATGGTCAAATGACCATATTGCCCTTAATCTCTTATTTATTCCCCAAATCACCCTTATTTTATTTTATCGTTTTAACATTCTTGAGACAACCAAATAATTAACTTTAGCACTCGATAAATACACTAATCAAGTACTAAAAATAATTCATTTGGGTTAACATCAAAATAATTCGATTAATTATTTTGAGGATGTTACATTCTCCCCAACTTGAAAGAATTTTGTCCTCAAAATTTAACACAACGTACCTCATGAAACAAATACGGATAGCGAGTCCGCATATCATCCTCCAACTCCCAAGTAGCTTCCTCGGCGGAAAAACCATCCTAAACCACTTTGACAATGGGAATTGTCTTTGTCCGTAGCGTCCTCTCGCCATGTTCCATGATGTAATTTGGATGAGGTTGGAAGGACAAGTCCGGTCGAAGATCAATCGTTTCCAAATCTAACGGTTGACTTGGATCGGGAATGTACTTCCGTAATTGAGACACGTGGAATACATCATGAAGATTTGATAATGGTGGAGGCAAAGTAATACGGTATGCTAGTGGCCCAACTCGCTCGATAATTTGGAAGGGTCCAATATACCGAGGACTGAGTTTCTTCACCCGTAATGCCCTACTTGTGCCAATTATCGGCGACAGCCTCAAAAATACATGATCACCCGACTCAAACTCTAACGGCCTTCTTCTTTTATCAGCATAGCTCTTTTGCCTACTCTGGGCAGCTTTCATTCTTTCTCTGATTTGCCGGATCTTCTCAGTAGTTTCATGGATCATCTCAGGCCCTAACAATCGGTTCTCGCCGACCTCCCACCAACACAATGGAGTTCTACATTTCCTACCATATAAAGCTTCAAATGGTGCCATTCCTATGCTGGAATGATAACTGTTGTTGTAAGCGAATTCCACTAATGGAAGATGATCCTCCCACTTCTTTCCGTTATCGAGCACGGAAGCCCGAAGCATATCTTCTAAAGTTTGGATAGTTCTCTCAGTCTGACCATCTGACTGCGGGTGATAAGCGGTACTAGCAAATAACTTAGTTCCTAAGGCTTCATTCAGAGCTTTCCAAAATCGAGAAGTGAACTTCGGATCTCGACCCGACACAATACTGGTAGGAACCCCCAAGTAACCTCACTATGCTCCTCAGATATTCCTCGGCCAACTTAGATACTTTACTGGTCGAACGAACAGGAATAAAATGAGCTGATTTAGTTAACCGATCCACAACTACCCAAATGGAGTCGTTACCGGCTTGAGACCTTGGAAATGCCATAACAAAATCCATGGAAATGTCTTCCCATTTCCACACTGGTACGTCTAGTGGCCGCAACAGACCAGCAGGCTTCTGATGCTCTATCTTAACTCTTTGACAAGTTAAGCATTGAGAGACAAATTCGGCAATTTCTAACTTCATTCCAGGCCACCAGTACATCTGCTTTAAATCTCTATACATCTTGGTGGACCCAGGATGTACGGAAAATAAACTTCGGTGTGCTTCCACTAGCACTTGCTTTTTAATATCTTCATTATCGGGCACACAGATCCTACCGTTGAAACAAATAACTCCATCACTATTTTCGGTAAACTCTGGCAACCCTTTTTGTGATTGTAGCTTCACATCAACTTCCTGTGCTAAGCTAATAGAATCTCTTAAGGAACTAGAGATCCTCATATGGCTCAACACTAACTAGTTCCTCTTTGGCTTTGTATTCAGACTTAAGTCTCTAAAAGACTCCCACAATTCCATTTCATGTATCATTAACCCTGCTAAGTGAATGGATTTCCTACTTAGTGCATCGGCTACAACATTAGCCTTTCTCGGATGATACTTCAATTCGAAGTCATATTCCTTCAGAAATTCCACCCATCTTCTCTGTCTGTTATTCAACTCCTTCTGATCAAACAGATATTTCAAACTTTTATGATCACTAAAGACTTCGAAACGAGACCCATACATGTAATGTCTCCAAATCATCAGTGCATACACAATAGCTGCCAACTCCAAATCATGAGTTGGATAATTCTCCTCATGAATCTTCAACTGTCTGGACGCATAAACTACCACTTGTTGGTTCTGCATCATAACACATCCTAAACCCTTTCCAGAAGCATCGCTGTAAATTTGGAATTCCAAAGACGGATCCGGAAGAATCGGGATTGGGGCAGAAGTCAACCTAATCTTCAGCTCTTGAAAACATTCTTCACAATCGGCATCTCACGTGAACGGTTGCCCCTTTCGAGTTAACCGCGTAAGTGGAAGAACTAACTGTGAGAACCCTTGAATAAACCTCCTATAATAACCAGCTAGACCCAAGAAACTTCGGATCTCTGTGACTGAGGTTGGTCGCTCCCAGTTTAACACAGCTTCCACTTTATTGGGATCCACAGCAACTCCCGATTGGGAAATCACATGTCCCAAAAACTTTACCTCAGGCATCCAGAAATCACACTTCGAGGGCTTCGCGTACAACTTCTTTTCTCAGAGTACGTTCAGAACAATGCGGAGATGTTGAACATGCTCCTCAATGGTCTTAGAGTACACCAATATATCATCAATGAAAACTACAACAAACTGATCTAGGTAAGTGTGGAAAACTCGGTTCATGTAATCCATGAATACCGCCGGAGCATTAGTCAAACCGAAGGGCATCACTACGAACTCGTAATGTCCATACCTAGTACGGAAAGTTGTCTTCGGAATATCTAAGGCTCTTACCTTTATTTGATGATAGCCCGACCTTAGATCAATTTTCGAAAATACCACAGCACCTCTAAGTTGGTCAAGTAAATCGTCTATCCTTGGCAAGGGATATTTATTCTTGATCATCACTTTGTTGAGTTGTCGATAATCAATGCACAATCTCATGCTACCATCTTTCTTTTTGACTAGTAACACCGGAGCACCCCATGGAGAAGCGCTCGGTCGAATGAACCTCCTTGAGATCAACTCTTCAAGTTGAGGCTTCAATTCCTTTAATTCTAAAGGAGACATTCTATAAGGAGCAATAGATATTGATCCTGTGCCAGGAGCCAACTCTATAGAAAACTCTACCTCTCGGTCAGGAGGTACAGAAGAAACTTCATCCGGAAAAACATCCAGAAATTCATTCACCACTTGTACAGATGACAAATCTAAACCTGTTTTAGTGGATGCAGACAACATAATAATGTAAGCTTCCGCACCTTGGAATAGTGATTGGCTTGCTGAGGTGAAAGAGATAGCTGCTTCAGAATTTTCCTGAGTCAATCCCATAGATTCTGAGGCGAAGCTGATGGTTTGATCGGCACAGTTGATTGTTACATGATGTGCAGCCATCCAATCCATACCCAGAACGATGTCCATACTTCTCATAGGTAAGCAAATGAATTTTACTACAAAATTCCTGTCTCCTATGACAAGTAGGCAATTTTCACACAATGACTGGGTCTGTACATGACCCTTAGCAGCAGTTAGGATAGTTATCGTCTCGGATAGCTCAGATAATGCTAATCCCAACTGACCTACACATGCTTGTGCTATAAAACAATGGGTTGCACCGGAATCATATAATATATTGACTGAGTTATTGAAAAGGGATCCCGTACCCCTCAGTAAGTTGTCATTAGGTGTGATGGTCCGAGCATCCAGAGTGTTGATTGGCCCCTACCTTGGAGCATTTGGTGCTCCTTGGAAACTCTTCTTGGCTGGTCACTCATTTGCATAGTGACCCACTTCATTACAATTGTAGCACCGGTTCGGTCCTCGCCCGCAATCCCCACTGTGATACTTTCCACACTTTGAACAATTTCTCCTCTTTGGTGAATCGAACGATTGCACCTGCTTCCCTTTATAATTGCTTCCCTTGAATTGTCTGTTTGGAGTAGAAGATTCAGCCACCTTCTTCTTACCCCTCCAATAATCTTTCCTTTCAGCATACATTTTCCTCAGATCCTCCTCAACAACATATGCTTGTTGCACTAAGGCAGGATAATTAACCAGGGTGTAAGAGCTGAGGCCTTGGCTCACATCAGCTCGGAGACCTTCTTTGAACATTTGCATCTTCCACATATCATTTGGGGCATAGCTCCTCAACTCATAGAATTGAGACAGTCTTTCAAATTTTGCAGCATATTCCCCAACTGACAAGTCACCTTGTTTGAGGTTCACAAACTCTGCTTGCTTGCTTAGTTTCTTCACTGAAGGGAAATATTGCTTCAAAAAATAATTCCTTGAAGTTGTCCCAAGTGAGGGGAGTACCATGGAGTTCCATCATTTGTCTTTCATTACACCACCAGGTGTGGGCATCTTCATTGTGCACATTTGTCGCACGCACATATTACCTTTTCTTCTTCCCCACATTGCAAGGTTTGAAAAATTTTCTCCATTGCATCTATCCAATAATATGCAGTCATTGGATCTGGTCCACCCTTGTAAGCCGGGGGCTTCATCTTTTGAAATCGGAAATATGTCCGGTTAGGATCTTCTTGATGAGGTTGAACATTGGGCTGCTGCAGACCCATATGATCATGCTGCATTTGCAACATATCCTGCATCATCTTTTGCTGATTCCCAATCACATTTTGCATCCATTCGAAATGTGGATCAACAGGAGGAGGAACTCCTCTACCTCTTCTGGCCATGATTCTGCGAAATATGCACAAAGTATTAAGTTGATCAAGCTCAATGTCTAATAGCATACTAAGAAGAATCATAACTAAAGGAAGTAAAAGACTCTAACAAATAAGTCCGACTAGGTCGAACCGCTCTGATACCAACTGTAACACCCCCGATATTTTTATCGAGTAAAAATACCCAAGTGCACCATCCCCAAAACATCAGAGATATAAAATTCCTGCATAGATATTGAACACTGCAATATAGTTCTCGCTGAATTACAACACAACAGTCTTAAATACAAATAAGACCAAAAAGGTTCCCTGACCATAACCTTCAGCAAACTATAGTGCTCAATATCATACAGAAAGCGGAATAAAGTCATAACACTAACGACATAGAGTTGTAGTACATAGACAACAAAAGGAAAATATAAACTTAAGCATAACAGCTAAGTCATCAGCAGTTGCCCGAGCTCAACCTACTCGTGCCTCTTGGATTTCCACTGTCCCTGTTTCTCTGTAAAACAACAACACATAAACAGTGAGATACAATCTCAGTGAGTTCTACCGAGACCCCTAACAACGCTCTCGGTTCAATTATGAAACCATTCGAACACGACACCGACTGCGCGAACGCTAAGCCCGGTGAACCGCATTCTTTAACTTTTAATATAGTGCCGATTGCGCGAACGCTAAGCCCGGCTAACCACATTCTTTAACTTTTAATATAATGCCGATTGCGCGAACGCTAAGCCCGGCTAACCTGTTATAACTTAGTACGACACCGACTGCGCGAACGCTAAGCTGCGGTGAACCGCACTGTACGACACCGACTGCGAAACGCTAAGCTGCGGTGAATCGCACAACAAACAATTTAACATAACACCGACTGCGCGAACGCTAAGCTGTGGCGAACCCCCTACCAATAGTACTTTCCCTAATGGCACAGGGCCTAGGGTAAGGGTGCATGACTACCCCGCCTAATATGTTAGCATCATGGGTCGTCACCCAAACACGATATAATATATATATCTACTTTCCCATTAACATTTAGTTCATTTACACAGACCGATAGTTGAACATTTAATTCGTATTATAAACACAATCTATGTTTGCTCTCGCATACTAGTTCGTCGTTTTAAAAACCATTTTTAACTTCAAAACCATTTCATTTTACCTTTTTAAATTGTATATTCAGTTAGGCCTCTGAATAAGCTTTCAAATGCATCTTAGAACACCTCAATCGGGTTCCCGGATCAAAAGTTATGGCGAAAACAAAATCAGTGTACAATTGCTGCAAAAATTAAGCCTGGTCGCGACGCGATGGGCACGCTTCACGACGCGATGGATGCTGAGAAAGGCAGATTTTTGCGGTTTCTCGCGAAATTCGCTATTCTGCTCAATTCCGATTCTTCTTCCGATTGAAAACAGTCCAAACAACCAGAAAACAGATTCAATCAATATCACACAATCAATCAAATCAATCAAAAACACAATCTAAACGAATTTTATCAAAATACGATATATTTCGAAATAACGGTTTTCGACTCAAAATCTTTCGAAACCAAATCACGAAAAGTTCATTTCAAAACGGAACAATCCTAAGCGTGAGTAAAACTCACCCTTGACGCGAGAGTCGATACCGATCCGAAATCACCGAGACTTCAAAATCCCCAAACGAACCCCAGAATCACCAATTCACTTCCAACACCGAATCGAAGTCCAATCCGCGTTCAATCCACCTTAGGCTTGCTTCAAATCATGAATAACCAATCAAAATCATCATCAATCCCCCAAATCATCTCAAATTCGAAAATCAAATAGAGGGGAAAAGAGGTAAATAAGCTCACCAAAACTTATGAGGAAAGGAAGCTAGCAGGAAGATGATGATGATGATGATGGTGAAAAGCTTGGAGTTTGGGTGGTGATGAAAACCCTTCTTTTCCTCTTTCTTCTTTCTTCCTTCTTCTTTCTTTTCTCCTCTTCTCTTCCTTTCTCCTCTGTTTCCTTTCTCTTCTTCGTTTCCTTTCTTTCTTCTTTTTCTTTCTTTTATTTGGTAATATGGTCAAATGACCATATTGCCCTTAATCTCTTATTTATTCCCCAAATCACCCTTATTTCATTTTATCGGTTTAACGTTCCTGAGACAACCAAATAATTAACTTTAGCACTCGATAAATACACTAATCAAGTACTAAAAATAATTCATTTGGGTTAACATCCAAATAATTCGATTAATTATTTTGAGGATGTTACAGAACACATCATCAAAACCTAACCTGCTTGTTATTTTGATTTCGAACACATCATCATCAAAACCTAACCTGCAAAAGCAATATAACCACAGGGGTGGTGGACACAATTGGCAGCCCTCTCACTGAAGCATTAAGGGAATGTCTGTATGGTCCTCACAGCTCTGGACGACCTCAACCAATCAGTACCCTCCCTGGAGAAGGAATAGTGACTGTGGAAGAAATTGCAGAAGATGATCTCTTAGGCGAAGAAGAAGAAGGAGAAGAAAACCCCTTCAGTCTACTGAACTTTGATGGCAATTCCGTAACAGAGTCAATCCTAGATGACATCATGGACAGAGACGACGGAGATTTCTTTGCTGGCATAGAAATGGTGGGACTCCTACCACCTGAATTTTGGGGAAATAAGGACCAACAAAAGGCCCTCGAGGGGGATGTTTTTGCTGAGGAGGCCGAGTGGGCTGCCTTGACAGAGCCCGAGTGGCCAGTTACGGAAGGAATGTTGTTTGAAAAGCCCACTGCAGACATGGCCAGACACTTGAAGCCCTTCTATATTAAAGCCCACCTAAATGGGAAACTATTTAACCGGGTCTTCGTGGATGGCGGAGCTGTTTTGAACATCATGCCGCTGACAACAATGAAAAAGCTAGGAAAGAATGTCAAGGATCTCATCCCTACGACCATGACCATGACCAGCTTCATGGGTCACCCATCTCATGCTTTGAGGGTGTTGGTAGCCGATGTAACGGTTGGGTCGAAGGTGACTCGTTCAGCTTTCTTTGTCATCGAGGGGAAACCCTCCTATGCTGTAATTCTAAGTAGAGACTGGATCCACACTAGTGAATGTGTTCCTTCCACTCTACATCAGAAATTGATGATATGGATAGGTGATAAGGTGGAGATAGTCGAGGCTGACCCGAATCCATTCCCAGCCGGGGTAAAGATGTTCGAGGCTGTTTTCTATTCCCCTTACTTGCACCCTATATCTATTCCAGGAAACTACGAGGTAGGGGGTATTGAGTCATGTGATTGGACAAAGAAGGGCTTTGAACTCAAAATGTTGGCCGACCCACGGCCTAACACTGAGAGCAATGATTAGTCTCCGACCAAAAGTGCAGAGCCTGTTGGAACGATTGCACCTGTTTCAGGTTGAATCCAGCATTGAGGAGGCTATGTTTGGTGCAATACACGAAGAGGATGGGCTCCCAGAACACCCATGTCAGAGGATTTTGGATTACCCCGAGGACGGGATGTTGGCCGAACCTCCTCACATTGAGCCCATCCAGAGAAGAGTACCCACATTTGAAGCTCAAGACCCTCTAGTGGAAGTAAACTTGGGGAGCGAAGATGAACCAAGAATGACCAAGGTCAGTGGCAAGTTGCAACTACAGCAACGAGACCAGGTGGTGGCTTTGATCAAAGAGTATCGCGACTGCTTTGCGTGGGATTACCATGAGATGCCGGGTCTCGACAGAACACTAGTAGAACATAGGCTTCCCATCAAGGATGGTAGAAAACCCATAAGCAACCACCGAGGAGATTCAACCCCCAGCTGATGCCCCAAATCAAAGCTGGGATGGAGAGATGCTGAAAGAAGGGTTCATAAGAACTGCCAGGTACATAGAGTGGCCGTCTAATATAGTCCCTGTGATTAAGAAGAATGGCCAAGTGAGGGCATGTATCAATTACGGAGACCTAAACTTGGCCACTCCAAAATATGAGTATGGTATTCATGTGGCCGATATGTTGGTCGACGCCGCGGCTAATAATGCCATAAGAGGGTTGGTAATGCCTTCAGGTGCCCCGGTGCCTTAGGCGTCTATGAGTGGTTGGTAATGCCTTTCGGCCTCAAAAACGCAAGGGCCACATATCAAAGGGCGATGAACGCCATTTTCCATGAACTGATTGGTAAAAGCATGGAGGTATATATTGATGACGTGGTAGTCAAGTCCAAGAACTTCGAGGCCCATCTCGTGGAGCTTGAACAGGTTCTCAAACGGATAAGACTCCACAATCGTAAAATGAACCCCGCTAAATGTGCTTTTGGCGTATCTGCAGGAAATTTTATGGGCTTTCTAGTGCACAATCAAGGCATTAAAGTAGACAAAAATAATGCTCGAGCCATCTTAGAGGCCAGACCTCCTAGAACGAAGAAGGAGTTGCAAAGTTTGCTTGGCAAAATCAACTTTCTGAGGAGATTTGTCGCCAACTTGGCTAGGAAGATGAAGGCTTTATCACCCCTATTGAGGATAAAGAGCACGGAAGAGATGGTCTGGGGAACAAAACAACATGAGGCCTTTTATCAAATCAAGGCTGCCTTGACTAAACCCCCTGTCTTGGTACCTCCGCAGCCTGGCAAGCCTCTTAAGCTATATATTGCGGGCGAAGAACAAGCTATCGGCAGTTTGCTGGCTCAAGATGACGATAATGGGGCTGAACGAACTATATATTATCTCAGTAGGATCCTCAATGATGATGAAACCATATATTCTCCTATTGAGAAACTTTGTTTATCGTTGTTCAATGCTTGTACTAAACTTGAATATTACCTGTTACCTATGGAAGTTTTGGTTGTGTGCAAAGTAGACATCGTTCGATACCTTCTTAATAGGCATGTCTTGCAGGGAAGACTTGTAAAGTGGGCCATTAAGTTGAATGCATTCGCGTTAACTTACGTACCTCTAAGGGCCATCAAGGGGCAAGCCTTGGCTGACTTTCTAGCCCAACATCCATGTGTAGAGGTGTGCGAATTGCCCACCGAATCTACCAATTACTTAGGATTGAAACCTTGGACCCTTAAGTTCGATGGGTCAGGCACCCAAATGGGGGCAGGCATCAATGTAGTGATCACTGGCCCCAATGGCAGGACATGGAGGTTCATGTGCTGGATAAGAGATCGAGCTTCTAATAATCAGGCCGAATATGAAGCATTGATTATGGGACTTGATATCTTGGCCGCCATGAAGGCCCAGTACGTAGAGATAAAAGGAGATTCCCAACTGGTGATCAAACAAATCACTGGGGAATACAAGTGTTACAATGCAAAGCTCAGGCAGCTACTGTCCTCTGCCCATAACTTGTTAAAGTTGTTTGTCGATGTCGTGATCATATACGTCCCTAGAAACGAAAATCAAGAGGCGAATGACTTGGCCCAGCACGCCTCAGGGTATAAGGAGCTGGTGACCGAGGCGCTGCATGTTGCGTTAAAAACACACTTAGAGCAAGTGTACTCTTTCGCAGAAGTAGTATAAAAGATTATCGTCTCCACAGGGATTAATTAACAAGTACCAAACTAATCAAGATTGTCTATTGTTTAGACGAATTAATAATTGAGTTGTAATAAAAACAAGTAAAAAGAAATAAATAACAATAATTAAAATACTAGACTTAATCGATGGAGAGAGGTCTAGGGTCACGGTTTCACTTGCAAGCTTTGATTCCCCTATGTCTAATTCTACCTGAATTCCTTTATTTTATTTAATTACCAATCCCTTTACTAAAGCTATTAATCTGTTTGGTCATTCGCGATTAATATTCTTTTTCCTAAACTAACCCTTGTTTGGTCATGTAAGAATTTAAGTTGAGGAAAAGCATAAAGAACAAAAAGGTTGAATGATTGGAAGACTAAATTAAAGTTTGGTAATGCATTAATTATAGTCCCAATTATCCTATAGGTCCACCAACTAATTGCAGTACGGTCGCTGATCAACTAATTGATTATGAACATGCAAAGAGTGATCAATCCTAAGAACGTGATTAAATTACTAGGACAATATTAATTGAAATAAAAATAGGAATTCAGATTAAAAATTAGAACATAAAAAGCTCTCTAATCAGGCAAGATCCACCTAAGACCCTAGAAGAGGATTTAACTATCCATAGTGTTCAAGAACAATGAAATAAAATTAGGAGTCATAAATTACAGAGATAAAAATAACCCGGAATAGAGAAATTTCTGATCTTGAGAATTTAGTCTCATTTTTCTGCTCCAGAGCTCTATCACGGTGTCAAGAATGGTACCCAAATTCTTCACTCTCTCATTGCCGATGCTACCGTTGTCCTCTAATATCTGTGTTGTGTGGCTCCCACTCCTTTCTTTACTGTGCGTGTGCGGCTCTATTTATAATTGGTAGCCAATAGGGTTCCTTCAATCAATTGGATCCGCATGAATTCTTTTTCCTCAAGTCACATGCTTCATTCTTTTCATTTCATTATATGGGTGACTTCAATTCCTCTTCCAAGTAAAGGCCGCATGGGCCTTTTTATTCATTCAATTTTTCCAGCCCATATATATATATATATATATATATATATATATATATATATTCTAGGCAGCTATAGAATGGGCATTTATATCTTTTAAATATTTTCTCGCTTTCTGTAAAATATAGAGCAAATTAAATCAGCGATTCATATAATTGATAATATTTGCTCTAAAAATGACTTGAAAATATCTCTAAAAATACACCAAATTGGAGCATATCAACTCCCCCACACTAAACATTTGCTTGTCCTCAAGCAAATTTCCTGGCTCAATAAAATTTTTCAAATAAATAATAGAGACAGCCAAATAAGGGACCCAGAATTAGAAGCGCGATGACAAACATTAGACAATATAGTACATATGATGTGTCAAAAGGTTGCCCAATTAGAGGCTCATGTCCCTGAAGAATACATTTTTGTGAACAGAGGCACTCGCTCACAATCTCTCTAAGTGTTTAGGGACTAGGGAAATATACACTCAAGTTTCCGCAAAATGCACATTACCATAAGCTTGTAATTTGACCAAATCTCCACTAAATAGTTCACATGCATGCAAAAGATGGGGTTTCATGGGTTGTAATGGGGCCAGGGTGAATTCATGCAGGGTAGGAAATAAGAAGGAGTGGATAATCAAAGGGCTAAAAAAAATAAGAAATAAATAGTAACCTTTGAAACCAAATACGGAGCTCCTATCTATTTTACAATTTTTGTCCAAACTCCAAATTAATTTCACTTCCATTCTTCACTCTTTTTCTATTGAGTCAACTCTTTTTGATTTTCTTTTTCTCTTGAGTAGACTCTTTTCTTCTTTTGATTTGCCTTTTCCTCCTTCTTTCTTTCTTTCTTCTCTTTTTTTTTTCATTTCATTTTTCTATATTTCTCTCGGGAGGAAAAGGTACTTGTAACCACATTAGCCACTCCTATTTTGTTTTTATGTCCTGATGAGATAGACAATTAAAATACAGGACAAAATTGTAACTTTCAATAGTTGCTCCAAATTTAATTTCAAATGGTTACCACAAAAAAAAATTATATTTGGGTACCAAAGAAATATATAACAAATAGGCTCAGAGGGGGCAACTAATGGATAAATTCAGCAAACAACTCTGAGGCCAAAAAAAATATCTAAATTCCCTAAATCTTTTTACATGATGCAACACGGCCTGAGAGGAAAGGGGGAGGCAAAGGTTTCTCTAAAAGCGTAGGGAAGAGTGAGTATGCAAGGAACTGTGTACAATAGCCATGATGGCCATTTATAGTCTTGGGGAGGTAACCGGCGCGACCTTGGGAACCCCTGCACTGCCTTTTTCGATTGACACGAAGCGAACCGCCAAGTGTCATATAATGGCAATCAGCTACTGCAACTGTCACATCAGGTCATATCAAGGGTTTTTGTGCCCATCAGTCACGTCACCGCGGCCGTGAGACAACACAAAAAGGGGGGCAATTGTTAACACCCAAAAATAAATTAAGTTGTAGGCTGAGGGCTGAGAGATGGAATCAAGGGGAGACTAGGACACCGAGGCAAGTCACCTAACAATTTATAGAAAATATTTGCCGAAGGAATCCCTAAGGAGGGACTCGAGGCAAAAGAAAATATAAACACCCTGAGGGGTGATTGAGCCCGAGGGATGATGGACAAGGCTGAGGCAAGACAAGTCTTAACTTATAGAGTGTCTCGGCCACAAAGGCTCGGATAAGCCTAAGTTTTATGGCTGCAGGCCGAGGACAAGGATCAGCCGAGGGGAAGTGGCTGAGGCAAAGAAGACTTGCTTGCGAAGCAAGGAAGGGCATGTGGACAAAACGTGGGAGCAGTTGAAGGTTAAGCGAAGAGGAGAAGCCTTGAGGAGTGGAGCAAAGAGGTTTCAACACCCCACTAACCGTGCTAGTGGGATCGTGGGTAATGGCTCCGATTTCTTAGGGCTAGGAGCGAGATTAGGCGTTGATCCGACGAGGGTCTATGTATATATATAGAGAAGAGTAATTTGTACAAAACACACAATCAATCGATACAAAACTTATTCTTTTTCTCGCAATTTATCTTCATCGCACTTTACTTTATTTTACTTTTATGCATTAGCCAATAGATAATTCAATCCTCGCGTCCCTTCTACCCAACCTGGCACACTTTGGAGGAGTTAGGAAACCCACAGTTGGGGAGTATAGTTCCCTCCTCAACGCAATTACTTGAAGAATAGAGGAATCAAAGACTGTCCAAACCCCTGGCCGAATCCACGGCTAGGACCTAAGAGTTTGACGACAACAACTATTTAAACTGATTAATATTTAAAACACACGTGGCAAATATTTGTCACTAATACCTAAAAAAGGACAAATAATTGTCACTGATTTGTAAAAAAAACACGAGATAAATATTTCTTATTGATAAGCTACTATGTATCTTTTACTATCTACTATAATCTACTAATCAACTAAAATAATCAATTGAAACTACAAGATAACTGCAATGATATATAAAAAAACACGGGATAACTGCAGTGATATATAAAAAAAAATACGGGATGAATATTTGCCATTGATAATTATAATTTTTGAAGACTACTATGAACCTACTAGAAGAATAGAGTCAGGGGATTTACTACGTAATCTAGCCAATGAGAATGATCTTCTGTGGTGTGTGATGGGTGATTTTAACGATATTCTATCAAATGATGATAAAAGATGTAGGGTTGTGCGAGCTCCGTGGCTGATCAGAGGGTTTCAGGAAGCGGTGCATGACAGTAATCTCTATGATCTTCCTATGGAAGGGTATCAATTCACGTGGACTAAATCTTTGGGCACGCCAGATAGCAAGGAGGAGCGGCTTGATCGAGTACTAGTCACCCAAAGCTGGTTAGATATTTTTCCCTCTAATCGTTTTATTAATGGTCTTTCTAATAAATCTAATCATTCACCCATTTGGCTGAGATTGTATGAGCGTGTTAGAAGGAGAGGGAGGAGGGATTTTAAATTTGAAAATGCTTGGTTGGAGGAACCGGAGTTACCTATTGTAGTTGAGGAAAGCTGAAAGGGGGGCGAGAATAGTGACTTTATGGAGAAGATTAGGCAGTGTACTAGTATGGTGGATGAGTGGGGTAAGAAGTTGAGGAGTCGTTATAGAGAAGCCATTAATGAATGTAGGCGTGAGATTGAGGAGGCTAGGGGGCGTGGGGACGATGTGGTTGATAACTGTCTTAAGGCTAAGAAGGAGCGGTTGAGTACCTGTTGACGTTGGGCCCCTTTTTCGGTGAGACAGTTGGGCCCCTTTTTCGGCTAAGTTGACGGTGGGCCCATTTTTCGGTGAGACAGTTACCGTCATTTTTTTGTTCCTTTAGAGTTCCTTTCAGTCTTAGAAATTCCAAAATAATTAGTTTGTAATTACTATTATTTTCTTTCAGTCATATTTCACTCTCTATACGATCTATGTATTGTTCGACAGACCTGTTGAGTACCTGTTGAATGCTGAACTGTCGCTACAAGAAAATTTTATTGGCTCTCGTTGATACACAAGTTATTTTATCGAGGTAAGGGGTAGTTTGACTCTATAGTAGTGAGTATGTGAGATAATGAGCAATAGGGATGTCCCATGATCCCTAAGCTTCACGCGGCTTTAAGTGAATTAGTACCCGACGCCATTGTGATGGGAACAATTACTTCTAGTGTTATGTAGAAATTTATATGATTATTGGAACGTGACTAATAATGTTGTAGTGCTTGATTCAATACAAGTTGTTGTTAATGTTGTTGTTACTATTTTAAGTTGTTATTGCTATAGTTGATAAGTAGCATTCCACAAAATACTAAAATTGTTAAGTTGTTATTATTGTTGTTGTGTTGCTGTAGTGGTTGACGTGGTTGCTATTGTTGACATTGTATCATTGCTTCTATTGTTGTTATTGTTGTTGTGGTTATTGTTGTTTTTGTTTTTGTTGTTGTGGTTATTGTTGTTTTTGTTGTTCAATAGCATTCCACTGGATATTAAACTTCTTAAGTAGTTGTTATTGTTGATTTTGAAGTTGTTGTTGTTGTTGATGATGCCACATTGTTGTTGTTGCTAATGTTACGTTGTTGTTGTTGTTCTATTGTTGTTGATGTCGTTGTCGTTGTTGCGGATATTGTTGTTGTTGTGGTTGCTATTATTGTTCGTTGTTGTTGTTGTTGTTGTTGTTGTTGTGGTTGTTGTTCGTCATCGTCGCAATAGTTGTTGTCGTTGATGTTGTTTTTAGACACCACTTCGATTAAGTCCATAAGTCTATTGTCGTTGTTAATAGGGCACTATCGGGCAAGGTATCCCGTTCGGGCATGGTTTCCTGGTCCTCACATTGTCGTTGTCGTTGTTAATAGGGCACTATCGGGCAAGGTATCCAGGTCCTGTGATTGTCGTTGTCGTTGTTAGTAGGGCTCTATCGAGCAAGGTATCCTGGTCCTGCAGTTGTCGTCATTGTTGTTGTTAGTAGGGCATTATCGGGCAAGGTATCCCGTTCAGGCATGGTATCCTGGTGCTGCGGTTGTCGCTCCTGTTGTTAGTAGGTCATTATCGGGCAAGGTACCCCGTTCGAGCATGGTATCTCGGTCTTATGGTTGTTGTTGTTGTTGTTGTTGATGATGTTGTTGTTGTTGTTGTTAGTAATATATCATTACATGATAGTATGTTTAGTTGTTGGTAATAGTACATGTTCTCATAGGTGTGGATGTATGCGATGCTTAATTATTCAAGTAAAAGTTGTTGTTATAAAGTGCATTGCTCATTTATCTCTCTTTTCGTAAATGCTACTTGGGTGTATAATGACTAACCCCTTTGTTGTGGCTATGTATACACCATTGTGTATGTATAGATGATGTGCTTGCAGGTGTTGATGTTGATGGACCCGAGGAGTGATTATACTCTTGGAGTATCAAGGTAGAAGACCAATTGTGCAATTAAAAGTGGAATACGCGTGAGGCATTTAAATACGGTAACAACTGATGAGGAAACTTTTAATTCAAAGAAGAAAACGCATTATTTTTGATTGATCATGTTGTTTCAGTTATATATGGCTTTTATCTCATTCGTGATCATCATAATTTTCTTTTAGAAAAATGAGAACAAATTATTAATTTGTTGTAATCTTTTGATGTTTTTATGTTGTTTTGATTGGAGATTTTTGAATAGAATTTTGTGTTGTTGGAATTGTCAAGTTCTCGTGGTTTTTGTTTTGTCATACAAAAATAATCATATGGCCTCACTCAAACTTACATTTGCAAAAAAGCCCATAACATATTTGTTGTTATCAATCTCCTTAAAATGCACCAAAGATAAAAATGCATGGACACATGGTGTTTTTAGTTATTTTAATTCATCCACCCTAGCAGAATAGTAAGTTTAGTTTAGCTATTACTTTCTACCAAAGGTTATCTTTATCTGTTGATACTGCATTGTCAAAAATATCCCTTACTAAATTATTATATATCTTTTTCATTATTTTTACTTAATAGGGGTAATAAATATAAAAAACCTACAATCTTATTGATATTTTTTTTGTTTAAGATACCGTGAATTTTTTAATAGAACAAATCTACATAATGTAATTGGAATCTACATTTATTTTGAATTATTGTTGTCAATATTACTAAAACATTGTAATTGTGAAAAAGATTGCATTAAGATATAATTTAATAAAACTACTAAAAATAAGTGATATATACAATAAAAAAATAGATTATATTGAAAGTCATTTTTTAATTAATTTTGCATCTAATTAAACAATTTTCATCCTATAAAGTTAAAAAAACTATCATCCCGTGCGAGTAAAACAAAATATCTGTATGGACGTTCTTCTTAATTTACCACTTTAATATTTTTACTCATTAAAACCCTTTATTTTTTACTCAAAAATAGTACTAATTTTATTACATTGCACCCGTTTTTCAATGAACCACTTTAATATTTTTATTCATTAAAACCCATTATTTTTTATTCGAAAATACGACTAATTTTGTAACATTGCACCCTTTTTCTAAGGAATTAATTAACTTCTTATCAAGATCGTAATTATTAGTTAAATTCAAATAACTCAACCATGAATTATTATAACAATCAACAACACGTACCAACGCATCTATGTAAATATATAGATATAGAGAGATAGAGTGTGCAAGAGAGATAGAGATATAGAGAGAGACGCACATATATAAATATATATTTTTATATATATACACAATTTTATTAATAGAGAACTTCCAAAATGAATTTTACTAGGCTAAATTATAGTTTTGGTCCCCCTATTTTCAAAAATTCAGACATATAGTTTTCCTATTTTAAAAATCAGACATTTAGTCCCCTTATTTTAAAAAATTCAGACATTTAGTCCAAAGAGAAATTTTTAAATTTTTTGCTGAGTTGGAACTGACGTGGCACTCATTAAATGACGTGGCAGCTAATGCAGCTTGTTCACGTCATTTAATGAGTGCCATGTCAGTTCCAACTCAGCAAAAATATTTAAAAAATCCCTCTTTGGACTAAAAGTCTGAATTTTTTATCCCTCTTTGGACCAAATGACTAAAAATCTCTCTTTGGACTAAACGTCTGAGTTTTAAAATAGGGAGACCAAATGTCTGAGTTTTTAAAAATAGGGGGACCAAAACTATAATTTAACCATTTTACTAATAAGATGTATACCCGTATACATACTAGTATACATATATACACACTACTATATACTACAACTACTATAAAGTATAAACTCTTAAACCCTAACCTAGGTGTTTTCGCCTCCTCGCGTAACTGCAGCTATGGGGAAGCACTACAGACCGCCGGTGAGTGTCGAAACTCCTCTCCCCTTTTATCCCTGTTCTTTATCTTCCAAGAAATCCCATTCTCTCGCTCTAGGTTTCCCTCTTTCTTGAATGAATTCGCGTTGGTCCTTGTTTGGTGGTTTTTTTTTTGGTTAATATAAGGGCAGCTGTTTCGTTCAGTCGATTGTATTTTGCATAGCTTCATTCCTTTCTCTTCTTGTATTTTAATCGGTCCTATTTTGCATAGCTTAATAGAAGGGTGGCGATTCATTGCTAGTTAGCCCTGTCGTGGTTTTTATGTGTTCGGTTTGAAAACTTTCAACTTTTTATTGTTACGGTGCTCATTATTTAACAATAACGAATTATAAAACCAAAAAAATTAGTGTTTTGAAACTGTAAGTTAATTCTCTGCTTGGAATAAATTATGGTGGTGCTTTTGGGAGGGGGTAGGGGTTCATTGCTAATTACCCTTATTGTTATCTTGTGTTTGATGTAAAAAATCGGAATTTATAATGTTTTGATGCTCATTCATTTAACAGTAACGAATTATGAAAGAAAGAACTATTTTTTTATAGCTGAAGTAATTCTTCGCTTGGAATGCCGAGAGTTTCTTTGTCATTTAACATATTATAATTGTTATTATTATTATCTTGTATTACAGGGGAAGAAGAAGGAAGGAAATGCTGCTAAATTTGTAACCAGATCACAAGCACTCAAACAGCTTCAAATCAGTTTACCCCTTTTCAGGTTTTGTATGCAGAGAAACATATGCTCATATTTAAACCAAATTAAGTTGCTTTTGTTGTAAATTAGCCAAGGATCCACTTCATTGTTCCACACTTTGGAGGAAAAGGAGGGTGTCTCTGGGCTATCGTGCCTGAATCATTTATGATTTTTATCATTACCGATCTAGTGCTATTTGGAAAATGCATTTCTTTTGTGTGACTTGAAACTTTGATTCTTATATTGGCTTTTACAAATTTTAGGAAACTATGCATTTTGAAAGGTGTGACTCCCCGGGAGCCTAAGAAAAAGTTCAAAGGAACTCATCAGACTTATTACCACGTGAAGGATATTAGCTTTCTTCATCATGAACCTTTACTGGAAATACATAGAGCAATAAGAGTACATGAGAGAAAAATTAAAAAAGCAGAAGCAAAGAAAAACCTTGAACGAGCTAATAGGCTGCGGGAGAAAACACCCAAACCCAGGATTAATAGGATTATCCGGCAAAGGTATGTTTGTTTGTTTTTATCTCAATTTATGTCCTGTACAGTTGAACCTGTTGATGAATTTTCATTTTCTTTGATCATTATTTGAATTATAGGTACCCAAGATTTGTGGATGCCCTTGGAGAATTAGATGACTGCCTTACGATGGTGCATCTTTTTGCAGCATTACCTGCATCAGAGAGCAAAAAAATTGATGTAGATTGTGTCCACAAATGTCGAAGGTATGTGCTTTGAATTTCAATAACTTTGGGTTAAGATGTAATGAAGACTTTAGGCCTTTGTGTCATCTTTCCATTGAAAATAAGGACTTGAGAGACCGATGCTAATATTTTATATTATAGTCTCTTTGGCATTTTCTTCAAACAAAAAGGTGTTGCCTTTTGTAATGTTGCAGCTTACAATACTTACCTTCTGCTTTTATTCTTACTGTTTATCTGTATGCTAATGCTAGATTGGCACATGAATGGCAAGCATTTGTATCCCGCACTCACAAGTTAAGAAAAACATTTGTATCTGTGAAAGGCATATACTACCAGGTACTGATCGAGGCGTTTGTTATGCTCATTATTCTTAATGGTACATGTTATTGATGGATGTGAATATGAATTTATTATTTTGTTTGTGCAGGCAGAGGTTGAAGGTCAAACAATAACATGGTTAACTCCTCATTCACTTCAGCAGGTTGTGTCCGATGATGTTGACATCGCTACCCTGCTCAACTTTCTGCAATTATATGAGGTCGGCTTCATATTCATGTTTATATTTAGTGCCTTCATTTTTTTTGATAACTCATTGATATTCATGTCATCATAATTAATACGATTACAGATCTAAATATTTCAATCATGTGAACGTTCAATTTGAAGTTATCATATAGTGCCAGGATCATGTATGAACCAAATTTATTCATCCAACCAAACTGGCACGCATTTCCTGATTTATGTGGTCATCTTTTTCTGATTTCTTAAACATTTTTCATGAATTTCTGCAGCCTCTTCTTGGTTTTGTTAATTTCCACCTCTATCATTCTATAAATTTGAAGTATCCCCCCATACTTGATTCTCGGTTGGAAGCATTGGCAGCAGGTACCTTTTTCTCAACTTTAAATGGAACTTTAGAAACTTGATTTGCTGTGGAGATTTTATGTACCTGCTGATCAATTTTCTTTTCAAATTATGCAGATCTATATGCACTGTCGAGATATGCTAATGCCAATACCAGACCCTCTGTGTTGAATTCTGAAGCTTCTCATTTGGCTGAGTCAGAACAAGTGGAGTCCAAGCAAAATGTTGCAGAGCCAGAGACTGAAAACGAAAAATCTGAACTACGACTTGCTCAACTTCAGCATCAGCTTCCTTCTAATGAACCTGGTGCACTAATGCACCTTGTTGAGGAAGCCGCTGGTGAAGATGAAGACGATCAAGATACAAGAGAATGTAAAAACCTCTTTAAAAATGTCAAAATCTTCTTGAGCAGGGAGGTAAGACCTTTTGATGGATTTGAAAGTAATGGTTCTATCAATAGTTGGGAATTCCGAAATAAAGCATTGCTGTGTTACATTTCATGTATTTTTGCTGTATAAATTTCAAGAAAATGCACAAAAGAGTTGATATTAAAAATTGAAACATGTCTGTAAGATTTTTACTTGGAACTAATAATTCACATTTAAATAAATCAGTTCTCAATAAGACAAATGGTGGTACATCTGAAACAAAATATAAGCAAAGTTAACTACCTCACGCATATTAAGATTAGTAGTTATTTATATTTATTTTTTGTATGTCTCATCTAAAAGTTTAACTTCATTACTTAAATTATCCCTAATCTCATTTAATTGCATAAAAGTAAGGCCTGCCCGTGGCTTATGACATGCCCCTACCTTAGAATGGGGCTCCCCCCAAAACAAATATATTCTCTAAAAGTTAACCCACCTTGTTTTTCTGGGAAACTATGAAAGGTATTTGCCAAGTACCACAGCAAAGTTAAATAAGAGGACTTTGTATATAATATTGCAAGTTGCAACATGGACAATTTCTTGATGTTCTCAACTTATTAATCTATGAAACTTATGCTTTTTTACAATTGATGTCAAATTATGCATGCCCATGTGCATATAGACAACAACAACACAATATTATTACATTTTTTTAATGATTTTTATTGATGCTATATCTTTTAAACTTAACCGTACTTTTGGAATTATTCCAGTAATTGTGTATATTTTGACATTGTTTACATCTGATGTGGTTTAATTATTCAGGTACCAAGGGAGTCATTGCTCTTTGTTATTCCTGCATTTGGTGGTATAGTTTCATGGGACGGAGAGGGTGCTCCTTTTGGGGAATCTGACCAAAGCATTACTCATCAGGTTTGTGATTAAGTGTACTTACTATCTTCTAGGTGAAGACCTTTTAGAACTTCCTTTCAGGTTCACTTATTTTTTTCTTTCATTGTTTAGATTGTTGATAGGGAATCACAAGGACACAGGTTCCTCTCAAGAGAATATGTTCAACCACAGTGGGTATTTGACTGTGTGAATGCACGAATAATTTTGCCAACAGAGAATTATATGGTGGGAAGGTAACTTCTATTTCATTTGTGTTCATGTAATAACTCACTTCATCTGTGTTGTACAGTTATAACCCAAAATATATTTTACATGTGGAATGATACAGTAAAGACATCTCATAATAACATGCTAAAGTGGACATAGTAGAAAGTTAATATTGAATGATAACATTGCGTTAAATTAGAAAATCAATATATATATATATATATATATATATATATATATATATATATATATTGATACATGTTTGATGTGAGAATAGAAGTTTGATATATAATTATGTGTACAATGTGACAGTGAGTATTACTACAGCTCTGGTATTTTGTCCAGTGTAGTAAAATAAAATCACATTTGATATTGTAATTGATTCAGATACAATACCAAATCTACTTGATTTATGCAAACGTAGAAATTCAGCTCAATAGTTTAATTGTCGTTGTCAAGTAACAATAATAATTCTTGCATTAAACTGAGGGAACAGATTGGGAAAAGTATACATATATACGTCTGTATTCTGTGCTCTGTTAAATTTAAGGAAAAATGTATCCTGTGTTCTGTTAAATTTAAGGAAAAAGATGTTATGTATATTTAAGAATGCCTATGTTGTCAACAGAATTCCTCCACCACACTTGTCGCCTTTTATTAACTATGATGAGGAAGGAGCATATGTGCCAGACTATGCAAAGACCATTAAACACTTGCAAGCTGCTGCCAGAAAGGAAGTGCTTCCCCTTCCAGGTGTTGAAAAAGATCTCGAAGATCCTCAAAATCTTCTGGTCGAGGGTATCCTTGATCGAGCAGAGGCTAATGAAGCGGCTAAGAGAAAGCAGAAGGTATGCATATTGTGAGAAGGACGTTAAATTGTAATTGGGGAATGAATGGAGGGGATCTTTCTATGTTCACTCTGATATATAATACAAGTATTTCATTTTAATGGTTGTATGCATTGCAGATGATGATTCTGGAGAAGCAATACCATGATGATTTGAAGAAAGAACTTCAGGGTGTTGCGTATAATTCAGCAGGTTCTACTGTTGAAAAAGAAACACCTACTGGAGAGCCAACTAATGTTCAAGGAAATGTTGATGATGGTGCTGACATGACTAGTCTTACAATGTCACGTAAAAAGAGGAAGCTATATGAAGCCATGAAGGTAAACTCTTCTTACCCCTTATGCATATTTGAGTTACCTATTTCATAGCAGTTCTATTGTTCTGTGATTTTTTCTCCATGTATTTAAAAAGTAGCAGGTTGTCTTTGTAATTATTATGTTTATATTTTTTTTCTAGTCTTTTCTACAAACTGCCGTGGGCAGGGTTTCTGGGGATTGTGAAACGGGAGCATTTTGGGTTCAAACTCTCGGTGTCCACACAATTATGTTTTACAATAGGCTGTGCTCTAGGGACATTATATTTATATTTGATAATGGAGGATAGAATAGTATTTTCTCTTGTTTCTCATTTTCAACATTTGTTTTTGAAATCTGTCATTCAGATATCTAATAAACGCAAGCAAGATGAGCATGATCTTATTAAACAACGGAAAAAGAAAATAGAAGA
This sequence comes from Astragalus membranaceus, assembly GCA_039519185.1. Lineage (NCBI taxonomy): Eukaryota > Viridiplantae > Streptophyta > Magnoliopsida > Fabales > Fabaceae > Astragalus > Astragalus membranaceus. Next base: position 54,085,796 of record CM076854.1, on the reverse strand, counting down.
AGCTCAGAGCCAAAGGAGTTGAAAAGTTTCTGCATTCTGAAGGATTCCAGCTATTGCTACATTATGTGTTACTTATATTATAGGTGCTAGCTGATTTAAAAGGCTAGTCTGTTTTTGTTATTGTTTATTTAAGTCGGCATTCTTTCAGCTTTGTAACAATTTACAAATATGCACTTTTCATTATTGTAAGAATTAAGAAACCGGTTCAAAAGTCAGACCCAATGTAAAACGTGAGGTTAGACATTAAATGGTAGACATTAAATGCCTTGTTTTGCTTCACTATGTCAAGGGAGGCGAAAGTTGTGATGGCAACGGTGAGGAGGAATAGGGATTAAAAGGTGTAACATCCCTAGTGTATGTTTGGTTTCACGGTGAGGAGAATTGAGTTTGTCAGAATTGAGTTTGTAGAATTGAGTTTAGTTAAAAGTGAGTTGAATGTAATGTGATTTTTGTTTGGATATATTTACCGAACGATGATTTTCACCAACTATTGTTTGGATATATTAGATCAAAAGTGCTTTTGCATGTAAAATTACTAAAATGGGCATCAACTTAAAATTAAATTAGAAATTTAAAATTTGATACAATAGACTATAAAAGTACAAAATAAGCATATAAAATATTACAATTTTTTTAACTGTATATTAAAATTATATTTAGAAAATACAAATCCTTTCCTAAAAAAGTATTTTTTTTATTTATAAATCCTTCATTTGAATGTAAAAAAGCTAATTTAATGCAAGAAATGGGCCTTAGCAAGAAATGGGCCACTAATGTAATGAGCTTCCTCGGAGCCGCAAAAACTGGGAAATGGGCCACTAATTTAATGAGCTTCCTCAGTACAACATACACCATCTCTCTTATAGAAAATGGGCCACTGGGCCTTAGCAGTTAGAGAAATAATTTGGGTTGGCCCTGAACCCAATTTTCTTGTCATCCCTAACCAGCAGCCGCAGAAACTGGGGGTGATTGCTTTCCCCACACCCCCCTCCTACTCAAAACACACCCCTTCACCCTACACATTTACCAAACTAACCCCACTTAAAATTGATTTTCCCCCTCTACCCCTCTCCCTCTTCTTCTCCTTCAACACAACACACCCCTCTAAAATCCCAAACCTCCCCCCCTCTCCACTCCAAACCCACCCATCCTCACCTTCATCATTCACTCCTATTCAACTACCCAACATTGGCAACTAGCTCAAGGTAATAACCCTACCAAACTTTTTTCATTTTGGTTCTGTTTTCAGTTTTTCACGCCATTTTTTTTGTACTCGCGCTCCGTTCGAACAGGGTCGTTCGAACATGTTCGAATGATCGTGTTCGAACAACTGTTTAATGGGGTGTGACTTTGCTTGGTTCGCATAAGGACGTTCGAACAGTGTTCCCAGACACGACTTCCATGTGTCCACCTCCGGATACGATCATTACAAAGGGAGCACCAAAAAAAGATAAGAAAGGGAAAGTTGATTACTCAACAAAGCGAGACAAGTCTTTTTGGGAGCATGTAGATGACAAATTTGACTCCCCCGATGGTTCATCTAGTGGATGTTTTGCTCAGTCTCGTAAACGCCCTACTCCTCCCCAAAGTAGGAGTGGAACGCCTACAAACCCACACAGTTCGGGTTCCACTCCTACTTTGTCAACGTGTCCAGCACCTAATCCATCAGAAAGCAAAAAGAGAACTCAAGCTGACAGTGCTACTACAATCCCTACTCCTCCACTACATAAGAAACCAACACCCACACCTATTGTTACAGAAGCTGCTGCTACTACTGTTTCAACAGCTCTTATTTTGACACCAACACTTACTTTGACACCAGCTCCTCATCCAAAACCCACACCTATGGATGCTGCACACATTGATGTTTTTAATACTTACATAATAGGGATGCCAGAATACATGCGTTCCTATGTTCAAAAAATTGTTAATGTGGTAGGTGATGGAAATTGTGGCTTCCGATGTATTGCTGCATTTCTTGGTAGGGGTGAGGAGGCTTGGCAGTCAGTCAGAAGACTCAGAACTGATCTGATGGAGGAGCTTAACCAATACAATGACTTCTACACTAGACTGTATGGTGGTATTGGTAAGGTCACATTTTTGATGAAGGCATTGTTGAGGGCACATCATGGCAATAATGTTGAAGATAATTGGATGACTACACCAGATATGGGGTATCTAATCAGGAACAAGTACAAAGTCGTCCTGACTTGTTGGTCACCTAATTGTTGTTACACAATTTTTCCATTCAATGTTGCACCATTCAGAACTGCCCGACAGTTCAACATCCTTTTGGTACCAGAACACAAACACTTTGTACAGGTAAACTGTCTTCTATTTAGATTCAATGTAGTAATTCCAAAACATTACATAACATTCTGTTTTTTGTTGTCTTTTTGAAGGTCTTTATGAAGCCTGGAAGTCCAATGCCCTTGCCGGATTTGATATGGAATACTAATAGGGCACCCATAGCAAAGGGTTAGGACTCGCTTTTTGTTGGCCGGATACAAAAGTGGAAGAATTTGCTCATACAATCACAACCCCCCCCCCCATCCCCTTCTTTGTGTAGATTTAAGTAAAGATAGTGATGGTAGTCAATGTTAAGTTAGGTTTATAATTTTGGTACACAATGTTGTATAATTTTGGTACACACACTACAAAAAAAACAGTGTTTAGCGACGGATATGTGGTCCGTCGCTAAAATCAAAATTAGCGACGGATTTTACACAAAATTAGCGACGGATTGAAAACAAGGTATTTAGCGACGGAAATTGGTTAAATTAGCGACGGATTTAACATGGCGCGAAAATTGAAAAAAAAATTTGAATTAGCGACGGAAATCCGTCGCTAAATCCGTCGCTAATGTTTGGAAAATTGTGCCACTGACCGTTGCAGTTGATTTGACACGTGACAGACATTAGCGAGGGAAATCCGTCGCTAAATTCGTCGCTAACGGGTAATTTTTTTTTATAAACCCGAATCCTTCCTCTTCCTCTTTCATTTCTTCCTCTTCTCCGTTTTTTCCTCTCTTCCATTTCTTCCTCTTCCTCTTTCATTTCTTCTTACCACCACCACCATCATCTTCTCCCTTCAACACCACACCACACCATCCTCTTTCATTTCCTCTTCTTCCTCTTTAATTTCTTTTCCTTCTCCATTTTCCTCTTCCTCTTTCATTTCTTCCTCTTCCTCTTTCATTTTTTCTTACCACCACCACCATCATCTTCTCCCTTCAACACCACACCACACCACACCACCACCACCACCACCACACCATCCTCTTTCATTTCCTCCTCTTCCTCTTTAATTTCTTTTCCTTCTCCATTTTCCTCTTCCTCTTTCATTTTTTCTTACCACCACCACCATCATCTTCATCTTCTCCCTTCAACACAACACCACCACCACCACACCATCCTCTTTCATTTATTTTCCTTCTCCATTTTCCTCCCCAACCCCTTATCTCTCCCTCTTTCTATCTGAGATTAGCATTTTTTTTTTAAAAAAAAGAGATTAGCGACGGATTTTAGCGACGGATTTCCGTCGCTAAAATTGGTCAGTGTCACTGTCAAATCAACTACAACGGTCAGTGTGCACAGTGTTTAGCGACGGATTTTAGCGACGGATTTTCCGTCGCTAAAATTAGCGACGGATTGTATTCCCTCGCTACCCAATTAGCGACCAGCTTTTTAGCGACGGAATTGGTCCGTCGCTAATTCCGTCGCTAACAGTAATTAGCGAGGGAAAAACAGGCATTAGCGAGGGAAAAATCCGTCGCTAATGCGTTGTTTTTTTGTAGTGACAATGTTGTATAATTTTGGTACACAATGTTGTATAATTTTGGCACATAATGTTAAAGTTAGGTTTATATGTTGAAATCACCAAAACTGTGTGCTGATTTATTTAGTTTCTGTTTCTGCATAACAGTGGTTCGCATGTGGCCATTCGAACGCCTGTTCGAACGCACCCATTCGAACACGTTCGAATAAAGCCATTCGAGGCAGCCAAAACACACCCTCACACCATCAGTTAACAATATTCCTTAACACGGATGACATTATTCGAACAGGTTCGAACGATGTCATGCGAACAATACAAATTCCTTAACACGCACAACGTCGTTCGAACTGGTTCGCATAACCTCGTTCGAACAGTCACTTAACCCGTGTTACACGAGCGTCTCACGCGAGGTCATTTTGGGGAAAAATAAGTTCGGGGGTGTGCGAAGAGTAGGAGGGGGTGTGGGGATTATATTTAGAAAATACAAATCCTTTCCTAAAAAAGTATTTTTTTTATTTATAAATCCTTCATTTGAATGTAAAAAAGCTAATTTAATGCAAGAAATGGGCCTTAGCAAGAAATGGGCGACTAATGTAATGAGCTTCCTCGGAGCCGCAAAAACTGGGAAATGGGCCACTAATTTAATGAGCTTCCTCAATACAACATACACCATCTCTCTTATAGAAAATGGGACACTGGGCCTTAGCAGTTAGAGAAATAATTCGGGTTGGCCCTGAACCCAATTTTCTTGTCATCCCTAACCAGCAGCCGCAGAAACTGGGAACCTGCACACAACACCTTACATTCAAAATGGAGCAGTAATGAAATGTGAAATTAGAGGGCAAAATCGAGAAATCTCAGCGACATCTTTTTGCACAGATCCAGAACAATTTTGGACGTGGACGCAGAAGTTACAAAATGGAGCTTCAACCTTGCCGTGATTTTTTGGACGAGTCGCACGTTTGAAAACCGAGTTGGAAATCACCCAAACAAATTGGAAGTGCTTCCATGGCTGTAAACGCACGTTTTGAGGTTGCAAACGTGCAACCAAACACACACCTAGTTCCGTTAATTTCGGATTACGAAATTAACTAGTGATTTATTATTCGATTAAATAATAAAGGCTAAAGTGCTCCCGGGGTCCCTTATCTTTATTTAAAGTAACGAATTAGTCCTTTATATTTTTTTTGTCCCAAATAAGTCCTTTATCTTTCAAATTTTTGACACATAAATCATTTTCCGTTAACAGTGCTGATTTATGTGTCAAAAAAAAGGATTTATGTGTTAAAAATTTGAAACATAAAGGATTGATTTGGGACAGAAAAGGATTTGTGTCAAAAATTTAAAACATAAAGGACTGATTTGGGACAAAAAAAAGATAAAGGACCAAATCGTTACTTTAAATAAAGATAAGGGACCCCGAGAGCACTTTAGCCAATAATAAATCTAGTTGAGGTTATGAGTTGTTGCGGAAGCAATATATAAATTGCTAGATCATATGATTTAATTGCTTTATTGTTTGAAGTATGTGATTTGGTGTGAACGTTTTGGGGTAGAAATAGAATTATGTGAGGATTAGGGAGCCAAGAGTGTTTTGGTCATGTATTAATGGGTATGTATTAAATTATTCATTCTAATATCTATATAAATGACAAACATTTTTATATAATTTAAGTACGATATTTGATATTAACAGGTGGCTGTAATTCTAAATTATGCGATGCATATGCTACTTTATTCGATGAAATGGAGTGTGATGATGAAGGTATTCTTTACTTTATTTGCTTCAAATTTTATAAGGTTTAATGTTTATATTTTAACATTTGTTGTCTTTATCAAAATACAGGTGAACTTGCAAGCTCTGTTATAACCCATTTTGAAGAATGAAGATGATCGATAGATGTCTTGGTGATAATTTTCATTTTGAAGATGCTAATTTGTAACACTAGTTTACTTGTTAGTCCCTATTTTGTAATGTTAGTTGTTTTGATAATTTAGAACTTGGTTTGGTTGTATGGTGACAAATTAGAATTGAGCATTTGAGCTTATTTTGTAACCAAAAATTTTGGAGCTTAACTTAATTTGGGTTTTTAATGATTTTGTTTCAACAATTTGGAAACATCCAAATTATAATGTGTTTGGAGCTTATTTTGTAACCAAATGATTTTGTTTCAGCAATTTAGAAGCAGACAATATGAAATTAATCTCTGTTTCAAACAGGTACTTAATATTGTGGCGGGTTTATTTCGGGTTTGGGGCCGGGTTTTTCCCCGCGGGATGAAATTTGGGTTTTTACTCAATAGTGGAGCGGGGACGGGGACGGGGCGGGGAAACCCGAAACCCATCGGGGGCGGGGTTGGGGATACATATTTCAACCCCGACGGGTTTGGGGTCGGGGTCGGGGAATGGGTAGTGTGGCGGGGTCGGGGTCGGGGACGGGGAGAGTAAAAACCGGCCCCGCCCCGCCCCGTTGCCATGTCTACATTCGAACCCTTAATCCAGATTACACAACACCAAACACACTCTTCAATTCCATAAGACCACAACCAAGATTTTTGAAGGAAATTATGAGTTAGTGGTTAATTAGAAGTGAATCAAAGTGATGAAATAACTTAAGGGCAAAGTGGTCTTTCCCCTTTAAAAACCCTCAGCTCCCAATTATTAAAACAGCCAACATCTCTCTTCTCCCATAAGAAACAGTTGCTGAAAATTAGAAAGAAAGAAAGAAAATAGACGGAAGAAAGGGAGAGAAATTGAAAGAGAAGTTGAGGGTAAGTAAGGGTATTATGGTCATTACCCTTTCCCATTAACTCAGCCCAAAACACCAAAAACAACAACAACAACACTCTCATCATTTTGTAAAAAACTGAAAACCAGAAAGAGAGAGAAGGAGGAGAGGGCGAAGAGGAAGATGGAGGAGAAGAGAAGGAGAAATTCATTCACAAATCTTCATGCATGTAAGAGTATGAGCTACCAATGTTTCTCATTTTTCTTCCTCTTTCATTCGATGCCATTTTTGTGCAAAGAATCAAGCTACATCATCTCCTTCCATCATCCATCCATTTCGATTTTTGAGGGAGAAGAAGGGGTTGGAGTTCAATCCTTGCATGGTGTGTCATTTTGAGTTGAAAGGTGGTTCTAAGGGTATGTTTCAGACACATTTCGAATCATTAGAGGGTTTGGCCACTTGGTTCTGATTTTGGTTCGATTTGGGTAGAAGAGGAGCAGTTGAGAAGTTGCATTTTCGGCTTTAAAACGGTGGACGCATTTGGAGCTGAACCGGAGCGTGTTCGGGGGATTTTGGAGCGGTTGAACTTTTGAAGTCTCGGCGAATTTCGTGATTTTCATCACGATAGGTGAGTTTTACTCACGTTTAGGAATTTTGATTTCGGATTGTGTTGATATTGTGTTTGTTATGTAAAATTTGGTGTTCATTTGAGTAATTTTGATGTTGAACTTACTGAATTGAGAATTCTGGACATAGGTACTGTCTTTTTGAAACTGGGAATGTTCTGTTTATCCAAAAATTATGTGGTCGGTTTTGTTAGAAACTAGACTTAATGAAGGTCATTTTGGCACTGGTTTGGTTCAAATTGGAGTTGTATAACTCAGTTTGTAGGTTTCACAAATTAGGGTAATTTTCTGGAAGCATTCTGGACATAGGTACTGTCATTTTGAAACTGGAAATGTTATGTTTATCCAAAAATTATGTGGTCGATTTTGTTAGAAACTAGACTTAATTTTGGTCATTTTGGCACTAGTTTCAGTGTTTTGGGTATTGTGCTCTCAATTGAACTCCTTTTTGAATGATTCTTATTTCTTTGAAAACTAGACACAATTTTCTATGGAGTCAAATTAATTAATTCAAATAAAGTACATATTTAAATATACATGTGAACATCTAGCAATAAAATTAGTTTAACACAAGTTCAAAACAATCTCAATGCACATATCGTTCTTAAACCACACATTCACATAATTCAAATAACAACTATAGAGTCAAGTAAAAAAAGTACGGATTATATGAATTCGAAGATCACATAACAACAAAGTCACAAAACAAGGCAAAAATACAGAGCTCACAGAGAGGACACAATAAACACACAATGCATGGCTTAAAGAATAGGCTGAGCTCTACAAAAAAGTTTCTCTCCAAAGAAAAAGGGTCGTTTGAGTTCTCACTAAGATTCTAACTTCTTTTTATCTGTTATAACCTTGATGATTCCTCTACGGAATACCTATCGCATATCTCATTGCCTTAAAACTTACCGATTGAATTAGTCAGCTTAACCACTACCAAGAATAAAATAAGCGATGCTTGCAACTCTACTCAGAGTTCACACATCGGAAATCAAAATAAACAACACAAACAGTCCGGTTAGGACCAAACTGCTCTGATACCACTTATGTAACACCCCATTTCTACCCGGTAAAATAATACGAAAATCAGAGTTATAAAGATCTTTTTCAACAAACAATGGAGCGTTACACTTTCAACTAAAAACAACATAATCAATTCGCCTGTGAAATCGGATTTAGCAAAACTCTTAATAGTAACGACTTTTAGTTTTCAACAATAAAATAATCATAGCAAATAAGGAAAACGAGTGTTTATCCCCCCGAGTGTTACATATCAGAGCGACGACACCGACTCGATCAAACGAAGGTGAGCAGCCTTCATTCGTGATTACCTGCACGTTACCAACATCGGGGTAACATTCAAACAGAAGGGGTGAGATATCGCACTATATAATCAGACATATGAAAGACAATACGTAATTCAGGTCATAGCATCAATTCATCATTTAACAACAATCAAGATTGTAACACCCCAAAAATATTTATTTGGTTGTGTAATTAATTATATAAGGTTATGTGATAGGAATAATATTTATTTAGTTATTTATGTGTTTATTTGTTTGAGTAATTATTTATTTGTTAATTAATTGGGGGTTTTAGGTGATAGAAGAATAGAATGATATATGTGGGCCTTATTGTGTTTAGGATTAATTAAATAGGATGTGAGTGGTATAAGTAATAATATGGTGTTTAGTAATTAAATTGGGTAGCGGAAGGAGGCCCGTGATTCAAGAGCCCATGACTTAAGTGAGAATATAAAAGGCTAAAATTTGGGTAAGTGCTCATTTTCCACCCAAAACAAAAGAAAAGAAAAGAATAGAGAGAGAGAAGAAAGAAAGGAGTGTGCGACGGCCGGCAAGGGAGGAGAGGGAGAAATCGTGGAGGCACCAAGAAAGGAGGAAGCTAGTGGTGGTTCTTGGTGGTTGCTTGGAGCTCTTGGGTTCTTCATTTTCTAAGGTTAGGGGGTTCTTCTTTCCATTCTTAATAGCTTATGTGATGACTATTGTCTAGGGTTAGGTTCTAGGGTGATTTCCATGAATGATTGGTATGTTTTGATGTTGTTGCTATGCTGAAATTTTATTTGTGCAAAGACATGTTTGATTGGTGTTGAGTGGAGTGCAATATGAATGATGCATGCTAGGTGTTTGTGGTTATGACTGAATGATTTTTGGTGGAAAATGTGATGGCTACTATTCATATAATTATTTGGCATTGGTGATTTAATTTGGTATTTTTTTGTGGAGAGGAACTCAAAAAGTGTTGGAGCCTTAGGCGCCCTAGGTGTGTGTGTGTGTGTTGCTGAAGAAATTGTTCCACTGTGTCTTGTGTGTTGCTGAAGAAATTGTCCCATTGTGTCTTGTGTGTTGCTGAAGAAATTGTCCCATTGTGTCACATGATGTTGCTGGAAAATGGTCCCTAAGTGCATTAATGATAGGTGCCAAGTGTTTGTGCCAAAGTATGCTGTGTTCTGCTGCTGTCTGGGCATTTCTGCCAATTTGCGCCTCACTCGCGCCTAAGTTGCGCGCCACGCGCGAATGATACTGGGAATTTCTGCCAATTTGCGCCTCACTTGCGCCAAAGTCGCGCTCCACGCGCGAAGCCTCAGAATTTTTCTGCTGTTCCGAGTCGTTTTCAGCACGTGTCTCGGTTTTGTCCCAAATTTGTTTTTTACATATCTTTTGACTCGGTTATCCAAATTGGACGGTTCAAAATGCGTTTCGAAGCTAATTTCAGTGTCTATCCAAATATTCTGATTTTATGCAAAAATGGATTATTTTCCTGATGGTCCTGTACTGAAGTTGTTCAAGGTGTCTAATTGCAATTTTTATTCACTTTCTCCTACTCCGTGTCAATGTCCTAAAATGGTTTAATTAAAATGGTACTGATTTATTGGTGAGTTTATTTGGTGAGTTATTTGGTGAGTTTATTTGGTGAGTTTATTGGTGAGTTTATTTGATGAGTTTATTGGTGAGTTATTTGGTTAGTTTATGGTGAGTTGATTAAATGGAGAATTGGTGAATTGTGTGGTGTGTTGTAGTGTATTGTCATGGCGTCTCATGAACCATGTGCATTATCGGTGAGCAGAGGCTTCGGCCTAATTTTAATTGGTGAGCAGAGGCTTCGGCCTAATTGTATTTGGTGACGGATCCGACATGCATGTGCCCGTGGAGTTTGGGTTGCATTTCATGCATAACCATACATTTTGTAATGTTGTTTGGATATTGTAATTTTGATGTGGTTGCTTCCATTGTTGTGAATCGGTGTGCCTAGTTACTTTTCCTATGCAGTGCTTATTCCATATGTTATTAATTATGAAAAGAGACTCACCCTACTGCTTTTATGTTGCTTCTCATGTCGGCAACGTGCAGGTATTAGCGAGTGAAGGTTACCCTTATGCCTTCGTCTGGTAGGGAGTGTCATGCTCTGATACGTAGCACCGGGGGGGGGGGGGGCGTCTTACGTTTATGTGTTATTTCATTTATACTGTTAGACTGTTATTGGTGATGTATTGGACTTGTTTTCGAACTTATTAATATTCCGCTGTGGTAGTGACTGTATTTAGTTGATGCGAACTAAACAGGTATTTTATGGTACTATGTATCTTGTGGCTTTTAGCCGAACTATGCAATTTGAAGTTTTTGATTTAATGGAGTAAGTGTAGCACTCTCTTATATTGTTTTAAAAAAAAAAGAAACTCTGATTTTATTAGATAGTAAGGTTATTAGAAGGGGGTGTTACAATAGTGGTATCAAAGCAGTTCGGTCTGTCCGGCCAAGTCGTCGAGTCGTTGTGTCGGTTAACGACCAACTGTTGTCTTTTTAGTGCTGACCATTGTTGTGTTGCAGGTACACCAAAAGTTGCCAATGGTAGGTGAACTAGTGGGGGAGATGTCCCTACTAGTGTTATATGTTTTGTTGTGTTCCTAGGTGTGAATCATGTGCTGTTGTTTTGGTTGGTTTTTTTTAACCTTCTTGTTGTGAGAACTCGGTGATTTTATTTATTGTGTGTTGTATCGTATTTGTGTGTGAACCCTGTTTTTTTTTCTTCTGTTTTTGGTTCTTATTGTTAACTTTCCGGTTGTGTGAATCTTGACTTCATTAGTGTGGTCCCCAATGATTTACACCGTGATTTGGCGACCCAAGTTTTGAATGTGTAATTGATGTGCTTGTGTGCTTCCAACGATGTGATTGTTGTTGATACTCACGTGTGTTTTGGTTTGCTTAAACTATTTTAAGTAATCAACACTAAGCCTTACGTGAAACTCTTTTGTGGTGTGATTTGATGTTAAGGCTAATTGTATTGTAAAATGGTTTTGCTGATTATTTAAGTTGTTACTATGTTGATAACATGCAATAATGTTTCGATCACTCTGAGTAATGACGTCCCCGCTTAAATATGTTAAGTTTCCATTCCTTTGACTTATAACTGTTTTCTATTGAAGGGCTAAATTTGCTATATTGCTACCAATCAACTATGCATGTTAGTCGGCTAATCTTTCTTTACTCTGTGTCCCTGATCATTTTTGACATGCAGTGATTGTGAGTTTAGAGTCCTCATGAATTATTTTCTAATTCCCATGCTTCGTGAAGTTGACATTGAGCGCTTGAATTTTTAGACAAAATCTTTTTGGTTATTGCCTCCTGATTTACACTGTGTGGTTTTGTAACCTGGGAAGTAAGGAGATTCCTGAAAATGTTTTTGAAACATCTATTAAACAATTTTACGGTTGGATACTGACTTTGGCATTGGAAATTATTTTAATAAATGGACACTGACCTGGTATAAAGTTTTTACTGATGTTACAGTGTGCACTGTCTTGACTACTGTAAATGATAAAGTTTTGGTTTGAAAGCTACAACTATTGTCTTCTCCTATTTCTACAATCCCGTGAGATGATTTTGAAAAGTGGACTATATTTTATGTTGTTGTTAGTATCCCATGTATTTTACTCTATTTGGCCTTTTGCTTAATTTCCCTCAACATGTGATGTTTCCAACTCCGAACCTTTGCGAACTATTTCGTGACCGTGAGCTGTAATTTCCTACGCTGAATTTTCCCTGATTTTGTTTTAGCTGTTGCACTCTTTATAATTGGTGCCACTTGATTTTGAGAGACCTTAAACATTTAAAATGTGCTTTGGCACTGTTTTTGCACTTCATTGAGTTAGCTTTTACTGTCATATGTTCTTGAGGATACCTTATTCAAACTGGTTAAGCTAACGAGAAAATCAATTCCTATAACGTGCCTTATTTTCCGTGTCGAAAAATTCTAAATAAGTATTTTGTGCATGTGTGTGGTTGTACATTTCGTATATGTGCCTTTAACTATGAATAGAAATCGCCTGTACCGAGTCTTCATGATTTTGTATTAGTAGTTATATTTCTAATCCAGTATGTACCACGTGAAGCTTGATATTGTGCGCTTGAGTCTTTATGATAAATTTCCTTTTGGTTGCTTCTTCCTGAGTAGTTTTGAAAATATTAAAATGATAATGTCTGCCGAGGATGGATATATGTTTTCCTAAAGTTAGTTTTGTTGCTAGACGTTCATATGAATGCTTAAACTAATTTGGTTCGGTTGATGTGTAGTTTTATGTAAATACTTTTGCTGTAGCATGTTTTTACTTCTATGTTGACGCTCTAAGCTAAGTGTTTTGTGGATATTGGTCCACTAAATTGTTTTTGGTGTCATTGCCATACTAGTATGCTGTAACTCTTGGAAAATAATAAAGTCCTATTACACAATTGTTATTTTCTCTGAATTTTCTGAAACTGATTTAAGGATCAAGCACTCTGATTTTGTGACTTGTCTTACTATATTTACGCACTTGGTAAACCTTCTCATGATGTTGTTGACGCTATTGTTGTCGTTGTTTTGCTTTTGTTGCTGTTTTTCTGGAAATTATTGATGCTGTTTTCTGAAAAATATTGCTACTGTTTTCCGAAAACTATATTGACTGTTTTTCAGGAAAATAAATGTCACTGTTTTCTGAAAACTACTGATGCTGTCCTCCTAAGATAATTGCTGTTGTTTCCTGAAAAATCATTGTTGCTGTCTTTAAAAATTACTTTCACTGTACCGAAAAGTACTGTTACTGTTCCTAACTTATGCGCTGCCCCTATTTTTATGAGTTGTGCCTATCTCGATTGTTAACTGATACCGGTGCCTTAGTGCCCGATTGTTGTGACTAGGTTGCTAGCCCTGATATTGTTTACTATTGATGATGTTATTACTAGTGATGTTGTTGTTGTCGTGGGTATCGCCGAATGGCCCACATTGTTGTTTTGTCTTGGGTATCGCCGAATGGCCCAAGTTGTGTTGTTGTTCTGTCGTGGGTACCGCCGAATGGCCCACATGGTTTTATTGTTATTATTGCTGACTTGTTTTGTGGGCCTATGGCCATTGTTAAAAAGGGATAGGTGATCCTGGAGTTTAACTGTGTTGATGCTATGCGTTGTTGTAATAATATTAACTATTGTGATATACTGTGTTTTGTCTATCTTAATGATGTTGTCATAGAAACCAAACCATTAGCAGGCTGTTAGTGTGCGTACCCATAAGGGTAGATGAGTAAGGTAGGATGTAAGTTAGTCTATCGGAGTAGCATAGTAGAGTAGAGAGTGAGCCTGATTATTACTGCTTGAAGTTACCTGGCTGAACAAGTAGGAGGGACGGCCGCCCAAGCACTTACCGCCGGTAATCAAAGCAATAGTAATCAGCATGAGAGATAGCACTAGTTGCCTAGATGGAGGTAGTGGGTAGCGGAGGAAAGTTGGCTTGGCAGGTAAATTTCGAGGACAAAATTCTTTTAGGTGATAGAAGAATAGAATGATATATGTGGGCCTTATTGGGTTTAGGATTAATTAAATAGGATGTGAGTGGTATAAGTAATAATATGGTGTTTAGTAATTAAATTGGGTAGTGGAAGGAGACCCGTGATTCAAGAGCCCATGACTTAAGTGAGAATATAAAAGGCTAAAATTTGGGTAAGTGCTCATTTTCCACCCAAAACAAAAGAAAAGAAAAGAATAGAGAGAGAGAAGAAAGAAAGGAGTGTGCGACGGCCAGCAAGGGAGGAGAGGGAGAAATCGTGGAGGCACCAAGAAAGGAGGAAGCTAGTGGTGGTTCTTGGTGGTTGCTTGGAGCTTGGCTTGGATTCTTCATTTTCTAAGGTTAGGGGGTTCTTCTTTCCATTCTTAATAGCTTATGTGATGACTATTGTCTAGGGTTAGGTTCTAGGGTGATTTCCATGAATGATTGGTATGTTTTGATGTTGTTGCTATGCTGAAATTTTATTTGTGCAAAGACATGTTTGATTGGTGTTGAGTGGAGTGCAATATGAATGATGCATGCTAGGTGTTTGTGGTTATGACTGAATGATTTTTGGTGGAAAATGTGATGGCTACTATTCATATAAGTATTTGGCATTGGTGATTTAATTTGGTATTTTTTTGTGGAAAGGAACTCAAAAAGTGTTGGAGCCTTAGGCGCCCTAGGTGTGTGTGTGTGTTGCTGAAGAAATTGTTCCACTGTGTCTTGTGTGTTACTGAAGAAATTGTTCCATTGTGTCTTGTGTGTTGCTGAAGAAATTGTCCCATTGTGTCTTGTGTGTTGCTGAAGAAATTGTCCCATTGTGTCACATGATGTTGCTGGAAAATGGTCCCTAAGTGCATTAATGATAGGTGCCAAGTGTTTGTGCCAAAGTATGCTGTGTTCTGCTGCTGTCTGGGCATTTCTGCCAATTTGCGCCTCACTCGCGCCTAAGTTGCGCGCCACGCACGAATGTTACTGGGCATTTCTGCCAATTTGCGCCTCACTTGCGCCTAAGTCGCGCTCCACGCGCGAAGCCTCAGAATTTTTTTGCTGTTCCGAGTCGTTTTCAGCACGTGTCTCGGTTTTGTCCCAAATTTGTTTTTGACATATCTTTTGACTCGGTTATCCAAATTGGACGGTTCAAAATGCGTTTCGAAGCTAATTTCAGTGTCTATCCAAATGTTCTGATTTTATGTAAAAATGGATTATTTTCTTGATGGTCCTGTACTGAAGTTGTTCAAGGTGTCTAATTGCAATTTTTATTCACTTTCTCCTACTCCGTGTCAATGTCCTAAAACGGTTTAATTAAAATGGTACTGATTTATTGGTGAGTTTATTTGGTGAGTTATTTGGTGAGTTTATTGGTGAGTTTATTTGGTGAGTTTATTGGTGAGTTTATTTGATGAGTTTATTGGTGAGTTATTTGGTTAGTTTATGGTGAGTTGATTAAATGGCGAATTGGTGAATTGTGTGGTGTGTTGTGGTGTATTGTCATGGCGTCTCATGAACCATGTGCATTATCGGTGAGCAGAGGCTTCGGCCTAATTTTAATTGGTGAGCAGAGGCTTCGGCCTAATTGTATTTGGTGACGGATCCGACATGCATGTGCCCGTGGAGTTTGGGTTGCATTTCATGCATAACCATACATTTTGTAATGTTGTTTGGATATTGTAATTTTGATGTGGTTGCTGCCATTGTTGTGAATCAGTGTGCCTAGTTACTTTTCCTATGCAGTGCTTATTCCATATGTTATTAATTATGAAAAGAGACTCACCCTACTGCTTTTATGTTGCTTCTCATGTCGGCAACGTGCAGGTATTAGCGAGTGAAGGTTACCCTTATGCCTTCGTCTGGTAGGGAGTGTCATGCTCTGATACGTAGCACCGGGGGGGGGGGGGGGCGTCTTACGTTTATGTGTTATTTCATTTATACTGTTAGACTGTTATTGGTGATGTATTGGACTTGTTTTCGAACTTATTAATATTCCGCTGTGGTAGTGACTGTATTTAGTTGATGCGAACTAAACAGGTATTTTATGGTACTATGTATCTTGTGGCTTTTAGCCGAACTATGCAATTTGAAGTTGTTGATTTAATGGAGTAAGTGTAGCACTCTCTTATATTGTTTTAAAAAAAAAAAGAAACTCTGATTTTATTAAATAGTAAGATTATTAGAAGGGGGTGTTACAATAGTGGTATCAAAGCAGTTCGGTCTGTCCGGCCAAGTCGTCGAGTCGTTGTGTCGGTTAAAAGGAAGTCATAATCGAATTCAGAAGGAAATTTTGAGTGGGAAGGCGAAGTGTGAGGCGTGGTCGTGACTTGGGGTGTGAGAACGCGAGATGGAGCTGCTGGGTAGGGTTTTCGTTTTTCTGCACATGCTATCGCGCAGAAGAAGAAGGGAGTGGGTCGGGTCGGTTCTGGGCCTAGTAATGCGTGTGGACTGGGCTGCGCTGATGGGAGTGGATCACAGGGGGTGCATTTAGCAAGGAAAATGGGGGTTGTATGCGTATAAAAAGCCCAAAAACCTATTTTAATTCGTTTTTAAAGCCCAATTTCATTACAACTATTATTTTAACACTTCAGGAGCCCAAAATAATTTATAACATAAATAACATTTAAAATAATAATATTTATAAAAATAAAATAAATATATAATAACACTCATATATTACTAATAGCATATACAAATATATTTAAATATGATTTTCAACCAATTTTATTGACTCCAACACAATATAATTTAATCTTATCAATCAAAATAATTTATAAAACTAGCACATACTAAAAGAGCCAAAACAAATGGAAATTGGGGTGTTACAATTCAACCCCCCTTAAAAGAAGTTTCGTCCTCGAAATTCATAAGTTCAAGACCAAAATAAAAGAAGGAATACTTAGAGAGTCCAAACATGCGGGAGAATGATCAAATCTACATCGGAGTCACGAAAGAGGAAATAGAAAGAACATCTAGAGGGAAAACGGAGACAATGACAATGATCAGACAAGAGAATCTAGAATAGGATTCAAGTTGTCATTCGAATGAAAATGCTCAAAGGAGGATTAAGAAAGGATTTATGCTTGGATTGTTGGGTTTTGCACCCACCAGTGATATTGAGTCATTATAAGGGTGATCAATGGGATCAGGTCGCAAAATAAAACACCTCGATTCTAAAACTAAGCACTTTACTAACAAGCATAAAAGTTCATTCGAATGATATTAAGTACAACTCACAACACAAAAAAAAAATAGCATACACAAGAGTTAATGACTTAGAAAAATTAACATATAGGCATCATGTTCAACTTTCTTATTCTAACAAAGTAACTAGCATCTACTTTTAATTAATTACCAACATGTTATTTCACTAAGCTTTGTGGAAAAAAAAATAGAACCTATAATACTGCCAAGACAAATTATTTGCACACTATCAATTATAATCAAATCAAAACGCATGTGAAAATATTCCTAAGGTTTAACTTTAGGTGTTTTATACATAAATTTGGGTCTCAGTAAAAATATTACAACATCTCTAGATTCTAATTGAAAGATAAGAGATAATTAATGCATTGCACCAATTATATTTAATTAAATTAATTAACCAACAAAAAGTTTCCAACAATTGATTTAGTTATTCACTTCATAACACTCGCCAATACTAGTTTTATCTAGCACAAAAGAGTCTCTAGATGTTCCGCGTATGTGGTACATGCTACATTTTATTTAGGACCATTCACACAACTACACATTGAGAGCAATTAAGCACAAAGAAAAAGCAAAAGTAAACTAGCAACATAAAATATAGCCAATATTTGAAATCATGACATCTATCTATACTCATAAAAATAAAAGAATTCCGTAAGTGTAGCATTTAATAAGAAAATTATTTCTTATTGTAATCAAAGCATTAGAGTACGTTCGTTGTGAAATAGCAACTCAACATTAAACAGGAAATTTCATAAAGTACTTAATCGAGAGCATCAATGAATATGCAAATACAAGTAAGCTATAAATAAGGACTTTACACAAGGCATACATTTGTTTTTTTTTCTTTCTAAAAGTCTAAATATCATTCTGAAATGAGAAACAATATATTGATCTTCACGTAAGTTGAATCGGCAAGGGATATTATGATAAAACAAAACACAACAAATAAGTATGTCCAAAATCAAAATTGCGCTCAGCAAGACCACAAAGTGGTTTCCCGACACGCATTAACAGCAAAAAAAATTGCAAGGCATAGTCTTTATTTATGGAGTCAAATTAATTAATTCAAATAAAGTACATATTTAAATATACATGTGAACATCTAGCAATAAAATTAGTTTAACACAAGTTCAAAACAATCTCAATGCACATATCGTTCTTAAACCACACATTCACATAATTCAAATAACAACTATAGAGTCAAGTAAAAAATATACGGATATATGAATTCGAAGATCACATAACAATAAAGTCACAAAACAAGGAAAAAATACAGAGCTCACAGAGAGGACACAATAAACACACAATGCATGGCTTAAAGAATAGGCTGAGCTCTACAAAAAAATTTCTCTCCAAAGAAAAAGGGTCGTTTGAGTTCTCACTAAGATTCTAACTTCTTTTTATCTGTTATAACCTTGATGATTCCTCTACGGAATACCTATCGCATATCTCATTGCCTTAAAACTTACCGATTGAATTAGTCAGCTTAACCACTACCAAGAATAAAATAAGCGATGCTTGCAACTCTACTCAGAGTTCACACATCGGAAAGCAAAATAAACAACACAAACAGTCCAGTTAGGACCGAACTGCTCTGATACCACTTATGTAACACCCCATTTCTACTCGGTAAAATAATACGAAAATCAGAGTTATAAAGATCTTTTTCAACAAACAATGGAGCGTTACACTTTCAACTAAAAACAACATAATCAATTCGCCTGTGAAATCGGATTTAGCAAAACTCTTAATAGTAACGACTTTTAGTTTTCAACAATAAAATAATCATAGCAAATAAGGAAAACGAGTGTTTATCCCCCGAGTGTTACATATCAGAGCGACGACACCGACTCGATCAAACGAAGGTGAGCAGCCTTCATTCGTGATTACCTGCACGTTACCAACATCGGGGTAACATTCAAACAGAAGGGGTGAGATATCGCACTATATAATCAGACATATGAAAGACAATACGTAATTCACGTCATAGCATCAATTCACCATTTAACAACAATCAATATCATCACAATCCCATAAGTATGCACATAATGCGAAATGTGACTCAACTCAGGGCCACCGCCCTATAATGCATGTGGTACCATAATTCAAAACCCGTAAATAGGGGCATCAACATCGCAACATCGTCGTCGTGGTTTGAGCATAGCTCCATCGTAAAAATATGCTATGCATGCGACGCTATGTAAATGCACAACAATTAACAACGGTTACATAGCAACGCACAACATCGGAAAACACATTGGCCGTAGGCCTACAACACATCACCTGCCAATAAATAGAGGCAAATTCGTCTTCGTACAATCCTTCGTCGTCAACAATTTATAACTTAACAGTTTTCAACATTTTAGCAACATCGCAATATTTTAACAATTTTCAACATTTTGGCAACTTTGGGCCTAATCACATATCCAACATCATTTTAAAACAACAATCGTGAAATTCACATTTGGGCAGCCACACTTGGCGCCCTTGGCGCCCACTGCGCCAAGCAACACATTTGGCAGCCAAACTGGCGCCCAGCAGCACAACGGGCAGCCAAACTGGCGCCCTTGGCGCCCATGGCGCCCAGCAACGCAACACAGCACAAGGCAGCCAGATTCTGGTGCCCATGGCGCCCCTGTGCCAGACAGAACATGCAACACAGCAACCGGGTAGCCAATCTTGGCGCCCATGCGCCAGGACAACACAGCCACAGCAACAGGGCAGCCACCACCTTGGCGCCCATACGCCAGAACAACACCTGAAACAGCAATTGGGCAGCCACCATCTTGGCGCCCTTGGCGCCCATGCGCCAGAACAACACCTGAAACAGCAATTGGGCAGCCACCATCTTGGCGCCCTTGGCGCCCATGCGCCAGAACAACATAGAAAACAACAATTGGGCAGCCACCATCTTGGCGCCCTTGGCGCCCATGCGCCAGAACAACATAGAAAACAACAATTGGGCAGCCACCATCTTGGCGCCCTTGGCGCCCATGCGCCAGGAATCTGCAAGACAGCAACACACAACAGCAAGATGGCGCCCATGGCGCTTAGCAACAGGACAGGAACAGCGCCCTTGGCGCCCAGCAACAGGACAGGGCAGCCAACATGGCGCCCTTGGCGCCCCTGCGCCAGAACACTTCACACCCAGAATGGCGCCCAGGAAGGCGCCCAGACACACAACACAGAATGGCGCTCAGGCAGCAACACACACAGAATTTGGCGCCCAGGAAGGCGCCCAGCAACAGCAACAGCAACATTGGCGCCCTATGGACAGAATTTTTGTTTCAAATCATCAACAATCAAGCTCAATCATCATCAATCATGGCCAATCATTATCAATCATGCTCAATCATCATCAAATCATATTCATTCATCATCAATCAAATTTAATTCCTACAACTAGGGTTTTCTAACTTAATCACCTAGGGTTTCATTAACCTTCCTACATAGAGCCCTTCATACACCCAATTATAGAGATAGAACCCCACCCTTACCTGGGTTTTGAAGATTTCGTCGTCACCTTCCTTACCCCCGTACGTGATGGCGGATCATATACCAATAGCAAATCGAGGAAGTCAAATTATGATCTCTCAAGCATAATCCAACTCCGGCGGCATGACAATTAACTTGAACGCTTACATTATGCAACAACCAAAACTCACTTAATCATTATTAACTAAAAAGTAATACGCCCTCTAATTGCCCGCTTAATGAATTAGCGGCATTTCGAATGGATACCTATTCAAGATGGTGACAAGGGTTTTGAGGTTTAGGATGAGTGTCTTGCAAATCTGTCACAAAACGTGTTGCTTCGGTATTTCATCAAATCGAATGTGGTTAGATAAACTCCGGTGCGATTCTGTTGCAGCCCAGCCAGCCGGCATGGTGGCTCGCGAAACTGAGAGAGGGAGCGTTAATCAAGGAGGAGGAAGTTTCTAGTCACAGCGGTTCCTGGCGAGGGAGAGAACTCGTGGACAAAAGGCTCATTGTTTGGGGTTTCCTTGCGAGGCTTTCTTCGCTGCGGTGGTGTACCGATTCATGGCCAGAATCGCGCCTGTCAATGGCGGATTCACGAGAATGGAGGTGCGCTGGAACGCGAGATTGGGACTGCAATCGGTTAAAAGGAAGTCATAATCGAATTCAGAAGGAAATTTCGAGTGGGAAGGCGAAGTGTGAGGCGTGGCCGTGACTTGGGGTGTGAGAACGCGAGATGGAGCTGCTGGGTAGGGTTTTTCGTTTTTCTGCGCTGGTGGGAGTGGATCACAGGGGGTGCATTTAGCATGGAAAATGGGGGTTGTATGCGTATAAAAAGCCCAAAAACCTATTTTAATTCGTTTTTAAAGCCCAATTTCATTACAACTATTATTTTAACACTTCAGGAGCCCAAAATAATTTATAACATAAATAACATTTAAAATAATAATATTTATAAAAATAAAATAAATATATAATAACACTCATATATTACTAATAGCATATAAAAATATATTTAAATATGATTTTCAACCAATTTTATTGACTCCAACACAATATAATTTAATCTTATCAATCAAAATAATTTATAAAACTAGCACATACTAAAAGAGCCAAAACAAACGGAAATTGGGGTGTTACACTAGAAGTCAGGAGACAGATTCTGTCCAATCTAGGAACCACTCTGTCTATTTTTGAAAAATGTACTAATTGGCTCATTATTTTGCAAAACCAAAAATTTATTCAGAAACTAGATATCCATAGCTTTCCAACAAGTGGTCTTTTGCAATTTTTCGACGTCGTTTGATATGTTAAAGGTTTTCTTAAATTTTAAGTAAGATTGTCATAGTACACGTGTGAGAACAAGTGTTTCCGAATGAAATGAAGTAAAACATTCTATTTATTAAATTTTGAATGACGCAGGATGATTATTAAATCATCTAAACCGGTCTATGATACGTTCTATTTATTGAATTACGATTGATGCGGAATGAATATACTTTCATCTAAGCCGGTCATTCTACTTGTTATTATACAATTGACGCGGGATGGTTATTATTTCCAATCATCTAAACCGGTCTATGATTTACGATATATAAATTATATCTAGTCGGGGTGACGACCCCTATCTGTTAGCATGCTAGATGAGGGAAGTCATGAGCCATTGATCTAGGCCCCCATTATTATTATTGTTGGTTCGCCTTTAGGGAAAGTACTATTGGCTATGGGGTTCACTTAAGCTTTCGGAGTTGGTGACGTGCTACAGGTAAAGATGTTGTTTTGTAATTCAAATAGAATTACTACGAGATGCTTGTAATTCATAAATTGAATTACCAATTAAAAGGATTTTTTTTGTAATTCATATTGAATTACCAGTGATTATTTGTAATTCTTATCGAATTACTCGTGTATACTTTGTAATTCGTTAATTGAATTACTAGTAAAAGGTTTTCATAATTGAACCGTGAGCATTGTTAGGGGTCACGGTAAAACTCACTGAGATATGTTATCTCACTCTTTATATGTTGTTGTTTTACAGAGAAACAGGGAAATAAGAAGACAATGAGGCACGAATAGGTGACATGCTCGAGGAGAAGATTGAAGACTCGATTATTTAGTCTTAGTTTATGTTTTTCCCTTGTTATCTTTGTATTCGATATATGACTTGAACTGTTTTGAGTTGTTTATCATTTCCGCTCTTTCCTTGTTAAGATATTGAACACCAGGTTGTACGTTGATGTCTTGTAAACTGTTATAGATAAATCCGTTTTTGTTATTTTTCAAAAACGGATTTATCTATTATTAGATAAATCCGGTTTGCAAAAATATAAAAAACGGATTTAGGTAAATATTTTTCTTGAAAACGGCTTTATCTAATTTAAACTCAAATTCGTATGGAAAAAACCAAAACAGATTTATCTTTAAATTAGATAAATCTGTGTGAAGAAATGTATCAGGGGTATTTTTGGATTATCATATTTTGTGGAGTTATAACTTGATAAGGTGGGGGTACAAAAAAAACTCAATAATCAAACACACGTAAGAATTACTCAAAATTGTTGGTCTTTCATGGACACAACTTTTGAGCAAGGGTGATACTTCATACAACCCCCAAGCTACTCAGTAGACACCCTCTCACTCTCAAAATCCCTTCCCTTTCCCTTTCCCTCTCACTCACTATAAGAAAAATGCGTTTTTCCGGCGGAAAAAATTCGCCGGAAATGCACCAAATCCGCCGGTAAAACGCTCGTAGGTAACGGTTTCCGGCGGAATTTCCGCCGGTAATTTCCAGCGGATTTTTCCACCGAAATTTTTTTTTCAATAAAATTCCGCCGGAAATTCAAAAAAACCGCCGGAAATGTCGCCGGAACATTTCCGGCGGATTTTTTGAATTTCCAGCGGATTTAAAAAAAATAAAATAAAAATTAATTTTTTTTCGAATTTTATATTTAAATAAATAAGACGTAATAGAAAAAAATTAGAATGAGAAGTAATAGAATTAGAAGGAAGAAAAATTAGAATGAATAAAAATGAAAGAGAGTTGTGTAAAACAAAGAATGAATGAGAGTATGAGAATGAAGAAATAAGAATAAGTGAGAAGGAAGAAGAATGAAGAAGAGAGAATGAATGAGAAGGGAGATTGTGTAAAAAAAAAGAATGAAAGAGAGAATGGAAAAATGATATAGGAGAGAATAAGAATGAAGAAGTGAGAATGAATAAAGATGAATGAAAGTATGAAAATGAAAAAATAAGAAGAAGTGAGAAGAAGAAGAATGAATGAGAAAGAAGAAGAAGAGAGAAATGTAGAAGGGTGTAGGAGAAAGTGAGAAGAAAATAAGAGTGAAATGAGAGAATGAGAAGAGTGTATGAGAAAGTTTTATTTATAAGAAGCTGAAAACGTTCTGGCGGAATTTATAACAGTTCCGGCAGATTTTTCAATTTTTTTATTATTTTTTAACAATAAATCCGCCGGAAATTCAAAAAAATCCGCCGGAAATGTTCCGGTGACATTTCCGGCGGTTTTTTTTTGCAATTCCGGCAGATTTATTTTAAATAAAAAAAAATTATTATTATTTTTTTAAAAACCGCCGGAAATTCAAAAAAAAGCGCCGGAAATGTTCCGGCGACATTTCCGGCGGTTTTTTTGAATTTCCGGTGGTTTTTTTTAAAAAAAAATAAATAATTTTTTTTATTTAAAATAAATCCGCCGGAAATGCAAAAAATTCCGCCGGAAATGTCACTGGAACATTTCCGACGGTTTTTTTTTTTAATTTCAGGCGGATTTTTTTAAAAAAAATTTAGTTTTTTTTAAATTTTAAAAAAATCCGCCGGAAATGTAAAATTTCGTCGAAAATTCAAATTTTTGCCGCCGGAAATTTACCGACGGAAAAAATCCTCCAGAAATGCAAAATTTCCGTCGGAAACGTACCGGCGGAAAAATTCCGCCGGTAATACGCGTTTTTCTTGTAGTGACTCTCACACACACACCCTCCATTTCATCTCTTCTTATACCTCCGAACCCTACTGATAAATCTATTTTTAGAGTCTTTTTAATAGTTATTTTTCTTAAGTTTATTTGGTATTTTAATTATATTTTTGAGCTATTTTACTACAAATATTTACTTTTTATTTTCAGGTGTTATTTTGAAGCAAAA
This sequence comes from Astragalus membranaceus, assembly GCA_039519185.1. Taxonomy (NCBI): domain Eukaryota; kingdom Viridiplantae; phylum Streptophyta; class Magnoliopsida; order Fabales; family Fabaceae; genus Astragalus; species Astragalus membranaceus. The sequence continues at coordinate 54,061,014 of CM076854.1, read as the reverse complement.
GAGAAAATATGAGGAAAAATGAAGAAACAAAGAAAATATTTGAGGAGGAACAATTTTTAAGACCGCTTGGCACTCAAGAGGGCGCCAAGCAGCAAAACTGGCGCAGCACAGGGCGCCAAGGGCGCCAAGCAGCAAAAACTGGCGCAGAGCCTGCGCACGACCCTGGCACATAGGCGCACGACCCTGGTGCAAAACTGGCGCAGAGCAGCCAAAATTGACTGGCCAGGGCGCACGACCCTGGCACATAGGCGCACGACCCATGCTTGCCAGCAATGCAGAACAGCTGTTGCCAGCACAAGGCGCACGACCCAAGCTCCATAGGCGCACGACCCTGGTGCAAAACTGGCGCAGAGCAGCCAAAATTGACTGGCCAGGGCGCACGACCCAGGCACATTGGCGCACGACCCTGGCGCCAGATAAGTCAATTTTGGCTGCACTCACTTGCTGATGGCTTTCCTTGCCACTTGATTTGCCACTTTTTTTATGACCATTTTTCCCCTCCTCTCAAGTACCTTAGACCTCATATTTTCCTATAAATAGAGGCTTGATCCTCACTTGTAAGTAGACTTGAATTTTGTGAGAAAATCCATGACAAGGTTTCCTCTAAGATTCATGACTTCACTTTACTTTCTCGCTTTTTACTTTCTCGCTCTTTACTTTCCTGCTTTTTAATTTCTTGCTCTTTTACTTTCTCGCTTTTTACTTTCTCGCTCTTTACTTTCTTGCTTTTTAATTTCTTGCTCTTTTACTTTCTCGCTTTTTACTTTCTCGCTTTTTAATTTCTTGTTTTTTAATTTCTTGCTCCTTTACTTTCTCGCTTTTTACTTTCTCGCTCTTTACTTTCTTGCTTTTTAATTTCTTGCTCTTTTACTTTCTCGCTTTTTACTTTCTCGCTTTTTAATTTCTTGTTTTTTTAATTTCTTGCTCATTTACTTTCTCGCTTTTTACTTTCTCGCTCTTTACTTTCTTGCTTTTTTTCTTGCTCTTTACTTTCTCGCTTTTTACTTTCTCGCTCTTTACTTTCTTGCCCTTTAAATTCTTGCTCTTTTACTTTCTCGGTTTTTAATTTCTTGCTCTTTTACTTTCTTGTCATTTACAATTCTGCTATTTATAATTTTGCAACTAACCGCTTTCTTTTATTCCTCGCTATTTAACTTTATGTCTTTTCTTCTTCTTCTTCTTCTCTCATATTTAATATGAGTGAGTAGATACAAAGTCTTGGGTTATTGGGAGTAATCCAATGATAGGTCCCTAGTAATTCCCAAGACTATTCTCCACTCCAAATTGTTTTATATTTCAATCTAATTTTATTGTCCTTCAAATCTTATTTTAAACATCAAACGAAGAACCGAAAGGTGAAGTATTGATGTTGGAACTATGAAATTAGACAAGGGAATTCAAAACATGAGAATAGTTTTGAAACTCTTGAGACATTATAAAGGTGTTATGCTTAATGGGTTTTGGTGACAATCAACCATGAGAATAGGCTTGATTGTTAGTTCAAAACACGCTCTTGTACTCTGAAAGGAGACATTAGTTATATTTGCTGCCTTGTCTTTGAAATATATTACTCTTATAAATTGTTGAATAGTCTAAAGAAATTATTTTGGTTCCTCATTGTTGTGATAAAACCATAAACCTGAGATTGTTTTTATTTCTAAATTTTACATCTCCTAAAAACCATTTCTTTTCAGTTAATCAAACTTTGGAAAATTAAATTGGTAATCACCTAGGCTCTCCCTGTGGATCGATAACTCTTTTATTACGCGATACGACTCGTGCACTTGCGAGCCAATATCACCTACCCTTCTCTTCTCTTCTCCCTCAGTTTCACACTCTTCTCCCTCAATCTCGCACTCTTCTTCTCCCACATTGCTTCGTCGTCGCATTTTACGGTCTCACAGGTAACCATTTCCTTCGTTTTCGCATTTTGGTTTTTTTTTTCTTCTGGTTTTCGCATGGTTCGGAGGAGAACCACCGAACGGGTTCGACCCATAACCTCCGAACCATGTGAAGTTTGCTGCCTGATCTGTTGTTGTTGCATGGTTCGACGCAGAACCTCCGAACTGGTTCGACGCAGCGTGGTCCGAACGGGTTCGACGCAGAACGTCCGAACCACACTGATTTAGAATTTTCTGAATTCTAACTGTTTTTTTAATTTTTTTTAGTATGGCAAAGACAATGGGTGGTGGTAGTTCTAGTCAGAGACATGATGATGATGAGAGAGTTCATCCTACGGCATCCGTCCGCAACAGGAATGCTCAGAATAATCCACGTGCACGTGGACGCGGACGCGGAAATAACATCCCACCGCATGCTGATGCTGCATTGCGATATAATGAATATGAGCGTGATACACAGTAGTTGTATTGTTTTTTGTTTTTTATGAACACATTTGGCTCTGTAAGACATATTTATTTATATATATGAGTAGCGGATTATTTATATGTGTTTGTTGAAAATCAGGTAGTTCAGAAGTTGTTAAAAATATGCTGCTTAATTAATTTCAGGACTCGTTAAGATTATAATAAAAGCTGTATGTGGTACAGCAGTTTGCTGCCAAAACTCCGAACCAGTTTGGTGCCAAAAATCTGAATTGGTTCGGTGCCCAAAATCCGAACCTGTTAAAAACCCTAAAATGGGTGTGCATGTGCGTTGAAATTAAAAATAACATACTCGGTACTTATGGTCCGAACGGGTTCGGTACTTCTGGTCCGAACCATTGTAAATACAGAAGAAAAAAAGTGTGCACAAGATTCATTAATGGCAATTTGGTCTTTTCACGCGTTTTGGGGGGTGTTCACTGAATAGAGGGGGGTTGTACGAAGTATCACCCTTTGAGCAATAATAACCAAAGTTGACGTCCCTTTTTGGCTTCAAGGGAGAAAAATGGCGTCCGTGAGAGAGAATGGTGGTTGTGGAGAGATGACCAAGTGCAGAGGATCTATGAAACTATTGTGAGAACTAAATATTCTAATAGTCCACTTTTAAAAAAATGTTAGTCTTTCGTCGATCATTTATAGGATTTGAATCATGTACTTCCTCCATCGTACTCCTTCGTGCCCCTAATTATGATTGTGATCTTATGAGAACGTAAAGGCTTATAGACTTCTGGCAATTGAAAACAAAATGGCTAAAGAAAAAGCCGAGAGGTAAGAAAGAAAAAAAACAACAAAGAGTGAGATGTGTTATGCTGATGAAACTCATCAATCTCGTTGCTTTGACTCAGTCCTTAAATATTGTATTGTTTTTCTTTCCGATTTTAGATCCACCATTGTAATCATCACACCATCGCATTACTGTGAAATGTAATTCAAAGTGCTATTAGGATGTAGTTTACTGTTTTAGTTGATTTAATCTATTAACTAACTACATTTGGTTAGTGTGAAAACAGAACAATGCAATTGTATAAATACTTGAATCTAATACATAGTTAAGTGGTCATTCTGTGCACGTGTGCTCAACTCTGTGTGAGGGTTGTAGTGTGAGTGAGTGAGGGTGTGGAGCAATTCTGCTCCAACAAATTGGCATCCAAATTAGTGTTCATGATCTTGGGCTCCATAGTGATGTGGCGATGGCGAATTTGAATTTGAGCAATGGTAAATTTCCGGCCAAACTACCATTTCTTGATGAGAAGAACTGCGAGCAGTGGGTGGTGCAAATGAAGGTTGTCTTTCACTTCCAAAATGTATTTTAGGTGGTTCGTGACGGCGTTACAAAGATTGGCGGTGACGCAACGTAAGCACGGAGAACAGCGAATCACGATCATGAGTAGAAAAATGGCAAGGCTCTCTCATAAGTTTCATGGAATAAATGAAGAGTAAAAAGGAATAAAATCTCATGATTGAAAGGTATTATTATTCAATGAATTCATGAATACAACAGTTGCTTATTTATAGCAACAAAGGTACATCGTACACAGCCTGGCAACGATTGTGCAGAATCAGAAAAGGACAAAATGTAGTGGATTGGATCAGATTGTCTAACAGAATTGAGGTGGAGAGAAGGTATCCAATGAATCATCAGAGAATTAGGATGCTTCTAGAACATCAACAGCTGGCTTCTTTTCTTCAATGGTATTTGCAATATTTTCTTTGTCCATGTCATCTTTGACTATTGCTGATTCATCAAGTGAGGTTGACTTTAATACCTCCCCGCAAGCTTGACCATGATATATGTTTATCATGCCAAGCTTGGACAAAAAAGGGGTGAACATAGTGGGTGTGAGAGCCTTTGTAAAAAAATCTGCAAGTTGTCCTTTGGATGATATTGGCAGTAGCTTCATCATTCCATTTTGAAGTTTTTCTCTCACAAAGAGGCAATCTATTTCAAGATGCTTTGTTCTCTCATGGAAAACAGGGTTAGCAGCTATATGTATAGCGCTCTCGTTGTCACAAAATAATGCTGGAGGTCTGTCAAAAGAGACTCCCAAGTCAGATAAAACTAGAGTAACCATTGAAGTTCACAAGTGGCAGTTGACAATGCTCTGTATTCTGCTTCGGATGAAGATCTGGAAACTGTCTGCTGCTTCTTTGTTCTCCAAGAAACCAATGACGAACCAATAAAGAAACAATAGCCTGTGATGGATTTTCTGGTGTCAATGCAGTTGGCCCAATCTGCATCTGCGAATCCAGTGATTTGACAAATGGAATCTCTGGGAAACAGCAGCCCTCTACCAGGATTACCCTTCAAATATCTTAACACTCTACAAGCAGTATTATAGTGAATCACAGTTGGGGAATTGATGTGTTGACTGAGCTGTTGGACAGCAAATGTGATGTCTGGTCTTGTAATAGTGAGATACAAGAGCCTTCCTATCAACCTTCTGTAGGAACTCACATCTTTATATAGTTCTCCAGAGTCTTGATGCAATTTTACATTGGCATCTAATGGGGTCAACACAGGTTTGGAAGCCAAACAACCAGTTTCATTGATAAGATCTAAACAATATTTTCTTTGACATATCATAATGCCACTTTTAGACTGAGAGACTTCTAATCCCAAAAAATACTTCAAAGTTCCTAAATCTTTGATTTTGAAATTATCATCAAGCACATGCTTAATTCTGCTGATTTCAGTCATACAATCTCCAGCTAAAATCACATCATCAACATAAATTAATAAGGCAGTGAATTTTTCACCTTTGTGCAGTGTGAATAGAGAGTGGTCTGCAACAGATTGTTTATAGCCTTCAGATATGAGAAGTTGAGTTAGCTTTTCGTACCATTTTCTGCTGGCTTGTTTCAAGCCATACAAGGACTTCTTGAGTTTGCATACTTGAGCATTCTTGGAACATTGCACCCCCTTTGGAACTTCCATGTAGACATCTTCATGTAGGTCCCCGTGCAAGAATGCGTTGTTAACATCTAATTGGTGTAAGAACCAGTTTTTCATAGAAGCAACAGCAAGAAGTGTCCTGACAGTTGTCAGCTTGGCTACTGGGCTGAAAGTGTCAAAGAAGTCAAGTCCCTCCACTTGATTGTAACCTTTTTCCACAAGTCTGGCTTTGTACCTTTCAATTGTACCATCCGACCTATGCTTAATCTTGTACACCCATTTGTTGCCTATGGGTTTCACATTGTAGGGTAAATCAACAAGCTCCCAAGTTCCATTCTTATCTAATGCTTCTAACTCAGCATTCATTGCTTGGACCCAAGAGGGATTCTTACAAGCCTCTTCATATGATTGTGGCTCAATATCACTATTTAAAGAGTTAGAAAAAATTCTCTGTGCAGTGGACAGTTTTGATATTGAATGAAAGCTTTGAATAGGATAGAAAATACCTGAAGAAGCAGCTTTAGGTGTGGATGTTGAAGAGTTGCATATATACTCAGAGAAATAAGATGGTGGATGTGTCTCCCTTGTTGATCTTCTTGGCTCTGTATCTGCACAGGCAGGTGTCTCTGCAGGAACTTCATTAACAGACTGTGCAAGCTGTGTTTCTTCATTAACAGGGGCAGGTTCTGTTGTGTCACAAGAATTCTGAGAAAAGTAGTTCCATTGTGAAGTGTTCTGAGAATTCTTGTATGGTAAAATCTTTTCATGATAGGTGACATTTCTAGAAACAAATAATTATCTACTGTTTATGTCCAAAAGGACAGCACCCTTCACACCAGTTTTGTATCCTAAAAAGACACATTTCCTCCCCCTTGGTTCTAGCTTAGACCTATGTGCTTGTAGATTGGATGCATAACAGAGACAACCAAAGACTTTCAGTTTCTTCAAATCAGGCAAAGCACAATGAATAAGTTGGAAGGGAGATTTGTTTTGTAGGAGAGGGCTAGGGACACAATTAATAATGTAAGTAGCATGCAAGATAGCATATGGCCAGTACAGTTTTGGAAGTTTGGACTGAAACAAAAGTGCCCTTCCTACATTGAGTATATGTTGATGCTTCCTCTCAACTCTCCCATTTTGTTGGGGTGTTTCTACACAGCTAGTTTGGTGAATTATACCCTTTTGTGCATAAAAATCAGGTATAAGGAACTCTGGGCCATTATCACTTCTAATGATTTTGACTCTAGTTTCATATTGATTTTCTATCATGTTGACGAAGGCTTTTAAGTAGGAACTTGTTTCACCTTTTGTTTTAAGAAGAGTCACCCATGTGTACCTACTATAGTCATCTACTGCAGTTAAAAAGTATTTATGACCATGAATAGAAACTATTGAAACTGGACCCCAAATATCAAGGTGTATTATTTCATAAGGTTTGGTAGCCTTACTAGCACTAAGACTGTAAGGAAGTCTTTTGTGCCTAGCATAATGGCATACATCATAGACAGAGCCTTCATCAGGCTTTACAAAGGGAAAATCACTACTTAATAACTTCATTCTATTATTAGACAGATGACCTAGTCTAAAATGCCATAGGGCAGCTTCAGGTAGCCTCTCTGTGCTTGCTTCTCTGACAGAAACTTCATTCAACTTCTTGACTTCTATCTCTAAGTATATAAGACCTTCAAACATCACACCCAAACCAATCTTCTTCCTGGTTTTTATGTCCTGTATCTGACACATGGGACCAGAGAAATTAACATCAAAATCAACTTTAACACCAGCAAGTAGAAGTTTAGGAACTGACAGTAACTTGATGTTAAAACCAGGCACACAGAGTACATTGTTGATGCAAAAATCAGGTGTGAATTCAACAGTTCCTGTATATTTAGCAAGAACAGTTTGTCCATTTGGGAGTGTGATACTTATAGGTTTTATAGCAGTATAAGTTTTGAAATGTTTCAAAGAGCTACATATGTGATCAGTAGCTCCTGAATCAATAATCCATGAGCCTAGATGTGATCGTGTCAAAGAGCAAGCTAAAGGAAATATACCTTTGAGGGCTTCAAAAACATCAGACTTAGTTACCATATTTGCTTTGCTTGATGAGATGTTCTGAGCAATCTTTGTCTCTTCAATCAGATTCAATAACTTTTCATACTTCTCTTGTGAGATACCAACCTTGCTTTCTTTTATTTCTTCTTTCTGCTTCTGCTCAAGACCAGTAACAGAGTTGGCAGCGCCTGTCTTTTGCCAATGGGGAGGAAGCCCATGCTTCTTATAGCACACATCAATTGTGTGACCAGTTTTACCACAGTGAGTACATACCCTGCCCTTATAGTTGGATGAGTAACCACCCTTTCCTCTTCCTAGACTCTTCTTGTTGTCAGCAGAAACATTTGCAGCTATGATTTTTGTCTCATCAGAAGCAATGAACTGTCTCTCATGTTGGATTACCATGGAAAAAATCTTGTTCAAGCTAGGTAAGGGTTCCATTAATAGTACTTGAGACTTAACCACAGCAAAGTTTTCATTTAGACCAGTCAAAAAACGAATAGTCTTGTTCAGTGTGTGGTGTTTCTGTGCAAGTGTTATACCAGAATTACAGACACATTTCCTAGGGCAACCACAAGATGGTTTAGGCATATACACTTCAAGTTCTTCCCACAAAACTTTCAACTCAGAGAAAAACTCAGTTACACTAAGAGAACCTTGTTTTAAAGCATGAATTTCACACTGCAGTTCAGAAATCTTAATTAAGTCACCCTGAGAAAATCTTTCTTTTAATTCTTTCCAAACATCCATTGCATTTTCAAGAAAAATGATGCTCTGACCGATAGATTCAGCAACAGAATTAACAATCCATGAATGAACAAGAGTATTACATCTATTCCATGCCTTGTAAGTAGGATGAAAATCATCAGGTACCTCAATCGTGCCATCCACAAAGTCAAATTTGTTCTTACCAACAAGAGCACGCCTCATTGATCTGGCCCAGCTGTGATAGTTCACTCCGGTTGTGCTTAGAACAGGGGTGACGGTGACAGATCCTGGTCCATCGCCCGGGTGCACATAATAGACACTGGTAATATCAGCTGCCGGCGAAGGTGGAGGTGGATTTTGAACTCCAGATCCGGAAGCATTGTTGGCTGATCGATTCGGTGCCATTGTTGTAATGTGATGAAAAATATATGGAAGAAAGAAAAAAAGGACAAGGTATTCAGAGTAATTGCTCTGATACCATCATAAGTTTCATGGAATTCATGAAGAGTAAAAAGGAATAAAATCTGATGATTGAAAGGTATTATTATTCAATGAATTCATGAATACAACAGTTGCTTATTTATAGCAACAAAGGTACATCGTACACAGCCTGGCAACGATTGTGCAGAATCAGAAAAGGACAAAATGTAGTGGATTGGATCAGATTGTCTAACAGAATTGAGGTGGAGAGAAGGTATCCAATGAATCATCAGAGAATTAGGATGCTTCTAGAACATCAACAGCTGGCTTCTTTTCTTTAATGGTATTTACAATATTTTCTTTGTCCATGTCATCTTTGACTATTGCTGATTCATCAAGTGAGGTTGACTTTAATACTCTCTTTCAGATTCATCAATGCATAAACTCAGGTGTTTGAGGAGATCGTGCAGTTTGAAACAGCGAAAGAGACATGTGACACTTTGGCGAAGGCTTACGTTGGTGATGACAAGTTGAAGAAGGTGAACTTCAAACATTGAGGCGTCAATATGAGCACTTGCATATGGGTTAACAAGAATTAGTTGCTCAGTTCTTTTATCAGTTAGTTACCTTACTAATCAAAACAGAACATGTGGAGAGGATGTAATAGAGTTGATGACAATAGAGAAGGTTCTGAGAACCCTAACTCCCAACTTTGATCACATTAAGGTGGCATTTGAGGAGTCTAAAACTCTCTCTAGGATGAAATTAGAAGACTCTTAGGGATCACTTGAAGCTCATGAATTACGCATCAAAGAAATAAGTAATGACAAAGAAAGAGTCATTGAGCAAGCTCTTCAGGCACAGTTCAATAAGAAAGGAGGTAATGAAGTGTGGAAGAAGAAGAAGAGAAAACACTTGGAGGTAATCTCTATTTGTCACCTTCATAGATGATTATACTAGAATGATGTGGGTTTATTTGCTTAAAAGGAGGAGTGAGGTTTTTGATATGTTCAAAGAATTTAAAAATTGATTGAGAATCAAAGTGGTGAGACAATCAAATTTCTAAGAACAGATGGTGGAGGTGAATATACCTCTGGATTTTGAGAAATGTGGTAAGAGTGTACGTGTTGTGCATGAAGTGATAACACCGTATACTCCTCAACACAATGGAACTCTTGGGAGGCGAAATAGGACAACTTTGAACATGATTAGGAGTATGATGAAAGAGAAGAAAATGACGCTACTTCTGGGGAGAAGTTATTTCCACAATAGGTTATATACTAAACAGAAGTCCCACTAAGAGGTTGCAAGATCACATTCCCAATGACAAATGGATGAACAAGAAGCTAGATGTGACCCATTTCAGAACTTTTGGCTCTCTATGCTACATAAACATTCCAGAATCGTTTAGAAGGAAGCCGAATTATAGAGCTCAACCCATGATCCTTGTGGGATATCACAATATTGATGCTTACAAGTTAGTTGATCCTGATAAGAGGAAAACAATCGCAAGCAGGGTGTTGTTTTTGAAGAGAGGAAAGGATGAAAGTGGAATTCTGCAGGTCCAAGCAGTCCTGAGAATGATGCGTTGGTTGACTTGGAGAGTGAACAAGGTCAAGAAAATGATGTAGCAACAGAAGGTGAAGTGAAAATCAGGATATCACAGAGGAACAAAAGAAGGTGATTTGCTGTTGGGTGCAATGATTACCGAAGTTAAAACAGTTAGCTGGGAGGATGCCTTAGTTAATCAGAATTGGAAGCTATCAATGGAGGAAGATCTAAGGGCTATTCCGAAGAATAATACGTGGGAACTAGTCACTCTTCCAGAGGGGAAAAGGCCTATAGATGTGAAATGAGTTTTTATAACCAAGATCAAACCAAATGGAGAGGTGGCTAAGTATAAAGCAATACTATTTGCAAAAAAAAATTTATACAAAAACCTGGTCTAGACTTTAATGAGGTGTTTGCACCTGTTGACTGTTGTTGCAAGGATGGAAACCATTAGATTGGTTTTGGCTTAGTAAGTCAGAGAAGGTGGAACATGAGTCAACTTGATATTAAATCTGCATTTCTGAATGGGCCTTTGGAGGACGAAGTTTATATGAACCAACCACCAGATTTTGAGTCTCGAAAGCATAAGGACAGTGTGTTGAGATTGCAGGTGATAACTGTTATACCCCAATTTTGTCCGTCTTCTTTTTCTAGTTTTAGTCGTTTATTTTATTTAAATCGCGTTTTGAAGTCGCGTGATTACGAGAATTATCAGTATGGCGTCTCAGTTACTAATCCTGGTCAATTTCAATGACCCTGTTCGACTAAATCGAAATACCGTTGTTTTAAATTAGGCATGCACGCGAATGATCGATCGTTTCGTGCGTTCTTTAATTTAATCTTCGTATTTGGATTTAGTCGAACCTAATTGGGACTAACAAAGTCATTTTTCTCGCGATCGGGCTTGTCGTTTCAATTTGGGCTTAAGAACGCGATTCCAAGTTAATTTTTAGCGTTTTTAGTTAACATGCCCATTTTTCTATTTTTGGGCCTCGTTTTAGCGTATTTGTTTAGTCTGGCCCGTTCTCGTCTTTGTATTTGGCCCGACTCCTTTTTTCTTGTTATTAATCTTATTTTGTTTATATAATTTATTTAAGCAATATAGCATCAAAAAATAATTCTATTTAATTTTATTTACAACTTAGGAGAGTTCAAAGGTCCAAATGTCCAAAAAATACAAAAAAAATTACATCAAAAAAAGGCCCAAATGGCCAGATCCGAAAATGAGCATTTGAGGAGCAGATTAGGGTTTCCTAGCAGCACTCCAAGCTGCTACAGCTGCTGATGGGCTCGGATCCAAACCTGAAAAATTATTCAAAGCCCAGTCAAAATACAATTAATGCCTAAACCTGGAAATGTAGTATAAAACAGCAGTCAACAGCAGCAGCAAAGGACACAGACAGAAAATTCATACAGAAAAATCATACGTTCTTATAAAATTAGGATTTCATACCAAAAGGAGGAACAACAGCGGTAGCAATAAGGATTCAGCAATAGCAGCCAAACGAGAGAAGCAACAGTAGAAATAGTAACTAAAAAGCGAGTATCATAAGCTGGACACGAGGTTGGTCTACACTTTTTTTTGTTTTGGTTCATTTTGGTTTTTATGAAGTCTAATTTGTAAATAAGTTTTTCTGATAAACTGTAATCAACAATAGGTCCAAACAGTATATGTGATTAAAAAATAATCAAACGTTTCAGCTTAGGTTTCGTTGATGCTGTAAATAAATTAGAATTAGGGAAAATTAGTGTAGGGTTTCAGAATCAGTTTTTAGAAAACAAAATTAGCAATTAATAGAAATATTTGTTAGTAATAATAAATTAGGGTTTAGAGTTCCTTTTGATAAATAACTAAAAAGCAAGAAATCAAAAAACAAGAGAAACAGAAGCATACGAAGGAATAGATTAGGAAAAGGAAAAAATATAAAAAAAAAAATGTAAGAACCGAAACCTTGCCTGCTAGCTCCGACCACCGTAGACGGTGGTTGTTGGCCGTTCTGCCTCAAACTGTCGCGAGCCACCGTTAATGCTCCATCATCACCGAAGGCCACCGCCGTCAGTCTTCGTCCTCCCGTCAGCCCTTGTCCTCCCAGAGAAACAAAAAACAAACATAAAAAATAGAGGATCAGAACTAGAAAGAAGAAGAAGAGAACCGTAAAACAAAAAAAATAGCGAAACTCACCTCCTTAGAGTCCAACCACCGCAGACGGTGGTCGTTGGCCGTGAACCGTCGCGAACCTCCCCATAGCTCCCACCGCTGTCGTCGAAACACCCTCCTCATGTTCACACCACCACGTGCTTCGCTGTCACCGGCGCACCAACTCCTTGGCCAGCACCGTTCTGTCGCCTTCGACCTTCGTAGAGCGCCACTTCCTCCACCACTGTCCTCTCTCGTCGAAACTCCTCTCTCTCTCTTTCGTTCTCTCTTTACGGCGAACGACCTGCTCCCTTTTTCCCTCTCCCACTCTCACGAAATCTCTCTCTCCCCGTGAATCCTCTCCTGATTTCTCTCCCTTTCCTTATCCAGAATGTTGGTGCGGCGCAAATGGGGGGAAAAATGAGATTTAGGGTTCGAGAGAGAAAGGGGGAGGACGGCGCCGCGTGAGAGGTGAGAGAATTAGGTTTAGGTTTCTGAAAAAAATACCTTATGTAGTGTGGAAGCCCAGGGGCGTTTTAGTCATTTCAGTTTAACTCAATACTATTTCCACCCCTCATTTCCCATTATGCACCTCCCTACGCTAGCCCATAAATTCGCAGGTCAGTCTACAAACTGGGCTTCTGTTTTTCACACCCCCGTTTTCAATAATACAACCCCCTTCTGCAAACTGCACCCCATTTTACTGCTACACCCTCCTTTCTCATTTTTTTATTTAATTTATTTCTCTTCAAGACAAAATAGTTTCTCATAAATCAAAAACTTTGTTAATAGTCTTGTGAAGCCTTTGCTTGCAGGATTATTAACAACGAGGTACTAGTGGTGATCACTTGGAGCCTTTGCTCAATTGATCATCATGAATGCCTAATTTTTTCTAAAGATTTTCACTAAATCAAAAACTTTGTTAGTAGTCTTGCGAAGCCTTTGCTTGCATGATTATTAACAATGGAGTACTAATGGTGGTCACTTGGAGCCTTTGCTCAATTGATCATCATGAAAGCTCAATTTTCACAATTAAACAAGATAAAAAAACAAAAACCGTTTTCCAAACAAACAAGAACTACGTAGCTTTGAATTCTCCATCGCACCGGGAGATACGTAGGAGCGGGCCATGTCCCGTCAAGCACTTCTTTCTAAAAACCCTTTTTTTTCCTTTCTCTCCAAATATAAAAATTTTATTAAGTTCTTTAATTCATTTTCAATAAAAAATAAAGAGGCAAATTAGATATTTTTCAAATCAACACTTAAAACCACACATTTAATTAAAGGTTCCCTCTCACTAGAGAGGACGTGTGAGGTGCTAATACCTTCCCCGCGCGTAACCGACCCCCGAACCCAAAACTCTCAGTTTTCAAAGGCCAATCGCTTTCCAAAAAAAGGTTTTCCTAATATTTTCCTTAATAAATATTGGTGGCGGCTTCATTGTCTTTAGAAAAGTTGTGAACGAGGAAGGTTCTCCTTCGGGGGCTTTTTCGGGCGCAACAGCTGGCGACTCCACTGGGGACTAAAAAAAATAAAAAAACATTTTTTTAAAAGTGGGTCAAGCCTAATTAATTAAGTGTGTGGTTTATATGATTGATTTGAATATGTTACTTCTTTGCTTAGTTCCTTCATGCATTTCTTCCCCTTTCTTATCATGTCCCCTTCTTCTTTGCTCCATTTCTTGAGGTAAGTAGTGCATTGTTATTGGCACCCTAGATTAGTTTATATTGGATCGATATTGAACCCTAGGATAAACAACATGCTATTTGTCTGGACTGCTTTGGATTTTCATTTGCAGGTGGGGAAGGGTAGTTATTCCTAGGTGTTGTGCCCTCAACACACACGTCACATCCTATACTTGAGAGCATTGAGTGGGGCCTAAAACCCAAGGTCTGAACAAAAACCTAGGAGAGTGGGAACGATTAGTGACTGCCATTCGTAGACCTTTGTCTGTATGGCTCTCATGAAAGTTCCGCCCAAGAGTGCGCTTTGTCATGATGCCTCACACTCGGTAGCTTTCTACGATTGTGGGTGCCATCATGAGAGAGACTTCACCTCTTGGTTGCCATTGTAAGGAAATGATTAGAACCTACATGGGAGGATTACCCCTTTCATCGACTTTAGACCCTAGGATCCCCACCCTTTGTAGGACACGGGGGCACGCCTTTGTTTGTTGCATTAGTTTAGGCATTCCTTTTTTCTTAAACTCTATTTCAAAAAATCGTAGAAAATAATATTCTTATTTTCTTACCCTCTTTTTATGTAAATGACACATCATTTCACATCCACATCATTTCACATTCACCTCATTTCACATCCACATCATTTCGCATTCACACCGTTTCGCACCATTGCATTTGCATCTAACAAAAGTTTGAAACAAAAAACTTTCATCATTTGCATTCTTCATGCATTAAAGTTTGTTTGCCGGAGATCGCAACATAACATCGAACCTTGTCATAGGTGTGTAAAAAGCAACATGGAATCCAAAGGCAAAATCACATTCAATTCGAGGTTCCCCATTGTAAAGAAGATTGATGTAACTAATTTGAAGGAGTATGCTTCCCTATTAGGTCCTATTGAGCTTCGATCCTTCGACAAAACTTATGGGAACATCTGCAAGTTATTACAGTTAGAAGTACAAGAGAGCACCATCGCCGCCCTATGTTGGTTCTACGACTCTGAGATTAGATGTTTTCTTTTCAAGAACTTCCAAATGGCACCTACCCTAGAGGAGTATGAGAAGATTCTGGGTTTTGATCGCTCAGAGGCTAGACCTTACCAGTATCAGAGGCAGTATTATTCAGATGAGAAGTTTGCTTCCTTGTTACAAATCAGTGTAGAAGAAGTGCGGTCCCACAAAGTTAAGCGTAACAAGATATTTGGGTTTCCCCAGGAGTACTTTGAAAGTTTGATGACTAGCTATGTAGCATCAAATGATTGGGTTTCTTTCAAGCAAGTACTAGCTTTGACCATCTTCGGCATTGTTCTTTTCCCTCAGATTGAGAAACATATAGATGAAACCGCTGTTGGTGTGTTCCTAGCTTTCAAGAGTGCAAAAAGTCTCATCAACCCGGTTCCCGCTATTCTCGCCGAAACCTATCGTACCTTCACCCGCCATCATGAGTTCCGAAAGAGTAAGATGTGTTGTTCCTTCCCTGTGCTATACGCTTGGTTGATCAGTCATGTGTGCATTAACAAAAGTGAAGTTGGGGACCTGCTTTCTTACACCTTGGGTTGTAATCCGAAGACTATGAGCCCTCAGGAGTGGAAGGATACTCTTAAGAATCTTGATGCTCTTCAAATTCGATGGTACTTGCACAAGTTTTGGGAAGATAGACCCTCAGTGATATTCCAATGTGGCAGTTTCCAGAACGTTCCTCTCATGGGAACACAGGGATGCATCAATTATAACCCGTCTTTGGCCTTGAGACAACTCGGGTACCCTATGCGGGACTCACCCTCCGAAGCTATGTTGTTCCGTTTTTACCTCCATGAGGGGATCCCTAAAGACGAGGACTTACTTCGGCGAGTCTTGCAAGCTTGGGAAACCGTGGTGCGGAAAAACAAGGGCGAGTTATCTAAAAGGACCACTGCTATCTCCTTCACTCAATGGCTTGAAAAAAGGATTAAGGAAACTCGATCATCCAACCAAGGAATGCCATCACTTGAAGAGAAAATACCAGAGCCTCACGTTCCCCTAATTGAAGAACTAGAAGAGGTTAAGTTGGCCTTATCGAAAGCGGAAGAAGAGAAAAGGGCTTTGCAAAACAGATTGGGAAAGGTGATGCAAGACAAGCGGAAGCTAGAAAATGAAAATGCTCTGCAAGCCGCCGCTATTGAAGCAACCAATAGGAAGCTAGAAATAGAAGAAGAGAGCAAAAGGGGAATTCAGAAACATTGGGAGGGAGCTAAAGAAAAAGTAAAGAGGTGCGCCTCGAAGATGAATGAGGCTATGGCGGAAGCAAGGGAATGGAAGAAATCATATGCCAAGTCAAGGAGGGATGAGAAAATGGTTAGAGAGGCGCTAGCTAAGTCAAAAGAGGAATTCCAAAGGATGAAGTTTGAAATGGAGAACCAAGTGGAAAACATCAGGCGAGATAGAGAGTCTATCATAGGGATCTTGAAAGAATATCAACAAGCTTTGGAGTTTGAACAAGGAAGGTCGGATGAATTGAAGAGGAACGTCCAATGCCTAAGGGAATCTTATGGGCAAGTGCAAGTAGAAAGCCAGTACTGGGAGGAACGCTTCATGGCATTAATTGGCAGAATAGAAGACCAAGAAATCATCAAGGAGCTAAGGGATGAGATTCAGCTTTGGAAGAGCAAATTTTCAAAGCTAGCAG
This sequence comes from Astragalus membranaceus, assembly GCA_039519185.1. Lineage (NCBI taxonomy): Eukaryota > Viridiplantae > Streptophyta > Magnoliopsida > Fabales > Fabaceae > Astragalus > Astragalus membranaceus. Next base: position 54,044,520 of record CM076854.1, on the reverse strand, counting down.
GGCTAGCTAATCAAGCTGTGAGAGTTGTTCCCAAGAAGCTAAGAAGAGCTGAAGCAGAAATGAACCCTTGCAACACTCCGGCCAAGGTGCGTGAGTTTGTCGAGTATTGCAAGATCCTGACAGAAGAACTCATGGAGAAGGCCAAGGGGGCAGCCGAAAGCAAGAAGAGAAAGAGGAAGGAGAAATTGAAGGCTATATGCCTCTGAAGTTCACTTTAGATCATTGCAATAATTCCTAGAAAATTGTAATTTTCTCTAAAAAAGTTGTAATTTTCTTTGGATATTGTACTTTGTCCTCAGAATATTGTACTTTGCTTTTCCCTCGAGTTTGAAGTATTCTTCCCTTTTGAATAAAGTGTGTTCGTTTTGCCTATTGTTTCCAACTTCGTTGCAAAAATAATAGCAAAAAAATAAAAAAAAAAAAAAATATAAAAATAAAATATTAGAGCTTTAGACCTACACGCCTATGACAAGACGAATTACACCGCGATTCCCGACACCCAAACAAACATAAAATCATGCATATTGCATTGCATCTGCATTCGTTTATTTAATTCTCGTGCTCATAAAGTGTATTCCCTCAATAGAAAAAGGCAAGCTGGTTCGCCAACATCGATACCTGACTCGTCTACAAGCAAGGCTCATGGGAACTAACCAGAATGACCGGGGCCGTCCTGTTATTGAAGACTTAGGAAGTGGGGAATCAGACCATGGTAATACCTCTGCTGAGGTTCCCAATACAGAGCAATTGGCTCAAGAGAATCAGGAGTTGAGAATGAAAATCGGGGCAATGGAAATACAGATGACGGAAATGATGGGCATGCTACAAGCTTTGAGGAACGGAACTGCCGCTGGAAGTCTCGCCGTCACTACCGGAGTTGCTGTCACTCTTCCCCCTCCGAGTCTCGAGACTAACACCTTTGCTCATACTTCAGGAACCAACAACCAGTGCCAACCAGTTATGCATGGGATGCCTTGGGGACTCCCATCCGGATACGCACCTCCAGGAGCCGAGGCTAATGCGGGAAGTAATCTCCTTACGGTTGCAGAACAAGTCCGACCTGTCTCAGCCACAAACAATGGAGGAGCGGGAGCGCCTCAGGGCCAAATTCAGATTCCTATTCCGCCGGGAACTCCGTTTGACTTTCATTCACCAGTAACGGTCTATCCCCCAATTCAGGGACCAATTCCTGGGAATATCACTCACTCACGTGACCCACACGTGAACCCAGCCGTAGTGGCGATGAGTAATCCTCACTACGGTGTGAATGGTTTTCCTCAGAACTACCCTGCTGAAGCTCCTCAAGCTAGAGACAGGTATCATATGTTAGAAGAGCGCTTAAGAATGATTGAAGGGTCGGGCTCTAGAGCAAGAGAAGCTCGTGATCTGTGTCTCATCCCTGATGTGGTTTTACCTCCCAAATTCAAAGTGCCCGACTTTGACAAGTACCGAGGCGTGACTTGCCCTAAAAGCCATCTGACCATGTACTATAGAAAAATGGCTGCACATTCTCATGATGACAAGTTGTTAATCCATTATTTCCAAGAGAGCCTTGCTGGAGCATCCCTCAACTGGTACATGCAACTAGAACCGTCCCATATCCATTGTTGGAAAGACTTGGCTGATGCCTTCCTCAAACAGTACCAGTACAATACAGATATGGCGCCAGACAGAACACAATTGCAGAGTCTGGCAAAAAGAGATAATGAGTCATTCAAAGAATATGCCCAGCGGTGGAGGGCTTTGGCTGCACAAGTAACGCCCCCTTTGTTAGAAAAAGAATTAGTCTTCATGTTCATGGAAACTCTGCCGCCATTATACTACGATCGGTTGATTGGTAGCGTGTCTTCCAATTTCTCAGACATGGTAATCATCGGTGAAAGACTAGAAAACGGGATGAGAAGCGGCAAGATTGCCCATGGTTCCACAGGTATAACCACCCAAAAAAAGCCATTCTCCGGATTTTCAAAGAAGAAAGAAGGAGAGACCAACGCCATCACCATAAGCCCACCTTATCAGCCACAAAACATCCCTGTCCCCCCTCAAACACGACCAACCCTTCCACCACAAAATAACTACCACAAAAGCTACCCAGACAAAAAACAGACCACCTTTGATCCCATCCCCATGTCCTATACTGACCTATTCAATTATCTTTTTACAAACAAACTCATCAATACCAGACCCATGAGACCAGTTCAACCACCCTACTTCCGAGGCTACAATCCCAATGTTACCTGTGCATTTCATGAAGGGGCAGTAGGACACCCTGTTGAGGACTGCAAGGCCTTCAAAATCGTGGTGCAAGATCTGATTGACGCCAAAGGGATAACCTTCAAACAAGAAGACCCGAGTATCACAACTAATCCGCTACCTGGTCATCAGAAACATGCAACCAATGCCATTGTAACATCCCTAATTTTTAAAGACTCGTATTATGATGCCTAGGACCGATGAATTATTTGTGGGAATAATTAGTCGTGTCTCGGTGAATTATTATCCGAGGAAAAGTCCAAAGAAATTCTATTCCAAAATTAATTGTGACTTAGTCATGGTTAATTAAAATATTTAAGCTGAAGGGCATTATTGTACTTTCACACCCAACCATTTAGTAGCTGACCCCTTTTAACATTCAGCCACACTCCCAAGTACTTAGCCATTCCACCCAATTTCAGAAATTGAAAAAAAAGGTAGAAATAGAAGGGGGGAGAGAAGAGGAAGGACGCGAAGGGAAGAGAAGAGAAGGGAGGAAGGATCACCAAAAATCTTGGTTGCATGTAAGTGTTTTAACCTCCTCTCCACTCCATTTTCGTTTTCCTTTCCAATGGTACCACTTTCAAAGCTTGATTCTCACTCTTTCCCTCATCTCCATTGATGCCCATGAAGCTCCAAGTGGTGAAAATGGTGGAGCTATGTGTTGATGACTTGCATGTTCAGTTTTGCTGTTAAGAGGAGGAAGCCTCAAGCTTGCATTTCGATTTGGGAAGGTTGTGAAAGATTTGGATTGCTGTTCTGAAGTTTCGGTTGGTGCTCTTCGGTGCCGTTCGTGAATTCTCTCGTTTCGGTCATCGCGCGTTCATCGGAACTCCTAGAACGATCGTCAACGGGTGAGTTCTACTCACGATAGGGAATTTTGATATTCTGAACTTGTTTTCGATATGGAATCCCTTGGTCACATTTTCTGTTTACAAAAGACTTAGAACTGAAAAGCGTTTTTGAGTCAAAACGGTGTTTTACGGTTTAAGTGAGATTTTGATTTAAATCGTTGAAATGAAATGAATTGTGTACTACTAGAAATATATATTCTGGAAATTTTCTGAGTTTCAGGTGATTGAAATTAGAAATCGAATCGGACGAGAACGGAGAGCGAAAATGAGAAAAATGTGAAATTCTGGTAACAGACACAGGTCGCACGGACCGTGCGCCCCTGGGCACGGATCGTGCGCCTGCTTCTGGTTGGAAGAATTGGAAACCGAACGGGACGCACGGGTCGTGCGCCCCTGGGCACGGATCGTGCGTTTCCTTCTGGTAGATGGGTCCTGAGTAGTGCACCACGCATGGGTCGTGCGCCCCTGGGCACGGGTCGTGCGTGTGGTTCTGTTACCGGCTTCCGTTTTCTCGTTTTGTTGCTCCGTTTGATCCCGAACCTTTTCTAATTTCTTTCTCAACCATTCAAAAAGGGATTGCCTCACTGAAAACCTTATTTCGAACTTGTTCAACTCTTAATTTTGAAAAGAAGTTGAAAGGTATATTGATCGAAAAACCGAAACCCTAGTATACGTGTGAGTACACCGTCTGATGGATAGAATGAATATATATTTATATATATGTCAACTGTATATGATTATAATGCCGGATGTTTATAGATTCATCAAAACGGGTTATAAGTCAATAATACATTCCAATATGATTATAATGCCGGATGTTTATGAATTCATCAAAACGGGTTATAGATCAATAAGATATAAATTATCTAATGAGCTTATGTAATTGATCCATTTGGTGATCGAAAAGATATAAATTATCTAACTCTCGAGAACTTGATGCGTATTGTCATACGTATTGCGTTGGGTGACGACCCGACAAGTAGCATACTAGGAAGGGAAGTCATGAGCCCTCACCCTAGGCCCTGATGTGTTTTGGCGTGGTCAATTCACGGGTTACCGGGATTAGTGGTCGTTGCACGGCCGGTTTATGCTAAATTAAACACACGAATCGCCGGGATTAGTGGTCGTTGCACGGTCGGCGTTTCGATTAATAACTGGTCATTTTCCTCCTAAGTAATGTTGTAAACCGGGATTAGTGGTCGTTGCACGGCCGGTTTATGCTAAGCAAGTACACGAATTGCCGGGATTAGTGGTCGTTGCACGGTCGGCATTTCGATTAATAAATAAAACATTGTTATGTCAATTTGGTTGTAACGGTTTAATGAATTGAACCGAGTGTCAGTGAGGGGGCACGGTAGGACTCACTGAGATAATGTTATCTCACCCTATCCATATTTGTTGTTTTTCAGAGAAGCAGGGAAAAAGAAAGACTATTGTGCACGAGTAGTTGATATACTCTTGGAGGTGCTGAAGACATAGTCATTTGATCCTTTGTTCTTTTGTTGTCTTATTGGTTGTATAACTTGTATTGATATACTCTTGGAGGTGCTGAAGACATAGTCATTTGATCCTTATGTTTCTGTTTTAAGTTTTTGGACTTGGGTATTGTAATCGACTCGGTATGGAACCGATAAACTTCTATTTTATGAAGTAATGTTATTTCCGATTATGTTTTATTTCGGAAAAAGTTTGTATGTCCAAAACTTAAACAGGAACTGCGTCCTCTGAATTTTTCCGCATCTGTGCACCTTCGGTGTTTCTACATGTTAGAAATACCGGGGCGTTACAGCCATCCATGATATGGGGAGTCAATCCTTAATTAGAACTGTGGAGTGTATCCAAACACCCTTAGAGGTTATTCATGCAGAGCTATGCAAATTCGGGGTCATTGAGAGAGGATGTACTCGGAAAGAAGTATGTGTTGATGATAATTGTGTCGGAACATGTGAGACCTTCAAGACAGTTTTGCAGGACCTGTTGAATCGTCATATAATCCAAATGGGTGTGCAAAGGAAAGAGGAGGATGTGCTGACCTTTGAATCAGATAGGAATGGAAATGTTCAGGTACCTATTGAGGTCCCGTATAGCCGAAAGCCGATCGTGGAGAGACCTAAGACCATTGTGATTCCTGTCCCAGCTCCTCATCAAAAGAACAATGCTGTTCCAATGAGCTATGGGGTGTCAGTTCCAGTTCAGACGCCTCAGGTTGTTCCCGATGTCACCAACATTGTGGGAAGCAGCGGAGTCACTAGAAGCGGACGTGTTTATGCCCCTGAAGTCCTGAAAGAAGGTCCCTCAAAGGAGGAGGAGCAAAGAATTCGCAAAGGCAAAGCGCAAGAACCCAAGGAAAGTAGGAAAGTGTCAGAACAAGAAGCCACTGAATTTCTGAAGATCATGCGTCAGAGTGATTACAAAGTGGTGGACCAGCTGCACCACACTCCTGCAAAGATCTCTATCATGTCCCTACTGCTCAATTCTGAGGTTCACCGTGCAGCCCTAATGAAAGTATTGAATGAAGCCCATGTAGCTCAGAACATCACTGTTGACCAGCTCGATGGCATTGTAGGGAATATTGTTGCATCCAATTATATTACTTTTACCGATGATGAGCTCACCCCTGAGGGAAAGGGGCATAATCAGGCACTTCACATTTCAGTTAGATGTGGTGAATATACACTCTCCAGGGTCCTCATCGACAATGGATCCTCTTTGAATGTCATGCCCAAATCTACTATGAGCAGATTAAATGTAGACTGTTCATATATGAAGCCTAGCTCAACACTAGTTAGGGCATTTGACGGATCCAAGAAGGAGGTTATGGGAGAAATGGAGTTCCAGATGCAGATAGGGCCAGAAGTATTTTATGTGAATTTTCAGATCATGGACATTGCATCGTCCTACAGTTGTCTCCTAGGGAGACCCTGGATTCATGCTGCCGGTGCTGTTCCTTCATCCCTCCACCAAAGGCTTAAGTTTGTAGTCGACGACAAGCTGATAGTCGTTTTTGGAGAAGAAGAGTTCATCGTTAGCAAGCCTCATCCCTCTCAATACATTGAGGCTGCAGAAGAATCACTTGAATCTGCCTTTCAATCACTAGAAATTGCAAATGCTGCTTTTGTGGGGGAAGAGGCCTCGTTGCCCGTACCAAAGATATATAACGCTGCTATCATGGTAGCCAAAGTCATGCTGCAAAATGGTTACCAGATCGGAAAAGGGTTGGGAAAGTACGAGCAAGGAGTTCTGACGCCGGTTCAGCTGCAAGGGTACAAGGATAGGCGTGGGTTAGGATATTGGCCCACTCAGGCTGACAAGAAGAGAACGGCTGAGGAAAAGCGAGAAAGGAGGCTAGCTAAGCTTCAGGGACGAGAACCAGGCTTGAAGAAGATTCCTACCTATGATCTCTCTCGGAGCTTTAGGAATGCGGGTATGCTGGACCCCAATCAGGTGGCCGTCATTGAGGAAGAATCAGTTGTGGAAGACAAAGGCGTGGACTTGGTGCGTCGCAGTGCTGCAGATGAAGAGCTTGATAATTGGAAGATCATTGATTTCCCTGTTATTTTCATTCCAAAGTAATGTTTTTGTAATGCAAATTCTTTGGCTCTGCCCAAGGCCTTAGGATATTCCATAAGGGCATGCATGTTTTCTTTCAAATATCATCTATCAATAAAATGTTGTTTTGGATTCTCAAATAAATAAATTTGCCTTTTCATTATCATACGTCTCCATCTTGTGTCTCTATTTTTGCTTGTTCATTTCTTTCTATTCCCGCAAATGCAGATCTAAAATGAATATCTTTGAGAATAATGATGCCAACGATTCATATGTTAATTTTGATCACCCCGTTAACCAAGCTGAGGAGGATGTTGAGGATGACTGGGAAACTCCTCCAGAGTTGATGAGAATGGTTGAACAAGAGGAAAAGGTTATTTAGGCACATGGGGAGTCCGTTGAGATAATTAACCTAGGCACAGAGGACAGCAAGAAGGAAGTAAAGGTGGGTACTTCAATGAAGGAAGGCGAGCGCAAGAAACTAATTGAACTCATACATGAGTATGTTGATGTCTTTGCATGGACTTATCAAGATATGCCAGGTTTAGATACTGACATAGTGGTACATAAATTGCCAGTCAAGCCGGAATGTCCTCCGGTAAAGCAGAAACTGAGAAGAATGAAGCCAGAAATGTCCTTAAAGATCAGGGATGAAGTGAAAAAGCAGTTTGACGCTGGATTCCTAGCGGTAGCCAAGTATCCGCAATGGGTTGCCAACATTGTGCCAGTTCCGAAAAAGGATGGGAAAGTTAGAATGTGCGTTGATTACAGAGATCTGAACCGTGCTAGTCCCAAAGATGATTTTCCCCTGCCCCATATTGATGTCTTAGTGGATAGTACGGCGCAACATTCACTGTTCTCCTTCATGGATGGATATTCAGGGTATAACCAGATCAAGATGGCTCCTGAGGATATGGAGAAGACGACTTTCATAACTCTTTGGGGAACATTCTGTTACAGAGTCATGCCATTCGGGTTGAAGAACGCCGGTGCTACCTATCAAAGGGCTATGGTAACATTGTTTCATGACATGATGCACAAAGAAATAGAGGTCTACGTGGATGATATGATCGCCAAGTCTAAAACTGATGAGGAACACATTATCAATTTGCAAAAGCTCTTCGAGCGGTTGAGAAAATTCAAGCTCAGATTAAACCCTGCCAAGTGTACCTTTGGCGTGCGATCAGGAAAGTTGCTGGGATTCATCGTCAGCCAAAAGGGGATAGAGGTCGATCCAGACAAGGTGCGTGCGATTCTTGAGATGCCAGTCCCTAAAACAGAAAAAGAGATTCGGGGTTTTCTCGGAAGACTGAACTACATCTCTAGGTTCATATTCCAGTTGACTGCCACTTGTGAACCAATCTTCAAACTTTTGTGCAAGAATCAAGAGACCAAATGGAATGATGATTGTCAAGAAGCATTCGAAAAGATCAAAAAATATCTTCAGAATCCACCTATCTTGACGCCTCCTGTACCCGGCAGACCTCTGATTCTGTACCTAACCGTGCTAGACAGCTCGATGGGTTGCATGTTAGGGCAACATGACGAATCTGGGAAGAAAGAGCATGCCATTTACTATTTGAGCAAGAAATTCACTGACTGTGAGACAAGATACTCGCTGCTAGAAAAGACTTGTTGTGCTTTAGCTTGAGCTGCTCATCGTCTGAGGCAGTACATGCTAAGCCACACTACTTGGTTGGTATCTAAAATGGATCCTATCAAGTATATCTTCGAGAAGCCCGCACTTACAGGGAGACTTGCCCGTTGGCAAATGCAGTTATCAGAATATGATCTCCTATATGTCACTCAGAAAGCAATTAAAGGTAGTGCGCTGGCCGAGTACCTGGCGCACCAGCCTGTTGAAGATTATCAGCCTATGTAGTATGACTTTCCTGATGAAGATATCATGGCTTTGTTTGAAGAAGGGAAATCCCCAGAAGATGAAAGATGGAGAATGGTGTTCGATGGTGCCTCCAATATGTACGGGCACGGAGCCGGGGCAGTGCTGATTTCCCTTGATAATCGCTTCATCCCATTCACTGCCAGATTAAGCTTCTACGTCACTAATAATATCGCAGAGTATGAGGCGTGTATTCTTGGTATCCAGGCAGCCATTGATTGGAAAGTTAAGAGACTTGATGTGTATGGAGATTCAGCTCTAGTAATTCACCAAGTGAACGGTGATTGGGAGACCAGGGACTCCAAGTTGATCCCTTACCGAGATTACATTCTAAAGCTGGTCGAGCCTTTTGAGGAAATCACATTCCAGCACTTTCCTCGCAATGAGAATCAGTTGGATGCACTAGCCACTTTGTCTTCAATGTTTAATATCAGCTGCGACAAAAGCTTGACTCACATCGGCATTCAGCATCGAGATTTGCCAGCACATCATTATTGCATGGTCATCGAGGAAGAGTCTGACAACAAGCCCTGGTATTATGACATCGAGCAGTACATCTTGAACAAAGAATACCCTCCTGGAGCGTCAGAGAATGACAAAAGAACCCTCAGAAGATTGTCAAGGAATTTCTTTTTGAGCGGTGAGGTTCTATACAAGAGAAATTATGATATGGTCCTTTTAAGGTGTGTGACAGAAGAAGAAGCAACAAAAATCATGAGAGAAGTCCATGAAGGCTCATTTGGGGTTCATTCCAGTGGGCACACCATGGCAAGGAAAATATTAAGAGCTGGCTATTATTGGTTGCAAATGGAATCAGATTGCTATAGTTTCGTAAGAAGATGTCACAAGTGTCAGATCTACGCTGATCATATTCATGTACCACCTGCTTCCCTAAATGTCTTGACCGCCTCTTGGCCATTCTCAATGTGGGGCATGGACGTCATAGGTCCTATCGAGCCTAAGGCATCAAATGGGCATCGCTTCATCCTGGTCGCTATTGATTACTTCACCAAGTGGGTTGAAGCTGCTTCATATTCCAGCATTACCAGCTTTGTGGTTACTAAGTTTGTAAAGAAAGATTTGATTTGCCGCTATGGGCTTCCGGATAAGATTATCACAGATAATGGCAGCAACTTGAACAGTAAGATGATGAAAGAGTTATGCGAGGACTTCAAAATCCAACATCATAATTCTTCTCCATACCGTCCCAAGATGAATGGGCCAGTTGAAGCAGCCAACAAGAATATCAAGAGGATTGTGCAAAAGATGGTAGTAACCTATAAAGATTGGCACGAGATGCTTCCTTTCGCCTTGCATGGGTATCGGACCTCAGTGCGTACTTCAACCGGGGCAACCCCTTTCTCTTTGGTGTATGGGTCGAAAGCAGTCCTCCCCATTGAAGTTTGTTGCACCCCGAAAAATCCCCTGCTCGGGTTTCTCAATGTACAACGTGGAAAAATTTTGGAGCCGCCACCAATATTTTAATTTTAAGACCAAAACATTGAAAAAAGGTCTTTTGGACAAGGCGGATGGTCTTTGAAAACTAGAGATATAGGTTCGGGGGTCGATTACGTGCGAGGAAGGTGTTAGCACCGCGCACGTCCTTTCTACCGAAAGGGAACCTCTAATTAAATGTGTGGTTTTAACGTTTGATTTGAAAAATACCTAGATTTGCCTATTTATTTCTTATTTGGAGATGAATGGGAAAACTTTAATGAAAATTTTATTTTTGGTGAGAAGGGGGGAAAAAAAGGGTTTTTAGAAAAAGTGCTTGACGGGTCATGGCCCGCTCCTACGTATCTCCCAGTGCGATGGAGAATTCAAAGCTACGTAGTTCTTGGTTGTCTTTTTGAAAAGTTTTTGTTTTTTATCTTTTTTTTGGTGAGTTTTTGAAATAGGACGAGCATTAGTGTATGATTAAACTAGCAGAGGCTATGATGAATCACTACTAAATGCTCAAAAAAGAGAGTTGTACCGTTAGTCAAACGAACAAAGGTTCTGATGGACTATTTGATAACAACTCGTTTTTATTATCTTTTTTGAAAGTGATTTTCGAAAGAGATTGATTCGCACGATGATCAAACTAACAAAGGTTATGATGGATCATCGCTTATTATTCTTATGAGAAAAAGACATTGCCACTAATAGCTAAACGAACAAAGGTTCTAATGAGCTACTAGCAACAATGGGTTTGAAAATGGTTCTTGTTTATTTTATGAAAATGATTTGTTTCTGGTTGCGAAAAGGATTTTTATTCGTTGCGCTTGACGAGAACGTGACTCGCTCCTACGTATCCCAAATGGGAATCAAAGCGACGTAGTTCTAAGGAAATTGTTTTTGAAAGGGTTTGAAAGATTTTTGGAAAAAGGGTGAAGGCACCATCAATGATTGATTAAAAAAAATTCAAGCACATTCACTAATCACGAAATCATGCATATGTTGAACATCTAATCAAGACTAAACATGCCAATATAATCAAAAGACCCACTTATCAGGGATGCAAGGTAAAGTTCTCAAAGCAAGTGTGTGCGTAGGAGGGAGTGTATTTACCCTAACGACTCTATGCTACAACAGGTATGTAGACTTACGTCTTCATTAGGAGGTCATACACGTGGATGGGATGGCATATTGAATTGAGACATTTAAAATGCATAAAAAACAAGCAAGCAATTGATCATAGACATAGAATGATTTTAATTAAACTAAGGAACATATGAGCAACGATTTCTCAAAGAGGGGGCAATTTTGGCACGGATCACGATAATTAAATATTAACAAATGTAAAGACCGAAATACCTCTAATGAAGGCAGGTATTACAACTTTGAAGAACGCAACCCCAACTAACTCTTGCAGAAGATCAGCTCAGACGGACCAGCGAAACGAATTGAGCAAAAAATAAAGCGTAGAAGAGTTTCTTTTTTCTAAAGAGGGATTTCGCAACAGATGAGTTTCTGGAAGTGAGATTTGCGAAAGTTGTCTTCTCTGATCTCGTGAAAGAATGTGTGTGGAAGAGTGATTTGTGTAACACCCCTTTTCTACCCGGTAATTTTATTTAATAAAAATATCAGAGTTTTCAAAAAATTGAATTACACCACAAGGGATGTCACACTTACTTCGTTAAACGTCACGCTTCAAATAACTCGCTTTTCGAAAACAGTCTTATAATAACTTCAAAACGTCACTTATCGATTAAATTACAATTTCGCATCCAAAATCCAACAGTTTAATCATAAAAGGCATTACAACTATGCCAGGCTTGCAATACTAAAGTCCAATAACCACAACAGTCACAATAACTTAAACAACATTCTTTCCCCTCCCTAGTGTTACATATCAGAGCATGACGACTCGACTCAAGAAGTGAAGCTAAAGGCATTCACTGGGAATCACCTGCACGTTACCAACACGGGGGTAACATTCAAACAGGAAAGGGTGAGCATCATTTCAATCCATATAATAAAGAATATGATAAGTACTAATCGTAGGCTACACACTAGAACAATCAATATCCCATACACTAAACATCCACATCACATTCATCATTCACATCATTTACAATGACTCATCTCATGTTATGTAGCTTATGAAAATGCAACCCACTCGCGGGTATATGCATGAGGTACCTTTTCACAAAACGTCGCTTAGCCACTCAGGCCTCATCATCACTTAGCCACTCAGGCCCCAAAACGTCACTGATTTTATGCATATGGGCATGAGACACTATGACATGCACCATTCACAACACCCAACCACACAATTACTCAGATCATAGTCAACAATGTGACCCGTCACTTACCGGTTTGCCAAATAAAGGCACAGCCCCTGTCATTTCACAATTCACACACAAATAACGTCACTTAGCCTTTTAGGCCTCCACATCACTTAGCCACTCAGGCCCCAACTGTCACTTACACATAAACATCATTCAACTCAAACATTAGCCACTGAGGGCAAACACGTCATTTGACTAACCACTAAGGGCATCCTTGTCATTTGCACATCATTATCTACAACTTTAGCCCCTAGGGGCAAAACAGTCTTTTACACGTCATAACTAATAATAAATAGCCACTAAGGGCAAAACAGTCATTTACACGTCATAATAATTAATAATAGCCACTAAGGGCGAAACAGTCATTTAACTAGCCCCGAAGGCATCATCGTCAAAATCATCATTTTTGACATTATTTTGCTAAAACTGTCGTTTATACACCAAAAAGGATTTTTAAAGAGCTTCACATCATTTTTCAATGTCACTGGGACGATCACCAGGGACAGCCACTTGGGCGTCCACCAACAGCCAGAAAATAACAATTTTTCATTTCAAAAATTGGACCCATAGGTGGACAACGTAAAAAGCTTCACGACATTTTTCGAATCGTTCAAAACGGACGTCTGAGTCAAAAGTTATGATGAAAACAATTTTTGGGAAAAATTAGGCAACATCCTGGGAACAGGCGCCTTAGGCGCCCAGGCAACCAGGCAACAAGTGCACAGGCGCCCAGCGCCCAGGCAACAACAACGCAACACAACCCAGCGCCACAGGCGCTCAGCGCCCAGGCGCGCACAACACACGCACAACACAGCGCCACAAGCGCTCAGCGCCCAGGCGCGCACAACGCACACGCAACACAACACGGGCGCCTAGCGCCCAGGCGCGCACAACGCGCAACACGCACAGACACGGGCGCCTAGCGCCCAGGCGCGCCCCCACGCGCAACAACACACAGCACAGGCGCCCAGCGCCCAGCACAGGCGCCTAGCGCCCAGAAACCAGCAACCAACCCAGAATTTTGTCCAACTCTTTTTAACACTAAAATTTGTTTTCTTCACAATTTTAAAGCGTAAAAACCCCAATTTTTCCAGCAACTAAAAACGCATTTATCTCATTCAAAATCACCCCAAACTCAATTTATCAAATTCAATTAAACACAACAACACCACTAACACCATCATAGCGCCCTAGGCGCCCAAACACCTACAACCCTTATGCGACTTCGCTTCCAACAAATCAAACGCATAGATCAACATTATAATTCTCATCACATACGCATAATACCATCAATAAGGCGAAATCATAGATCACAACCAAGCAAGGAATTAAAATCGCATCATTCTCATAACAAACATATATGAACGTAACATCAAGAACCTCAAGAACGCAAAGAACATCAAGAACATCATGGAATCTAGGAGAAACCTTAGATCTAGGACCCATCATATAGTTTATTAAATAGAATGATAGAGCTCCCCTAACCTTTTTCAAGAAGAACTCGATGCCTAGGATGCAGTCACCTACAGATCCACAGCAACAACGGAGATCCCTTCCTCTTGATCTTCGAATCCTCTTCTCCTTCCTCTCTTGGCCGCCCCCTTGCTCTCCCTCTCTTCCTCACGCTCCTCTCTTCTTTTCTCTCTTTCTCCACTTTCGCAAATGATAGCTAGGAAACCCTAACCCCTTGTGCCTTGCTACTTCGCATATGACTTAATTCATGGGCTTGGGCTTCTCACTTAAGCCCAAGTCCATCTAATTTGGCACCTCCATCTTCTTAATACCCCCTACACCTTTTAATATAATTTCTAATAATTAAAATATATCCACTTAATTAATTTAAATTCCTAAACACTTAATTAAATAATTTAATTAAATATTTAGGGTGTTACAATTTGAGGCTGCCTATTTATAGGCTTAGGAAAGCGTAGAAATTTGGAAAAATATTTATTGCAAAGATGAATCGATTGTTTGGTGAAGTGTAACAAGTGTATAATCGATTCCTTGCCTTTGGAAAATCACATGAATCGATTCCCAGCTTTAGTTAAATGAGAGAGGAATCGATTCTTGGCTCTTTGGAAAACATGGGAATCGATTCTTTGCTCTTTGAAAACAAGTGGGAATTGATTTTCAAGACATCTATCATAGGTGAAAATCGATTCTTCACTTAGTTGAAACAATTAGGAATCGATTTTCAGGACATCTATCATAGATGAAAATCGATTCTTCACTTAGTTGAAACAATTAGGAATCGATTTTCAGGACATCTATCATAGATGAAAATCGATTCTTCACTTAGTTGAAACAATTAGGAATCGATTCATGGCCTATGGGATGGCTTGAAAATCGATTTCATGGCCTATGGGATGGCTTGAAAATCGATTTCATGGCCTTTAGAATATACTATAAATCGATTCTTAGCCTTTGGTATACAATAGAAATTGATTCTTGCTTTCCACAAAATTGTTTTTTAGGTTTTTTCCATGCATGCATAAAATGTTTTCCAAAGCTTGCCATGCATGCATAACATATTTTCAAAACCCTAATTTCCCAAAAAGTGTATTCTAACCCTAAAAATGATTTCAAAAACTTTGGAATGGGTTCTAGGACCCAAAATGCAATGCATAATTTATTATATATTTTTTTGTGTGGAAAATTAAGGTTTGGACCTAAGCCGGACAAAATTGGGGTATGACAGCTGCCCCTCTTTATCTGGATTTTAACGAGGAATATGAATTGGCTGAAACATATTCCAAGGCAAAATGAAGATAAAGAATTCAGAAATTATACCGATTTTGTCCACTTGGGGAAACCCGAATTTTCCTCTTTTTCTTTTTCTATGTTTTTTTGAATAGATGGGCTTGAGAACAAACGGGGAACGGTTAACACCTGGCGCATTAACCGAGAGAGAAAATGACGGACCACTCGGGATCTGAAGGAGCACTAAAGCTCTGAAGGACCACTCAGGGTCTGAAGGAGCACTACGGCTCTGAAAAACCACTCAGGGTCTGAAGGAGCACTAAGGATCTGAAGGACCACTCAGGGTCTGAAGGAGCACTAAGGCTCTGAAGGACCGCTCAGGGTCTGAAGGACCGCTGAGGGTCTGAAGGAGCACTAAGGCTCCTAAGGTCTATTTCGCAGTCGATGCTTGGCACATTGATGGGAGTTAAACTGAAGGACCGACGAGGTCTGATGGGCATGCCTAAGCCTGATGGACCAATGGGTCTGATGGAGCGCAAACTAGCAACGGTACTAGTAAAACGGTCTGCTTGGGGGTGGCCATTTCCGAGCGGCCATGATGGGTCAAGATCAGATCCGGAACTGATATGTTGACCATGTAGGACGTCCATTGTGTCTTAGGCTGACACAACTAGTCTGAAGGACCACTCGGGGTCTGAAGGACTTACCCGCAGCTCGAATGCGAGGTGAAGTCTGCTTTTGAAGGGACACTTGGGTCCTGAAGGGATTCACGAATCCTGTTGATTGATTGATTGAAATGTTCAATGCTGCCGCACTGAATTGAGGTACCTGCATACGTCGGTTAATGCAAGGAATGGTGCATGGAGTATGAGTGCATGTTATGAGTGCATGTTATGAGTGCATGTTATGAGTGCATGTTATGCAAAGGCATGTTATGCATGTGCATGCAATGCTATGATTTTGGTGCGATGTTGGATGTGGTGAAATGCTACTTCTGATTCTTCATCTCTGTGATTTTTCTTTGGTCAGCTTTCTTTTTTCTGACTGTTTGTTTTTTCTTTTGCTTTTTCATTCTTTGATCAGCATTCTTTTTTCTGATCGTTTGTTTTTGTTTGCTCTTTTGCTCTTTTGGCTTATTTTCTTTTGCTGGTTCGACCAACCCATGACGAGACTGAGGAACCCATCAGACTTGTGGTGGCGTATAAGCCAAGTGCCGATTGTCTTGTGATTTGCCATCCGAAATGGCCTATGAGTGCAATTATTTCCTTGTAAGCTTAATTTGCCCTGGGAAGTTGCTCCCTTCCCATAACTTTTTTTTTTAAAAAAATTTCGCAATGATTGTGATGCCCTATGATTTATGCACATGTTTTACAGATCAGTGTTACCATCATCATAAAACGTTTATTTTGAGCAGAAAAAGCAAAAATAGAAGGCAAAGAGATATGAAAAGGTTGGACTTTATTGATATAGAAGCCGATTGTACAGAAGGTTACACCGACTATTCAATACATTTGAAAATTTAAACTACAAAAAGACACGAAAAAGAGAGAAGCTGATTTCTGACTGTCCGTCTCTGGGGAACAGTGCTAAACATTTATGTCCTTGACCTTGATCACCTCCTCATCCAAGTCTTCAGGGGAGTTGTATGCCTTTCTTTGCTTTTCATGCCCAAGCTTTCTGACCCTAATTTTTTCCTGGATCGCCCTTTGCGGGTTTTCAATCCACCGGGTCGCTCTGATTTTGCCTAGGCCGCCCTTTGCGGGTTTTCAACCTAGCGAGCTAACTCTTACTTGTCTTGTCTTTCTCTTTTTTTGTCTATTTCTTTCAGGCATAATACTTCTTCACTTGATCGGAATTGACGGGGTTCCTTAAATCTTCTCCGTCCATGTTCGTGAGTATCAGCGCTCCTCCGGAGAAGGCTTTCTTGACTATGTACGGGCCCTCATAGGTGGGGGCCCATTTTCCACGGGGATCACTTTGAATAGGCAGGATCTTCTTGAGCACTAGGTCTCCCTCGTTGAATCCTCGGGGGCGAACTTTCTTGTCGAAAGCGGTTTTCATCCTTTGCTGGTATAGCTGCCCCTGACACAAGGCTGTGATTCTCTTCTCCTCAATGAGATTCAGCTGATCTAGGCGAGCTTGTACCCACTCTGCTTCTTCCAGCTTAATTTCCATCAGCACCCGCAGGGAGGGTATTTCGACCTCGATAGGGAGGACTGCCTCTGACCCGTATACCAAAGAAAAAGGGGTTGCCCCGGTCGATGTACGCACTGAAGTACGATAGCCGTGTAGAGCGAAAGGAAGCATCTCGTGCCAATCTTTGTACGTGACTACCATCTTCTGCACTATCTTCTTAATGTTCTTGTTAGCCGCTTCGACTGCCCCATTCATCTTGGGCCGATAGGGGGAAGAATTATGATGCTGGACTTTGAACTCTGCGCACAGGTCTTTCATCATTTTGCTGTTCAGGTTGCTGCCGTTATCAGTGATGATCTTGTTAGGAAGACCATAACGGCAAATCAAGTCTTTCTTCACAAATTTGGCGACCACTGAACTGGTTACACTGGAGTAGGAAGCAGCTTCGACCCACTTAGTGAAATAATCGATTGCAACCAGAATGAAACGATGTCCATTTGATGCTTTAGGCTCTATAGGGCCAATGACGTCCATGCCCCACATTGAGAACGGCCAAGATGCAATCATGACATTTAGAGAGGCAGGTGGCACATGAATGTGATCAGCGTAGATTTGGCACTTGTGGCACTTTCGGACGAAGCTGTAGCAGTCACCTTCCATCTGCAACCAGTAATAGCCGGCTCTCAAGATTTTTCTTGCCATGGTGTGACCACTGGAATGAACCCCGAACGATCCTTCATGGACCTCTTTCATAATTTTTGCTGCCTCTTCCTCTGTCACACACCTCAGGAGGACCATATCATAATTTCTTTTGTAGAGAACTTCGCCATTCAAAAAGAAACTCCTCGACAATCTTCTGAGCGTTCTTTTGTCATTCTCTGACGCCCCGGGGGGGTACTCCCTATTGATGACGTACTGTTTGATATCATGATACCATGGCTTGTTATCAGGCACTTCCTCAATTGCAGTGCAGTAATGATGTGCCGGGAGACCCCGATGTTGGATTCTGATATGAGTTAGATTTTTGTCGCAATTGATGTTGAACATTGACGACAGAGTTGCCAAAGCATCGGCCAACTGATTTTCACCTCGAGGGATATGCTGGAAAGTAATTTCGTCGAAAGACCCCATCAATTCATGGACATAATTACAATAAGGGATCAATTTAGGATCTCTGGTCTCCCAATCACCTCTCACCTGATGAATAACCAAAGCCGAATCACCATACACATCGAGTCTTTTAACCTTCCATTCAAGGGCTTCCTGAATCCCCAAGATGCACGCTTCATATTCTGCGATGTTGTTAGTGACGTAAAAGCTCAATCTGGCAGTGACCGGAACGAAACGGTTATCTGGGGAGATTAGCACAGCCCCAGCTCCGTGCCCCCACACGTTGGATGCGCCATCGAATATCATCCTCCATCTCTCCTCTTCTTGAGACTTTCCTTCCTCAAACAGTGCCATGATATCTTCATCGGGAAAATCATAATGCATTGATTGGTAGTCTTGAATTGGCTGACATGCTAAGTATTCGGCGAGTGCACTGCCCTTGACCGCTTTCTGCGTGACATGCAGGATATCGTATTCTGACAATAACATCTGCCAACGAGCGATCTGTCCTGTGAGTGCTGGCTTTTCAAAAATATACTTGATTGGATCCATTCTAGATACCAACCAAGTTGTATGACTTAGCATGTACTGCCATAGACGATGAGCAGCCCATGCTAAGGCACAACAAGTCTTTTCTAGCACTGAATATCTCGTCTCACAGTCAGTGAACTTTTTACTCAAGTAGTATATGGCATGCTCTTTCCTTCCTGATTCATCATGCTGCCCCAGCACACACCCCATCGAATTGTCCAACACGGTTAGATACAGGATGAGCGGTCTTCCGGGCACCGGCGGCATCAAAATTGGCGGATTCTGCAGATAGTCCTTAATTCTTTCAAAGGCTCTTTGGCACTTATCATTCCACTCTGCTTTCTGGTTCTTGCACAAAAGCTTGAAGAGAGGCTCGCAGGTGGCGGTCAATTGGGTATGAATCTTGAGATGTAGTTCAATCTCCCAAGGAACCCACGGACCTCCTTTTCAGTCTTTGGTGCTGGCATTTCAAGGATTGCCTTGACTTTATCTGGATCGACCTCTATCCCTTTCTGACTGACGATAAATCCCAGTAACTTTCCAGATCTCACACCGAAAGTGCATTTTGCTGGGTTTAACCTGAGCTTGAACTTCCGTAGACGTTCGAAGAGTTTTCGCAGGTTAACAATGTGCCCCTCATCAGTCTTGGATTTTGCAATCATATCATCTACATACACCTCAATTTCTTTGTGCATCATGTCGTGGAATAATGTCACCATTGCTCTCTGATAAGTCGCACCGGCATTCTTGAGTCCAAAAGGCATCACTTTGTAGCAGAATGTTCCCCAAAGAGTTATGAAGGTGGTTTTCTCCATATCTTCTGAAGCCATTTTTATCTGATTGTACCCTGAATACCCATCCATAAAGGAGAATAAAGAATGTTGGGCTGTACTGTCTACCAGAACATCGATATGAGGCAGAGGGAAGTCATCTTTGGGGCTAGCTCTATTCAGATCCCTGTAGTCGACACACATCCTGACCTTGCCATCCTTTTTCGGAACAGGGACGATATTTGCTACCCATTGTGGATACTTGGCCACTGCTAGAAACCCTGCATCAAACTGCTTTTTTTACCTCATCCCTGATCTTCAATGACATCTCAGGTTTCATTCTTCTCAATTTCTGCTTGACCGGTGGACACTCTGGCTTCACGGGCAACCTGTGCTCAACAATATCAGTATCTAACCCTGGCATATCCTTGTACGACCACGCAAAGACATCAGCGTAATCACGCAAGAGTTGGATTAGCCTTTTGCGCTCATTATCTTCCATGGCGGTACCGACCTTAACCTCCCTTTTATCCTCTTCTGTACCCAAGTTGATGATCTCAATCGACTCTCCATGAGGCTGAATGATCTTTTCTTCCTGCTCTATTAGTCTCGTCAATTCCGGAGGAGTTTCCCAGTTTTCCTCAACATTCCCTTCAGTTTGGTTGATTGGAAGATCAAAGCCATAATAGGAATCATTAGCACTGTTATTTTCAGAGACAATTACTTTTGATCTGCATTCGTAGAAGCAGAAAGTAGAATGAAAAGCGAAACAAACAAATAAAGCTAAAAGAAAGGAAAGATAAATGAAGAAAAAGAGATTTTATTGATGGAATTCGAAACAAGCGTTTTTATTGATGATGGGGTCATTGAAAATAAAACATGCATGCCCTAACAAACTATCCTGAGGCCTTGGGCAGAGCCAAAGGAATGCATTACAATCATTACTTTGAACTAAAAGTGATGGGCAAGTCTACAGCTTCCCAATTCTTGAGCTCTTCTTCAGCAAGGCAACGACGGACTAGGCTGGTACCGCCTTCTTCATCCTCTGAACCATTCTCAATAGCAGTGATCTGGTCTGGATCTAGCAACCCTGCACTCTTGAAGCTTTGACTGATATCACCGATGGGGATCCTCTTTGACCATGGATCCTGGCCTCTCAACTTGGCCAACCATTCACCTCTTCTCTCTTCAGCCAACTTCCTCCTTTCAGCCTCACTTGGGTAATATCCCAACCCACAACGATCTTTGTTTCCTTTCAGTTGTACAGGAGCAAGAATTCCTTGTCCCGTTTTTCCCAAACCACGCCCCAGCTGGTATCCTTGATCCATCATGATCCTTGCAACCATCTCTTCATCTTTTGACAACTTTATCACAGGCGACGGTAACTCACTTCCCCCAAACTCAGCATTGGCAATCTCGAGAGATTGAAAGGAGGTTTCCAGGGATTCCTCGGCTGCTTCCACATAACGAAAGGGGGAAGGCTTGTTGACTAACATTTCCTCCTCTCCGAACACCACCACAATTTTATCATCGACCACAAACTTGACTCTCTGATGCAGTGAGGAAGGGATGGCTCCCGCCATATGAATCCATGGCCTTCCAAGCAGACAGCTGTAGGACGAGGAGATGTCCATGATTTGAAAGTTAACACAGAATGTCTCAGGACCTATCTGAATAGGGAACTCCATTTCCCCTATTACCTCTTTCCTTGACCCATCAAACGCCCTCACCAATGTCGAGCTAGGCTTCATGAAAGAACAATCCACATCCAACTTGCTTACAGTGGATTTTGGCATCACATTCAGAGAAGAACCATTGTCAATCAGAACACGAGCCAGCACGAAATCCCCACATTTAACAGAGATGTGGAGGGCTTGGTTGTGTTTCCTTCTTTCCGGGGGAAGCTCGTCATCGGCAAAAGTCACATGATTCGCAGCCACAACATTCCCAACTATTTCATCAAATTGGCCCACAGAAATATTCTGAGCAACATGGGCCCCATTCAGTACTTTCATTAGGGCAGCTCGATGCGCTTCTGAACTTAGCAACAATGACAGCATTGAGATCTTTGCTGGGGTCTGATTCATCTGGTCAACCACCTTATAGTCGCTTTGCCTTACAATCTTTAGGAACTCGTCAGTTTCTTGTTCTGCCCCTTTCTTTTTCTGAGCATTCTCCGCTTCTTTATCCTTCCCTTTGCGAGCCCTATCTTCAGCCTCCTTGGATGATTCACCCTGAACGAAGTTGGGGGTATACATACGGCCGCTCCTTGTCATTCCACTTGCCCCAGTTATATTGGTAACAACAGAAGTGTTTGGAGAACTCTCTACTGGAGGCTGGGTGCTATATATCCATGGCACTGCACTGTCCTTCTCATATGGGAATGGAGCGGGAATCCCAATAACCACTGGCTGAGGCTTGACTTGGGCTGGTTTTGGATCGTACAATATCTCAATTGGCCTCCTAGCCTCTTTACCATCATGGAACTGCAACATCAGCACACTTTCTTCCTTTTCAACTACTCCCACTTGAACCACATAACGATCTATCAAGTCTTGCAGAACTGACTTGAAAACTTCACAAGCCCCTACACATAGAGGATCAACGCACACACAGCCCTTCTTGATAACACCACAACGGCACAGCTCAGCATGTATATTTTCCAGAGGAGTCTGGATACACTTAACATCTTTTATCATTGTCTGTCCCACAGAATCCTCTACTGCATTAGTGGATGGTGTTCCATGTCCCGGTAAGGGGTTCGTAGTTGTGCTCGGACTGTTCGGCTTGAAAGAGATCCAGTTGGCGTCAATCAAATCCTGGACTACATATTTGAAAGCCTTGCAGTCTTCCACCGTGTGACCGACCCCTCCACTATGAAAGCTACAGGTAGCATCAGCATTGTATCCCCTAGGAAAGGGAGGTTGCATAGGCTTCATGGGGCGAGTGTTGACCAATTTCTTTGAGACAAGATGATTGAACAATTCAGTATAGGTCATTGGAATCGGATCAAAATTAGCACGCCTCTTCTCTTGATAGTTCTGGGCTCTGTAGCCTGAATTAGTTTGCTGCGGAGAGTTGAAAGATAATGGCGCCGCCTGTTGTGGAGAGCTGAAAGATGGGCCTCCCCCTGCGGTAATAACATTGGTTTCCCCTTCTTTCTTCTTGGGGAAATTGGAAAAGGGTTTCTTTTGTCCACTGGAATTGCCAAAACCTCCAGCAATCTTTCCGCTACGCACTCCGTGCTCTAATCGTTCCCCAATGACAACCATATCTGAGAAATTGGATGAAACGTTCCCCACCAATCTATCATAATACAGCCCTGGAAGGGTTTCCATAAACATGTACACCATCTCTTTTTCAGTCAATGGCGGCTTTACCTGAGCAGCTATGCTCCTCCATTTTTGAGCGTATTCCTTGAATGATTCTCTATCCCCTTTGCTCATGTGCTGCAATTGAGACCGGTCTGGAGCAAGGTCCATGTTATACTGGTATTGTTTTAGAAAGGCTTCAGAGAGATCCTTCCAACTGTGAACTTCGGAGGATTGCAGCTGCATATACCAATCTAGTGATGCCCCAGTCAGACTGTTCTGGAAATAAT
This sequence comes from Astragalus membranaceus, assembly GCA_039519185.1. Classification (NCBI taxonomy): domain Eukaryota; kingdom Viridiplantae; phylum Streptophyta; class Magnoliopsida; order Fabales; family Fabaceae; genus Astragalus; species Astragalus membranaceus. The sequence goes on along the minus strand of CM076854.1, from coordinate 54,021,343 downwards.
GAATGAGGACCTTGTCATCATGAGCATAAGCGGCCATTTTTCTAACATACATCGTCAAATGGCTAGATGGACACCCGGTGCCGCGATATTTATCAAAGTCAGGTGCTTTGAATTTAGGGGGTATAACAACATCTGGGACAAGGCATAAATCTCGGGCATCCCTGGCTCTAGTTCCCGATCCTTCCACGGCTCTTAAACGTTCTTCAAGCGAGTGATACCGATCCCCATGCTGAGTGTTCCCAAACAAATGACCTTGTGGATAGTTCCCCGGACCATGATAATAACCCCCATACTGAGCAGGGTTTCCGATATGATGGACAGCGTTCTGAGGGTTCACAGTAACTCCCAGAGTAGGACTAGGTGAACCTCTTGGCAGCACAGTCTCAGGACTAGGAGTATGGATTCGTGGTCCCATAGCAGCCCCACCAGGTATAGTCGTAACAGGTTGACTCGACCCCACAGGAATAGCTTCAGCAGCAGGCGGCATGTAACCCATTGGCATCCCCCAAGGATATATCGGTGCATTCAGATGACTCTGTCCGCTCTCCCCTGGAGGATGGGAAAAGTGACTGATCCCATGTCCATAAGAAGTGTGAGTAGTTGTAACTTCAGCGGACACCGGAGGAGAAACGAAGGTAACAACCCCTTCGGGATTTACAACAGGGGCGGCCCCAGCAGCGGCCCCACCCCTCAGATTCTGTAGCATACTCATTACTTCGACCATCTGTGCTTCCATAGCCTCCACTTTAGTCTTCAAAGCTTGATTCTCTTGAGCCAGCTGCTCAGGGTTAAGAATCTCCACAACCGACTCATCTTGACCCAGGGGGTCCTCATTCTCGAGATGTTGATTGCTAGCCATTAATCTTGCTTGTAGACGGGTGGAGTATCGGTGTTGGCGAACCAGCTTGCCTTTCGTTTCTGTTGGTAGAACATTTTTATGAGTATAAGTATGAATGCGTAAATGAATGCAATGCATATGCACATGGGCTTATATTATTTTTGTGTTTAGTGCCAGGAATCGTGAGATAACTTGCTCTTGTCATAAGCAAACATCGAAACATTTTAAAAGCGTGACGAACATTGGGATCAACAAGCGATAGGGCACATTTCCTTCGGGCTTTAAGCCAATTGTAAGAAAGAAAGAGAGTACAATACTATTAAGAGTGTAATACAATATCTCCCAAAGAAAAATACAATGCTCTTAGAAAATTACAACATTCTAAAGAAAAATTATAACTTCCTAGAGAACATTCTAAAAGGAAAATTACAATGCACTGAAATCTAGTAGCATATGGTCTTCAACTTCCTTTTCTTTTCTCTTTCTTTGCTTGCGGCAGCGGCTCCTTCAGCCTTTTCCATGAGCTCCTCAGTCAGGGCCTTGCAGAAATTCACAAACTCATACACATGGACTGGGGTATTGAAGGGAAGCATCTCAGCCTCAGCCCTCCTTAGCTTTCTGGGGACATCCCTTACAGCTTGATTAGCTAGCCATGCCAACTTCGAAAATTTGCCCCTCCAAAGTCGGATCTCATCTCTTAGCTCTTTAACGATCTCTTGCTCTTCTATCTTGCCAATTAGTGCTAGGAAGCGCTGCTCCCAGTACTTGCTCTCCTCTTGTACCTGCCTATAAGACTCCCCTAGGTACCGGAGATTCCTTGTCAGTTCATCAGATCTTTCTTGCTCATACCTCAGCATTTCTTGATATTCTCTGAGAACATTCCCAATGGAATTTCTTTCTTGTTCAAGATTCTTCAGCTGCCTTTTCAACTCCACTACCAAGTGAGGTTCTTGTCTGGGCTCAGTCGCCACAACCTTCCATTCTTTGGCTTCTTCAAGGGTCTTTCTTATTTTCTGCTTGTACCTTTGGAGTTCATCCCTAGCTCCCTTTAGGTATTTCTGAGCTTCTAGTTTATTCTCCTTTTCTGCTTTGAATCGCTTGACACCCTCCTCAACAGCTATCATCTTGATCTTGTTCTCTTCCTCTAACTTCTCCTTTTGTAGGGTTATTTTCTCCAACTCTGCTTGCAATGCCTTTTTCTCTTCATCCGCTTTTGCTAAGGCAAATTTAACTTCATTCAACTCCTCAGGGGTAGGAAGGCGAGACTCGGGCATCTCTTTCTCGACTGGCAGTGCCTCTTGGGAAGATGGACGGGCACTTTGAATTCTTTCATGCAACCACTGGTAAAAAGTGACATCGCCAACCTTTTTCATGAGCTCATCTCTATCTTTACGGACCACAGTTTCCCATCCCTTTGAGATTTTTCGAAGTAAACCCTTGTTCTTTGGATCTTCTCTGTCAAGGAAAATGGGAGTCAGCATGTCTTCGGTAGGCATATTCCTCATAGGGTACCCAAGCTGTCGGATAATCAAGGAAGGATTATAGTTGATGCAGCCTTGAGTACCCATTAGGGGAACGTTCTGAAAGTCTCCACACTGAAACACAACGGAGGGTCTGTTCTTCCAACATGAAGGAGTGTACCAGCGGACCTTGAGGGCATTAAGACTCCCTAAGGTATGCACCCACTCCTGAGCACTTTTGACCTCTACCTCACAATTCAAGGCATAAGCCAACAGATCTGTAGCTGGATTCTTGTGAGCGATAACGTGGTTAAGGAGCCAAGCATATAGCACATGAAGGGAGCAGGCAATCTTCTTTTTCCCCAACACTCGATGATGCGTAAAGGAGTAGTAAGTGTCTGCGAGTATGGCTGGTACTGGGTTGATTGGATTATCCTTGCTTATGAAGGCTAAGAACACCCCAATGGCAACCTCATCAATGAACCTTTCAACTTGTGGGAAGAGGACGATCCCAAAAATAGTTAGGGCTAACAGCTGTTTGAAAGGACCCCACTTCTGATTCTGGGCATAAAACTTCAACAAACCTTCGAAATAACTTAGCGGGAAACCCTTGATCCGGTTCTTCTTTTCCTTATGAAGCTCTAATTCCTTCACACTGACTTGCAACAACAAAGAGAATCTCTGATCTGAACATTGATTCCCCTGGAACTGATAAGGCGTCACCTCTGACTTAAAGAAACCTAGAATTTGCTCATACTCTTCTAAAGTTGGTGAGAGCTGGAAATCCTTGAAGATGAAACAGCGGATATCCGGATCATAGAGCTGACTGAGGGCTTTCACAACATTTTCTTGGAGATTCAACTGCAGCAACCGAAGAATATTCCCATAAGCCTTTTCAAATAACCCACACTCATCCAGTCCCATTAGAGAGGCGCACTCTATCAAACTGGCCACATCTGCTTTCTTTACTACTGGAAATCTCGAATTTAGCGTACCCTCGCTTCTTGATCCCATGTTGTCTTTGTTTTTCACGCCTACGACAAGATCCCAAATTACTCCACGATTACCGGCAAACAAATTAGATGCATGAGGAATGCTGCATGAATTTTTTCAGAATTTTGCTTATGTAATGCATGATGTTATGATGCAAAGTGCGGATGATGAGGATGCTTGTTATAAAGACAGATATTTACAGGTGGGGGTTTTGAAAATTTAGGGCAGTATACCCTATATGCCACCTCATATAGGTATTCATGAAAGAGAAGGAAAAACATATTCTTTTTGATTTTGTTGTTTTTTTTTTTTCGAAAAAAGAAAAAAAAAACGTTGGCGGAAAAAACTGACTAGATGTAATAATGCAACACACAATTTTGGAAAATCCCTTGTGACCTAAAAAGAGGTGAGCCCTATGATCTAGGGCAATTTAAAGGGTAATCCTCCCATGTAGCTCTATTTACTCCCTCACAAGGCCACCAGAGCTACAGTCCCTTTCACAAAATTCCCCACAAATGCAGCAGACTGCTAGGTGTGAGGTATCATGAAAGAGCACAACTCTGGTTGAAACTTTCGCAAGTAGCCAAACGGACAAAGGTCCTGATGGGCCCTCACTACTCGAATCCACTCTCCTAAGTTTTTGCAGACCTGGGTTATGGTCCCACTCAAAACACATAGTCACAGGGTATAAGTGTAGTGTGTGTCAAGGGCATTTTCCCTAGCACTACCCCCAGCTGAAATAAAAAACCAGAGCAGTCCAGACAAAAGCAAGCAATAACAAGTCATCTACCCTAGGGTTCCATACATAGAATATCCATAAACAAGGATATTGCTTACCTTAGGAAGAGGAGCCAAGAAGAGGGGATCATGGGGATTGGAAGAATGCATGGGCATAAATGATAAAAGAAAGGGAATAAGAGATGAGACGGGGAACAACATAGAAGAACACAAATGCATACGCCTACAATCAATGATAAGAAAGAAAGGCAAACAAGGTTTTAATCAGATCAACAATACATTAAACCACACATTTAAATTAGTTAGGCTTGACCCTCATCTTTTAAAAAGTCCCCAGCAGAGTCGCCAGCTGTTGCACCCCGAAAAATCCCCTGCTCGGGTTTCTCAATGTACAACGTGGAAAAATTTTGGAGCCGCCACCAATATTTTAATTTTAAGACCAAAACATTGAAAAAAGGTCTTTTGGACAAGGCGGATGGTCTTTGAAAACTAGAGATATAGGTTCGGGGGTCGATTACGTGCGAGGAAGGTGTTAGCACCGCGCACGTCCTTTCTACCGAAAGGGAACCTCTAATTAAATGTGTGGTTTTAACGTTTGATTTGAAAAATACCTAGATTTGCCTATTTATTTCTTATTTGGAGATGAATGGGAAAACTTTAATGAAAATTTTATTTTTGGTGAGAAGGGGGGAAAAAGGGTTTTTAGAAAAAGTGCTTGACGGGTCATGGCCTGATCCTACGTATCTCCCGGTGCGATGGAGAATTCAAAGCTACGTAGTTCTTGGTTGTCTTTTTGAAAAGTTTTTGTTTTTTATCTTTTTTTTGGTGAGTTTTTGAAATAGGACGAGCATTAGTGTATGATTAAACTAGCAGAGGCTATGATGAATCACTACTAAATGCTCAAAAAAGAGAGTTGTACCGTTAGTCAAACGAACAAAGGTTCTGATGGACTATTTGATAACAACTCGTTTTTATTATCTTTTTTGAAAGTGATTTTCGAAAGAGATTGATTCGCACGATGATCAAACTAACAAAGGTTATGATGGATCATCGCTTATTATTCTTATGAGAAAAAGACATTGCCACTAATAGCTAAACGAACAAAGGTTCTGATGAGCTACTAGCAACAATGGGTTTGAAAATGGTTCTTGTTTATTTTATGAAAATGATTTGTTTCTGGTTGCGAAAAGGATTTTTATTCGTTGCGCTTGACGAGAACGTGACTCGCTCCTACGTATCCCAAATGGGAATCAAAGCGACGTAGTTCTAAGGAAATTGTTTTTGAAAGGGTTTGAAAGATTTTTGGAAAAAGGGTGAAGGCACCATCAATGATTGATTAAAAAAAATTCAAGCACATTCACTAATCACGAAATCATGCATATGTTGAACATCTAATCAAGACTAAACATGCCAATATAATCAAAAGACCCACTTATCAGGGATGCAAGGTAAAGTTCTCAAAGCAAGTGTGTGCGTAGGAGGGAGTGTATTTACCCTAACGACTCTATGCTACAACAGGTATGTAGACTTACGTCTTCATTAGGAGGTCATACACATGGATGGGATGGCATATTGAATTGAGACATTTAAAATGCATAAAAAACAAGCAAGCAATTGATCATAGACATAGAATGATTTTAATTAAACTAAGGAACATATGAGCAACGATTTCTCAAAGAGGGGGCAATTTTGGCACGGATCACGATAATTAAATATTAGCAAATGTAAAGACCGAAATACCTCTAATGAAGGCAGGTATTACAACTTTGAAGAACGCAACCCCAACTAACTCTTGCAGAAGATCAGCTCAGACGGACCAGCGGAACGAATAGAGCAAAAAATAAAGCGGAGAAGAGTTTCTTTTTTCTAAAGAGGGATTTCGCAACAGATGAGTTTCTGGAAGTGAGATTTGTGAAAGTTGTCTTCTCTGATCTCGTGAAAGAATGTGTGTGGAAGAGTGATTTGAGGCTGCCTATTTATAGGCTTAGGAAAGCGTAGAAATTTGGAAAAATATTTATTGCAAAGATGAATCGATTGTTTGGTGAAGTGTAACAAGTGTATAATCGATTCCTTGCCTTTGGAAAATCACATGAATCGATTCCCAGCTTTAGTTAAATGAGAGAGGAATCGATTCTTGGCTCTTTGGAAAACATGGGAATCGATTCTTTGCTCTTTGAAAACAAGTGGGAATCGATTTTCAGGACATCTATCATAGGTGAAAATCGATTCTTCACTTAGTTGAAACAATTAGGAATCGATTTTCAGGACATCTATCATAGATGAAAATCGATTCTTCACTTAGTTGAAACAATTAGGAATCGATTTTCAGGACATCTATCATAGATGAAAATCGATTCTTCACTTAGTTGAAACAATTAGGAATCGATTCATGGCCTATGGGATGGCTTGAAAATCGATTTCATGGCCTATGGGATGGCTTGAAAATCGATTTCATGGCCTTTAGAATATACTATAAATCGATTCTTAGCCTTTGGTATACAATAGAAATTGATTCTTGCTTTCCACAAAATTGTTTTTTAGGTTTTTGCCATGCATGCATAAAATGTTTTCCAAAGCTTGCCATGCATGCATAACATATTTTCAAAACCTTAATTTCCCAAAAAGTGTATTCTAACCCTAAAAATGATTTCAAAAACTTTGGAATGGGTTCTAGGACCCAAAATGCAATGCATAATTTATTATATATTTTTTTGTGTGGAAAATTAAGGTTTGGACCTAAGCCGGACAAAATTGAGGTATGACAAAGTTGAGATACCCTCTCTGCGGATACTGATGGAAACCAAGTTGGAAGAAGCGGAGTGGGTCCAAGCTCGTGTGGATCAGCTGAATCTCATCGAGGAGAAAAGAATTGCTGCCCTGTGTCATGGCCAGTTGTATCAACAAAGGATGAAGACAGCTTTCGACAAGAAGGTTCGTCCCCGAGAATTCAGCGAGGGAGACCTTGTGCTCAAGAAGATTCTGCCTATTCAGAGTGACCCCCGTGGGAAATGGACTCCTAGCTATGATGGACCATATGTGGTAAAGAAAGCCTTTTCTGGAGGAGCATTGACACTCACCAACATGGATGGTGAAGAACTCAGAAACCCAGTCAATTCAGATTCAGTCAAGAAATATTACGCCTGAGAAAAATAAAAAGGAAAAAGAGAAAAATGAACCAAGCAAGAATTAGCTCGCTAGGTTGAAAACCCGAAAGGGCGGCCTAGGCAAAAAAGAGCGACCCGGTGGACTGAAAACTCGCAAAGAGCGGTCCAGGCAAAAATTAGGGTCAGAAAGGTTGGACTTAAAAAAAAAGTAAAAGAGGCAAGCAGCGCCTCCAAAAGCTGGGATAAAAGGGTGATCAAGGATATAAGTATGGGTGATTGGCATCAACACTCCAAAGACGAAGAACGCTCATAAGATCTGTTGCGTCCATTTTTCTTGCTTTTTCTTAGTTTCAAAGTTCTCAATGTACTCTTTTTAGTCGGCGCGACCTTTTGCACGTTCGATTTCCATATGAATAAAAGTCCAAACTCCTCACTCCGCCTGCTTATTGTTTTGTCATTGCTTCCTTTTCATTTGTGCTTTAAAATGATGTTTTATGGTAGATGATAAATGAATTATGAAAATGTGCATAAATCAGAGCATTAAACTCATTGCGAAACTTTTGAAAATCATGAGAAAAGAAATGATCTCTCAATCAGGTAAATTCATAAAAGCCAAACAAAAGCACTGAGTGCGCCAAAATAATCCACAAAAAAAAGGCTGAAGCATGACCCTCACACCATTATGGACGATCATCGTGCCTCGTGGCGCAGGTCCTGCGATTTGGTTGAACCGGTGAAAGAAAAGCCAAAAAGAGCAAAAGAGCAACAAAAATAAGAAGAAAAGAAAAGGAAAACAATAAAAAAGGGGATTAGAAAAAGAGAGCAATAAAACGAATAAAACTCATGCATTGCATTCATCAAACATAGACAAAAATTCATGCAAGCAAGAAGAAGCTCCTGCATCACATCACATTCATCCCATCAAAAAGCAATCATGGCATTTGCATTGCATGCATTTGTTCTTATAACTTGCAGGTACAAGGACGGATAAATACTTCAGTGTTAATCCTCGCCCTCAATTCCCAGAAAGTGCTCCCTTAGTTCGGAGTTCAAATGTTTTTCAGTTCAGCGCTCAAGCGTGCATTGCAGTTTGGAGTTCAAAGCCGCTCTCGTCAGAGTTCAACGCTCCCTTCTGTCCAGGTCTCACGTCGTGTACGAGCAACGCGATGGACCGCAGCCCCATGTGAGGTTCAACGGAATAGTTGTATCAGCCTAAGATACAGTGGACGCCGTGCATTGATCAGTATATCAGTTCCGGAGCTGATAACGATCCCCCCGGTCGCTCGAAAAGGCCAACAGGAAGCGTGCTCCTCAAAGCCACGTGCAAACTCGGATTCGTCAAGAGTCCGTTTAAGGATTACAGGTTTTAGGCAGCCTGGGCAATTTACCGCTTTCTGCACGCCAAGTGCCCATTTACCGCTTTCTGCACGCCAAGTGCCCGTTTACCGCTTTTTGCACGCCAAGTGCCCGTTTTACCTTTTTGACCACACGTCAGTGTTCATTTACTATTTTCGCACCGACACGAAGGTGTCTACTCTTTATCTTCATTTTACCTCGGAATATATTTCGGCCAGTTCATATTCTTTGTTAAAATCCAGATAAAACAAAAGTAAAAAATAAAGGGTTAAATATGTTTTTAGTCCCTACAAAATCGGCTCCTTCTAAGTTTAGTCCTTACATTAACGAAATAGGCGTTTTGGTCCTCATCTTATTTTGCCGTTTTCAATTTTAGTCCCTCATGACTTTTAATAGCGCTTCAAAACTTTTAATAGCGCTTTTTTGACCTTTTATAAGCGCTATTAAAAGTTTTGAAGCGCTATTAAAAGTCATGAGGGACTAAAATTGAAAACGGAAAAATAAGATGAGGACCAAAACGCCTATTTCATTAATGTAGGGACTAAACTTAGAAGGAGCCGATTTTGTAGGGACTTAAAACATATTTTACCCAAAAATAAATAAATAAAAAGAGAAGGAAAAGGAAAAGAAAGCTCAGGTTTCTCTAGGTAGACAAAATTGGTATAATTTTTGAATTCTTTATCTCCATTTTGCCTCGGAATATGTCTCGACCAATTCATATTCCTTGTCAAAATCCAAATAAAGAGGGGCAGCTGTTATACCCCAATTTTGTCCGTCTTCTTTTTCTAGTTTTAGTCGTTTATTTTATTTAAATCGCGTTTTGAAGTCGCGTGATTACGAGAATTATCAGTATGGCGTCTTAGTTACTAATCCTGGTCAATTTCAATGACCCTGTTCGACTAAATCGAAATACCGTTGTTTTAAATTAGGCATGCACGCGAATGATCGATCGTTTAGTGCGTTCTTCAATTTAATCTTCGTATTTGGATTTAGTCGAACCTAATTGGGACTAACAAAGTCATTTTTCTCGCGTTCGGGCTTGTCGTTTCAATTTGGGCTTAAGAACGCGATTCCAAGTTAATTTTTAGCGTTTTTAGTTAACAGGCCCATTTTTCTATTTTTGGGCCTCGTTTTAGCGTATTCGTTTAGTCTGGCCCGTTCTCGTCTTTGTATTTGGCCCGACTCCTTTTTTCTTGTTATTAATCTTATTTTGTTTATATAATTTATTTAAGCAATATAGCATCAAAAAATGGCAAAAAAATTCTATTTAATTTTATTTACAACTTAGGAGAGTTCAAAGGTCCAAATGTCCAAAAAATACAAAAAAAATTACATCAAAAAAAGGCCCAAATGGCCAGATCCGAAAATGAGCATTTGAGGAGCAGATTAGGGTTTCCTAGCAGCACTCCAAGCTGCTACAGCTGCTGATGGGCTCGGATCCAAACCTGAAAAATTATTCAAAGCCCAGTCAAAATACAATTAATGCCTAAACCTGGAAATGTAGTATAAAACAGCAGTCAACAGCAGCAACAAAGGACACAGACAGAAAATTCATACAGAAAAATCATACGTTCTTATAAAATTAGGATTTCATACCAAAAGGAGGAAAAACAGCGGTAGCAATAAGGATTCAGCAATAGCAGCCAAACGAGAGAAGCAACAGTAGAAATAGTAACTAAAAAGCAAGTATCAGAAGCTGGACACGAGGTTGGTCTACACTTTTTTTGTTTTGGTTCATTTTGGTTTTTATGAAGTCTAATTTGTAAATAAGTTTTTCTGATAAACTGTAATCAACAATAGGTCCAAACAGTATATGTGATTAAAAAATAATCAAACGTTTCAGCTTAAGTTTCGTTGATGCTGTAAATAAATTAGAATTAGGGAAAATTAGTGTAGGGTTTCAGAATCAGTTTTTAGAAAACAAAATTAGCAATTAATAGAAATATTTGCTAGTAATAATAAATTAGGGTTTAGAGTTCCTTTTGATAAATAACTAAAAAGCAAGAAATCAAAAAACAAGAGAAACAGAAGCATACGAAGGAATAGATTAGGAAAAGGAAAAAATATAAAAAAAAAATGTAAGAATCGAAACCTGGCCTGCTAGCTCCGACCACCGTAGACGGTGGTTGTTGGCCGTTCTGCCTCAAACTGTCGCGAGCCACCGTTAATGCTCCACCATCACCGAAGGCCACTGCCGTCAGTCTTCGTCCTCCCGTCAGCCCTTGTCCTCCCAGAGAAACAAAAAACACATAAAAAATAGAGGATCAGAACTAGAAAGAAGAAGAAGAGAACCGTAAAACAAAAAAAATAGCGAAACTCACCTCCTTAGAGTCCGACCACCATAGACGGTGGTCGTTGGCTGTGAACCGTCGCGAACCTCCCCATAGCTCCCACCGCTGTCGTCGAAACACCCTCCTCATGTTCACACCACCACGTGCTTCGCTGTCACCGACGCACCAACGCCTTGGCCAGCACCGTTCTGTCGCCGTCGACCTTCGTAGAGCGCCACTTCCTCCACCACTGTCCTCTCTCGTCGAAACTCCTCTCTCTCTCTTTCGTTCTCTCTTTACGGCGAACGACCTGCTCCCTTTTTCCCTCTCCCACTCTCACGAAATCTCTCTCTCTCCCCGTGAATCCTCTCCTGATTTCTCTCCCTTTCCTTATCCAGAATGTTGGTGCGGCGCAAATGGGGGGAAAAATGAGATTTAGGGTTCGAGAGAGAAAGGGGGAGGACGGCGCCGCGTGAGAGGTGAGAGAATTAGGTTTAGGTTTCTGAAAAAAATACCTTATGTAGTGTGGAAGCCCAGGGGCGTTTTAGTCATTTCAGTTTAACTCAATACTATTTCCACCCCTCATTTCCCATTATGCACCTCCCTACGCTAGCCCATAAATTCGCAGGTCAGTCTACAAACTGGGCTTCTGTTTTTCACACCCCCGTTTTCAATAATACAACTCCCTTCTGCAAACTGCACCCCATTTTACTGCTACACCCTCCTTTCTCGTTTTTTTTATTTAATTTATTTCTCTTCAAGACAAAATAGTTTCTCATAAATCAAAAACTTTGTTAATAGTCTTGTGAAGCCTTTGCTTGCAGGATTATTAACAACGAGGTACTAGTGGTGATCACTTGGAGCCTTTGCTCAATTGATCATCATGAATGCCTAATTTTTTCTAAAGATTTTCACTAAATCAAAAACTTTGTTAGTAGTCTTGCGAAGCCTTTGCTTGCATGATTATTAACAATGGAGTACTAATGGTGGTCACTTGGAGCCTTTGCTCAATTGATCATCATGAAAGCTCAATTTTCACAATTAAACAAGATAAAAAAAACAAAAACCGTTTTCCAAACAAACAAGAACTACGTAGCTTTGAATTCTCCATCGCACCGGGAGATACGTAGGAGCGGGCCATGTCCCGTCAAGCACTTCTTTCTAAAAACCCTTTTTTTTCCTTTCTCTCCAAAAATAAAAATTTTATTAAGTTCTTTAATTCATTTTCAATAAAAAATAAAGAGGCAAATTAGATATTTTTCAAATCAACACTTAAAACCACACATTTAATTAAAGGTTCCCTCTCAGTAGAGAGGACGTGTGAGGTGCTAATACCTTCCCCGCGCGTAACCGACCCCCGAACCCAAAACTCTCAGTTTTCAAAGGCCAATCGCTTTCCAAAAAAAGGTTTTCCTAATATTTTCCTTAATAAATATTGGTGGCGGCTTCATTGTCTTTAGAAAAGTTGTGAACGAGGATGGTTCTCCTTCGGGGGCTTTTTCAGGCGCAACAATAACTCTTGTTTAGATAGAGTTATTTATATGTTTTAGACTTAAATCAATGTGAGTTTCTAAGTAATATTGTTATTAAAGCAGTTAATATGTGTTGTTTAGAGTAAAAGAGGGTTAGGAACTGATTTGTGATCATTTGGCACTTTTGGTGCCCAATGTTGTATTTTAATGTGTTTGTTCAATGCTACAGCATTAGATGCCCCAGCAATCGATGCCGCAGCATTCGCAACAGAATGCAATGTCCCCACAATTGTTGCCCAAGCCTTCTTGGCAAACTGAATGCCACATATCCATTCACTATAGGACCTCCTTTCTTTGATGGGTGAATATCAAATCAACTTTTGGAGACAATTGGACATAAAGTAACCCTAACTTCATCTCCAAGGAAACCCAACCATGAAGAAACGTGACTCAAGGGAGCCACATTTTAGGGACACTTGTCAATTCACTATAGGACCTCTTTTCTTTAATTGTTGAAAGATCAAATCAACTTTTGAGGCACATGGATTCAAGTGAAACCAACTTCTTCTCCAAGTAAACTTAACCTTCAAGAAAGCTCACCCATGAAGTCTATAAATAATCTTCATCTCCTCATTCACAAGTAGACCAGAACATACCACAAAATATCACTTAGAATCACTTAGGAACTGGTTTCAAAGGAGAGGGAAGGAATTGACAACTTCTTCCTTCGTCCTCACACAATTACAAGGAAGGCAATGCTGCAGCATTACTAAGCTGGCTGATGCGGGGGCAATCAATTGTGTACACTCTACTCTATTTATTGTCTTTTGTATTTGTTAGTTATATTAACATGTTTATCATTTCAGTAATGTCAAGCATGAGCTAATTCCATTTGTAGTTGGGATGCTATACATTTTGTAATGATCTTTTAATTAGTTTTGCGTTATGTATTGATGTTTGCATTTTAGTTCTTGAATGCTTAATTCTTTCACATTCATCCTTTAGAATTGATCAGCTAAAAGTGAATGAAATTATAAATTCAGACATGGTTTATAATTGGAACTCAAGAACTCATGTGGGTAAGTGTTTTAACAAAGGAAACTTTGTAATTCCGTGCTCAACCTAGACATAGGCAGCATAGTCCATAGGGTGATACTGTGGGTGCTTCATATACAAGAGTGAACCTATTTTAGGGCACAGGCATGTTGTCCCTTGTAATGAAACTCTGACGATAGTGACCGAAAGACACACATCCAATGCCATAGCATCCAATGCTCCAGCATCATATATAACATAATGCTGTTAAAAGTGACTTACTTAGTGAAAAGCATTCCAACTATTTTTTTTACTTTGAATCTTTATCTTTACTTGTTTACTTACATTCTTGTTATTCACAATACTTGTTGACAACTTGCTATTGTTACTTGTTTTTCTCACTAGCTTAATTACTAATTTAAATATAGAAAATAATTCAACAATCCTCGTGGAAACGATCTCTACTTACTCTTTATTACTTGTTGCGACTGTGTATACTTGCACATCACCTTTTCACACAATAGCAGGCTTTGTGTGACCTAAAGTAGGCTCCAAGAACCTGGAACAAGAGGATTGATGGGTTTTTGATTCATCTCATGTTCAAGAAGTGCACCTCTGAGCATGCATTTTATGTGAAGGGTTCGACACCTAAGTTTTTGGATGTAATGCATATGCTCATGTACCAAATCAACTCAAGAAGAAATTGTTTAAATAAAAATCTCTTTTATGTTTTGATGAAACAAGCTTAAGTTAGAGTTAAGTTTTCTGATTATGTGTGATCTAACATGTTTATCTAGTGCAAAGTACAGGCCTTAAAATAGCAAAAAATAATCAACTACCTAGGAATCAACAAGTACAAAAATCAAAGGTAGAATTGATATGAGAAGGTATAGAATTGAGAAGGTTTAACCAAGGTCAACAGAAGGTTTGACCAAATCAACAGAAGGTTGACCAAAAAAAGCCAACAGAAGGTTTGACCAAAAAGTCAACAGAAGATTTGACCAAGTCATCATATATGCAAGACACAAGTAAAGAAGGTTCACCAATGAGAAGGTTCAACAGTTGAGAAGGTACACGTTGAGAAGGTTCTAAGAACAACAACCGACTCATTCTGGAAATATTCAACAACTCAAGAACAATCCTTCTCATTAATGAGCTGAAGCATTAAATGAAGAATGTTGTATTTAATAGGTTGAGAAGGTATTAAAAGCAAGAGAGGTAATCCACGATTCTTCCTAGGAGCATCAAAGTTTGTTTGTTTAAGGAAAAATCAGATGAGAAGGTTCGTGAGCTGTCAAAAGCAGAAAGAAAGGACTGTGTCAGATTGAGAAGGTTCAGAATGTACAGAGAAAGTACAATGTGCAGAATGAGAAGGTTAAAAAGCTGCTAACTAAAGCAACTCTCATCATGACTTCTCTACAAGCTAAAACCTACTCCAAACAGCTCTTTTCTCTCTCTCTCTCTCTCTCTAACCGCTACCTCAACAACTGAGACTATAAAAGGGCTAAGATTCGGAGATTACAAGTGTGAGACTTAATTGGAACCTACTCAAAGCTCAAGCTTCTCAAAGTAATCCAACCTTCTCATCCCACACTCTAAGCTACTCAAGTTCATATTCTGGGATCCATTTGCTGAGTGTGTGATTGCTTGATACTCTATATTGTAAACACTTATTGTAGTTTATTTTCAAGCTCTTCATTATCCCAAAAACCCCAAAACCCTTTATTATAAACCGTGTGTTGTGAACATTCCATTAAACTACCTAAGAAGTGAGGTGAGTGTTGGTGTGAACAAAAAGAGGAACCTTTAGGAAACTAAGAGAGTGTTTTCTAGTAGGTAATTACAGCTTGGTGAATCTGTGCAAGAGAGCACTTGTCTTTTGTGTGGTGATCAAAAGAAAGTGATGTTGTAAGTCTTTTGTGGTTGAGCAAAAGCAAGTGTAATAGCTATTTGGAGAATAGTGGAAATACTCACTTGGAAGTGGGGAGAGGACGTAGCCTGAATTGGGTAAACCTCTATAACTCCTCTGTGTTCTTTAATTGCTTTCCATACTATTTGATTAATTGCTTTACACTGGAGATTGTTTTTAAAACCAAGAGAAGGTTAATTTCATCAACCTTCTCAAGACAGTTTTTAAACTAATACTATAATCTTTCAACCTACTCATATCTGTTTGAAAACAACTTCTCTTGCATAGGTTAAAGTTATCTTGAATCATTGTTATTATTCATCATCAAATTATATATGTGCTAGTTGTTTTTAGAACTAACTTCAACATTCTCATCTCCAAGTTAATCTTGAGAACAATCTGTTGAGAAGGTTTCAGGCAAGCAATTTTAAAAGGGTACACAATTCAACCCCCCCTCTTGTGTAACTTAGTCACTTCAGAAATTAGGTGACAAAGGATAAAGATGTATCTTTGTAGGCTATAGCAAACTCAAAGGCTTACAAGTTGTACAAGAAGGTGATTATCTGTCGAGATGTGACGTTTGATGAAGCAGGAATATGGGATGGGTCATCTAAGTCCCAAAAGGAGCCAATAGTTGTTCCAAATAATAATGAAGAGGAGAATGAACAAGGAGATGCAATGCCTGGAGAGCCAAAATCATCTAATAGACCACTGAGTCGAAGCCAACTACCATCCAGACTGGAAGATTATGTTATGGGTAATGATAATGACCCATCTGATGAAGACATTATCAACTTTGCTTTATTTGCAGATTGCGAGCCAGCTACTTTTAAGGAAGCTTCATGTGATGAGAATTGGAGAAACGTCATGGATGAATAAGTATATGCTATTGAGAAGAATAAAATGTGGGAGCTAACGAATCTACCAATAGATAGAAAACCAATAGGAGTGAAATAGGTGTACAAGACAAAGTACAAACCTAGTGGTGAGATTGATCGCTTTGAAGCAAGGTTGGTGACTAAAGGGTACAAGAAAAAACTGAGTATTAATTATTTTGAAGTATTTTCTCCAGTTGCAAGGTTAGATACAATTCGACTGGTTACTTTTGTCTCAGCTCAATAATTGGAAAATATATCAAATGGATGTTAAGTATGCTTTTCTTAATGGTACTCTGGAAGAAGAAGTGTATGTTGAGCAGCCTGCATGATATATAGTTAGTGGCAAAGAAGATAAAGTCTACGGACTAAAGAAAGCTTTATATGACTTGAAGCAGACACTTAGAGCATGGTATAAGAAGATTGATTCTTATTTTGTGCAGAATGGTTTTCAAAGATGTCCCTTTGAGCACGCGTTATATATCAAATTTGTTGAGCCTGAAGATGTTCTTATTGAGTACCTCTAGGTGGATGATTTGATCTTTAGTGGCAGTAATTCAAAGATGATTGCATAGTTCAGGGAGGCTATGATAAATTGCTTTGAAATGACAGATTTGGACCTCATGTCATATTTTATTTGCATGGAGGGTCATTCAGCAAAAATGGTGGAATTTTTATTTCTCAGAAGAAGTGCGCGGGTGATATTTGGAAGAAATTTAAGATGGAGAATTCAAAGCCAATTTCAACACCAGTTGAAGAAAAGTTAAAGTTGACGGGACAAAATGATGACAAAAGAGTAGAGTCAACACATTATAAAAGTTTGATTGAAAGTTTGAGGATATCTGACCACGACTAGGCCAGATATAGTATATGGAGTTGGGTTGCTTAGCAGATTTATGGAAGAACCACGTGTTAATCATTTGCAAGGAGTCAAGAGGATTTTTCAATATATCAAGGGTACTCTGGTTGAAGGTATTTTTTATGCTAATAATAGTGATGTGAAGCTTACTAGATACACAAATGGTAATTGGGTTGGAGATACAGAAACGAGAAAAACCATGTCGGGGTACACATTTCATCCGGGCACAAATGCAATTTCATGGTCTTCGAAGAAATAAGCAATTGTTGTACTTTCTACCACTGAAGCATAATTTAGAGCACTAACCAGTTGTGCTACTCAAGCAGTATGATTGAAAATAATTTGCCTAAATTATAGTTTTGGTCCCCCTATTTTCAAAATTTCAGACATTTGGTCCCCCTATTTTAAAACTCAGACATTTGGTCCCCCAATTTTAAAAAATCAAATACATTTAGTCCCTAAAAAATCAAATACATTTAGTCCAAAGAGGGACCAAATGTCTTTGATTTTTTAAAATGGGGGGACCAAATGTCTTTGATTTTTTAAAATTGAGGGACCAAATGTCTTTGATTATTAGCCATAAAAAACTGAAAATTCCTCTTGGGACTAAATGTCTTTGATTTTTTAAAATTGGGGGACCAAATGTCTGAGTTTTAAAATAGGGGACTAAATGTCTGAAATTTTTAAAATAGAGGGACCAAAACTATAATTTAGCCGAATAATTTTAGAAGTGATTCACAAGAAGCAGAGTACTCTAATAGAAATATTTTGCGATAACAAGTCTGCTATTGTACTATGTTAGAATCCAATTTTCATGGGTGACCAAAGCATATTGATATTCGAGCATATTGATATTCGAGTTCACAAGATTCGAGAATTTGGCAGTTGAGAAAGAAGCGGTGATCAAGTATTATCCCACCAAAGGACAAATTGCGGATATTTTTACAAAGCCTTTGAAGACTGAGTTGTTTTAGAAGTTGAAGAAAATGCTTGGAATGATAAGTTTGCAGGCTTGATTTAAGGGAAGCAGCAAGTCGGCAAATTAAATCAAGAAAACACTCGATGATTGTGTTACAAAATTTTGACCACCGTTTGACCCTTTGACCAAAGTTTTCTTCCAGCAATAGTTTTTCTTATTGATTAAGTTTGCTTAACTATGAAGCACTACTAGCTTATGAATTAGATGCATTTTATTGGACCGAGATGTTTTGCACCGTCTCTCCATTTTCTAGCAAATAAGCATAGTCATGTTTTAGTGTTTTCAAAAGCCTATATAAATACCAACAAGAGTGGGTCCGAGCGGTAGCTGAGTTCGGATTCTATCCTAAAGTCTAAAATTCAAATATTGGGTGTGTCAAAAAATCTATTGGGAGCGAAGAACCGCATAGACTGGCAAAGCTGGGTACACATGGCCAGCCAGGTTCTTCGATGTAGACTATTCACCGACAAAGTGGGTGAGAACTGTGCACCAATAATACAATAAAAAACAATGCCTATATAAAGGCTTCCTCATGTATGATGATGATGATGAAGTCAATGAGTGTCGCAAGGAAGGGGGATTGCAATTGTGACTCTTTTAAAAATTAACCTGAAATAATACACATAGCTTCACTAGTATTGTTAGACATGGTGTGTGTAAATGCTAAGTTGAGAATGGTGAGTTGAAACAGTCTTCTCACTTGTGATAGTGAGTACAGAAAGGTGAGAAGAAACTGTCTTCTCAACTATATTTCTGAGTTGACAAAGGTCAGTTGATTCTTTCTCCTCAAAGCAAATATCAGCACAGGTAGTGAGATGATTTTCAAAATGCTTTTCAAGGAAAGAGATAGTTGTTGAAAAACTTATCTTAAGTGTGAAATACTTAAGAATGATGCTTTATAATTACCACATTGTAAAACACTTGAGAAGGGTTGTAAAACAGTGTTTTAGAAAGACTGTGAGTAGTTTGAGAAGGGTCAGAGGACCAATCTTCTCAGTTTTCTTAAACCTTCTCTAAGAAGAGAGTTTTAAAACTAGTTTAATAACAACTTAAGAAAAACAGTAAATAACACAAAGATGTATAGTGGTTCGCCCAAAATCCGGGGCTATCCACTCCTCACACCCAGTGAGTATTTCCACCCTTTCCTAAACAGTTACAACTTTAGAACCATCTCAGCCTTAAAGTTCTTATGGTAGTTTTCTTAACACAGATCTACCTACTATTTCACACCTAATACAATCCTCCTGATCTATTAAGTAGCTTCTAACACTCTTCTTAATACCTATAGCAACACATGCTACTCGAGAAGGCTCTATAGGTTACACAATTTAGTGTTTGGGTGTTGATGAGATTACAAGAGCTTGGTTGATGAAAAGTATGTTCAACAGAATCCTAAATACAAGCTAAGAATACATACTCAAGTAAAATTAATCCTAAAGTTATAGAGTAACTGAGTATGGTTGAGAGAACACTTGACACTTTGAAAAGGTTGACAGTTTTAGCTCAATGCGCTCTCACACACTTTCGATAATGATCCGATGAGTCTTTTATAGCCAAATATTTGTCTATTAACCATTGGTCCATGAATTTGAGTTGTTGGTAAAATCTTATAGCTGTTGGAGCCTTTTTTAGAGAAGGATAGAAACTTTCCTATAGTTCTGCAGAAAATAGATGCTTTATAGCTGTCATCACCCTTCTCTTCTTTGAGTCTTCTCACCTTTGATGCTTCTCAAGTTGATGCTTCTCATGTTGATGAATCTCAACATGACTCTTCTCAACTTGACTCTTCTTATCATGGCCCATCTGATCTTGACCCTTCTTGTCATGATGTTTGTCAACTCGATTGCGACTCTTCTCACTTGACTCTTGCAATGTTGACTCTTCTCTGGACTCTTCTCATGATTCTTCTCTGAACATCATCACAAATGTGAGAAGAAAGAAACACAATTTCACACCACTTATCAGAATACCTTCTCACACATTCTTGTCTTTAAGAAGATACTAATCTATATCTTCTAAGAATAGTGACTTGCATCTTATAAACTAAACTATCAATCTGCTTAGAAGATAATCTTCTTAGAAGCAAGTTAATAGCTTCTAATGTTTCTAAAGTTTCTATCTTCTCAGAAGTCTATTAGACATCTTCTTGAGTTTTGGTTGGCCACAAAATGATTTTTAAAAAGAATCACAATTCAAACCCCCCTTTCTTGTGACTCCAGGTGACTTCATGTATAGTGCAAAAAGTTGTCCAGTATTGTCCTGTCCAATACTGTACTGTCCAGTACTTACTTGTTTGCAAATCAAACAACATAATAGTACTGGACTGTTATGAAATTAACCGAAACTAGAGTAACAACAAATGCGAGACAAAATATAAGAGAATCATTAGTGGAAAAAAGACATTTCATATCGGTTAAAATTGACATTTCATATCGGTTAAAATTGACATTTCATATCGGTTCCTGAACCGATGTAGAAAAAAGGAGATATAAAAAGTAGGGACTTTTAACATCAGCCGCAGAACCGATGCGAAAAATGGTTTTCATATCGGTTACCCGTAGACCCGTTATAAAAAGTCAATTTTTTATCAAGTATAAGCGTATTTTTGACATCGGTTTTTTACTGGAACCGATATAAAATGTACTTTTGGCATCGGGTATCCAAAGGAACCGATATTAAATATTGATTTTTAACATCAGGTGATTTTAGAACCGATGTTAAAACTAGTTTTTTTTTTTAAAAAAGTGGTTTTTGATCAACATAATGGGATAAGAATATACCGTAAATTTGCCTTCGACAAATTAGCGTGTCAAATAGGATAGGTATATACCGTATAATATCAAATATTATAATAATTAAAAGATGAAACATCACAATCTCAAATACATATTATCAAATCTAATCAGCACAACCTCAATTATTTTCCATAACTATCCAAAAGCCCCAGCACAAACTCAAATACATATTATCAAATCTAATCAGCACAATCTGACGTACAATCTGAGGTACATAGTCATAACATATTATAAACACGTGCTTTTGTCCCTGAACACGCTGAGCATTACGAGCTGCAATGGCCACATTTCCAAAAACACAGAAGCCCATAGGTCCTTGAGGAACAACGTGACGTCCTGGTGGTCTTATCAAAGTAAAACTAGTAGGTGGATCTTTCTTTATCTTTGAAGCTGCAACCTAAATATGAAATTCAATAAGCGAAAATTATAGCATAAAAATGAGTACACCCCCTAGTGCTTCACAATTCTTGAAACAATTATGTCAAAGACCAACTATTCTAAAACCTTAAGCTATTAGGCCTGGGAATATTTTAATATCTCTTTAAGACGACATTTGGATCACACAAGAGGCTTGGGGTTGAAGTCTTGATAAAGGAAAGACCCAAATTTCCAACAGAGAACAAATAGTTTCCAGTTTGCACATCACTACACTACAAGAAAAACAGGATTTTCCGACGGGCAAAATCCGCCGGAAAAGCCATATTTCCGCCGCAAAATTGGACTTTGCGGCGGATTTTTGCCGCCGGTAGCCAGCTCGCAGCAAACGCTTTCCGGCGGATTTTTTAAAAAAAAAAAAATTTTTTTGGAATTTTCCGGCGGATTTTAAAGGCATTTGCGGCGGATTTTAAAAAAAAAAAATTTTAAAAAATCCGCCGCAAATGCCAAAAATCCGCCGCAAAAGCCAAAAAAAAATTTAAAAAACGTCGGAAATGCCTAAAATCCGCCGCAAAATCCAAAAATAAAATTTTAAAAAATCCGCCGGTAAAAAATTTGAATATTTGAATTTTTTTTTCCAATTTTTTTGAATTTTAATGTTTAATTTGTATTTTAATAAAAAGTAAGAAAAAATGAAAATGAAGTAGAATATGAGAAAAAATGATATAGAAAAGAATGAAAATAAATAAATGAATGAGAATGTAGAAGTAGGAAGGAATAAGAATGAAAGAGAATATTATAAGAGAATGATATAGGAGAGAATGTGAATAAAGAAGTAAGAAAAAATAAGAATTAAGGAGTGAATGAAAAAGAATGAAGAAGAAAGGAGAAATATAGAAGAGAGATATGTAGAAAAATTTATGGAGATGAGAGTATAAGAACTATAGAAGAGAGATATGTAGAGAAATATAGAAGAGAATGAGAATGAAATAAAAAGTGAAATGAGAGAATGAGAGGAGTGTAGGAGAAATTTTTATTTATATGCGAATTTTTCCCCTCCAAATTTTCCGGCGGATTTTTGAAATTACCGGCGGATTTTTTGAAATTTTTTTTGGCTTTTGCGGCGGATTTTTGGTATTTGCGGCGGATTTTTAAAAAAAAAAATTAGCTTTTGCGGCGGATTTTTTGGCATTTGCGGCGAATTTTTTTTGGCTTTTCCTGCGGATTTTTGAAATTTGCGGCGGATTTTTTTAATTTTTTTTTTTAAAATCCGCCGCAAATGCCAAAAAATCCGTCGGAAATACCCCAAAATCCGCCGGAAAAGTTTGCGGCGAATAAAATCCGCCGGAATCTTTCCGACGGATAAAATCTGCCGGAAATTCCTAAAGTCCGCCGGAAAGTCCTGGCCGGAAAATCCCATTATTCTTGTAGTGCTAGAAGATGCAGGTATGTCAATATCCATATATCCACTCACTTACCCCTCCCCAAGACACACACACAGATTATCACCAAGAGATGGACATGCCAGGTTGAGAAATCACCCTTGAGTCAACTAAGGCTAATCCAGCACCCACGGCTATTATTGACTCCTGGAAGGTCTGCACCATGAATACCACCATAAGCATACAAAAACATGATAACTTCATCATTTTCCACTGAATAAATGCATCTTCTACCATATTGAACTAGAGCATAGCACTTACAGTGGCAGTAGCATATGTTGGTCCAGAACCATCAATGAAAATGAGGCCTTTCTCCAAAGCTTGATCCATAACCTGTAAAGATTCAAGAGAGGAAATATGTCAAACTTCAAAACAATAATTCTCTGTGCCATGGAAAAGTCAGATTGAATACAAATTATGAACTGCTTACGTAAGAAAAACCACGCCAATAGCTGTGGTAGGCGAAATTGTTAACAAAAAACTGGGATACTTAAGAAAAATTTGCCAGATCTTGGAAGACATTAGTAAGACATCTATTTAAGCACAAAGACAGTAAGGCCTGACCCATTTTGATTCGTTGGGCCCATCCTTATTCCTTCTAGAGTAAACCTTCCCAACTGGGCTGGTTACTAATAATAGTCAAAACAAAAGTGATGCAAAAATGCTCTGAAATGTCAACAGTCAAATAGTTCTTATGATGTATCACGTATTGATAGAAATTTAATAGCAACAATTAGAAAGAAAATGCATGGTATGAAAGGAAGTATATGCAATAGATATTAGGACATTTGCCAACCACAATTAATAAATATGATATGATATAAAATTAAATATACCATAACTTAGAAAACACAATCTCTCACATAATAGATAACCGAAGCCAAAGATTTTGTTAACATCAAAGCTTACCTTTTCAAGCCTAGAAACACAGGCACTTGTATGCACACTTGCAATGTCATCGATTGAAGCAGTCTCAAAATGTTGAAGTTCAGTGACCTCATCGGTTGGTTAATATTCCATTTGTCATCTCCTACAAATACAATATAGCCAAACATTATATGATCAATACTTTTTAAGTGGTTGGATATATGAAATATTAAATATCTGAAATATACCTTGTAAGCCCAACCAGGATAGAAGAAGTCATCTGCATCAAAGGACAAGTCAAGATTTCTCCTACCACCAATGTTTTCTAAAAGAAGCATTCCATAGCTGTAAACACCTGCTTTTACAGTTATAGGGCAATTACTCACCCATTCTGGTGCCAAATAACTTCTAGTACATCTAATCATTGTTACCACATGAGATTACACTCTTCCAATTAGTTTAGCCAATCCAAAATCAGATACTTTAGGACAAAAGTTTTCATCTATCAGTATATTTTCTGGTTTTATATCACAACGTATTATCCAATTTCTGCATTGCTCATGAAAGTATGTGTTCTGCACCGAAAAGCCTGATAGTGACTGTTGGTGGAATGTCTCCTGCTGCTGATTGTAGGGTTGATACTCTCCCGGGGGATACCTGCAAGCCACTCCGACGCTCAAGTCAGTATATCGAATATATGAGTGAAGGTACTAAGGATTAGAGATTGAACCTTTCTTAGGGCAAAGTTTGTCTGTATTTATAGGAAATCGTGCCCTCTTGTGGATCGTTGGATGGGTAGAGTCGATCTTGACCGTCCAAGCATGTTGGGCTCGCATGAGGTGGATATGGGCTGAATCGGTTGGGCTGATCCATATTATTTGTTAAGTGCACCTCCTGGTTTTGCTAATGGGACCCCTTGGTCCACTCCAGAATAGTTACCCCCCAAGCCGAGATTATTCTGGTGGATGGTCTTGGCTTGACGGAGATTTGTCGGCTTGTCGAATTTGTGAAGTGGCCAGGGACACTTCCTCTGTGATAGCTGCGTTTTCAGGGCCTTCTCCTTCACCTACTTGACCTACTAATAAATAGGTGGATGAAAATTTTGCTGAGGGGTGAAGAAAAATTTCTTTGGGGCACCTGCTTGGAGAGGAAATTCGGATCCTCGAAGCACCTATTTGGAGAGGAGACAGACGATCGGATCCTCTTGCTCTGACACCTTTTCTCCTTGGTAAGTGTTTGCTTCCCTTTCGTTGATGGTGCCCCATGCGCCTTGTAACTGGCGATTTGCAAATGGAGGGTGGCGCCCTCAGGGGCGCCTTGTGCTGGGCGTTTTGCAAAAAGGGAGTGGCGCCCTCGTGGGCGCCTTGTGCTCGATAATTTACGCAAGAGAAATTGGCGCCCTCGTGGGTGCCTTGCACTTGATGAATCGCCCATTGGGGAGAGTGGTGCCCTCGTGGGTGCCACGTGCTCGATGATTTGCACAAGAGAGATTGGCACCCTCGTGGGTGCCTTGCACTTGATGAATCACCCATCGGGGAGAGTGGCGCCCTCGTGGGTGTCACGTGCTCGATGATTTGCACCAGAGAGGTTGGCGCCCTCGTGGGTGCCTTGCACTTGATGAATCGCACACCGGGGAGAGTGGCGCCCTCGTGGGTGCCACGTGCTCGATGGTTTGCACAAGAGAGATTGGTGCCCTCGTGGGTGCCTTATACTTAATGAATCGCCCATCGGGGAGAGTGTTGCCCTCGTGGGTGCCACGTGCTCGATGATTTGCACAAGAGAGATTGGCGCCCTCGTGGGTGCCTTACACTTGGTGAATCGCACACCAAGGGGAGTGGCGCCCTCAGGGGCGTTAGCGCTTGATGATTGGCGAGAAGGGAACTGGCGCCCTCATGGGCGCCTTGTGTTGGGCGACTTGTGTTGTCTGACTTGGCGCCCTGCCGGGTGCCCCCTTGGGCATTGGTTTCGACCTTAGATTTTGCTTTGTACTACCTTCTTTGTTGTTCGTTTTGTTGCTTGTTTTGACTTGCTCTTTGATTTGATATTTTCAGGCTTCTTGCCATCAAAGGGACTTGTCTTTTTCCCGATTGTTCTCCCGACCTTGCTGCTTCTCTATCACTTGGTAATTGTGGTGACACTTAGTTTCTTTTCTTAGCCTCTTGGCTTTCGAGCTCGTCTCGTTTCTTTGAAGCCTCCCACCTCGGGATAGGGTGTTGTTTGTCTGGTACTTAACTGTTTGTGTTGCCCTCTGTCCAACAGGTTGGGAGATGGTGAGGATGATGGAGATAGCCTTGACACATGGGGTGTCGACCTCATTCCGGTAGTCCTTTTTGGGTGATCTCTTGGAACTTTTAACTTATTCTTTGAGGTGGTCTTTTAACCTTATTGTACTATGTAGGGGTGAATGAAGAGGGGAATCGGTTTATCTTGGATAAGAACCGGCTTCGGGTGGACCTACATGGAGCGTTGGAAACCGCTTGCCAAAGTACCGGAGTGCTAAGTCATCCCGATGTTGGCGCCTTGTGTCAAAGTGCTCTTGCCAGGCGCCCTCTTGCCAGGCGCCCTCCTGGGTTCTAGGCGGGGGGGGTACTGTCAGATATCATCCCAATAGTGTTGACTTCGATGTCCTTGCCCCCTGACCATTTCTCTTTGGTTTATTTGCCTTTTACCTGTACTTTTTCTTTTATTTGCTGGATGGCTGGATTTTGCCTTATAGGATTTTGCTGTTTCAATGACGACTTCTATGCCATACATGATTTTATCTTTATTCACCCTTTCTTTTGGCTCGTTGAATTGTGCAATATCTCTTTGTCGTGACCGTGACTCATTTCCTAGTGTTGGCGCCTCCCTGGGGCCTTGAGCCAAAGTGCTAAGTTCTGCTGTTGGCGCCCTCCTGGGCGCCTTGCTGGACGCTTGTTTGTTCCTGAGAGTTGGCACCCTCCTGGGTGCCCTTGGTGTTTTTCCCTGCGTGCGTGTACTGGGTGCCTCCTCGTGGAGCAGGATTCGCGAGACAAGGTTTGGTGCCCACATGGGTGCCTCGGGCACCTTGTTACACAGTGTTGTCTGCCCCATTGCGAAGGTGAGAGTTGGCGCCCTCCTAGGCGCCTTGGTTGCCGGTTTGCCGCACGCTTTGGGCGCTCATACGCTGGGTGTCTCCTCGTGGAGCAGATTTTGCGAGACAAGGTTTTGGTGCCCTCATGGGTGCCTTGGGCGCCCTGTTGCACAGTGCGGGCTGCCCCCTTGCGAAGGATTTGCTTCCAGACCACCTCCTGCCAGGCGCCCTCCTACTAGGCGCCCTCCTGCTAGGCGCCCTCATGCCAGGCGCCCTCCTGCCACGCGCTCATGAACGCTGCCTGCTTCTTCATTGGCGCCCTGCCAGGCGCCCTCATGGGCACTGACTTCTCTTCTCTGGCTCCCTGCCAGGCACCCTCATGGGCGCTGGCTGCTTTTTCATTGGCGTCCCGCCAGGCGCCCTCATGGGCGCTGGCTGCTCTTCACTGGCGCCCTGCCAGGCGCCCTCCTGGGTGATGGCTGCTCTTCACTGGCGCCCTCATGGGCGCTGGCTTGTGTGGACGCGTGCTTGGCACTCTGCTTTGTTTTTGTTGCTCATCCTGTCTCTTAGCCTGTTTTTCTTCTTGATGAAATTTCAGGGCTCGTTTGGTGTCGAGGGGAATTGCTTCTTCTTTCCTTACCATTATCTGTTTGATATTTCCACGATCTTTCAATTTGACCATGAGGTTCCAGGCTTGTTTCTTATACTTATAACTGGTACGTGTAAGATGGCCTTGGGCGTCAGTCATCGCCTTACGCATCTGAATGTATGATCTCATATCGCCTCGTGGCAATGTTAACTCTGGGGGCAGTTTATCAGGATCGATCTGAATTTAACTCGCCCACCAGAGGTTGTGACACGTTTAAAGTCACTTCGCACCTCGTGGGACTCTGGGGGCAGTTTATCAGAATCGATCTGAATTTAACTCGCCCATCAAAGGTTGCGACACGTTTAAAGTCGCTTCGTGCCTCGTGGCAAAGTTAACTCTGGGGAAGTTTATCAGGATCGATCTGAATTTAACTCGCCCACCAGAGGTTGCGACCATTTTCGAAGACGCTTCGTGCCTCGTGGCAAAGTTAACACCTCGTGGTGACGTTCGATATTGACCTGTGTAACACCCATTTCTACCCGGTAATTTATTAGCGTAAAATCAGAGTTTTCAACAATGAAACGGATGTCACACTTTTCGACTTAAAAAAAACTTAAACGGATACATAACACTCATCACTCGTATGAACCGGCAAACAGCATTTTTAGTCTTAAAACAAATCAACTCTTACTCATTCACGCAGCGGAAAATCATAAGGGTTCAACTAAAACAAACGTAGTGACCATGTAAGATTTAAAACATCAAAATCCACAAAATAACATAAACAATATAAATAGTGTTCATCCCCCTGAGTGCTACGTATTAGAGCGACGATACGACCGAACTAGTGAAGTACAACAGCCTTCACTCGTGGATACCTGCACGTTACCAACATAGGGGTAACATTCAAACAGAAGGGGTGAGATATCACACAGTATAAAGAATCGTATGAAAGACCGTATATCTAGGTCAGAAAGTCAGATAATCATAACAGACAACAGGTCAACAACAGCATGGACATAACAGTCAATATCAGCACAACGGTCAACATCAGCACAACATGCAAATATCATCTCAACAGTCAAATATCGACCCAACAGTCAATATATAACAACAACAGTCAATATACAACAACAACAACAGTCGATATACAACAACAACAGTTCACCACAGTCAGTGACTTCAAACATGCGGTATGAATGCGGGATGCTCAACAGAAGGCAAACTACCCTATAATGCATGTGGTACCGGGTCCAGTCAAATGAGGCTTCCAACAAAAATCCATGCCAAAAGAGGCAATCCAACGTGGTGGAGACTAGCTCCGGGGCCAACTACCCCATATGAAAATGATATGCATGCGACACAATGATGCAACACGGACAATCAACAACAAGCAACATATCTTAGCACACAATGACACAAGACTCAACACTGGCCATAGGCCCACAACACAAAATCAACAATGGCCACCGGCCTACAACATAAAATCCATGCCTAAAGAGGCAATCCAACATTGGCCACCGGCCTACAACAACAAATCCATGCCTTAAAGAGGCAATCCAACATTGGCCACCGGCCTACAACAACGAATCAACAAGACAACATGGCGCTAAGGCCACCAACAAGGCAACAACAACGAATCAACAAGACAACAGGGCACTAAGGCCACCAACAAGGAAACAATCAACGAATCAACAAGACAACAGGGCGCTAAGGCCACCAACAAGGCAACAACAACGAATCAACAAGACAACAGGGCGCTAAGGCCACCAACAAGGCAACAATCAACGAATCAACAAGACAACAGGGCGCTAAGGCCACCAACAAGGCAACAACAACGAATCAACAAGACAACATGGCGCTAAGGCCACCAACAACAGATAACAACTATAGGCGCTAAGGCGCCAACATGCGACGACAACAAAACGGGGACAGCAAGGAACATGGAGCGGGGCGCATAGGGAGCCAACAACCACCCACAAAATTAGGGACAGCCAACAACAACCCCAAACAATAGGAACAGCCCACAAAATTAGGAACAACGCATAAAAATAGGAACAGCACTTAAAAATAGGAACAGTGCACAAAAATAGCAACAACGCATAAAAATAGGAACAGCAACAATGATTTTCAGCAAACATACCTCTACTTCGGTGAATTAATTAACCTATCAAACGGTATCGAAACTTAGCAAAGGACCCCTATATGGAAAGCTAAGAATGTCTAGTTCCTGACTATAATTTTTATTTTACAAAATAATGGTCCAATTCGTACAGTTTCAGTAAATAAGCAACAAGGTTCAGAAAACAGGACAGCCACCATGACCTAGCTTGTGACACCTCTAAAATTATCAAAACTCAGTCAAATGACATGGTACTTGAGCCTAACCCGAAAAAAATTGAGTTTAGTTTTCAATGAATCAAGAATCATTCAAAAAGGAGTTCAAACGAAAACGTTATACACGAAATACCGAACCTATATCCAGATTGTTTCCAGAATTTTAACCTAACTTGTGACACCTATAACTCGAGCTATACAACTCCAAATGCAACCAAACTAGTTCCAAATCAACAAGCATTAAGTCTAGTTTCTGACAAGGTAAACCACATAATTTTTGGACCACTAGATTGTTCCCAGTTACTGTATAACCGAACCTATACCCAGTTTTCTTTGCGAATTAAAAACCCCAAATTGATTTCCAACCTCCACAAACATATTCAAACATCAACAAGTGATCTAAAACATCAACAAATAACTTCAATCATCAACAATTGGTTCAACAAGGCAACACAAACATATAATCATACATGTGATAAATCATCATACCCTAACCCCCACATGCAATCATCAAACATAGTATTAGGGCATGGGAACATCAATTACATGACAAAATCAACCAATATAGCATTCAAAGCATTTTATCAAACACATAATAAACATGATACACATATGATGACTACCAAACCCTAACCCACATACAACCCTTCATACCAACCCTTATAAAGCATGAACCTCACCCTTACCTTAGCTTTTAGAATCGAAACCCTAGCCTTAGGAAGTACCACGAAATCTAGCTTTCCTTCTCTCTCCTTGTGCTACGCCTCTCTCTCTCTTGTGCCTTGTGGATTCACGCCTTCTTCTCTTCTTTTCTCTCTAGCCGTCGCCCTCTCCTCTTCTCTTCTCACTTTCTAATTGTGTTTTGTTTCTAATTATGAGAGAAACCCTAAACCTAGCCCTATAAGTAGACTCATCACCCATCATGGGCTATTTTCCTTAGCCCTATTTGCATACCCTATTGGGCTAGTTCCCTCCACTTAGTTATTTCCAATCCTAATATGCACCAACACACTAAAATAATTAACTTACATTTCTATTATTATATCTATCACATAAAACTAATATAATTAAATAAATAAATAAATCAATAAATATTTAATTAATTTTGGGGCGTTACAACCTGCGTCGGTCGGGGGATCTCCTCGATGGCGATCCCCGGTGGTGTGTCTAGTGGATATTGACCTGGTTCCACCGTTGCCCCCCAAGTCGAGATTATCCTGGGGGATGGTCTGGACGTGACGTTGTCGTTCAGGATGCCCTCGTAGGTTAGGTTGCCCTTACGGCTCGTGCCGTCGTCGGGTCTGCTAATTTTGTCAGATGATCATAGCAATTATCCTGCTCGTCTATTGATATGTTTTGCTGACTTGCCTTGGTCGAGGTGATTGATGGTGAGTATTGGCGAGCAACACCACATTTTCTTTTCCTCTTGGCCGATTACATTTCACCTAGGGGGCGAGCATAGGAGAGTGTGAGGGAGAGCGGAGGAGAGTGTGAGGGTGAGCAGAATGACACCATCACTTCACACGTTACTTTATTTCCTCTCACGCTCATGCATCATTTGATTTTCTCACGTGCTCCCGCACTACATTATTTGCTCACGTGCTCGTGCACTATTTTATTTTCTCACGTGCTCATGCACTATGTTTTTTGCTCACGTGCTCGTGCACTATTTTATTCTCTCACGTGCTCGGCACTATGTTTTTTGCTCACGTGCTCGTGCACTCTTTTATTTCCTTTCGTGCTCATGCACTCACGTGCTCATGCATCATTTAATTTTCTTATGTGCTCATGCACTCACATGCTCATACATACTTTAATTTTCTTACGTGCCACGCTGGCTGCTTCCGTGATAGGATTTGGCGCCCTCCTGGGTGCCTTGGGTGCTGGCTTGCCATGGTGCCGTCAGCTTGTTCCCCTTCCTGGGTGCGGAGACGTATGAATTGGATTTTGAGCTTAACATGAGAATTGTAGCTCTGCTTCTTAGCTTTCCAACGCATGCTTACACGCCTCAGTCGAATAAACACAGATGAAGTTACGGCCTACAAACTAGACATCACCCTTGTAGGTGGGTATCTCTGGTGTCTGTGACCTCATGGTATCAGCATTTGCTTGACTTCCGCGCCTTTCTCGGCGCTTGCTATCCAAGACATCATGGTCTCATGCCTTGGATCCCCGCCGGGTGGGTGCCGTGATCTTGGCTGCTTTGCCTTAGGAAGATGAGTGCGCCATGACACCCCTGACTCCCATACTTGGAGAGATGATCTTGACTTTAGGTTTTTACTCTCTAGATAAATACTTGGAGAGATGATTTACTTCTCACCTATTTACCTTCTATAAATAGGTGAGTCTTCATCCTGTGGTCCGCACTTGAAATTTCGTGGGGGAGTAAGGATTAGGTTTCTTTGGACCACCTACTTGAAGAGGAGAATGGAGGTAGGGTCTACCCGCTTCAACGTTTCTCCTTCTCGGTAAGTGTTTTATTCTGTTAATGGCGCCCTCGTGGGCGCCTTGGGCGCCTTGTCACGTTGATTGGAGCCGCCTCTTGGAGCAGGATCTGGCGCCCTCATGGGCGCCTTGTTGCGTTATCTTGGCTGCCGCCTCTTGGAGCAGGATCTGGCGCCCTCATGGGCGCCTTGGGCGCCTCGTCGCTTTGCCTTGGCTACCGCCTCTTGGAGCAGGATCTGGCGCCCTCATGGGCGCCTTGGTCGCCTTGTCACGTTGATCACGGAGCCGCCTCTTGGAGCAGAATCTGGCGCCCTCATGGGCGCCTTGTTGCGTTGTCTTGACTGTCGCCTCTTGGAGCAGGATCTGGCGCCCTCATGGGCACCTTGTCGTGTTCCTGAGAGTTGGCGCCCTCGTGGGCGCCTGAGGCCAGATTGTTCGCGGGTAGATCTTTTGGCGCCCTGCCAGGCGCCCTTCTAGGTGTTGGCTTGTGCTTGACTTGGCGCCCTGCCAGGCGCCCTCTTGGGTGTTGTGTTCTCACTTGGCGCCCCCTAGGCGCCCTCTTGGGTGCCGGGCTGAGCGTTCACTTGGCGCCCTCGTAGGCGCCTTGGTCCTTGGTTTCTGCTTGTATTTTATTTGTGCTCAAACAACAAAATTCATAACTAGGCCTAGCCTTAGGCTCGAGTCCTGATGCTCTGCTCCTTATTCGGAGTTGCGAGTTTCATCCTCTTCTTTATTCACGTATTGGGCGAGCTTCCCTTCTTCAAGGTCATCCCTGGGGGTGCTGCATTTGCTGGTACTGTGCCCATAACAAGTCAGATCAGTCTTCATGCTGCCAACCTTGGCCTCCTCTTGGTAGGCCATGCTGTCTTCTTCATAGTCCATGTACTTTTGATGCCTGCGTCGGTCGGGGGATCTCCTCGATGGCGATCCCCGGTGGTGCCTCTGGCGGGTGTCGACCCGGTTCCTTGACCTCTCTCGAATATCAACAATGGTGCCTCGAAGTCACCGTTGTTGGAGGAAGGGTTCCCTGGCCAGGCGCCCTCATGGGGGCTGCCTGATGTTCCCATGGCGC
Organism: Astragalus membranaceus; assembly: GCA_039519185.1. Taxonomy (NCBI): domain Eukaryota; kingdom Viridiplantae; phylum Streptophyta; class Magnoliopsida; order Fabales; family Fabaceae; genus Astragalus; species Astragalus membranaceus. Next base: position 53,988,481 of record CM076854.1, on the reverse strand, counting down.
CCTGCCAGGCGCCCTTATGGGTGCCAGGCGCCCTCATGGGCGCTGTCTAATGCTGCCCTGGCGCCCTACCAGGCGCCCTCATGGGCGCTGCCTGATGTTGCCATGGCGCCCGGCCAGGCGCCCTCCTAGGTGCCGGGCTGGGCATGTCCTTAGCACTCTGCTAGTCTTCCTGATGCAGCATAGCTTGAGTGCGATTGGCCATGGAGATCCCAAAGTTGTCTCACATTTGAGGGCTGGTCAGGCTGACTGGTACCCTCGTCAAGTAGGGTCACGACGTTGCCCTCAGGAGTACCCTCTGGTCGGGGTGCGGGTATGACAATACTTTGAACCCGGGGTCTGCCTCTGGGAGCCATGGAGCAGCAAGAGAAAATTCGAGTAGTGATGATGTGAAAGATAGATATCTCCCACTGTGGTAGCCAATGCTCTGCACCGAAAAGCCTGATAGTTACTGTTGGTGGAATGTCTCCTGCTGCTGATTGTAGGGTTGATACGCGCCCGGGGGGTACCTGCAAGCCACTCTGACGCTCAAGTCAGTATATCGAATATACGAGTGAAGGTACTAAGGATTAGAGATTGAACCTTTCTTAGGGCAAAGTTTGCATGTATTTATAGTAAATCGTGCCCTCTCGTGGATCGTTGGATGGGTAGAGTCGATCTTGACCGTCCAAGCATGTTGGGCTCGCATGAGGTGGATATGGGCTGAATCGGTTGGGCTGATCCATATTACTTGCTAAGTGCACCTCCTGGTTTTGCTAATGGGACCCCTTGGTCCACTCCAGTATGCAATCCCTTCTACAGTAGCTATGGCTATATCAAAACGAGTTGACCAATCTAGCAATCTATCTCTCCCTTCATATGAAGGGAAGATCCATTTATCCAAGGAACCATTCTTCAAGAACTCATAAACTAGAAGCCTGCCAAACAAACAAAGATTTGTTTAGTCAATTAAAGCACTAAAATTTGAAGTCATATAATGAGCTAAAAATGTTAGTCTATATCTTGAAATAGTACACACCTGTGTTGCCCCTCTGAAAAATAGCCGCATAGGCGAACCAAATTCATATGATGCATTGAGCCAATGGTATTTACTTCAGTGATGAATTGTTTTTCTCCATTGGGGAAAAACCTTATCAAGTTCTTCACTGCAATTAGGGTACCATCCCTTAAGCTTTATACACACCTCCAAATCCACCTGCAAAATATGTACATTTAGCAACAAATTATAATGAACCAAAGCTTATCTCCATGTGACTTCTCCTTTACTACAAAATTTAATATAAGATATACTTGCTTGTCCTGATTTGCAAAGCATGATACATGAAAGTCACTGGAGCGCCGGACAAGATTGAGGAACTTTCCATTTCTCTTTTCAAAGTTCTTTTTTTGTGAACACTGTAATACAGTTACATAGTAAAATAATGAGAAGTATGATGCTCAGAACAATTGGAATAATGACTGCCTAGTTTTCAGTGCCTGGCCATTAATTGCTTTGGGAAGAGATGCGTTGATTCGTCTTTCGAGCTCAGGGCCCTATAAAAGGGGTAGGAGTTCAGTGTTTTAACACCTTTGATTTCCTAGAGAGGTGTTTTCTCCCAACCTTGAGATTGATTCCCCCGACGTTGAAGATCTTGCGGCGTTTTCATCACTCTGGCCAACCGACGTTCAAGTTTCGGTGAGCCGTTTTTCAGCCCGCTCATCTGACGTTGAGGTATTTCTCCCGAGAGGACAGCCATTCTTCTCTTTATGCGCCTGTGACATCGACTTCATCCCCTACAGGTAAAGCTGACGAAGACGCGAGAGAGCGAGAGGTCACGCTTCGTCCCGCCTGGGATGCCAATACTAAAGAAGTCCACGAATGGGGAACCCATCCCTGCTGAGGACAGGATGTCTACCTCGGCGAGATCGGTGCACCTTGCCGAGGCCGGTGGGTCTGTGGTCACCCCTTCAGCTGAGCAGTTTCCCCTAGGGTAGAGCCCTTAAACGAAGTCGGACCAGATCTGGAGAAGGAGGATGTCGAGGCTGAGGATCAGTGTAGGTGGGTTTCTAAGAGTGAGCATCAGGACAGTATACACACTCGCCGCTAACTTGTCTGATCTGGAGAAGTTTAAGAAGTATGTCGGTGGTGAGGGGCAAGAATGGAGATTGGAGGCCGTCCACAACACCGAGACCGTCTGCAACGAAGTTTCTAGGCTGAGGTTCTTTGTCTATTCAGCTATGTTTGAAAGGATGATGATTCACCTTCCCTTTAGTGTTTTCCAGAAGAAGATTCTGAGGTACTTGAGAGTCGCCCCTTCGCAGCTCATTCCCAACGCGTGGGGTTTCATGAAGACCTTTGAGATCGTTATGGGGGCCCTGAACCGACCCTGCAGCTACAAGGTCTTTTTCAGTTTGATTGAGGTTTTCCGCCAGCCTGAGGTCGGGTCCGGCAAAGAGAGGCAGGGCCACGTCGGGCTACGCTGTAACCGAAAACAGAGTCTGTTCACACCGGTGACCGACTCTGTAAAAGACTTTAAATATCGGTTCTTCTACGTGAGGCCGATGAACGAGGCTGCGAAGAAGGAGGTGGCCGAGCTCGACGAAAAGGGGCAGGTTGTAAAGCGCAAGTTCCCATTCTCGTGGATGGAGGAACACTTCAACAATGAGGGGGGTATGAGTACGCTTGCCGAGCCAAGAGCCTCGTCGGAGAGGAAGCTCGGACACTTCGAGTGCTTTCGGAGTTAGTGGAGAAGTTTACCACCAAAGTCAAGAAGATCGATTGCCGAATTTTCCTGACAGCCGACGCCGAGTCCTCTGTAGCTCTTATCGTTGCCCATGGTAGATTTCAATTTCTTGCATATGTTGTGTAATTTTGTATGTTTCGATATTGACCTCGGTTTCCTTTCTTTTCTTTTAGATAAGATGACTTCCCCCTTCAGCTTCGCCGCTCTCATGAATACAGTTGAGGTCAAGGACGGTGAGGTGCAGATCTTGCAGCCTCCTAGCGCAAATGCAGCTGCTTCCAGCTCGGCTCATGTCCTCTCCTCCTCCGCTGTTGGGGTCGTCAGTGCCCAGGGCACTCCTCATTGTCAACAAACAGACAAGAAGAAAGATTTGGAGTTGGCGCTGGGCACAAAAGAAGAAGAGCTCAAGAACCAAAAGCAGGTGCTAGAGGGTGATTTGAAGTTGGCGCTGGAGGCTTGAGACGGGGCGGTTCGGTTCAAGCAAGAATCTGCCAAGCAAGGGATGGTAATGTAAGACCCTAGGTTTCAGTAACTTAAATTATCTTTTTTTTGAATTGTTTTCTTATCAATAACTGGTTGAAACATTATCTGTTGTTGAGATATAGTGTAGAAATAATGTTCGGGAGGAATAATACCTATTTTTTCGAATAATTATTTAATCACGTTACAGTGATAAATTATTATTATTAGAAAATTCATTTGTTGAGCTTAGGATTTATCAGTTAATTAAAAATATCGGGGTAGATATTTTCCAAAAGTTTAGTGAGGTGACTAATTGGTTTTACAAAAAAATGTGTAAGAAAATGTGATTGATTAATTGTATATTTAGGGAGTAGTATAATTTAATTTAGGCTAAATAGCACTTTTGGTCCTTTATGTTTGCTCCAGATTTCACTTTGGTCCTTTATCTTTTTTTTGGTCCGTTTTGGTCCCTCATGTTTCGTTTTTGTTTCATTTTGGTCCCTCACGTTAGTTTTGACTAACGGACGCCACGCTGGCAGTTAACTGCTGACGTGGCGTCCGTTATTCATTAAATGACGTGGCAATTCATTAAACACATCAGCATTTATATTTTTTTAAATTTTAAAAACACAATTAACAAATAACTAAAAACATTAAAACTAAAAAACAAACAAAATCAACAGATCTTCTGATGTTGGAAACTTAAAAACAAACAAAATCAACAAATTAAATCCCAGAACTTAAAAATCCCAGATCTTCTGATGTTGGAAACTTAACAGAAGACAATATGGTTGAAGATGGATCTAAGGAAACAAAACAAAACAATATGGTTGAAGATGAAACAAAACGTTGAAAACAGAAAACGAAACGTGAATCTAAGGAAACAAAAACGTTTCCAGATCTGTTTTTCAAGATGAAACAGAAAACATAATGGTTGAAGATGGATCTAAGGAAACACAAAACGTTGAAAACGAAAACGTTTCCAGATCTGGTTGAACATGAAACGAAAACGAAAACGTTGAAGATGAAACGAAAACGATTTGGTTGAACATGAATCTAAGGAAACGAAAACGTTTCCAGATCTGTTTTTTTTCGTTTCTAGGTATTTTCGTAGAAGATCTGAAATCGTAGAAGATCTGGAATCGATTTGGTTGAATCTAAGAAGAATTGAAATTGGGGAAAAGAATATGAGGATGTCTCTCTGATGATGGGGATTGAGGATATCAATTCACCATCTCTCTCTCTTTCTCTCTGGTCTTCTAAACAGAGGGGAAGAAGAAAGAGGAGAGTTGTGATGTTGTTGCGTACAGTGTAAACGAAGATACAAGGGGGAAATGAAAAAATAAACCAAACGTGAGAGAGATGAAGCTGGTGGGAGACGAAGAGAGAACGAAGAAGCAGTGATGAAGGAGGAGATGAGAGGAAATGGATTTAGTTTTAGTTTTAATGTTTTTAGTTATTTGTTAATTGTGTTTCTAAAATTTTTAAAAAAATATATAAATACTGATGTGTTTAATGAATTGCCACATCATTTAATGAATAACGGACGCCACGTCAGCAGTTAACTGCCAGTGTGGCGTCCGTTAGTCAAAACTAACGTGAGGGACCAAAATAAAACAAAAACGAAACATGAGGGACCAAAACGGACCAAAAAAAAGATAAAGGACCAAAGTGAAATCTGGAGCAAACATAAAAGACCAAAAGTGTTATTTAGCCTTTAATTTAACTAATCTTTTTAGGGAATTAATCAAGCAACTAATTTTAGAAAAGTGGAAGGATTGAATAGTTTATTTACTAACTAATTAGTTAGCTACAAAAGTTAGGGTCATAGGGTAATTACACAAAAGTGAAAAAAATATCTACTCCTTGCAAGTAGATTACCGAGAGAAGTCCACACCCCACACTTTTAGTATCTTCTTCTTTCCTAAAGTTTAGAAAAATGAAATAGTGTTGGTGCTCCATTGTTGATCAAATTTTGGGGGGTTCAAGGGAGATTGAGTAAGATTTTGGGAGAGCTTCCAAGAGAGAAAGTTTGGGGATTTCCTTGGGGAAGCTTGTGGTGTGCCTGAATAGTAAGTTCTTTTTCCTCTTCTCTCTTGTCTTCCTACTGCCGAACTGATTGTGATAGGGATTTAGAAATTTCACTTTGTTATGGTGGTTGTTTTTGATGAAGGTAAGAAAATAGGGATATAAGAAAAAGAACAAAACTTGATTCTCCCACTTTCTAAAAAGCAACGTGTACAGGAAGAGTCAGTTTTGGGTTTGGGAATGAGTGATTGTAGTTGCTTGTCCATGCTTTGTTATAATGGTAACCATTATTTTATTAGTATTACTTTTGTGTATCATGTTAGTGTTATGGCTACTAGAGTATTTCACTTAGATTAGTGACACTGTTGGAGTACATGAACTTCAACAAATTATTAGTCTATTGATGATCTATTTATTTACTTATTTTTGGTTTTAAAGAAAAGGAGATATTTTGAAATTTCACAAACTAGTTTATAGTAGTATTGCTTAGAATGAAACTTCAAAAGAATGGGAAAATTTTGGTGGTAGGAAGATTTTAAACTTATGAGTTGAATTAACAAAGTGTTGAAATTTTAATTTTCCTTGATGTTCCTTAGGTTGAAGAAAATATGGTATGATACTATCAAATCCTTATATGTTAAAGTGTGACTTTTATGGGATTTAAGAATGACTATGTGAAGAAAGTTTGGGGGAATTAAAATTTGGTGAAGTCAAAAGAGATGGAATTGTATTTAGTAGCATACTTTTGAGGGAAAACTATTTTGTTCTAGTGTTGATATTTCAATGGGGAAATTTGAAAACATGGAGTTTTGATTAGTGTTTGAAATCAAATCTAACTTATATGCTCTAGAAGTTGTGTGCCTAGTTGTTGGAGGGAAAGAAAAATCTAGGGGTAGTATATGAGTTGGCTGAATGGTAGTAGGCATAGATTCTGAAGATTTCTTTGACTAAGACTAAAATCTTTATGATTAATTTAAAGGTGTTGAGAGGGGTGACAAAGTTGGAACCGTGTCAGAAGGGGGCAGTAAAGCCAACGAAGCGGTAATGGCATCTTCCAACTCCTTTAAAGCATTTACTGAATTAAGTTGTAAGTTGGGAAAATCACCGTAATAATTGATGTGTGTTTGAGGTTATCTGGCTATCGATGTGTATGTCATTATTCTTGATTGCATGTGATACTTGGTTGAATAATGCATGGTGTGGTGGGAATATGCATGAGTTGCTGATGTATATTCATGCATACATAGGTGGTGTTTTCCTTTATTGGGACTCACAATGGTGGTGTTGTTCTTTATTGGACCTCACAAACCCCTTCGGGGGAGGTGATATTCCGGAATCATTTGCACTTGCATGTAGCCATTGTATTAGGATGTGTGGAGTATGAGTGGTGTGTGATGGTGTTGATCTGTTGATTTTTAACTGAGATTGTTTTTTTTTGACAAATTTTAACTGAGATTGTTATTGTTATGTATATCTGACTTGAATATGTAACTGTATATATATGTATATATGTTGCTTTTGGTTGATGACCCAGCTTGTTGTTGTTATTTTGGGCTGATCGCCACCACCAGCCGATGATGGAGTGCATGGTCAGTAACGAGAAGGAGGAGGAGGAGGTCGGGATGCAGGTGTTTCCAGTGGGCGCGTGCGCTAGTGTGTTGTTGGTTTAGAGTCTAGTGATCAGCTTAGAGTTTATGTATTTTGCATTTAGTAGTACTTGTATTGTGGTATTGGATGACTGTATACGTTTTGTATGTGCATACTTTGCCAGTAGGGCCTTCTTGGACCCGTTCTTGGGGCATGCCTCTATGCAGGTGATTGCCAGAAATACTCCCGAGTTATGAGTGGTCCTTGATGAAGGAAATTCACAACTCCAGAATATTATGTTTTTTTGTTGTTGTTGTTTGGTGCAGTCGTGACTTATCACAAGGATGTTTATGTTACGTATCTATGTATGTGAGATATCACTACTCTTATGAAGTTAGTACACCATGGTTTGCATTATACCTTTCAAATGCTGGTGTTACTCTGATTCGCATTTTGAAAAGTATTTTGAAAAAAAATTGTTTTGTACAAAGTGATTCATACCTTTTTAGAAAAAAAATGCACCATACCTTAGAGGTTGAACCTCACTAGTGACCTAAGAAAGTTGGGGTGTTACAGAAATAGCCATAGTTGCCTTCCAGAATGTTGTCTGCCAAGTCGTCATGCTCAACCTCAGCCTCGACCTCTTTCTGGTGCAGCCTATGTATGAGGTTCGTGACGGGAGAATTGTCAAGCCACGCTTGGGTGGAGGCGAGCTCCAAGACTCGGATGTCATCTACAACCCCCTCTTTAAATTTTCTTTTGAAATGTAATTTGTTATCGTGGTGGTCGCGGTTTCATCTGGGACCACTTTTTGTTGTAATATAAACATGAGGTGTTGTTCGAGTCCGGTTTTAATTTTGTTAATCGTTTGCTTTGCATGTTTGACGTATGTCGAATCTGCTTTTGCTGTTTTTCTCGATTTTGCTTTGGTATTGTATGTAATCTTGATTGGGTCGGTCTTGTTTGTCCAACCTCACGAGTGAGTTAAACCTTGTGAGGGAGTTAGGGTCCGCTTCAATCCAGTTCACCAAGGGCCGAGCGCTTGGTCGAACACGGATCGAAGGGGATCAGGGGGTTCACATTAGACTCGGGGTCGTGAACGAGTTAGTATCCGCTTTAATCCAGTTCACCAAGGGCCGAGCGCTTGGTCGAACTCAGAAAAAAGGGGATTGGAGCATCGCGTTAAACCAGAGGCTGTAAGCGTGTTTGTATCCGCTTTAATCCAGTTCACCAAGGGCCAAGCGCTTGGTCGAACTCGAACTAAAGGGGATCGGAGGGTCGCGTTAGACCCGACGTCGTGAACGACCCTTCTTCCCTACCTCAATCTAGCTCCTCAAGTGCTCGACTTGGCTCGAGCTCGGACCAAGGAGGTTCGAAGGAGTCAGTCCCGAGGTCATTGATGTCTTGGCACTTCCTTCAGTCCAGTTCACCAAGTTCTAGGCTTGGAGTGATTGTGGAGTGAAGAAGTTCGGTGACGTCGGCCAGGGTCTTCTACAGTTCTACCTCGATCTCGGTCTGCTTTTCATAGAGTAGTTGAACACTTTTCAAAGAGAGCCTTGTTTTATTTCAAATGACTCATATCATTACATTTGAGCGATATTGTTGTTACAGTTATTGCAAGTAGTTTAACTTTCTGGTGAGTTGGTTGTTGCGACCATCTTCTGAACTATCTTGACCTCGGATCCTGTGCGAGTTACCTCAGGTGCCTTTTTCTCGACTTTGTGCTTCGACTTGATGGAGAGGTAGTGGCACCTTTTTGCCGCTTCTAGGTCGACAGGTATTGTGATGATCTCGTTCTTTAATGAATGAAACTTCATTTTTAGGTGGATAGTGGAAGCGACCGCGCCCAACCTGCCTAGAGTCGGCCTTCCAATGATGCAGTTGTAGGGTGACTTACTGGGGAGAACCAGAAATTGAGTTTTTACTGTGCGAGAAAGGTCCCCATTGTCGTAAGTCACCATGAGTTCGACGTAGCCTAGCGGTCGGGCCCTGCCCCCATTAAAATTGGACAAATCAGTACCTCCTTTGAACATGACGTTGGCCGAGCTACCACGGTCTACAAGGATTCTTTTTACCTCGACGTCGAGCATGATGGCCGAGACTATCAGAGGTAAATACTTATTCGGTTTACCACCTAGAAAATCTTGGTCAGAGAAAGCCATCGATGGTCTGTCCGAGGGTGCTGCCGGGGTCAGATTATAGGCGACACTCAATATCTCTTTCCATTTTCGTTTTACGGAACGCTTTGTTTCCCTGGCGTCGACAGAGTATCCCCCGATGATCACCATAGCTTCGGGTCAAGATAGCTGCTTCCTCGACTCGTCTTCGGGCGAATCAGTGGGCTAACTCTTTGGAAGCTCGGTTACCTCGTTGACCCCGGCCCTGGCCTTTCAGGGTGAATGTAACAGTGTAGATGGTGCTTCCTGTGCAGAGAGGGTGACGACATGCCCCAATGGGCGTTTGATCGGGTTGGGGTTGTGCCTCGACAAGACTTCGTGGCCGAGATTGGCCTCAGGTAGGCGGTCGACCTCGAGGAGCCATGGGAAGGGATGTGAGTCTGGCGAGAGCTGATGGTGAGCTCCCACTGTGGTCGCCAATGTTCGGTACCTTGCTTTCAGAATGAGAATCTGGGATGGCAGTTGGTAGAGTCGTTCGTTAAAGTCGTTCCTTCCGAGCTTGAGGTCGGACTGGTGGTGTGTACCTGCAAACACTCTGAGTCAGCAATCAGAAGTGAAGGGAGGTACAAATGAGTGAAGTGTTTCTGGTTTCTGAGGGTGGTGTCGTATTTATAGGCACGGAGAGGGGGTCGCCCCTAGCCTTGGTTGAATCGCAGGATTAAGCGAGGCAGATCCTGGCCGTTGATCTCAGTGCCACCTCGCGGCTGCAGCATGGACTGGATTCGGTGTTGGATTTGGGCTACCTTTTATACAGAGTGGGCTTTGGCCCAGTCCGAAACACGGTTAAAATGAAATTAACTTTAGCATCGATGCACTATTATTTTTGACTTGCGGGCTACCCGTGGTCTGACCGGGCTAGCCCGATGCGGGCCCATGCTAAAAAGCTCGAATATTAAATTAAGAACTGGAATTTCGTTATTCCTTCGGTTTTCTCTGTTCTTTTGATAATTTTCTAGTGCCTAATGATTCAGTTGAACTTTGTCAATAGCCATATTTTTCCATAGCATGTGGGACACACTGTTATCATTATCACCTGCATCAACTCACCCCACCTAAAATTCCTTACTACTATTATTCAGCTGAGGGAGGACTGCGAATTGAGAACGAACTCCGTGAAATCCATTGCAGATTTTCGAGTCAGCAAGGCGGAGTAGCTGTTTTGCAGTGGCGGTGTGAAGTCCAAGTAGACTCACACAGTTTGGAGGGTGCCGCTACTGACGCTGATTCTCTCTTGTTGCAGCGGAGACAAGATGTGTAACACCCCCTTTCTAATTTATAATTAAATGAACAAATATCAGAGTCACCTCAGAAGGGCGCTACATTTTTCTCACCAAAAAAAACAAATAACAAGTGATTTAAAATCCTCAAAAACACTTAATCTCAGAATAACATTAAACAGCGGAATCTCAAACTCGTGAAAACATCCCCATGAATAATTAAGACATCAGTCTCCAGCAGTAAACAACATAATAAAACATAAACGACCCCTAAAACTCCTCCCCGGTGCTACGCATCAGAGCTGACACAGACCCAACGAGAAGGAGACTACACCTAGCAATCCTCCACGAGTGCTAACGATCACCTGCAGCGTTGCCACACAAGAGTAACATTCCAAGCAGAAGGGGTGAGTTTAACAGAAATAATAAGCACATGACAGCAGTACATAAGCAGCAGGCACAACACGGCAAACACGTATATACCTTATCACACAACAGCACAAGATTCATATCTCTATCAGACATAAAACGCCAACCACAATAGTTATGTACACATGGACCATGAAGGAATGTATGAAATGCAACCCCTCCGGGCATATGCATGCGGTACCGATCTCGTAAAGGCCACGACGGGCGCAACTCGTAATAAACCTCGTGTTGTAGCATCACAGCTACCTCGTAAGAATGCATATGACAATGCGACTCATGACTCCTGCACCAATTACACCAACTCAAAGCATTCAATTAATAAATACTATATCACCATATCTCGTTATAAATCATTTCATAAAAATACCACGTGTTGTAGCATCACATCTACCTCGTCACATAACCACAACAAAGCACGTAACAAATACTATACCACATTAAAAACTATCTCGTGTTGTAGCATCACAGCTACCTCGTAACATAACCACAACAAAGCACTAACAAATACTATACCACATTAACAACTATCTCGTGTTGTAGCATCACAGCTACCTCGTAACATAACCACAACAAAACACGTACAAATACTATACCACATTAACCATCACAAACAAATATTTCAGCTCATCAATAAATATTCAGCTCATCAAAAATTATTCAGCTCATCAAATAATTATTTTTCACATTACAGTAGCATACACATATAGAGGACTGAACGAGCTTCGAAACGCATTTTGAAGCACTTAAAACGGACACCCGAGTCAAAAGATATGTCAAAAACAAATTTGGGACAAAACCGAGACTTTCGCGCGTGGAGCGCGACTTAGGCGCAAGTGGAGCGCGAAACGGCAGAAAATGCCCAGTGACTTGCGCTTGAAGCGCGACTGGCGCGCAAGTGAGGCGCAAATTGGCAGAATTGGCAACAGGCGCCCAGACAGCAGCAACAAAGCACGGATTGACAACAACAATGGCGCCTAAGGCGCCTAGGGTCCTTCAAACTCAATTTTCTTCCAAATTTCACATGCTCAATCATTCAATAATTATTTCAAACACCTCAAATCCACTCTCATATCTTCAAATACACATTTTATCAATTATTTGGCATACAATACAAATCTTACACACATCTCATAACTCTTGCACATTTCAACAAACACATATAGGGCATCAACTCAACATACATTTCAATCACACAATAATCCACATCTCAATCACTCAATTTCATATCCACTTTAATCATGCAAATACACAACACCTAACTACCCATAAACCACCATCATAACCCATTATAACCGTTAAACCCACCCTTACCTTAGGTTATGACGAACACGCTATCTCCGTATACGTAAGCTCCAAAGATCACCGCAACACGATCCCCTCTCCTCTTGCTCTGGGGCGTGCCCTTCTTCTCTCCCTCCTCTCTCATGAGCGCCGCCTCCACCCTCTCCTCACTCTCTCAATTCGCCTCTTTTCTTTCTTTTCACAAAAATGAGCTAAAACCTAATTTTTCACTTTAAATATGCGCCTAGATTAGTGGGCTTGGATTGCGGGCTTTCCCCGCAGCTTAAGCCCAATTTAATTAAAACACCACCTCCAATTACAATACCACTCCTCATTTTATTTAAAGCACCTTATAATTATTTTAATAAATAATAATTATATTATTATTTCTACCACCCAATTTCATTTAATTAATTAAATAAATTAATCTATTATTTTTGGGGTGTTAGAACTCTCCCCCACTTAAAGGAATTTCGTCCTCGAAATTTTTCTACCGACGCGAACACTCTCACACTATCCAAATAACGTCGCCTCAACACTTAGCGACTCAACCCGCTGCGCTACTCTGATAAACTAGCTTGCATTCTACCCCACTCATCTACCCCTAAGGATAACGAAATACATCAATCACCACAGCATCACAACGAAATTCACAGAGTGCATCACAGTTGTACAACAAGCCACATAATTTAACAACACGACAACAACATCAACAAACAACTTTGCCACTTAGGCGACATCAACAACTAAATCACAACATTGGCCATAGGCCTACAACACAAAATTCATCAAAACGTTTCGGGCCATTCAGCAGTACCCTCAGCAAAACAACGTGGGCCATATCGGCGGTACCCACTACAAAACACTGTGGGCCATTCGGCGTTACCCACAACACAACAACCAACAACATCAAAGAAAATCATTATCATCAACAAGGCAACCACAAAGCACAGAAAAGCAACAATGCGGAGACAACTCCGGGACCAGCAATCCCATAACCAACAACAAAAGCAACTAGGGCACTACGCCACCGACAACACAACAACAATTACGGGCACTACGGCACCGACAACGCCACAACAACTTAAATCAACCGACACGCCTTAAAATCAACAACACCAGAACCAGTCAATTTTGCCTTGAAATTAGAATATTCAGTTAGGCCTCTGAATAAGCTTTCCGAAACATTTTAGTTTACTCAAATCGGACTCCTGGTTCAAAAGATATTGCAAAAACAGTTTTTCCGTTACAGTGACAGTACAAAACTAAGCAACGCAGAAAATTCCAGCACTCACACATAAATTTCAACAATTTATTTACCCTATCAAACGACATCGGAATTTTGCAAACAACCCCTCTACGGAATACTTATGAAGTATAGTTTCTGGCTATATTTTTAGAATTTCAAAATGATGAGTCGAATAGCACAGTTTTCGCAAACAAGGCAGTAGGTCCAGAAAATGGGGCAGCGACTGTGTCCAAAGTTGTGACTCTTCTACAATGCCCAAAACAAACCCAAACAACACGAAACTTCAGCCTAAACAGTAAATCATTTTGTCTAGTTTTCAAAGAAATTGGATTCATTCGAAAAGGAGTTCATTTGAAAACACCACAATCAAAACACGTGTGAGCATTCAAAAAACAAGGTAAATCATTTAGAGTCATGCAACAAGGAGGCCAACAACAAGGACCACAAACAGGACATAGAATTTCACACATGCAAGCACAACATAGCGCACAATGCCAGTGGGAGCATCTCTCCCACTAGCCCGCTTACCTTTAGCAACCTTCGGTTTACCTCCACCTGCAGAAGCACCACTACACACAAACAATGGTTAGGACAACACACAACAGTTGGTCGTTAACCGACACAACGACTCGACAACTTGGTCGGACGGACCAACCATTGCTCTGATACCACTAATGTAACACCCCCTTTCTAATTTATAATTAAATGAACAAATATCAGAGTCACCTCAGAAGGGCGCTACATTTTTCTCACCAAAAAAACAAATAACAAATGATTTAAAATCCTCAAAAACACTTAATCTCAGAATAACATTAAACAGCGGAATCTCAAACTCGTGCAAACATCCCCATGAATAATTAAGACATCAGTCTCCAGCACTAAACAACATAATAAAACATAAACGACCCCTAAAACCCCTCCCCGGTGCTACGCATCAGAGCTGACACAGACCCAACGAGAAGGAGACTACACCTAGCAATCCTCCACGAGTGCTAACGATCACCTGCACCGTTGCCACACAAGAGCAACATTCCAAGCAGAAGGGGTGAGTTTAACAGAAATAATAAGCACATGACAGCAGTACATAAGCAGCAGGCACAACACGGCAAACACGTATATACCTTATCACACAACAGCACAAGATTCATATCTCTATCAGACATAAAACGCCAACCACAATAGTTATGTACACATGGACCATGAAGGAATGTATGAAATGCAACCCCTCCGGGCATATGCATGCGGTACCGATCTCGTAAAGGCCACGACGGGCGCAACTCGTAATAAACCTCGTGTTGTAGCATCACAGCTACCTCGTAAGAATGCATATGACAATGCGACTCATGACTCATGCACCAATTACACCAACTCAAAGCATTCAATTAATAAATACTATATCACCATATCTCGTTATAAATCATTTCATAAAAATACCACGTGTTGTAGCATCACATCTACCTCGTCACATAACCACAACAAAGCACGTAACAAATACTATACCACATTAACAACTATCTCGTGTTGTAGCATCATAGCTACCTCGTAACATAACCACAACAAAGCACTAACAAATACTATACCACATTAACAACTATCTCGTGTTGTAGCATCACAGCTACCTCGTAACATAACCACAACAAAACACGTACAAATACTATACCACATTAACCATCACCAATAAATATTTCAGCTCATCAATAAATACTCAGCTCATCAAAAATTATTCAGCTCATCAAATAATTATTTTTCACATTACAGTAGCATACACATATAGAGGACTGAACGAGCTTCGAAACGCATTTTGAAGCACTTAAAACGGACACCCGAGTCAAAAGATATGTCAAAAACAAATTTGGGACAAAACCGAGACTTTCGCGCGTGGAGCGCGACTTAGGCGCAAGTGGAGCGCGAAACGGCAGAAAATGCCCAGTGACTTGCGCTTGAAGCGCGACTGGCGCGCAAGTGAGGCGCAAATTGGCAGAATTGGCAACAGGCGCCCAGACAGCAGCAACAAAGCACAGATTGACAACAACAATGGCGCTAAGGCGCCTAGGGTCCTTCAAACTCAATTTTCTTCCAAATTTCACATGCTCAATCATTCAATAATTATTTCAAACACCTCAAATCCACTCTCATATCTTCAATTACACATATTATCAATTATTTGGCATACAATACAAATCTTACACACATCATCTCATAACTCTTGCACATTTCAACAAACACATATAGGGCATCAACTCAACATACATTCCAATCACACAATAATCCACATCTCAATCACTCAATTTCATATCCACTTTAATCATGCAAATACACAACACCTAACTACCCATAAACCACCATCATAACCCATTATAACCGTTAAACCCACCCTTACCTTAGGTTATGACGAACACGCTATCTCCGTATACGTAAGCTCCAAAGATCACCGCAACACGATCCCCTCTCCTCTTGCTCTGGGGCGTGCCCTTATTCTCTCCCTCCTCTCTCATGAGCGCCGCCTCCACCCTCTCCTCACTCTCTCAATTCGCCTCTTTTCTTTCTTTTCACAAAAATGAGCTAAAACCTAATTTTTCACTTTAAATATGTGCCTAGACTAGTGGGCTTGGATTGCGGGCTTTCCCCGCAGCTTAAGCCCAATTTAATTAAAACACCACCTCCAATTACAATATCACTCCTCATTTTATTTAAAGCACCTTATAATTATTTTAATAAATAATAATTATATTATTATTTCTACCACCCAATTTCATTTAATTAATTAAATAAATTAATCTATTATTTTTGGGGTGTTACAAGATGGAACTCCCCTGATGCTCGATTCAACTTTTGATTTTGGGTTTACCCATTTCTAAAGACTAAAACAAGGATTTCTGTTCGGGATTCACCATTTGTGGTCGTTTGGGTCTATTGGTGGCGGAGGCAGGGTAGCTTTCTGTTTTCTCTTCTTCTTTGACGGAGCGAAGCCTTTCGTTTCCTCCTGAGTTTCAGATCAAGCTCTGTGGCTTTTCAATATGTTCCCTCTGGGTTTCAAGGCTCCATCTCCGTGCTTCATCTTTGAGGTTAGGCTTTTCCTGTTTTGCTTTAAGTTTTGTTGGTGGAAGGGCATTATGGTTTCTCGAGCGGTGATTCTGGTCGATTGCCATGAGACAATTGATAGGGCTGCGAAGAAGGTGAAATCCAGAGAGCTCAGGGAAGGGAGTCGTGATAATGAGGGATCAGTGCTGCAAGGTGGTTCTCCCAAAAACTTTAGAGAAGCTTTGCTCAACGTCAATGACCTGACGGTTGAGGGAGAAGGTCTTTGGGAGATTGGTTCTGGTTCTAGTGATATGGAGGTCCCAAAGGATAACATCACCTTTAGAGTAGGAGGTGCACCGGTGGTTCATGTCTCTGAAGATGAGATTCAGATGTGGAGCAAACAGTGGGCTAACACGCTTATTATTTCTATTATGGGCAAGAGAGTTGCTTTCAAGGTGTTGGAGAACAAAATTAACAGAGATTGGGCCAAGAAGGGGACAACCAGGATCATAGATATGCCTAGGGGTTTCTATGTTGTTCAATTTTTGGCCTTAGAGGACTATAAGCATGCTTTTTTGGAAGGGCCTTGGATGGTTGCCGGTAACTATTTGATAGTCCAAAGATGGAGACCGAATTTTTTAAGCAATGCTAATGTTGAAAGGAAAGTTGCTGTTTGGATTAGGATTCCAGAATAGGCTTTGGAACTATATAACTATCAATTCCTTTCTAGGTTTGCAGCTGTCGTGGGCAAATTCCTTAAAATGGATAACTTAACATCAATTCATTCTAGGGGACAATTTGCTCGTATTTGTGTGGAAATCGATCTCTCCAAACCTCTTATTCTTCAAGTGGAGGTGAGGGGGGTCCTCTATAAGATTGTAGTGGTCGAAAAGGTATCAGGAGAATCTTCCATCTCTCCACTAGAGAATGAGGTTCTCCCAGCGAATCGAGGATTAGTTTATGGCGATTTTATGCCGCCTAAGCGTAAGATTAGGAGGAAGGTTGCGAAAATGGGGGAAGGAATTAATTTGGTGGGAAGTGCAACGGCTATGTACGCAAAAAAGAATATCTCTAGTGCTTCTGGGTCCCGTTTTAACTCTCTAAATGATTTGGAAACTATATCCAATGATATGACTATTAAGACGGGTCACGTGAGCAAGGCTAGTGGAAAGAAAAGTATTGTGAAGACTAAACATGTGATGGATAAGTCAAGTGGGCTTGGAGTGTCAGGCTCTAAGAAAAAGAATGGGCCAAGGTTCGTGATTTTAGGGCCCGGAATGAAAGATGCCAAAAAGGACTCTAGATCGAACACTCTTGGCAGGAAGTCTTCTCATATTACTGAAGCATTCTCGAAGTTCAAAGAGAACCTCAGGCCAAAGATAAAACCCAAGGAGAAATCCACTTTCAAGTATGGTGAAGTGTCTTTGATGACGCGTGAGAACCAGAGGAAGAACAAAGGTGGAAGTTTTAGTGCCGAAGCCTTGATTCTGAGCTCAGAGAATGAGGCTGGGTTGTCTTCTGGTCAAGGTAATAGCAACGGTGGAGGAAATGTTTCTATGTTCCTTGATACGTCTTCCCAGGATTTGTTTGGTGGTGATAACTGCAAGGAAATGCCTCTTGGGGTTGGTGTGGAAGGGCTCTCTAAGCCAAACTCAAAACTGGGTTTATGATGAATTTTATTGCCTGGAATTGTCATGGCACTGGGGCTAAAGGTTTTAGCTCTTTAATCAAAGATATTAGAAGAAACTTTTCTGCTTCCTTAATGTTTCTGTTTGAAACCCACATCAGTGGTAGAAAGACTAGTATAAGGGCCAAGAAAACTGGGTTTTCTATTAATTTTATTGTTTATTCTAGAGGCCAAGCTGGTGGTATTTGGTGTCTTTGGGACGATAGGTATTGGAATGTTGAGATTCTGGAGAATTTAGAGCAATGGGTCCATATGAAGGTGAAGTGGATGAATCAGCATTGTTGGATAATTGGCAATTTATGCTGCCCCTAACCATGCTGGTCGTACATCATTGTGGAGAGATCTTACGAGACCGGGGAGGAACATGGAAGAGACTTGGGTGGTGCTAGGTGATTTTAATGTTGTTGTCTCTGATCAGGAAAGAAGGGGTGGTGTAACATCCTCAAAATAATTAATCGAATTATTTGGATGTTAACCCAATTGAATTAATTTGGTACTTAATTGGTAAAATTATTGAGTGCTAAAATTAATTATTGGCGGTCACAGGATCGTTGACCGAATAATACGGATCAAGGAAGTTTTGGAATCGAAATAAGAAATTAAGATCAATATGGTAATTGGACCACGCTACCACTTATGTATTAATTAAATATGTGTGTGTGTGATGAAAGAAAGAAAAGAAAGGAATGCGTGAAGAGAGGAGAAAAGAAGCAGAGAAGAGAAGAGAAAGAAGAGAAAGGAGAGAAGAGAAAGAAGAAGAAAGAAGAAGAGATTGTGGGAGCATCACTCATCCCCAATGTCCCAAATTCCATCACCATCTTCATCTCATCCTTCTCATCAAAACCCATATCTTTGGTAAGCTTCTCCTCCATTTTTCCCTCTTTTTGTGACCCACGAATTTCTAGGGTTTTAGTGAGGGATTGGTTGAAATTCTGGGTTGTGTGATGAAATTGATGATGAAATCATGTTTAGGATCGAAGCCAAGGAAGGTGGAACGCGTTTGGGAGCTCGAATTGAAGATGAAAGCGGATTGGTGACTTTCGGTTCGCGTTTGAGGATTTTGAAGTCTCGACAATATCGGCTCTCGCTTCAAGGGTGAGTTTTACTCACGCTTAGGATGTTTTTGTGTCTCGATAAATTTTATGTGCTTTGATTCCGAAAGATTTTGACTTGAAAACCGCTATTCGGAAAAATATGTCGTTTTCGATAAAATTCGTTTTGATTGATTTTTTGATTGAATTGATTGATTGTGTGGTATTGGTTGGATTTGTTTTGCTGGTTGTTAAATCTGTTTTCAGTCGGAACGAGAATCGGAATTGAGCGGAATAGCGAATTTCGTAAGAAAACGGAAATTCTGCACTTTTCTGCAGAGGGTCGCGTCGCGACCCGTTCCCATCGCGTCGCGACCTGGCCCAGTTTTGTCACGCAAACAGTTTCTGTCGTTTTTCGCGTCGCGACGGTAGCAGTTCGCGTCGCGACGGTTTGCAAAATTTTCAGCAACTAAACACTGTTTTTGTTTTCGCAATATCTTTTGATCCGGGAACCCGATTGAGGTGTTCTAAGATGCGTTTGAAAGCTTATTCAAAGGCCTAATTGAATATTCTATTTTTAAGGCTAAATAAACTGTTTTTGATGTTGTAAATTGTGTCGGAAAGAGGTAAAATAGAGTACGTGAGTGAACACGCGAAACAATGTTTTTCTGGTAACCGAATGTTCATCTTTGTGTTTTGATGTGAACGGACTTTGGGTCCATATTATTGTAGATATACGTATATAGTATATCGAGTTGGGTGACGACCCATGTGTAACATACTAGGCGGGGCAGTCATGATCCCCTTCCCTAGGTTCCATGCCAATGGGAGAATGTACTATTGGTAGGGGGGTTCACCGGGATTATAGCAGTGGATTGCAGTCGGTGTTATGTTAAAACTTGTTGTGCGATACACTGGGATTATAGCAGTGGATTGCAGTCGGTGCCGCACTTTGTTTGTTGTACGATACACCGGGATTATAGCAGTGGATTGCAGTCGGTGTCGTACCTTATTTGGTATACGATTGACAGGTTCACCGGGTATGTAGCGGTAACGCAGTCGGCGATCTGTTAAAGTTAAATAATGAGGTTCACCGGGTTTGTAGCAGTAATGCAGTCGGTGCCGTGTTAAGTTAAAAAGGAACTCATAATTGAACCGAGAGTGTTAGTAGGGGTCTCGGTAGAACTCACTGAGATTGTATCTCACTGTTTAAATGTTGTTGTTTTACAGAGACACAGGGACCAAGGAAATCCAAGAGGCACGTGTAGGTTGGGCTCGGACTGGTTGCGGATAACTTAGCATTATGTTTAAGTTTACATTTCCTTTGTTGTCTATGTACTGCAACACTATGACTTTAGTGTAAATCTTTTATTTCCGCTTTCTTGTATGATACTGAGCAGAATAGTTCGCCGAATTTTATGGTCTTATGTGTATTAAGACTGCTTGGCTGTTGTCCAATGAAAACTATTTTGCAGTGTTCAGTATTTATGCAGGAATTTTATATCTCTGATGTGTTACTAATGTGCACTTGGGTATTTTTAATAAATAAAAATATCGGGGTGTTACAGTTGGTATCAGAGCGGTTCGACCTAGTCGGACTTAGCTTTTAAGGTCTTTGCTTTCTCCAGTCATGATTTTCTTAGTATGCTATTAGACATTGAGCTTGATCAACTTAATACTTTGTGCATATTTCGCAGAATCATGGCCAGAAGAGGTAGAGGCGTTCCTCCTCCTGTTGATCCAAACTTTGAGTGGATGCAAAATGTGATCGAGAACCAGCAGAAAATGATGCAAGACATGATGCTTATGCATCAGCAGCAACAGATCCAACAGCAAAATGCCCAGCAGCATCAAGCTCCGGAGCCACAAGTGAACCCAAGGCGAATTTTTACCGAATTCCTGAAAATGAAGCCCTCGGAGTTTAGAGGTGGGCCGGATGTCATGAGAGCACAACATTGGCTGGATGACATTGAAAAGATCTTTTTAACAATGCAAGTGACCGATGAAGATAAGTTGAGGTTGGCATCCCATATGTTGAAGGGAGAGGCCAATAACTGGTGGGCAAATGCTAGGGCCATGATGGAGACAATGGGAACTCCCCTGACTTGGGAAAATTTCCGAACATCATTTCTGGAACAATTCTTCCCCACGGCTATGAGGTTTGATAAGGAAAATGAGTTCTTAGCTCTCACACAAGGAGGCTTGACCGTGGGCCAATACACGGCTAAATTTGAAGAGTTGTATCAATTCTTCGGTTTAGCTGGATATGCCCCAATGACCGATGGAAAACTGACAGGTACAAATATGGGTTGAGAGAGGATATTGCTCAGAGTCTTAGTTCATTTCCGAAGATCAACTATGCAGCCATGGTTCAACAAGCTTATGTCGCTGAAAGTGATTTAGCAAGATTATATGCAAGTAGGAAGGCGTTCCAACAGAGTAAGAGGAACACTGGGCCATCTGGCTCTCAAATGGGTCCCAGGCACGACACGGGAAAGGGAAGAAGTGATAAAGGGAAACAGGTGCAAACAGCCGATCAATCGAAGTTTAGGAATTGTATGAAGTGCGGAAGGTATCACCGCGGCGATTGCGTACACAAATCTAATAGGTGCTATGTCTGTAATGAAGAGGGCCACTATGCCAATGAGTGCCCGACAAAGAAGAATTTCCAAAGAGCCCCAAATGCTCCTAGTCAGGGACGGATCAACACACTGGATGCTCGAACCATCACACCTACTGATAATCTTTTGAGGGGTACGGGATCTCTTTTTAATAATTCAGTCAATATTTTATATGATTCTGGTGTAACTCACTGTTTTATCTCGCAAGCATGCGTGGATCGGTTGGGACTAGCATTGTCTGAGCTATCCGAACCGATAACTATTTTAACTGCTGCCAAGGGTCGTGTCCAGACCCAAGCATTATGTGAAAATTACCTACTTGTCATAGGCGAAAGACAGTTTGTTGTGAAATTTGTTTGCTTGCCTATGAGAAGCATGGACATTGTTCTGGGTATGAATTGGATGGCTGAAAATCATGTGATGATCAACTGTGCCGATCGAACCATTAGCTTCGCCTCCGAATCCGTAGGCTTGACACAGGCAGATTCTGAAGTGATGATCTCTTACACCGAAGCAAGCCAGTCATTATTCCAAGGTGCGGAAGCTATTCTTATTATGTTGTCTGCATCTACTGAAACGGGTTTAGATTTGTCATCTGTGCAAGTGGTAAATGAATTTCTAGATGTCTTTCCAGAAGAAGTTTCATCCTTACCTCCTGACCGAGAGGTAGAGTTCTCAATAGACTTGATTCCTGGTACAGGATCAATCTCTATTTCTCCTTATAGAATGTCTCCCTTAGAATTAAAGGAATTGAAGTCTCAACTTGAAGAGTTGATCTCAAAGAGGTTCATTCGACCGAGCGCTTCTCCATGGGGTGCTCCGGTGTTGCTAGTCAAAAAGAAGGATGGTAGCATGAGGTTGTGCATAGATTATCGGCAACTGAATAAAGTGACGATCAAGAATAAATATCCCTTGCCAAGGATAGACGATTTGCTTGACCAACTTCGAGGTGCCGTGGTATTTTCAAAAATTGATCTGAGATCAGGCTATCATCAAATAAAGGTACGGGCCTTAGATATTCCGAAGACAGCTTTCCGTACTAGATATGGACATTACGAGTTCGTAGTGATGCCCTTCGGTTTGACTAATGCTCCAGCGGTATTCATGGATTACATGAACCGAGTGTTTCACACGTACCTTGATCAGTTTGTGGTAGTTTTTATTGATGATATCTTGGTGTACTCTAAGACCATTGAGGACCATGTTCAACATCTCCGCATTGTTCTGAACATACTCCGAGAAAAGAAATTGTATGCCAAGCCGTCGAAGTGTCACTCCTGGATGCCGGAAGTGAAGTTTTTGGGACACGTGATTTCCCAATCGGGAGTTGCGGTGGATCCCAGTAAAGTAGAAGCGGTGTTGAATTGGGAACGATCAACATCTGTCTCTGAAATAAGAAGTTTCTTGGGTCTAGCTGGTTACTACAGGAGGTTTATTCAAGATTTTTCACAATTGGTTCTTCCACTTACTCGGTTAACTCGTAAGGCCCAACCGTTTATTTGGAATACCGATTGTGAGGAATGCTTTCAAGAGTTGAAGGTTAGGTTGACTTCTGCTCCAATCCTAATTCTTCCAGATCTGTCTTTGGATTTTCAAATTTACAGCGATGCTTCTGGAAAGGGTTTGGGGTGTGTTCTCATGCAGAACCAACAAGTTGTAGCTTATGCCTCCAGACAGTTGAAGACTCATGAAGAGAATTATCCGACTCATGATTTGGAGTTGGCAGCTATTGTGTACGCACTGAAGATTTGGAGACATTACCTGTATGGGTCTCGTTTCGAAGTCTTTAGTGATCATAAAAGCTTGAAATATTTGTTTGACCAGAAGGAGTTGAATAACAGGCAGAGAAGATGGGTGGAGTTTCTGAAGGATTATGACTTCGAATTGAAGTATCATCCGGGAAAAGCTAATGTTGTAGCCGATGCACTAAGTAGGAAATCCATTCATATAGCAGGGTTAATGATGCATGAAATGGAATTGTTGGAGTCCTTCTGGGACTTAAATTTGGATTCAAAGCCAAAAAGGAACCGGTTGGTGTTGAGCCACATGAGGATCTCTAGTTCCATAAGGGATTCTATTCGCTTAGCACAGGGAGTTGATGTGAAACTACAATCACAGAAAGTGTTGCCAGATTTTACCGAGGATAGTGATGGGGTTATTTGTTTCAACGGTAGGATCTGTGTGCCAGACGATGAGAGTATTAAAAGGCAAGTGCTAGAGGTAGCACACCGAAGTTTATTTTCCGTACATCCTGGGTCCACCAAGATGTATAGAGATTTAAAACAGATGTATTGGTGGCCGGGAATGAAGTTAGAAATTGCTGAATTCGTATCACAATGCTTAACTTGTCAAAAAGTCAAAATAGAACATCAGAAGCCTGCTGGTCTGTTACGGTCACTAGACGTGCCAGTATGGAAGTGGGAAGACATTTCTATGGATTTTGTAATGGCGTTGCCAAGGTCTCAAGCCGGTAACGACTCCATTTGGGTAGTTGTGGATCGGTTAACTAAATCAGCTCATTTTATTCCAGTTCGTTCGAGCAGTAAAGTATCCAAGTTAGCTGAGGTGTATTTGAAGAACATAGTAAGGTTACGTGGGGTTCCTACCAGCATAGTGTCGAATCGAGATCCGAAATTCACTTCTCGATTTTGGAAAGCTCTGAATGAAGCAATGGGGACTAAAGTACTTCTTAGTACCGCTTATCACCCGCAGACAGATGGTCAGACCGAGAGGACTATCCAGACATTAGAGGATATGCTTCGGGCTTCTGTACTTGATAACGGAAACAAATGGGAGGATCATCTTCCATTGGTGGAATTCTCATATAACAACAGTTATCATTCCAGTATCGGAATGGCACCTTTTGAAGCCTTATATGGTAGGAAATGTAGAACTCCATTGTGTTGGTGGGAAGTAGGTGAGAACCGATTGTTAGGACCCGAGATGATTCATGACACTACTGAAAAGATCCGCCAGATAAGGGAAAGAATGAAAGCTGCTCAAAGTAGGCAAAAGAGTTATGCCGACAAAAGGAGAAGGTCGTTAGAGTTTGAATCGGGTGATCATGTGTTTTTGAAATTGTCACCGGCAATTGGCACAGGTAGGGCATTACGGGTGAAGAAACTCAGTCCTCGGTATATTGGGCCCTTCCAAATTATCGAGCGAGTCGGGCCTCTTGCATACCGTATTGCTTTGCCTCCGCCGTTGTCAAATCTGCATGATGTATTCCATGTGTCTCAGTTGCGGAAGCACATTCCAGATCCAAGTCAACCGTTAGATTTTGAAACGATTGACCTTCGACCGGACTTGTCTTTCCAACCTCACCCAAATTACATCATGGAACGTGGCGAGAGGACGCTACGGATGAAGTCAATTCCCATTGTCAAGGTGGTTTGGGATGGTTTTTCCGTCGAGGAAGCTACTTGGGAGTTGGAGGACGATATGCGGACTCAGTATCCGTATTTGTTTTCTTAAGGTACGTTGTGTTTAATTTTGAGGACAAAATTCTTTCAAGTTGGGGAGAATGTAACATCCTCAAAATAATTAATCGAATTATTTGGATGTTAACCCAATTGAATTAATTTGGTACTTAATTGGTAAAATTATTGAGTGCTAAAATTAATTATTGGCGGTCACAGGATCGTTGACCGAATAATACGGATCAAGGAAGTTTTGGAATCGAAATAAGAAATTAAGATCAATATGGTAATTGGACCACGCTACCACTTATGTATTAATTAAATATGTGTGTGTGTGATGAAAGAAAGAAAAGAAAGGAATGCGTGAAGAGAGGAGAAAAGAAGCAGAGAAGAGAAGAGAAAGAAGAGAAAGGAGAGAAGAGAAAAAAGAAGAAAGAAGAAGAGATTGTGGGAGCATCACTCATCCCCAAGGTCCCAAATTCCATCACCATCTTCATCTCATCGTTCTCATCAAAACCCATATCTTTGGTAAGCTTCTCCTCCATTTTTCCCTCTTTTTGTGACCCACGAATTTCTAGGGTTTTAGTGAGGGATTGGTTGAAATTCTGGGTTGTGTGATGAAATTGATGATGAAATCATGTTTAGGATCGAAGCCAAGGAAGGTGGAACGCGTTTGGGAGCTCGAATTGAAGTTGAAAGCGGATTGGTGACTTTCGGTTCGCGTTGAGGATTTTGAAGTCTTGACAATATCGGCTCTCGCTTCAAGGGTGAGTTTTACTCACGCTTAGGATGTTTTTGTGTCTCGATAAATTTTATGTGCTTTGATTCCGAAAGATTTTGACTTGAAAACCGCTATTCGGAAAAATATGTCGTTTTCGATAAAATTCGTTTTGATTGAGTTTTTGATTGAATTGATTGATTGTGTGGTATTGGTTGGATTTGTTTTGCTGGTTGTTAAATCTGTTTTCAGTCGGAACGAGAATCGGAATTGAGCGGAATAGCGAATTTCGTAAGAAAACGGAAATTCTGCACTTTTCTGCAGAGGGTCGCGTCGCGACCTGGCCCAGTTTTGTCACGCAAAAAGTTTCTGTCGTTTTTCGCGGCGCGACGGTAGCAGTTCGCGGCGCGACGGTTTGCAAAATTTTCAGCAACTAAACACTGTTTTTGTTTTCGCAATATCTTTTGATCCGGGAACCCGATTGAGGTGTTCTAAGATGCGTTTGAAAGCTTATTCAAAGGCCTAATTGAATATTCTATTTTTAAGGCTAAATAAACTGTTTTTGATGTTGTAAATTGTGTCGGAAAGAGGTAAAATAGAGTACGTGAGTGAACACGCGAAACAATGTTTTTCTGGTAACCGAATGTTCATCTTTGTGTTTTGATGTGAACGGACTTTGGGTCCATATTATTGTAGATATACGTATATAGTATATCGAGTTGGGTGACGACCCATGTGTAACATACTAGGCGGGGCAGTCATGATCCCCTTCCCTAGGCTCCATGCCAATGGGAGAATGTACTATTGGTAGGGGGTTCACCGGGATTATAGCAGTGGATTGCAGTCGGTGTTATGTTAAAACTTGTTGTGCGATACACCGGGATTATAGCAGTGGATTGCAGTCGGTGCCGCACTTTGTTTGTTGTACGATACACCGGGATTATAGCAGTGGATTGCAGTCGGTGTCGTACCTTATTTGTTATACGATTGACAGGTTCACCGGGTATGTAGCGGTAACGCAGTCGGCGATCTGTTAAAGTTAAATAATGCGGTTCACCGGGTTTGTAGCAGTAATGCAGTCGGTGCCGTGTTAAGTTAAAAAGGAACTCATAATTGAACCGAGAGTGTTAGTAGGGGTCTCGGTAGAACTCACTGAGATTGTATCTCACTGTTTAAATGTTGCTGTTTTACAGAGACACAGGGACCAAGGAAATCCAAGAGGCACGAGTAGGTTGGGCTCGGACTGGTTGCGGATAACTTAGCATTATGTTTAAGTTTACATTTCCTTTGTTGTCTATGTACTGCAACACTATGACTTTAGTGTAAATCTTTTATTTCCGCTTTCTTGTATGATACTGAGCAGAATAGTTCGCCGAATTTTATGGTCTTATGTCTATTAAGACTGCTTGGCTGTTGTCCAGTGAAAACTATTTTGCAGTGTTCAGTATTTATGCAGGAATTTTATATCTCTGATGTGTTACTAATGTGCACTTGGGTATTTTTAATAAATAAAAATATCGGGGGTGTTACAGGTGGAGCTAGAATGATGAATGATAGAGGTGTTACGGGTTTCAAAGAGATGGTTCAAGAGTGTAATCTTATGGATGTTGGTTTCCAGGGTAGCCCTTTTACCTGGAAAAGGGGCGATCTATCTCAAAGACTTGATAGAGTGCTGGTCAATATTCAATGGCGTCTTATGTTTCAGTCTGCTGTGGTGAGACATCTTCCTTTTTTCAAATCGGATCACAGAGCTTTGCTTGTCCATATGAATAGTCCAAGAAGAGTTAATAAGAGAAGGAGACCTTTTAGATTCTTGGCTTCTTGGACTTCCCACTCAGACTTCCCCCGGTTCATCAACCAGGCTTGGCCGCGGGGTAACCCGTGGTGTTCTCGGGTCAGGTCTCTTCAGGAGGAGCTCAAAAGATGGAATTCTGAGGTCTTTGGCAATATTTTTTAGAGGAAGAACAGGCTTGTTGAGAGACTTGAAATTGTTTCAGAAAAATTGATGAACAATCCATCTCCTAATATAGATAGAGCGTATAAGAGACTGTGGAAGGTGTACCAGGAGGTGCTTGTCTAGGAGGAAGTTTCGTGGTTTCAAAAGTCTCGCTCTAAATGGCTCTTTTATGGGGATAATAATACTCGTTACTTCCATAGTGTTACTGCAGAAGAACCAAGAAAACTTATGATAAGCTCCAAGATGGTAATGGGTTGTGGGTAGGTAATCAACGAGATTTGGAGAGAATGATTTCCTCTTTTTTCAAGGAGCTTTTCACAGTGGATACTTAGGTGGAGAATCCTTGCATTATGGGCGCTTTTCCCCCCTATCCGAAGTTGATAGAGTTGGTTTTGAGAGGGAGGTGACCAAAAGTGAGATTTTCAATGTAGTGAGCAGTATGGGTGCCTTTAAGGCTCCTGGGGTGGATGGTGTACAAACTGGTTTTTTGCAATCTCAATGGAAAGTGATTGGGGACTCCTTTTGTGACCTTATCTTGGATATCTTCAAGAACCCAAGTAAGGTCAGATCTATCAATGATACCTTTATTACTCTGATTCCCAAAGTTGATAATGCTTGCAGTATCCGTGATTTTAGACCCATTAGTCTTTGTAATGTGTCTTATAAAGTGGTGACCAAAATTCTTGCGCAAAGGTTGCAGTGTGTTATGAGCGCTCTGGTTAATCCTTGTCAGAGTAGTTTTGTTCCCAATCGGCATAGTAGGGACAATATCATTGTAGCGCAATAAGTGTTTCACTCCTTGAGGAAGAAAAAGGGTAAGAAAGGCTGGATGGCGATCAAGATTGACCTTGAAAAGGCGTATGATCGTCTTAATTGGTCCTTTATAAAGATACCTTTGTTGATATTGGTCTTCCTCAGGAGTTTGTTATTCTTGTTTGGGAGTGTATGACCTATTCTAATATGAGGGTGTTGTGGAATGGTGAAGCTCTTGAGCAGTTTAGTCCGAGTAGAGGCATTCGCCAAGGAGACCCCATTGTAACACCCCTTTTCTACCCGGTAATTATTTAATAAAATCGGAGTTTCAAAAAAATTATTTTATACTTCGAAAAGAGATGTCACACATCATCGTTACACAAAACGTCTCATACGATATAAATAACTTTATCAAACTACATCACCACGCAGTGGAAATAAAAATAAGGTTCAACACAAATAAACCATGACGTCCTGAATGGACTCCAACAAATAAAATATAACAACTAAAGTTTAGCGTTTATCCCCCCTTGAGTGTTACACATCAAAGCAAAGGACACCGACGACACTGACTTAGAATAGCGAAGGTACCTAAGCCTTCACTCGCAATCACCTGCACGTTACCACATAGGGGTAACATTCAAACAGAAGGGGTGAGATATCTTCAATATAATAGCGCAAAATGATAAGACATATGCTAGAATATGACACTATATCTACCACCTCACTACACACATCAAATCATCAACACACGTCAAATTATAAACATTACAACCAGTCACCAAATGTCATGACAATGCATGAATGCAACCCACACCAACGGGCATATGCATGTGGTACCAAATCACCAAAATTTTGCCTGTAAATAGAGGCGTCACCAAAATTGAGAGCTTTCACACCAGGCTCACCAATTCACCAAAAATCGAGCTTTCACACCAGGCTCACCAGTTTTAGAAAATTTGAGCTTTCACACCTAGCTCCAAGACCAAAGGCCTTCACCAAAATAAATGCATATGTTGTATGCGACACCATGAATGCACACAGACAATCACCAAATTACAATATGACACACCAACAACAATCACCAAATATCACCAGAGTTGGGCTTTCACACCTAGCCACAACGACACCGAAAACACCAACCACCCGACACAACGGAACACCAAGACTCGGAACCTTCACACCTAGTTCCAACAACACCAAGGTTTGAGCCTTCACACCTAGCTCAAACCGCACCAAGACACCAAGAGGACAACAATTTCCAAAATAGCACAAAGACACCGAGATAACAACAATTTTCCAAAACAGCACCAATACACCAAGGTGACAACAATTTTCCTAAACATTTCAGATGCGAGGATTTTTCCAAAACATTTGGGACCACGACAATTTTTCCAAAGTATTTGAGACATGACAACTTTCTTTTAAAACATCACCATCTAACGACTACACCAACGGTTAACAATTTTTCCAGAAAAATGGACCACTTTGCCTCAAATTAGAATATTCAGCTAGGCCTCTGAATAAGCTTTCCAAAACATTTTGAAACGTCTAAATCGGACTCCCGAGTCAAAAGATATGTCAAAAACAAAGCCGGGAAAAATTTGGGGAACATCCTGAAAATGGCGCCCAGGCACTGGGCGCCTAGCAGGGAACACGCTGGAAACTGGCCAGCAACAGAAACTGGTGCCCTTGGCGCCCAGGCAACACAAAAACGCAACAAGACACAGGATTTGGTGCCCATGGCGCCCACAGGCAACACAATGCAGAAACTGGCACCCAGGGAGGCGCCCAGCAGGCAACACAGCAGGAATTGGCGCCCTTGGCGCCCCTGCGCCAAGACACAACGCAACACACCCAGACACAGGCGCCCATGGCGCCCCTGCGCCAAGACTCAGCGCAACACAATCACTGGAACAGGCGCCCATGGCTCAGGACACAGCAGCAACAACATCCTGACACACGCACACACCCACCAGACACGGCGCCCATGCACAGGGTGCCAAAAACAGCAACATGACACCAAAACGCAACATTGGCACACGGCGCCCAGCAGTAGGGCGCCAAAATCAGCAACTAGGGCAATGGCGCCCATGGCGCCCTAGGGGTCTATAATTACGTTAATTCACCAATTTACATCACCAATTCTAAATCACCAATACCAATCACCATAATTTGTGAACCACAACACCAAACAAACGTTTTATCGAACACCTAACATGCAATTAGGACTAACAACAACGAATCACCAATTTCTTTGAGTCGCAACAATCACTAAATCAAGCCAACATTTCAATTAACAAAATCATGATATACTACCATCAATTCAACACCAAATTCGAATCCTAGGCATCATAGGACCTATTCCCACATAACCCCATCATAAAACCCCATTATAAGGAAGAACCCCCGCCCTTACCTTATATTAGGAGAGCACCAATTCTCTTGATCAAGTCACCAAAAAAACCTCAGCAACACAGCTCCTCTCTGCTCCCTTGAATTCGCGAAGTTCTCCTCTTCTTCTCTTCCCTTGGGATTCGCGCCGTACCCCTTTCTCTCTTCTCCTATCTCCATTCACAACTCTCCTTTCTTTCTTTCTCAACAATTCGCATATGACACCTAACCCTAGCCTTGGCGCTTCTCCTATGCGCCTAGCTAGTGGGCTTGGATCACGGTCTTCCCTCCAGCTTAAGCTCGATCACTAACGCCATCACCTAAAATCCAATTACACACCTCTCAATCCAACGTTAATATAATTACACCAACTAAAATAAATAAAATAAATAATTGAATACCTAAATATTTAATTAAATAATTTAATTAAATATTTGGGCGTTACACCCATCTCTCCGTATATTTTTGTTTTGTGCATTGAGAAGCTTTTTCAAATGATTAATGTGGCTCTGGAGAATGATCATTGGAAACCTATTAAGCTCTCTAGAAGCGGGCATCCGCTTTCTCACTTGGCTTTCACTGATGATGTGCTTTTGTTTGCTAAAGTAAAGGAGGAACAAATGGCTCTTATTCCTCATATCCTTGATGTGTTTTGCAAGTTCTCTGGGCAAAAGGTGAGTTCGTCTAAAACTCGGGTTTTCTTCTCCAATAATGTGGACGGGCATGTGAGGAGGAGTATTCTCCAAATTGCAGGATTTCAAGTCACAAATGATCTAGGGAAGTATCTTGGAGTGCCAATCCTCCATGAGAAGGTGAACCGGCATTCCTTCCAGTTCATTCTTGATAAAGTTGATCAGCGGCTAAATAATTGGAAAGCTAAGGTTCTATCTTTTGCGGATATACCAAGTCTGTTATTCAAGCTCTCCTGTCCTATATCATGCAAGCTGCCTATATTCCTAGGTTCATTTGCGGTGAGATTGATAAAAGGTGCAAGAGGTTTATTTGAGGGGATTCTGACAACCATCACAGTATCCATATGGTGAATTGGAAGAAAATCTGCTCTCCTAAATTATGGGGTGGCCTCGGGCTTAGGGAGTCCAGGAACATTAACCAAGCTTCCATGATGAAGGTTAATTGGGACCTTGTGTTGAAGAGAGATGACCTTTGGGTTCAAGTTGTTAGAGCCAAGTATGGGAGTGGAAATGAGCTTTTCCCTATGATTAAGCATAGTAAACCAGGTTCCAATTTATGGCGTGGTATTTGCAATGCTTGGGAAGATTTCAGCAGATCCATTATTAGGAGAGTGGGAGATGGTAGTAAGGTGAATTTTTGGGAGGATCCGTGGGTTCCTAACATGGGTTGTCTTAAGGATTCGATGTTGAGGGATTGTGATGCTCATCTTCAGTCCTTCCGCGTGAAGGATATGGTTAAATTTAATGGGACGTGGCGGCTTGACTTGATGGAGAATACTCTCCCGGCCTGTGTCATCCACAATATTGCCATGATGTGTTCGCCTAGCCCCTATTCTGGTAAGGATTGTATCGCTTGGATGCCTACTAATGATGGGTTTTTTCTCCCCACTTCTACAGCCTATGAATCTCTATTGGTGCTGCTTGATGGTGCCTTGATCCAACTTTTCCGTGTGCTATGGCAGCTGAAAGGTCCTGAGAGTTACAAGCTGCTCCTTTGGAAGGTTGGTAATTGTAACACCCCTTTTCTACCCGGTAAATTTTTGACAAAAATCGGAGTTTCAAAAACATTTTTCACTACACCCACAAGGGATGCCACATTTACAGCATTAAAGCATCACACGCCAATAATAAAATTCACCATTAAAAGTAGTACGATACATAGCACGTCATAAATGGGACGAACCCTCAAAACACCTGTTCAGTCTACACGACAGTAACTCTATCACCACGCAGCGGAATAAAAATAAAGTTTCAAATGAATAATCATAACATCACCATAAAACTTCAGCAATTAAATAATAAGGCCATCTAATAAAGACTAGCGTTCATCCCCCGAGTGCTACGTATCAGAGCGACGACACCGACTCGAGTAGCGAAGGTAGACATGCCTTCACTCGTAACTACCTGCACGTTACCAGCATAGGGGTAACATTCAAACAGAAGAGGTGAGATATCTAACATTATAATAGCATATATGATATGCAATATGCTAGAGTTACGACAACTATATCTACCGCTTCACAGCAACATCAAATTGCAATCACCAAGAATCATCACCAATGTCATGAGTAAATGAATGAGGTGCAACCCACACCAACGGGTATATGCATGTGGTACCAATCATCACCAATAAAATAGCCAATAAGGGCATCATCACCTATATCATCACCACGTTTTTAAGCATCATCATCATCATCATCACCTATAGCTCCAAGGCCGAAGCCTTCATCACCAAAATAATGCATATGAAATGTATGCGACACCATGAACAATGCACCAGAGAGAATCAACAACAATAGTCATCTAAGTGACACAACAACACCAATATCAACAAATGGTCATAGACCCATCACCTATCACCTTAGCCAATAAAATAGGCACATCACCTGTTATATCGTCACCAATAACACCAATCATCACCAATAACACCAACACCTATAGGGCAGTCTAACAATTTGACCGTAACATCAACAACCACCGACACCAAAGACACCAATAGATTTACAACGTCAATGGCAACAACAATTTTACAACACCGAGAACAACGACAATTTACGACAACAATGACGACACAGTTTACAACACCAATGACGACACAATTTACAACTCCTGGAACAACGACAATTTTACAACACCAATGCCAACAACAATTATACGACACCAGTGACAATACCAATTTACAGCAAACAGCAACAATAGTTTACAGTAACAATAATTTACAGCAAACAGCAACAATAGCTTACAGCAACAACAACAATAGTGTTCTGCAACCAGCAACACTGATTTTCAGCAAAACAGCAACTTAATTTTCAGCAAAACAACAACTTAATTTTCAGCAAAACAGCAACTTAATCAGGGCCTGGCGCCCAGGAGCAGGGCGCCTACCATAACAGCGGCAAAAACAGACATGGCGCCTAGGAGCAGGGCGCCTAGCACAACAGCAGCAAAAACAGACATGGCACCCAGGAGCAGGGCGCCGTTTCCAGCAACCAAGACAGCAACAACATATGCGACACACAACATCAATGGCGCCCATGGCACCTAGGGACCAATTTTTTTTTTATTTTCACCATGATCAATCACCAAACACCAAATTGCAATCATCATGAATACAATCAAACATCACCAAATAAACACCAAACAAAATCAAAGAGACAACATAGAGCCTATCTCCCACATAGCACCCGTCATACACCCTATTATAAAGGTAGAACCCACCCTTACCTTGGATTGAAGGTTGCGCAAGCTTCGTTGGTTTTGCCTCTTGATTCTCCCGCAACCGTAACCGCTATGCTACGTGATCCCTCGTACCTTTGCCTAGCTTGAAATCAATGAACGTGATTCCTTGTTTCGAACATCCCACGAACATCACAACAACCACTCATAGTGTCAATACTCAAAATTTAGCTCTTGCTCCCAATCAAAAGTCACGGATGAAGACACCCCACCATCCGATCATTAGAGACCACAAAGATCGCACATAAAAAAAATCATATATTAATCATAAAACAACTTAAAACCAATTAAATAATTATGTAGCTAGATGACAAAATTAACCAATTCTTGAGAAAAAGTACTAACCCAAAAACATAAGCCAATACATGAAAGCTTGCATTGAATTATTTCTTGATGGCTCAAAGTCTTAAAAAGAAACTCAACCAATGAAAACCAGCCTAAGAATTCAACAAATACACATGTGCCAATTGCTTCAACCATCCACAGAATTTTGCATTGAACTCCGCGATTCTAGCCCCATGATTGAATTAAGCTTCCAACGAAATAATGAGGTGTTGGTTCCAATATGGATAAGTCGTTGTTGTTGGTCAACTTAGGAGAACCTAATATTTAAGCTTGGGTGATCATAGTTGATGTAAACGGCACTATAATGCAACAGGGAATGGAAGGCAAGCGTAATGTCAAAGCTGAGAGAGGTAACGTTAATCAAGGAATGGGAGGTTCTAGTAATAGAGGTTCATGGAGAAGACTCAAAGATGTGGCTGACATGCGACCAAGGCAGCGTAATACCATTGCAGAGGCGACCGAGAGGGATTTCGCGAATAGAGAGCTTTGATTAGAGGTTCCTCGCGCATCTTTCCCTCCTGCGGTGGTGGACATCCATGGCGGTTATGGTGTTTCACCGAAATAGGGCAAAGAATAGAACAAAAGATAGGGGCTCCAAATGGTTGAATCGATGCTAGAATTGAGTTCAAAGGACAATTTTGAGTAGGACTATGTAGTTTGGCGCTTGGCTTCGGCATGGAGATGGAGAACGAAATGGAAGAAGAGAGCCATAAGGGTTTTTGTTGTTTCTGCGTGTAAAACAGTGCTTCTTTGCTGAGGGAGAAGATGATAGGAGCGGGTCGGGTCACGGTCCATGGATTTCGCGTTTGGGCTCTGTTGTTCGCATGGGCTGGAGTTGTTCACTTAGTGTAGGGGTGCGTTTAGCAGACAGGAGGGAGGTGTATGCGAGTCGTAAAGTCCAAAATCACTTTCAAATCGTTTTTAAAGCCTAACTTCTCTATACCTATTATTTTAACACCTCAATAGGCCAAAATAATTTCTATAAATAAATAATATCTCAAATACAATTATTTTATAAAATAAAATAATCAACTAAAACAATCATATTTCAAATATAAATATTCTATAAACAACATAAATAAATACTAACAATAATATAGCACCAACATAGTATAAAAATACGGTTTAATATCATTTAGACATATTTGATAACTCCAACACACGTGAATATATAGAATCGATTAAATCACTAAATATTATTAAAATACGTAATTACTACGACGCACAATATATCACTAGAATTACTATTATATTCGCGCATAAAGCAAAAACGTACTAATATGAAAATCGGGGTGTTACAACTCAACCCCCCTAAAAAAAAAATTCATCCTCGAAATTTCCGTCAAAATCAATGATATCGAAATTAAATCCAGTTCTTATTCCTAATTGCCATTATGGCCCTTTTGTATACCGAACAACAAACGACCCACACACCTCTACCCTTTTTTACTCCTAAATCAATATTCTACTCTCAAGGTCCCTAAAGTTTTACTCGACTACCCAAACACGACAATCCACTATTAGGATACTATACTCTTAGTGATAATTGTTATGAGTTAACTCCACTAATTAATTCCAATATCTTAAAGGTTACTTTATCTCTCATACAAAAAATTGATCTACTTCTCACAATAATAAATTATCCATATGAAACTTAATAAAAGCCGCATTTCTTAAATCTTTCCAACAAAGGCGTGATTTTGTTACTCTTGTGAGTCTCAACTTAAGGTTCGAATTCTCACCTTTTACGTCTCTCAACTATTTACTTCAAATCTAAGCACAAAACACTACTAGTGGTTCTACAAGTACATGAGCACTAAATCTACAATTAAGATAAATTCCTATCTTAAAAGGCTACACATAGAATCACACATAAACATTCGTAAAACACATGATTATCTATAACTTAAGAGTCAACAAAAATGAAATTATAGTGAAACTCGAAAAATGACTCTTAGACAGCATATCATAATTAAA
The DNA here is from genome assembly GCA_039519185.1 of Astragalus membranaceus. Taxonomy (NCBI): domain Eukaryota; kingdom Viridiplantae; phylum Streptophyta; class Magnoliopsida; order Fabales; family Fabaceae; genus Astragalus; species Astragalus membranaceus. The sequence goes on along the minus strand of CM076854.1, from coordinate 53,951,980 downwards.
TTCTCAGTTCATGCTAATTTAAACATTGTTCTAGAACCTAATGACCTAACCATGCTAACTGAGGCAACTCGTAAAACAAACACGAAAGCAAAGAATTAAACATGTAGGTATCGTTTTCAATCTTTCTACCCAAAAGATTTATCTAACATGTGGTTTTACTATTTTTCGTGGAAAATAAAATGGAACATGTAATTCTACGAAGACAATTATTTGTATAATATAGAGTATCAACAGAATACAAGTACAAAGTACAAGGTTTAATTTACTCTAGCTGTTCTATATCTCTTTTTTTTAAGTGGATGAGAATCATATATCATGGTTGTGTATTGTATGAGAGAAGAATAGAGAAATTCATATTCCAAACAAACAAAGAAAACAGTTACTGCAAGTACATTTCAATATAATAGAAAGAACAACGAGTAAATCATAGTTTTGTAAAACAAATTAGAGAACACAAGAAAACAACTCAATCTTAATAAGGTTGATACTACTACATTGGAAGTTGCAAATTCAGCATTAAAATTCTAATTGAAGGAGCCAAGTGGTCTACAACGGTCCTAGTTTCTTATTAGAATGAAATAAGAATCATGCATAGACAATTTACTTATACAATGCACATATTTAGTCTTATTAACTCACTTAGAACACCTCACACAATTAATTAAACTATTTCTTTAATTTACGAGCACTTACAATAATCTGTTATAAAGATATGAATTTCCAATTATTTACACGTGTAGTACACGCTATTTCATAACCAGGCATGTTCACAACATTGTATATTAGGAACACTTATATATAAGAAATTCATAAAAATAAAATCAAGGATGAACACGTTTCTTAGCTAATCAAAATATAATTATTTTTCCTTTTTTTTACAAAATTAGTTCACATCCAAAATAGTGATAATAACAAAGGGTTATTGTCGCCTTTTTCATTGGTTGTGAGTGCGTGGGGTGATCAGTTCCTCTTACTCATATAACCAATTAATTAAGGTAACAGAACTACAATCTTTCAAATTTATAAGTAGCAAGAAATTCAAGCATAACAATTCAATAAAGCACTTAGTCAGTCATGCACGAACTCAGAGCACACAACACCAATAATTTTATGACAACTACAATGGCAAATCCTAGAAGCTCGGACTAATGAAGTCAGAATTCAGAGAACAACAAATACAAAATAAAAGGAAAATCACAGAGTTCACACAGAGAAAACAGAATAGACACATAATACACGGCCTGAGCCGTAGCCGCCAAAGCAGCAGCGATAGCAACATCGTTCCTTCCAGCCATCTTAACTTATCACTACAACACAAACAATAGTTAGAACTAAATGACAATACTTGATCGTCAATGACACAATAACTTGACAACTTGGCCGGACAGACCGAAACTACTCTGATACCACTAATGTAACACCCCCTTTTCTACCCGGTAAATTTTTGACAAAAATCGGAGTTTCAAAAACATTTTTCACTACACCCACAAGGATGCCACATTTACAGCATTAAAGCATCACACGCCAATAATAAAATTCACCATTAAAAGTAGTACGATACATAGCACGTCATAAATGGGACGAACCCCCAAAACACCTATTCAGTCTACACGACAGTAACTCTATCACCACGCAGCGGAATAATAATAAAGGTTCAAATGAATAATCATAACATCACCATAAAACTTCAGCAATTAAATAATAAGGACATCTAATAAAGACTAACGTTCATCCCCCCGAGTGCTACGTATCAGAGCGACGACACCGACTCGACTAGCGAAGGTAGACATGCCTTCACTCGTAATCACCTGCACGTTACCAGCATAGGGGTAACATTCAAACAGAAGGGGTGAGATATCTAACATTATAATAGCATATATGATAGGCAATATGCTAGAGTTACGACAACTATATCTACCGCTTCACAGCAACATCAAACTGCAATCACCAAGAATGATCACCAATGTCATGAGTAAATGAATGAGGTGCAACCCACACCAACGAGTATATGCATGTGGTACCAATCATCACCAATAAAATAGCCAATAAGGGCATCATCACCTATATCATCACCACGTTTTTAAGCATCATCATCATCACCTATAGCTCCAAGGCCGAAGCCTTCATCACCAAAATAATGCATATGAAATGTAGGCGACACCATGAACAATGCACCAGAGAGAATCAACAACAATAGTCATCTAAGTGACACAACAACACCAATATCAACAAATGGTCATAGACCCATCACCTATCACCTTAGCCAATAAAATAGGCACATCACCTGTTATATCGTCACCAATAACACCAATCATCACCAATAACACCAACACTTATAGGGCAGTCTAACAATTTGACCGTAACATCAACAACCACCGACACCAAAGACACCAATAGATTTACAACGTCAATAGCAACAACAATTTTACAACACTGAGAACAACGACAATTTACGACACCAATGACGACACAGTTTACAACACCAATGACGACACAATTTACAACTCCTGGAACAACGACAATTTTACAACACCAATGCAAACAACAATTATATGACACCAGTGACAATACCAATTTACAGCAAACAACAACAATAGTTTACAGCAAACAGCAACAATAATTTACAGCAAACAGCAACAATAGCTTACAGCAACAGCAACAATAGTGTTCTGCAACCAGCAACACTGATTTTTAGCAAAACAGCAACTTAATTTTCAGCAAAACAACAACTTAATTTTCAGCAAAACAGCAACTTAATCAGGGCCTGGCGCCCAGGAGCAGGGCGCCTACCACAACAGCGGCAAAAACAAACATGGCGCCTAGGAGCAGGGCGCCTAGCACAACAGCAGCAAAAACAGACATGGCACCCAGGAGCAGGGCGCCGTTTCCAGCAACCAAGACAACAACAACATATGCGACACACAACATCAATGGCGCCCATGGCGCCTAGGGACCAATTTTTTTTGATTTTCATGATCAATCACCAAACACCAAATTGCAATCATCAAGAATACAATCAAACATCACCAAATAAACACCAAACAAAATCAAAGAGACAACATAGAGCCTATCTCCCACATAGCACCCATCATACACCCTATTATAAAGGTAGAACCCACCCTTACCTTGGATTGAAGGTTGCGCAAGCTTCCTTGGTTTTGCCTCTTGATTCTCCCGCAACCGTAACCGCTATGCTATGTGATCCCTCGTACCTTGGCCTAGCTTGAAATCAATGAACGCGATTCCTTGTTTCGAACATCCCACGAACAGCACAACAACCACTCATAGTGTGTTAGCCTGCATTTTCGACAGGCTAATATTAAATGCAGTCAACAGGGTTTGACTTAATAATTTCAGAAAGAAAACAGGTCTTCGACACCAAGATATAATTTCGACTTCAAGAGGTAGTAACCAAGGGAAAGCAGACTAATGCATAACTTAGCGAATTTGGAAAAAGAGGCCACACTTCGACAGAGAGAAGATTATAAACAACGAAACAAGCAAAGCTATGGAGATCTGTCAAAAGGGACATTGATTCCTTGGTCGAAAAGAAAGAGCAGTTAGACAATCGAAGTAGAAGCACGTCGAAATAGCAGTTACTCTGCCTTATCTTGTTTTAGAAAACCGCCGAGCGGTTATAGTCTTATTTGTATTATAAATAGGGGTTCTGTAGAGAGAAAAAGGGTTCGCAAATTTTATTACACACATTTCCTAAAACACTCTACTTCCGCAAACCGAGAAAACAGAGTTAACAGGAATTCATGTATGATTCTGCGTACCATTTCTTTATATAATTGTTTTCATTTCTTTTAGATTTCTGCACTTTGTCATCTTCTTCATTTACAATTACTGCAATTTACTGCATTTGATTCCTCTTCCCGCATTTACAAAATTCTTGCACTTTATCGTATTTCTTAGTAAAATTTGATCACAAATGGCCTGAGATTCCTAGTTGATCTCGCAAGTAACACGTGTAGTGAAACTAGCGGGGTTTACTAAAAATCACAGTAAACAAAATGGCACGCCCGGTGGGACCTTTGTGCTAACTAATTAAAATTTTTACTAAGATAATTTTGGGTTTGTTAAACACAGAACCAGTACATCGCACGTTGCATGCGTTTAAGAAGTGGTAGACAGTTACATCAAATGCCACGTTCAAACATGAATGGTGCTTCTACATCGAATGGACATTCCCAGGCGTCAGTTACTGATACCAACGCCACGAACACTCAGGGAGCAACCCTTCCTGCACCATCTCCAGGAGTAAACGCTCCCATAACTGCTCCAAACGTGGTCGGCGTAACCGCCCCATTATCGTCTTCGACGGACATGGGTATAACCGCTGTAACCGCTCCCACTATAACTCCTGGGTCGAACACGATGATTCCCCAGTCATCAACCTTTGGTTCAACTAATCCCTGGATGCCCAACGCTATGGTGGGAAATATGCCATATAGTTTTCCCATGAATGGTCGAAATTACCCCTATGGAATGCCAACCGCCATGATGGTAGGACTCCATACAAATGCATCTACGTATGCAGATAACATGGCTTCGAACTTTTCGCCTATGCACAACTCATCAGAGAATATGTATAGTCGAAATATACAACCTTCAATAACCACTTCGTCATTATTGGCATTAAGACAACAAATGGATGATAGTAACCATGACATGGTAAATATGCTAACACAGCAAATAGGTACAGTGTTTAATCCCCTGATACAGAACACAAATAATAGTTACCAAATGTTAGCAACACAAATGGGTCGAATTGCTGACTTCTTTGGCACTCCACAAATACAAAACCAGCAAATTCCCCAAGTACAAAACATCAGGCCTGTTGACTTACCTGTCGAAAGGCCTAATAATGCAACCCCCGTGAATCGAGCACAACAATTTGTCGAAGAGCCTATACCTGAAGTGGTGCTAGTAAATAGAAATCAAAATGCTGACGAGGTAGTTAGGCAAGTCCAGCAAAATAACCTCGGACTACAAAATAATTTGGCTAATCTTGTCGAAACTATACTAGCCCAAAATGGTCTTAATTTAGGCTTACACAGACCTAATTTTGTATCTCCCTTGTCTGAATATGTGATGCAAACAGATTTTCCTAGAGGGTGGAAAATTCCTAAGTTCACAAAATTTGCTGGAGAAACCAGCGAATCTACTGTCGAACATATTGCAAGATATTTGACTGAGGCTGGGGACATTGCGCTAAACGAAAATTTGAAAATGAAATATTTCCCAAATTCTTTGACGAAAAATGCATTTACTTGGTTTACAACATTACCCCCGCATTCCATGTTTAATTGGAATCAATTAGAAAAAGCCTTTCATGAACAATTCTACATGGGACAATCAAAGATTAGCCTTAAAGAATTGGCTAGTGTTCGACGCACAACGCCAGAATCTATTGATGAATATCTCAATAGATTTAGACTACTCAAGGCGAGATGTTTCACCCAAGTGCCTGAGCATGAGTTAGTCGAAATGGCTGCTGGTGGTTTAGATTACTCCATCAGGAAAAAGCTGGATACTTTACACCTAAGAGATATGGCTCAATTGGCTGATAGAGTTCGACAAGTTGAAAGACTCAAAGCAGAAAAAGTTTCGACAACCAAGTTTAACAATAAGAAAGAAAAAGTGGCGTTTGTTAATGTTGATAACAATAGCCAAGAATTCGACATATCTTATGAAAATGTCGAGGAAGAGGTTGACATTGCAGAATTAAAACCTGGACCTCCATATACATGCAAATTGTTAAACCCTTCTAATGGAAAAAACCCTGTCGAACCAAAAAATGATAAGTTTGTTGCAAAAACATATACCTTCGACGTCACAAAATGTGATCAAATAATTGATCTTTTGGTGACTGATGGTCAAATTTTAGTGCCCAAAGGTCTAAAAATACCACCATTAGAACAACAAAAGAAAAGAGATTATTGCAAATATCATAATTTCTTGGGTCATAACACTTCCCGATGTGTACTTTTCAGGGATCTAGTTCAGAAAGCATTAAATGATGGAAGGCTGAAATTTGATGACAAAAGTAAATCATCAATGCAGATTGACAGCAATCCTATGCCCACAGCAGAGGCAAACTATACTGAAGTAGATATTTTGATGGTCGAAACCAATGAAGTGGTTGCTGAAAGTCTTGAAGCGAACATCAAAATGGTCACCAATGACCAATATGCTGAAAAAGTGCAGGTGGTTTATCCACAAGCTGGAGAGGAATTGATAGACTTCCTCAACAGATGCAAGATAAATAACACCGAGGTGATGTTGTGCCCACGGTGTAGTTCTGTATTCGACAAAGAGGCTGCTAAAAGCCTTGAAAGTGTCACTCCTCAATTCAAGAGAAAAAACAAATGGGTCGATAATAGGCCCAAATTCAGCTTCAACCCAAGAGGTGTACCATATAAGGTTACATCTTCAACTAGACAAGCTCCGAAGGCTCAAATGAGAACATTTGTGCCACCTGCAAGGGCCCCTGTCGGAAGATGGGTATACCCAGGAAATAAGGAGACTGGATGTCACCTAAAGATGGCATGAGAGACTTCCAATGCCATGAATCAAAACAAGGCGCCTAATTCCAATAGGTACGCCTACAGCAATAATTACAAGGGGAAAAACCCCATGACAAGAACACAATGGCGAAGATACCAACGCCAGAAGAAATTGACTGCTGCTGAGAAAAGGGAGAACATCGACACAAGAAAAGGTAAGCAATTAGCTTCCAGTGTCGAATTCCCAAGAAAGTCAGCAAAAGAGAGGATATTCCCTCCCCTTGCAGACATCAAAAAAGGTCTTGACTCTGAAGAAGGCCTGCAATTAGATGATGATATGGACTCTGAATTCTCAGATTCAGAACCAAACTTCGACATCATCTGTGTCGTTTCAATTCTGCCAATTGAATTCGACGTCGTTTCAGAAGTGACTGAGGTCGAACAAGATTTCGATCAAGATATGGCTAAGCACAGGCCAATGTGTTACTACGTACTAAATAATGGCTCCATAGAAGAGCAGAATGCTGTCTTCGAAAGGCCAGATGGAGGGATGAAACACCATCTAAAACCATTGTTTATACAAGCAAAAGTAAACAATGTAGGCGTCAATAAAGTATTGGTTGATGGGGGCGCAGCGGTTAACCTGATGCCACAACATGTGCTGGCAAAAGTTGGCAAATCAGAGACTGATTTACGGCCACATAACATAGTCCTCACTAATTATGAGGGAAAATCTGGCTATTCGTTAGGAGCCATAGAAGTGGAGTTAACAGTGGGGAGTGTGAAGAGAAAAACTATGTTCATAGTCATACCCACCAGAGCAAACTTCAATCTACTCCTGGGTAGAGAGTGGATCCATGGAGTAGGAGCAGTGCCCTCAACACTCCACCAGAGACTCTCTATTTGGAGAGAAGATGGCCTGGTCGAAAATATAGAAGCAGACCAGAGCTATTTCTTGGCAGAGGTCGACCATATTACAAGGAGGACCTTTGACAAACAATTGGCGACTATTGCGCCATGCACACCTTCAGACACTGCATATGTCCCTATGGACAATGTGTTTGAATACCTAGATCTCCACCCTACCCATGGCTTCATATGGGAGAGGGAAGTGATCGATGAGGCATCACCTTCAATAGGCTTTTGCAAGCCTACAGGGTGGGATGGTCCCTAAATGGTGATGATGTCTATACCCACCGTATGGGAAAGAATTACGGCTTATGTGGCCGAAAATAAACAAAATATGGCTTTGGAGGCCGAATTGCAACAAAATATGGTTGAACAAGCCATAAAAGTTAACCCAGAAGTTAACAATAAAGATAAAATGGCCGAAGGCCAGAGACTTGACTGCATCTACGATGATGAGCCTTTAGGTTTTGAAAAAGACCCAATGGGTTCGACTAAGAAGATGCAGGCTCAAGACCCTCTTGAAGAAATTGATTTAGTAGATGGCCCCATAAAAAGGCCAACATTTATCAGTGCTAAAATCGACAAGGATTTGAAAGGTCGAACTATCGAGTTACTCAAAGAGTATAAAGATTGCTTCGCTTGGGACTACAATGAGATGCCTGGTCTACGTCGAGAAGTAGTCGAACTGAAACTGCCCATTCGACCAGACAAAAAACCAGTGAAGCAAACACCAAGGAGGTTCGCACCTCAGGTTCTGTCGAAGATCAAAGAAGAAATCGAAAGATTACTCAAGAGCAACTTCATCAGGACTGCCAGGTATGTTGATTGGCTAGCCAACATTGTTCCTGTTATTAAGAAAAATGGAACATTACGAGTCTGTATAGATTTTCGTGATTTAAATAATGCTACACCCAAAGATCAATACCCTATGCCTGTGGCAGAAATGCTAGTTGATTCGGCAGCAGGATTTGAATACCTAAGTATGCTTGATGGATATTCAGGATATAATCAAATTTTTATTGCCGAAGAAGATGTGTCGAAAACAGCATTTCGATGCCCAGGGGCATTAGGTGTTTATGAATGGGTAGTAATGCCATTTGGTTTAAAAAATGCTAGTGCAACATACCAGAGAGCAATGAATTCTATGTTTCATGATTTTATTGAAAATTTTATGCAAGTATACATAGATGATATTGTTGTCAAATCTTCAACAGAAAATGGCCATTTAGACCATCTTCGACAATCATTCGAAAGAATGAAAAAATATGGATTGAAAATGAATCCAATCAAATGTGCCTTTTGTGTACGTGCAGGTGATTTCTTGGGCTTTGTTGTTCACAAAAAAGGCATCGAAATTAATCAAAACAAGACGAAGGCAATCATGGAAACGAAAGCCCCTTCGACTAAAAAAGAGCTTCAGTCATTATTAGGGAAGATTAATTTCCTCAGAAGGTTCATATCCAACCTAAGTGGCAAAACTCAAGTGTTCTCGCCATTGCTTCGACTGAAGAAAGAAGACTTATTCAGGTGGGATCCAGAGCACCAGAAGGCCTTCGACGACATTAAGGCTTATTTAGTTAAACCACCTATATTGTTGCCACATATCAGAGATAAGGTGATGAAATTGTATATAGCAGCATCAGAGCTAACAATAGGTAGTATGCTAGCACAAGAGGATGATAATGGTGTCGAAAGAGCCATATATTACCTGAGTAGAGTGTTAAATGATGCTGAAACTAGATATCAGCCAATGGAGAAATTGTGCCTTTGTCTGTATTTTTCTTGTACCAAATTAAAGCAATATATCAAACCAGTTGATGTGTATGTGCATTCTCATTTCGATATTATTAAACACATGCTGTCGAAACCAATATTGCATAATAGAATTGGCAAATGGGCACTAGCTTTATCTGAGTATTCATTAACATACCAGCCTTTGAAAGCTATCAAAGGACAAATTGTTGCTGACTTTATTGTTGACCATTCATTGGTCGAAGTGACAGTCAGTCAAATGAATAATCGACCTTGGACACTTTATTTCGATGGATCAAGCCATAAAAATGGTTCTGGAATTGGTATATTAATTGTTTCACCAGTAAACATACCAACAAAGTATAAGTTTAAAACCAAAGAGCGTTGCTCTAACAATGAGGCTGAATATGAAGCCTTAATTGCAGGATTGGAAATCTTGTTAGAGTTGGGGGCAAAGGCTGTCGAAATTAAAGGTGACTCTGAATTAGTGGTGAAGCAGTTAACCAAAGAATATAAGTGCATCAAAGAAAATTTAATCTTATATTTCGTCACTGCCAATACTTTGTTAAAACGTTTCGACAATGTTCACATTGAGCATATACCTCGAATTGAGAATCAAGAGGCAAACGACTTGGCACAAATTGCTTCAAGTTATAAAGTCTCTCCAACAAAACTCAGTGAGTTAATTGAAATTAAAGAGAAATTGATTTCGACAGATCGTAAGGATGATGAATTGTCAATCCCAAAACTTGGGGGGGCAGACAGTGTAGAATTACTTCCTCCAATTGAAAATGGCGAAATTTTTGCCATTGACAATATGTCGAATGATGACTGGCGAAAACCAATTGTCGAATACTTGGAAAATCCAACAGGGACAACAAATCGAAAAACCAAGTATAGAGCTCTAAGCTATGTAATTCTTGGAAACGAATTGTTAAAGAAAACCCCGGAAGGAGTCCTACTTAAATGCCTTAATGAGAATGAGGCATATTTGGCAATTTCCAATACTCATAGTGGAGCTTGTGGATCTCACCAAGCGGGGCACAAAATGAAATGGCTTTTATTTCGACAAGGAGTATACTGGCCTACTATGCTTAAAGATTGCATAGATTTTGCTAAAGGGTGTCAAGAATGTCAAAAACACGCAGGAATACAACATGTACCTGCAAATGAGTTACACTCAATAATAAAGCCTTGGCCATTTAGAGGATGGGCTTTAGACATAATTGGTGAAATTAAACCAACGTCGTCGAAAGGTCACCGCTACATATTATTGGGTATCGATTACTTTACTAAGTGGGTCGAAGCTATCCCTTTAGCTAATGTAGACCAAGAGGCAGTAATAGCCTTTATCCAAAACCACATTCTATGCAGGTTTGGAGTTCCATAAACCATCACTACAGACCAAGGCTCAGTGTTTACTGGTCGAAAAATGGTTGAGTTTGCCTCCATAAGTGGATTTAAGTTATTAAGTTCGACACCATATTATGCTCAGGCAAATGGTCAGGTCGAAGCAGCCAATAAAATTATCATTAATTTGATTAAAAAACATATTGGGCAAAAGCCTAAGAATTGGCACAAAACTCTTGATCAAACATTATGGGCTTGTCGAAATTCTCCTAGAGAATCAATTAACACTACTCCATTTCGTCTCACTTTTGGGCATGATGCAGTTTTACCAGTCGAAATCTATTTACATTCAACCAGGATCCAAAGGCAATTTGAAATTCCTTCAGACCATTATTGGAGCATGATTTTAGATGAATTGGTTGACATAGATGAAGAAAGGTTACTTGCATTAGATATCCTTATAAGGCAAAAAGAAAGAGTAGCTAAAGCTTATAACAAGAAGGTGAAATTCAAAGCTTTTGTTACAGGAGACTTAGTGTGGAAAGTGATATTACCCATGGACAAAAAAGATAGAGCCTTGGGAAAATGGTCACCAAATTGGGAAGGACCATTTAAAATTTTACAAGTTTTCTCAAATGGCGCTTATGAAATCGAAGAGCTAAGCATTGATGGTCGAATTTTGCGTATAAATGGCAAATACTTAAAACGGTATAAGCCAACGTTGCAAGAAATTAAAATAACGCAAGAGTAAGATCAAAAGAGAATATAAACATGGCACATTAAAAAATAAAGTGCCAAAAAATTGTCATTTATACAAGAAGAGCACCAAGAGTAACAAAAAGTCAAATCTCAAATTACATAGGTGTTCTTAAGCCTTTCAAAGGCAGCTCTAGCATAGGCCAATCTAGTGTTAATGAGTTTTTCATCTGTGTTCAACTTCCGAAGTGCTGCATCATGCTCATTAACTCTTTCCAGGTGTTCGATTGCTGAAGTCGCTTTGGATCGCAGTGATGCCTCCAATGGAGCCAGAGTTGTTTTTAAAACATTAGCTTTCTTCTCCTCTGTCATTGCGATCTTCGAATGCAATTCTTTAATTTGCTTTTGGTATTCAGAGATAAGGGCGTCATAATCAGCAACCTCTTGACACCTAGCAGTGGCCTGAATGCTATGCTCCAATGTTGAAATTTCACCCTCAGCACTTTCGACTGCAGCACTCTCTGTTTTTAGAAGATCAAGCTCACGCTCTTTGTTCTCCACAATGCTTTTCTTCTTTTGAATATCTTTCGAAATTTGATCCAACAAAGGTTCAAACTCGACAATGAAGCCTATGAGAGAATCAGTAGACTCAGGGATATTGGGTTTGTGAAGCAAATCTTTAATTTTAAAAGCAAGTACATGATCTGCTTCGATAGCCCCAAATACGTCTACCTCCAGGATATGTGCTCGCAAATCACGTATCAAAGCATCATGAGGGCTTATAGAAATGTCTCCAACAGAGGCAGTCGAAGCGCTAGGCTTACTCTCTGTCGAAGACATACTCACCATTCGCCTAAATGCTTCGAGAGGATTCTTATTCTTCAAATCAGAGAGTTCCTTTGGGCTCAAAATAGGGTAAGGCGTCGAAGCCTCAGAGTGGGGAGTTTTGACAACTGAGGGAGATCCCTTGTTCTCTTCTTGTTCTTCTTCTTTAGCCCCTGTTTCTGTTTCCTCCTCACTGCACTCTTGTTCCTCTGCGTTTGGAGAAGAAGAGATACTAATCTCAGCACCACCTTGGCCAGCTTCATAATCTTCGTTAAAATACATGTCAACGTCAGCATGCTCTTTGCCATGTTCAGAAACCTCCTCTAGGACATCAATAGGGTTAGCTGCTTCAGTCATTGGAGTATCTCCAACAGCAACAGAGGGTTGGCTCTGAACCAATATATCTTCTTCGACATCTTTCTGAGCAGTTGATGTAGGTGGAGGAGAGTGAGTAAAGAGGGGTATGGCCTGATCTTTTGGACTTGGAAAATCAGCAGTTTCAACTCCCTAAAAATGAAGCAAAATGAGTATCATCACATAAATAAAATATCCAAAAGCTGATACAAACTTCGACCAATCACCTGAGTTTTGAGATCTTCGACCAGGGACTGTGCACTCTTAATCTTTTTAACAAGTCTCCTTTTTGGAGCTTTCTCTAGACTGAGGAGGGTTTGTTTCTTCGCTTCACCTGCATCTTTTACCTCCTGTTATTCGACAGAGGTTTGTTGTTGGGTAGATATAGAGATATCTTGGAAATTTTTTGATCTTTTCTCCCTCTCCAATCCAGGGTCCTGAACCTTAACAGGCCTGGTCTTGATCAATGGCACTTCCTCTGACTGAAAATATAACTCATATGAGCACAGGCAATGATAATGTAAACTTAAATAGACAAAAGGTTAAGAGTTTTCGACCTCAGAATTGCTCGATATTGGAGAAATAACTTTCTCTGTTGGAGTAGCTTTCTTTGTTTTTTTTGGTTTGGGGATATGAGAGCTGCTTACTCTTTTTCGACTCTACGAAATGAAAGATCAATCAGGCAACAAGTATAATGAGGGAATACAAAGAGATAAAGAAAAACATGCTTACCTTTGGTTTGTCCTCTGGAGGAGATTTTGCTTGCTTCGATGAGACCTCAACATTCTTCTCTTTCTTTTTAATTGCAGCGTCATCAGTCGAAGAAGATGTGATGGGAAGAGCTACAGGTATTCGACAAACAAGTGTTAATATAAAACACAAAAGAGAAATTCAATTATAAGACAAGATCTTGTACTTCACCTTCTCTACTGGGAGACAGGATTTGAACATGCCGAATATCTAAATGAAGATGACCCTCAAACGTGTATATGTTTTCCTTCGTCGAAACTACTTTCTCAGCCATTTTGTTCGAAAAATTGAACATGGCCTTGATCGAACCACACACAAACCACTCAGGAATGGGTGACCAAATTGCCAATGCCAGTTTACTGGTTGGTAAAGGTGGAAACCTAATTTTGTTTTGTGTTAAAGCGAAAAAATATTTATCAGGCACATAAGATGGAAAAACCATCGTGGGAATTTTATCAAGAAGTTTTTGTTTTAAAACTTTGGCAGCTTGAGAAACAGTTCGACGAAGATTGTTTGGGTCATACACAGTTTCAAAGTATTTGTGAAATGCTTGAATTTCTTGAATATGTATACCTTTTGATTTGGCCTTCTTTTTCTGCGAAGAAGGAAAAGCAGATATTAGTTTTGCCAGCAAAGTAGCCTCTTCGACACAAGTAGATTTCCTGGTAATATACTCTGTCCACCACTGAAAAAAACTGTGGGTACAAGAGAATATTGGCTCGAAAGGAATAGAAGTGAGTCGAAAAGAGTCTCCAGAAAAATTGTTGAGGCGATCCACCCACTCCTCTTCATTCTCAGGAATCTTCAATTCCCTTTTTGACCTGGCAAAAGGGCTAGGTCGAAGCTGACATAGCCCAAATTGACGCGCAGTTAAGCTTGGATGATAAGGATACACGCCAAAAAGAGTTGAAGCCTTCCCAAGAGAGACGTGAGATGATAGCAAGCTAGGAGTCAAAAGGCTTGCCAAATACGGTTAGTTTCCCTCTCTTCGACAGGGTTGGGCGCGGGAAATTCTCTTGTGAACCAAGGCGGCCCATAAGATCTTCCTGCGAAGGGTGCCATCGAAGGAGTAAACTCTGCGCAGTTTAAAAACATGTTGAATGCCTGAGAGAAAAGGTCTTCGACTGACTCTCCTCTTTGTCTAGGTTTCAACAAAGCAAGTCGAACGCCTTCGACTCTCGGTCAGAGACCACATCAAATTGGTCATCAGGAATGAACATTGTTAATTTCGACTCAAAGGTGGCAAGGAGCCACAATTGAAATAACCATACTGGCCCAGAAACTAATAATTGTTTGCCTTCTGGTTTAAACTCTCTCAAGTGAATGACTCCCTGTCTTAAGTGGTCGAAAAGAGAGCCTAAAATCAATTTGGCCAAATTGATGCTTCGACCATCGTGTAGCTGAATGGCCAAAGGAATATACATCTTGGCCACCTGAAGTGACGAAGAACAGAATATATAAAATGATAACCACAGGGTGAGAAAAGCAATATGCTCTTCATCAGAAACCTCTGTCGACTGAGTATTATGCTTCTCCTCAATATAGCCCTTGAAGGTGGCTTTCTTGAAGTCAAACGTGTACCGATCTCCAGTGGTAGCAGGATCGAAAATATCTCCCAACGGTTTCAAGGCCGTGATAGCCGCCACATCAAACAGAGTGGGGGTAAGCATACCACATTTCAAGTGCAAACTATTGGTGGTCAAGTCCCAAAAGTGTAAAGCAGCGATAAGCATCGAGCTTTGATACTTGGGCCCATATCTTGAGATCTGGATCAAGTCGAAAGTGCCCTGACTTTTCCAGAGATCACCCTTCTTCGACTCAACTTTGTTAAGCCAGTCGATATAAGGTGAAGCCTTTTCTGTTGGTGGTGAAGATCGAAAAACCCTATTTGGGTTGCCCATGAAATCCATCACAAAAGGGCCTTCGTCGAAAACCCTAGCACTTTGCCTGTAGTAGCTTGGGAAAACGCTCGTAACCTTTGGTGAATCATCACCAACAAGAGGAAGAGGACCTAGAAATGCATGCGTTGAAGGTTTAGGAAAAGGAATAAGTACCTGGGAGCGATATATCTGTGTTTCCTCCAAAGATAAAGCGGGTTCTGAGACGAGGTTTGTCTTCGCAGAAGATACAGGGCGAGGTTTAACAGTGGAGGAAGAAGCCATTGTTAGAAGCAAAGAAGAAGAAAGAAATACAGTTGTTTGGGAAGGTTTTTTAATGGAAATAGTCGCAAAGGTGAAACGGAGAAGAAGATGAAGAAACAGAAAAAGGAAATGAAGAGGTGCAGTTACCTTTTATAGCCGTGTTTAACTTGAATTTATTAATTAAAAAATAATTCAAAAGGTGTGAATCCCCAAGACGTTGGTGGGGAAACGTGGGATCATGGGAGATCCCAACAGTTATTTTCACACGTGGCGTGATTTAAATGGGAGAAAGCGATAGTGGGACTGGCCTTGACACAGAAACATCTAATCATATTCTGAAAAAAAAATATTTAATGATGATTGAAGATTTGACACAGAATGGTCGAAAGATGTTTCAAAAAAGTCATTTTCTACCTTCATTGAAAACTCAGTCGAAAAAGCCTTTTTGGGGGGCAATTTGTTAGCCTGCATTTTCGACAGGCTAATATTAAATGCAGTCAACAGGGTTTGACTTAATAATTTCAGAAAGAAAACAGGTCTTCGACACCAAGATATAATTTCGACTTCAAGAGGTAGTAACCAAGGGAAAGCAGCCTAATGCATAACTTAGCGAATTTGGAAAAAGAGGCCACACTTCGACAGAGAGAAGATTATAAACAGCGAAACAAGCAAAGCTATGGAGATCTGTCAAAAGGGACATTGATTCCTTGGTCGAAAAGAAAGAGCAGTTAGACAATCAAAGTAGAAGCACGTCGAAATAGCAGTTACTCTGCCTTATCTTGTTTTAGAAAACCGCCGAGCGGTTATAGTCTTATTTGTATTATAAATAGGGGTTCTGTAGAGAGAAAAAGGGTTCGCAAATTTCATTACACACATTTCCTAAAACACTCTACTTCCGCAAACAGAGAAAACAGAGTTAACAGGAATTCATGTATGATTCTGCGTACTATTTCTTTATATAATTGTTTTCATTTCTTTTAGATTTCTGCACTTTGTCATCTTCTTCATTTACAATTACTGCAATTTACTGCATTTGATTCCTCTTCCCGCATTTACAAATTCTTGCACTTTATCGTATTTCTTAGTAAAATTTGATCACAAATGGCCTGAGATTCCTAGTTGATCTCGCAAGTAACACGTGTAGTGAAACTAGCGGTGTTTACTAAAAATCACAGTAAACAAGTGTCAATACTCAAAATTTAGCTCTTGCTCCCAATCCTAAGTCACGGATGAAGACACCCCACCATCCGATCATTGGAGACCACAAAGATCTCACATATAAAAATCATATATTAATCATAAAACAACTTAAAACCAATTAAATAATTATGTAGCTAGATGACAAAATTAACCAATTCTTGAGAAAAAGTACTAACCCAAAAACATAAGCCAATACATGACAGCCTGCATTGAATTATTTCTTGATGGCTCAAAGTCTTAAAAAGAAACTCAACCAATAAAAACCAGCCTAAGAATTCAACAAATACACATGTGCCAATTGCTTCAACTATCCACAGAATTTTGCATTGAACTCCACGATTCTAGCCCCATGATTGAATTAAGCTTCCAACGAAATAATGAGGTGTTGGTTCCAATATGGATAAGTCGTTGTTGTTGGTCAACTTAGGAGAACCTAATATTTAAGCTTGGGTGATCATAGTTGATGTAAACGGCACTATAATGCAACAGGGAATGGAAGGCAAGCGTAATGTCAAAGCTGAAAGAGGTAACATTAATCAAGGAATGGGAGGTTCTAGTAATAGAGGTTCATGGAGAAGACTCAAAGATGTGGCTGACATTCGACCAAGGCAGCGTAATACCATTGCAGAGGCGACCGAGAGGGATTTCGCGAATAGAGAGCTCTGATTAGAGGTTCCTCGCGCAGCTTTCCCTCATGCGGTGGTGGACATCCATGGCGGTTATGGTGTTTCGTGGAAATAGGACAAAGAATAGAACAAAAGATAGGGGCTCCAAACGGTTGAATCGATGCTAGAATTGAGTTCAAAGGACAATTTTGAGTAGGGCTATGTAGTTTGGCGCTTGGCTTCGGCTTGGAGATGGAGAACGAAATGGAAGAAGAGAGCCATAAGGGTTTTTGTTGTTTCTGCGTGTAAAACAGCGCTTCTTTGCTGAGGGAGAAGATGATAGGAGCGGGTCGGGTCACGGTCCATGGATTTCGCGTTTGGGCTCTGTTGTTCGCATGGGCTGGAGTTGTTCACTTAGTGTAGGGGTGCGTTTAGCAGACAGGAGGGAGGTGTATGCGAGTAGTAAAGTCCAAAATCACTTTCAAATCGTTTTTAAAGCCTAACTTCTCTATACCTATTATTTTAACACCTCAATAGGCCAAAATAATTTCTATAAATAAATAATATCTCAAATAAAATTATTTTATAAAATAAAATAATCAACTAAAACAATCATATTTCAAATATAAATATTTTATAAACAACATAAATAAATACTAACAATAATATAGTACCAACATAGTATAAAAATACGGTTTAATATCATTTAGACATATTTGATAACTCCAACACACGTGAATATATAGAATCGATTAAATCACTAAATATTATTAAAATACGTAATTACTACGACGCACAATATATCACTAGAATTACTATTATATTCGCGCATAAAGCAAAAACGTACTAATATGAAAATCAGGGTGTTACAGTAATGGTGCTTTGTTATCTAATGTTGCTAGACAATGAAGAGACCTTGCTGATTCCAACTTGTGCCCAGTGTGAAATGATGAGATTGAGTCTATCATCCACCTCTTAAGGGAGTGTGTGAAGGTCCGAGAGGTTTGGCTCTTGCTGACTAATAATCGAAGTGTGGTGGATTCCTGGACAGAGGATATAAATGTTTGGCTTATTTCTAATATTTCTCCCGCTTCTTCTAGAGGAGAGAGGTAATTGGCAAACACTGTTTGGTGCGGCTCTTAGGCTCATTTGGTTGAACCGTAATGAAATTACTTTTCGGAATAAGGTGCATAACAGTTTAGAGCTAGTGAGGCGTATTGTGTCTTGTGCTGATTCGATTTCTAGGAGCTGGATTGATTTTGGCCGTGGTCCAATGAGTATGGTGTGGATTGCTAAAACTACTTCTGCGAAGTGGAAGCCTCCAGATGAAGGGAAGTTGAAGCTAAATTGTGATGGTGCGGTGTCGGGCAGAGGAGCTAATACTGCGGCTGGTGGGTGTGTTAGAGATGGTGTTGGAAAATTTCTCTTTGGTTTCGCTTCGATTGTGAGGGGGGGGGGGGTGGGTGGGTGGGTGAGACGACTCTCGTCCTCATCATAGTAACCCTTTACACTTATTTTCTTAATCTCAATAGATAAATTTAAGACTTTACTTAAATATATAACTGAACATGCATCACATAGATAAAAAAAAAATTTAAGCGGTTTTACAAAAAGACTTGGTTATGCTAAAACCATTCAAACATATATTAGAGTTTTACAAAACAGCGGAACACGGGAATATAAAACAAGGTCAGCCAAAGAACTAACTAGCGAGACTCGAATGACTGACACACTGGCTAAAACAAAACACATGTTCTCTCAATGAGACACCTGACTCCTCAGTCATATTGCACCGGCATCCTTGATACCTTCAATGCCCGTCGTGGAAGGAAAACCATCACCATATGCTCCAACTAGCTCCTCGACTGGATCTAAGCGATACAAGGAAATATACAAAAGAAAAACATGTAGGGCTAAGATACATGTACAAGTCAGAAAAATGGAAAGATAAGGTAAAGATTAATTTAAACATGTTACAAGCACAAATAAAATTATTTCTTATCTTTCATCCTTTATTAATATCTTATTTTTCAGACTCTAATATGCCAATACTATATGCTGACTCTGGCCATATCTTGATGCCACAAACGTTACCACATCCATCAAGAACGCCATCCGACTGTCACCACGGAGTCCGGATGTTATAAGTCATTCCCTATCGAAAACAGATTAGAGTAATCTAAACCTATCATTACTCCATCTGGCCAGCATAAATATAGAAATGTCCTACTAGGGACCCCCGACCTGGTACTTGACCTCGTGTGTCCCATATGCAATCTATATGATTTTGTTTGATTACACCTTAACCCGTATGCCTTATTTATTTTGCTGATTAGTATCTCGTACTATTTCTTGCACTACGGTTAAGTTATTCAATCCACTTTATATTTTTTTGACTCTTAGTTCATTTTCCACACCTAGGTTCATTATGAAAATCTTAACTTAGTTATTACTATGAACTAAAATCATGCTTCTCAACTTAACTATATCAATAAGATATTTCAGCAATTCAACAAATAATCACAAATAACACATAAGTATTTCATAACATTTAAAATAGTCGAAGCAAACCAAAAGGCAATACAACAAATCAATCAAACAATAAATCAAATCACAATAATGATCTTTCCTATATATTAACCGGTCCTCAACGTCCAAAACTTCATTTAACCTTAACTCCGAAGAGCAATCAAATGATCTTTAGGTATCGCCGACTCTTTAACTCTAGTAGAGCTTGGGTCACTCTACACATATTTAAATTAAAATTTTACGCTAACCGTTCTGACGAATACGGTATCTTGCCCCCACCCAAATTGCAGCACGAATGTAACACTTGTTCTGGCTATACCGACACGTACTCAAGCACCATCACCACTATGAAACTACGAACTCAATGGTATGATTGGCTTAGGATTTTCAGACTTTTGGGTGGGTTAGTCTTAGAAGGCTTAAAAGAAAAATAAATAGGGTAAGGTGTTGTTTATGGTCGATGGTTTTGAATGAAAGAGTGAAGTAGTTTACGATACATGTTAGAAACCTAGCCTTGCCTGCTGTTTATACACAAAACTTTAGCATGAGGTGTGAAGTCACCTTTTTAGGTGGCATGCTCATGTGAAATGAAGAGTGATAAGGCTATTTACCATCTAAGTGGCAAATCCCTATGTCTCCAACATAAAAGTGGTGAAGGGTGAGGTGCAATTGTCTTATGCCTCAAATCCCTCTCTAAGCCTCAAATCACATAATTAAAATAAAACAATTTCTAAAACATGTTCTAATACTTATTTAGAAAAAGTGGGGTGTTACAGGGGGATGTTCGGTTGTCGTGGATGAGTTGAAGGGTATTCTCTAGGGATGGCAAAACGGGTTTGGCCCGCCGGATCGACCCGCTGATCCGCCAAAAGAAGGCGGGTTGGGCTGGGGTATTGGGACCGTTGACTCGCTGAACCCGCCCCGCCAAAAAAAAAACCGCGAGCTAAAGCAATAACAGGGCGGGTCAGCCCGCCGGCCCGTTTTTAAAATAAAAAAAAAACTTTAAACAAAAGAGAACGCCGCAGCACTGCACGTCCACCTTCCCGTTTTTTACACGTTAATTAATTAATTGCTTTCAAATTCAATCAATCGTTTTTTCAACATTAATTTTTTATTCCAATTTGCACTTGCTTCAGAGAAGAGAAGAGAACGCCGCAGCACTGCACCTAAGCACCTTCCCGTTTCCGTTTTCAATTTCCTCTATCAAAAAAACCGCAGCACTGCTCTGCACCTTCCCGTGAGAACTGAGAACGCCGCTTCGAACTTTCCAACAAGAAACAGAGAACGCCGCTTCGAAGATTCCAGCAACAAATCGAGAGCATTGCTTCAACAAGGTATTTCATTTTCTCTATGACCCTAATAGCAATCGATTCTTCAGGTTTCTGCGATTTCTGTTTTAAAATTACATAGGATTTAAGGTATGATTTTCCCCCTCTTCCTGTATTGGGATTTCCGTTTGATTTAGGGTTTCATTGTTTTGCGATTTTTGTTCGATTTCTCGTCTTTTTTTTCTCTCCTCCTCTTCCTTCGGGGTTTACACATTTTTCTTCATATCTTTGTTTCTTCTTCTTTCATTGCATGAGTTTTTAATTGTTTTCTTTTAACATTGTTTTTTAATGCGTCTCAGATTTATGGTTTTGAATATGGTTTTGAATATGTTTTGCTGTGGGCTTATTGGAATATGTTTTGTTAATTAAATTGAATTTATTGTGTTTTAGGACTTTGATTTGATATGGATTTCTTGGCTCCAATTGACGAGAATGATGATGAAGATTTTGGAGAAGAGTGTGAGTCAGTGGAACCTACTACAATCAAGAAGAATAAGAGGCTGACATCCATGGTGTGGAAACATTTTACTCAAGAAGAAGAGTTGGACAATCAGGGAAGGGGGAGAGCAAAATGCAATGATTGTGGTCAATCATTTGCAGCCGGAGGAAAACTAAATGGTACTACTACTCTCAAACGTCATCTTGTTCGTTGTAAAAAACGTAAATTTGAAGATGTTAGTCAGATGATGGTAGACATGCAAAGTGCAGAATCCCTAGTTATCAAGCAATCAAAATACTTATTTTGGTTGCTTTAAATACCAACAGAGAAAGGGTGAAGCAAGGAGATATGCAAAGTGCAGAATCTTATGTACATGTGAAGCCAATGTTTGGAGGAACCTTCACTGATTTTTCCATGTGGGTTTTCTACCCTTTTAATGGTCCTGGAAGAGCAAAAGTTGAGTTTTTCAATATTGGTTTAGGAAAGATAGGTGAACATGTAGGTGATTGGGAGCATATAACATTAAGGGTCAGCAACTTAGATGGTCAATTATGGAATATCTATTTTGCACAACACAGTGGTGGTGAATGGGTTGATTCCTCTCAACTTGAATTCCAAACAGTGAATGGTGTTAAAAATGCTTTATAAAAAATCTATTTTAAAAAGCAGGTGAAAAATCTTATTGAAATTGAAATGTTAAAAACATGTAAGTTTTTTGTTCAAAAACATTGGAAAAAAAAAAATCAGGTGGGCCGGACCGCCAACCCGCCAGCCCATCACTTAGCGGGCCGGGCCAGTCTTTTGAACTCGCAATGTTTGGTGGGCCGACTCGCCCCGCCCCGTTTTTAGCGGGCGGAAGGCAAAACGGGCCGGGCCGGGCCGTTTTGCCATCCCTAGTATTCGCATGGGCCTTCAAGTTCCTCCTTTTGCTGCCGATGATGTCAAGGATGACTGTTGCAGGACTTCGACTGCGACCCGCAATAGTAACCAGTTTGGTTTGCATGTTGGATCGAATTTGCAATTGGCCCGCGATAACATCATCAACCTATCTTTGACTCGGTCAAACAGAGTTGTTGACCGAATTTTAAATAAGCAAAATGTAATGGCTGAGATTCGAACCCCTTACACCTGATACTCATACTGCATGTTTTAACCAATTGAACTGCGGGTTGCATTGATGAATATACAACATATATTATAGTTAATTCATTCTTCTCTTTTCTTTTTTTAAACAAAACCCTTTTAACCTACTAATTATATTCATTTATTAATTACTTTTATACTTACATGTGTTATTATATATTATGTTTATATCTTACTTATTTAATATCTAATATTTTGTATCACATTCCATAAATTTTAGATTCTATACATTATTGAGTATGACTAATTATTCATTTTAATATTTAATTAATTTATATTGAAAATATTGACTTACAACATTATATATTTTAACAGTTTTTAATAGTTTCATGGGTCATGCGGGCTAACTAGTGACCCATCGGTCCGACCATTGACCTAGTGACCTGATTGGGTCAATCACCGGGTCGGTTTTAATAACATTGGTTTTAGTGCTTTTGTTCTTAGGGCGTAGCTCCTTGTTCCCGCCAAAAAAAAGAAAAAAAAACTTTGTCAATAACTACCTTAGTTCTGATTTCTTGTGATAAAAATAAGTTCATTAAACATTATTTTAAGACAATAAAGAGAAAGAGAATATGATCTCGTTACACGGAATCAAGAGTTTAAGAGATTTCTCCATAGAATTAAAATTCATAGCAAGCAATACATAATTCAAGCAATACATAATTCAAGAAGAAGGAGGTCCAGAGTTCAAATTCCAGAAACTTAAGTTTTCCCGACTTAGTGAAACAGACAAACCCTGAGAAGTAATAACCAAACCGACCACAGAGCTATTTTTAACAGCAGCATTTCATTTTTCCACTGCTTAATTTATTTTGGTGATTGTGTCTTTGGTTGCGACGATTTTCCGGTGATGGCTTTCTTCACTTTTGAAATTGAAAGTTTGACCTTTGATCCAACACCTGATAGAATGCCATGAGATTTTTTGTGCGAAGATTTCACTTCAATATATTTGACAATGACGGTACTACCACTGGATGATGTGTTTATTTTTTCTAATTCATCTCTTCCTTCCTCTTCCTCTTCTTCTTCTTGTTCTTCCCTTTCTCCCCCTAATTGAGTGATTTCTGACTCTTGAATTTCCAGGTTTCCCGTGGCTGCTTGATTTATTGCTTTGTTGGAGTTTTGGGATGTGGCTTTCTTTCTGGTAGGGTCATTTTCAAAGCTTTGCTCATTGGATTCTGTTGCTTTTGATAACTGAGAATCTGTGACCTGTTCCTCAACGGTTTCACTTTCACCAGCTCTGCCGTCTTTGTCATTAACCTGCTTTATAGATTTCACATGAGAATAGAAAATTCTTCAAAGACGGGTGTAAAAATTGTAATGCTTTTGTCCTTACCTCGGTTCTAAGGCTAGCAGTTGAGTTTGGTTTGGCAATTAGTGGTGTACTGAAATGATGTTGGCCTTCAATTTGGGGCTCAGGTTTTATCTGATTTTCATCCTTGAATTTTTGTTGTTGAATTTGGCCATCAGATTCAGAAATCTGATCTGGAATATTGTTGCTCTCATCCTTGGTTTGGGAGAGTTGTTCATCGGTTTGATAGTGCGCCTCAGAATCAAAGTGAGATTCAAGCTTCTTGCATGTATAAGGTGGCTCAGGTATCTGTTCCACAATGATGGGTTAGTAGCACTGCATTTTAATTACTTGACAAAGAAAATGGTCTATGTGGTCAATAATATTTAGCATAATTGCCACAAACTGAAGCACCCTGGTTTAGGATGGAGGATATAGAAAGATATAAAATGAAAATGATGTTTACTATGGCTCACGTTTTTCTGATACTCCTTTATCTGGATTTTGTATTTGTTGTTCGCATGATAGATGCATAATTTCTTTTATTGTAAGAGGGAAAAACATTCGCTAACCTTTTCTACTGGAAGTTCAATTTTGTCCGTCTTAGTGGATTCATGCATGTAACCTTGACCATCTGGATCAAATTCAACTGTTATTTTATCTGCAGTACTTTCTAAACTGTTTTTGACTTTCTCATCATCTGTGAATGTTCCATCTTCTTTATACATCGTGGCATCAAAATTGTTCTTTTTGTCACTTTGCTCTTTAGCTAAGGATTCAGGTGATAGTTTAAGATTCATATCTTTATCAGCTGCTTTGATAATCTGTTTCGCAATAGATAGAAACACAAAAATAAGAAGTCACAAAGAGCTTACCATGGAAATGGATAAAGCCACATTTATGCCATTGGTTTAGTTATCAGAAATTATATCTATATATGTCTCTCAGACCTTTTCAGCTGGAGTATCATAATTAGTCTGTTGTTCATGGCTAGAATCTTCTGTTTCCAGTTCAATACCCACTCTCTCTATTGCAACATCACTCAAACTATCTTCAAAACTTGTTTTTGAGTTCTCTTGTTCTTTTATGATATCGCCATTCTTAGGTATGCTGGTTGCAGTACACTCACAGTCTACACTGACCAGCTTTTGTTCTTTCTCAGAATCTAATTTAGAATGATTGTAAGAAGATAATTTACTGATATCAGTGTTGTTTTTGTTAGAAAGCATTGTCTGATCTTTCTGCATTGCCACATCTTCATTTGAACATGCCTGCATGATATCTGCAGATAGTAATTCGGAGACATCTCCAGATTTTGCTACTTTGTATTCCTTTTCAAGTTCATTAGTATCATTCATTGGACTAGTATCTTGAGTCTCCAATCCTTCTAATTTCGGATGCTTTATAACCACGTTCTCTTGGATTTGTGCTTCATATTGCATTTCGGCTTTCTTTTCGTTCTCTGTGCAGGCGTAGCCTGCATCTTTGTGTAGATCAAATGCCTGTTTTGATGTAAACTGTGTCAAAACTTAAATATATTATTCGCTGGGAGATAATACTTGGTTGTCTGCATAAATAGATGGTTAAAATGTGCAAATGCGAAAATGCCATGTATCTATCATTTTATAGTTTTATTTTGTTATAGTGCAAACAAACCTCCGGAACTTTTATGTTCCCCTCAAACTCATTTTCTGGTCTCTGCCCCTCTTTGGTATCTGTAACCAAAGATTCAGCTTCCTTGTATATTTCTTCTTGAATGCCGTACTCAAATGTCTCATCTTTGATGTAAGCTATGGTGGATAAATCCTCAGGCACACCTGTCATTACAAAATGAAATGATTAAATACAATTGTTTAGAGATGATTTGCCAAGGTAGTTCATATTTGATATGTTTTTGTTTTGTTCAAAACTCAGATTATCCCACCAGCCCAATAAGCTGCTTTATAACACTAAACAATTACTGTTTACATGCTATTGCTATTGACCATATAGAGTTGAATAAAGTTGATCCTTTCTTCAGAGCACAAAAGTTTCCAATGCTAGACTACTCCAAAGAAAAGTTTGTTGTGCTTGTTTTTGTTTTCAGGACATCAAATTAAATTGGGTAAAGACAAAGAGAAGGATGCTAGATTTTCAAAGCATTATTACTTTCTGTTTCAGATTTTGGTAACTCCACACCAGTGGCTTCTTTCACATTATTTGCTTCCTCAATGGTTTTACTAGCATCACTGATCTTTGAATTATCTGCGAAGTGTGTCTCTGCAATCTTCTTCTGTTCCTCCACATCATAACTTATCTTTCTGCCACTTTCTGTTGTCATCATTCCTTCTGAATTGTTTTTCTGTGTAATCACTTTCTCTATGCTTGTCGCTTCAGATTTGTCAGCAGCATTTCCATCATTTTCTACGGAAACATGGTCTGCGGTTTCTGGTTGAGCAATTGCCTGCTTAAACATATCCAGTATCAGAATCAAATTTGTATTATAAATGAGTGATTATTTGTTTGCTTTCGTGGATGCATATGCATGAACTATTTATGTGTGTGAATCAGCATGCACTTATGTACATGAATATTTCTTGTTCACTTCATTACTGCCAAACCTCAAGAATTTGGTTTGTTGGCTGAAGTTCATATTCTGGTCTGCTTCTCTTGTTATCTATCACAGTTGATTCTTCCTCCCTCAATGTTTGTTCCTGAAAGCTTTGCCCAGACACCTCACTTTGGACAATTGCCGATATAGGCAATGTCGATGGGGCTTCATCATCTTGTGCACCTATCATTATACACAGAATGTTTTTATGCCATGTGTTAGAATGTCTTTGAGGGAGAGAATGATCCATGATAGATTAGCATAATTTATGGGATCATTTTCTTCCCGAATTTTGAGTCTCATCTTTTAAGGGTCCCTCTCTTATTCTTAGTAATTTTTTTCTTCCCCAACCTTATAAGTCTTATCTTATTCTTGCTTCTTTTCTTTTTCAGATTCATATTTCTTTCACATATACCATTTTTTCATCTCTCTCTCAAGATATTTCAATCCTTAGGCTTTTGTCTTATCTTTAGCATGTTTTATTTGCTTATTTGATTAGGTTACGAATCTAGTAATTAACCTAATCCATCGTATAAACTAGAGTTAATTTTTTCTTTTTATTTATGCTTTTATTTATTTAACTAAAGCGCAATTTAATTCGTAAGATGTTATGCTTCTCCTACATCCAAAGGGTTGTTCAAATCATACGTTTGATCCACTGTTAAAAAAAATAAAACGCCATATCAATTTAATATCGTATTGATTTGGAAAAGTAATGACTTTTTAATTTTTTGAAACATGTAGTTTTTGTAATTACTTCCATGATTGAAATGAAATTCATTGAAGACAAAAAAGTTACCGACTGTTCTGAAACTTACTTTCTGTTGCAGTTTTCAGTAACTGCATTTCTGTTGCTTCCTCTTGTTTGATTTCCTCACCATCCTTTATCCCTACTTTCTCTGTGGCAATCTTTTCAAGTTCTTCTACATCAATACTTGGGCTTATTTCTGTTATCTCCAACCCCTCTATGTTCGAGCGCTTTATGATTGTGGTGTCCATTATCTGAGATTCAAAACTTTTTTCATTTTCTGCGCATATTTTGCTTTTCACTTTGGGTAGATCAAATGTCTGTTTTAACATATACTGTGTTAGAAACTTAAAATGTAAAGATGTTGTACTTCGGGAAATGCATATTTGGTTGTTTGTAGAGAAACATAGTTAACATGTGCCAATGTAAAAATGCAAGGTGGTATATTTTAAATTCTAGTTTCTCTTATTATTTTTTATTTTTGCAGTCTGGTCAAACCTCAAGAACTTTTGTTTTCTCCTCAAAATCAATTTTTGATGTCTGCTCCTGTTTGCAATCAATCACTGCTGATTCAGCATCTATTTTTGTTTCTTCTTGAATGCTTTCCTCTGCTTTCTCAACTCTGGCAGAGGGTATGGTAGATAAAGGTGACATGGTTTTATCCTTAGGTACACCTGTCATTATACAAACGAGATGTTAGATGCAATATTCCACACAAGATTTGCTTAGGTAGTTCATGATGGGCACATTTATAGGTTTTCTTCAAAACTCAAAATTCCAATGCTACGAGAAACAGTTTTATGAGAAACAATGACTGGCTACATGCTATCATCCACATAGAGTTGACTAAAGCATTTCCTTTCTTCAGAACACAAAAGTTTCTAAAGCAGGACTTTGCCAAGATCTTAATTTTCAAATGATTTAAAATACACAGATGGGATCTTCTTTTTCTTGGGAATCTTAAATCAATTATATTTTTGTCTTGGACGTTCTATCAAATTGGGCAAAACCATAAGAGAAGGATGCCACACCAGTGGCTTCTTTCTTATCAATTGCTTTGTCTGGCATGTTTTTTCCACCATCCTTGGTCTCTGACTTGTCAACAGAGTCTGACTCTGGAAAATTTTCCAGTTCTTCCTCTTCCCCATCATAGCTTGATATTGTACTGCTTTCTGCTGTCACCATTCCTTCGAAAGTTATATGCTTTGTTATCACGTTCGCCATGATAGATTGTTCAGATTGGTGTTCGGCATGTTGTTCATTTTCTGACCTGACCTTGGCCATGGTTTTGGGCTCATAAGTTGCCTGTTTCAACATATGCAATATCAGAACCAAATTTATATTAGAAATGAAGAAAAAATTTGTTGTTTGTTTACATGGATGTCTAAGCACGAGCAGTTTATGAGTGAAACAACATGCAGTTATGTATGTTGCTGTTGTTGTTATTATTAATATTATTATTATTATTATTAATGTTTTAAAATCTCATTACTGGCATACCACAAAAAAATTCATTACTGACTTACCTCGACGACTTTAGTTGTTTGCTCAAGTTCATTTTCTGGTCTGAAGCAATTGTTGTTAATGAACTCCTCAATTTTCTCATCTATGGCTGCTGGTTCCTCTTCCTTAAGTGTTTGTTCCTTAATGAATTCCTCAATATTCTCACCTTTGACAATTGCGGATGTGGGCAATGTTGAATGGTTTTCATCTTCAGGTATACCTGCCATTATTATACATATAAATATTTTTATGCTATCATCCTCACAAAATTGGGTAAATTAGTTCATTAGTAGATCATATGATATATATCTTGTCTTCTAAACTGAATGGAAGAATAATCACTTACTCTTTTATTTTGGAAACATGAAGTTTCTCTAATCGTTTCTAAGGTCAGAATGAAAGAATAATGAATTTTGAGTGAATTTTGAAAACATACATTCTGATGCAGTTTCTAGTAACTGAATTCCAGTTGCTTCCTCCATCACCTTTGCTTCTTCTAGTATGAATCTCCCATCGTCCTCAATTTCTAACTTCGGTTTGGTGGGTTTTGCTGGAATCTTTTCTTCTTCTTCTTCAGTTTCATTAGTTGGGCTAATGTCCGCGATCTTTTCTTCCGAAGTCGGATGCATTACAATTGTAGTCTCATGGTTTTGCACTTCAGATTGCGGCTCATCTTTCTGTTTATTTATGGTGCTGGTTTGCTGTGTCACTTCGTGTAGATCAAATGCCTGTTTTAAAATGTGTCAGAAGATACAGATATATGCTAGAAAAATAACTTTTGTCCACATCAAGACATAATTAAAACGTGCAAGGGACAAAGCCAATAGCAGTTTCTATTATTTTCTAGTTATTTTGTTGTAGTTTGCTCAAACCTCAGGAACTTTCTTTTGCTCCTCAAAATCATTTTCTGGTATTTTCCCCTCTTTGGTATTTGTGATTGCTAATTTCCCTTCCATATGTGTTTCTTGTTGAATGCTTCCGTCGGCTGCTTCAACACTAACAATCGCTCTATTGAGGAAAGTTGGCTGGACATTATCTTCAGGCACACCTATCATAATACAAGTGAGATGTTGAATGCAATAATTGGTACACGGTTTTCTATGGTACTATTTTGATACATCTAAATGTTTTCTTGAGAATTCTAGAAGTGTCACTGCTAAAACATGCTGCTTTATGTGGCCAAAAAATTAAATCATCCATGTATAGATCTAAAAAAAATTGTTGGTTTCCGTCAAACATACTAAATTTTAATTTGGTATCTGTTTTTTATTTACTTGGAAGGAAGCTTGTTGTGTTTTTTCTAGGATATGAATTTAAATTCAGTGAAAAATCAAAAAGAACACGTTGCTAAAGTTTCAGAACTTAATTACTTTCTTTTTCATTGCTTTGTGTCTCCTCATCAGTGGATTCTTTCCTGTCAGTTTCTTCGTCTGACCTAATTTTACTACCATCATCGATCTCTGAATTCTCGACTGAGTGTGACTCAGGAATCATCTTAACTTTACCCTGGCTTGAATTTGTATAGCTTTCTGATGCCTCCTTCACTTCTGCATTGATGTCTTTTGTAATCATACTCTGCGTGCCTGATGCTTCTGATTGGTGTTCTTCTCGTTCTTCATCTTCTGCTGTGACCTTTGCCATGGTTTTGGGATGATCAATTTCCTGTTTTAACATATGCTCTATACAACTCAAATTTCTATAACAAATCAGGAAAATAAATGATTGATTGTGATTTTACTCAAATGTTTGAGCATGACCAATTTGCTTGTGTGAAAAATCAAGCAAACATGTCTATGATTACTTTCTTATTAACTCATTATTGCCTAACCTTGACAACATCGGCTGTTTCACCAAGATCATTTTTTCGTCTGCTGCTATTGTTATCCGTTGCTGCTGATTCTTCATTCTCACCTTTGACAATTGCCAATGTAGGCATTGTTGACTCAGTTTCATTCTCAAGGACACCTGTCGTTATTCATTTTGTCAAGTAGCAATGAACATTTGTATTTGGAAGCATAAAGTTCTGGTTTACCATGGTCGAAATGAAATGAACTAAAGAAAAATAAAATGTTGGTTGATTTTGGAAACATACTTTCTGTTGCAGTTTTCAGTAACTGTATTTCTGTAACTTCTATCACTTTTGCTTCCCCTTGTATTAGTTTTCCATCATCTGTGTTCTCTAATTTCACTCTGTCCTGTACTACCAGGACCTTTTTTTGTTCGTCAGTATTATTAGTTGGGTTTTTAATATCTGTAGTCTTTCCTTCTGAATTTAGTTGCTTTATAAATACAGTCTCTTGTTTCTGTGCTTCAGATTGGGGTTCAGCATTCAGTTTATTTTCTGCATTTGTTTGGCGTCTCACTTGGTATAGATCAAATGCCTG
Source organism: Astragalus membranaceus (assembly GCA_039519185.1). Classification (NCBI taxonomy): domain Eukaryota; kingdom Viridiplantae; phylum Streptophyta; class Magnoliopsida; order Fabales; family Fabaceae; genus Astragalus; species Astragalus membranaceus. The sequence continues at coordinate 53,920,931 of CM076854.1, read as the reverse complement.
ATTTAACAAATCCTGCATCAGAAGAAAAGAACGTCGGACTCTCGGAAAATATTTTTTTGTCGCATTGGGACATAATGATCATGCGCAAGTGTGAAAGTATAAGGTACTTTATATTATTATGTAGTTAATCTTGTTACAGTCTGTGCAAACCTCATGAACTTTCTTTCTCTCCTCAAAATCATTTTGTAGTATGTGCCCTTTTTTGAAATCTGTGTTGGCTGATTGCTCTTCCATATGCATTTCTTGTTGAATGGCTGTCTCAACTGCTTCAACCCCAACATCAATAGATGCTGTATTGGATAAAGTTGGCTGGGCTATATCTTCAATGGAACCTATCATTATACAAATGAGATGTTGAATGCAAACATTTTCTGAAGGTTGTCTTTGGACGACGGTGTTGTTTTCATATGCATCTCTATTTCTTTTTTATTAAAAGTTTCACAGGTCACACCGCCACAACAAGCTTTTTTATGTGACCAAAGATTTACTCGTTATATGTTATCTTCCTAGCACAAAGTTGAATGGGATTGTTTGTTTCATCTAAACACATGCCAAACAATTTGTTTCAAAAGATTTAAAAAATCATTTTGGCATATTTATATTTCTCCTTTGAAAAATAAGCTTTATCTTCTATGATGTGAAGTCAAATTCAGTAAAAAGGCAAGAGCAGGTTGCTAAAAATTTAAAACTTAATTACTTTCTTTTTCAGATTCTTTTAACTCCACCTCCCTCAATTCTTCGGTATTTATTGCTTCTTCTGGCACGATTTTACTTCCATCCTTCGACTCTGAATTCTTGATTGAGTGCAACATTGGAATCTTCTCCTGCTCGTCCATATCATAACTTGTTCTTGTACAACTTTCGGATTTCGTCTTTTCTTCTGCATTGTTTTGCTTTGAAATCACGGTCTGCCTGGTTGTTGTTTTTGATTGGTAGTCAACATATTCTTCATTTTCTAAACCGACCACAACCATGGTTTCTGAGTTATTAATATCCCGTTTTGACATCTGCAATATACAAATCAATTTTTTATTACAATAATAACGATAACAACCAATACCATTTCCCACTAGGTGGGCTCGGCTTTATGGATCAAATGTTGCCATTATGTTTTTTCATGAATCATGTCTAATAACTGACTATGTAAATCCAAAGTAATGATTTGACCTATAGTTTTCTTAATCTTACTCTACTTCTAACTATGGGACTATTTTCCATGGGATACCCTTTATTTTGTCATTCTGAATTCGGATGCTTTCTAAATATGGTCTCTTGCTTCTGTGATTCAGATTGGGGTTCAAGTTTCAATTTATTTTCTACATTTTTTGGCGTGTCATTTTGAATACTACGATCAAATGCCTGTTTTGACAACTACTGCTTCAGAATTAAAAAAAACGCCGGACTCCCGAAATATATATATTTTTTTGTGGCATGGACACATAATGAACATGTGAAAGGTTAAATGTAAGGTTCTTTCTATTACTTTGTAGTGAATTTTTTGTACAGTCAGCTCAAACCTCAGGAACTTTCTTTCTCTTCTCAAAATCATTTTCTAGTATGTGCCTCTCAAAATCATTTTCTCCACACATGTCCAAACCACCTAAGATGAGACTATACACTCTTCCCCACAACAGGTGTTATGTGAACTTTCTCTTTAATTATTTAATTTCTGATTTGATATTTTTTTGTGTGACCACTCATCCATCATAAAATTTTCATCTTTGCAACATAGGCTTACTTTCTTGCTGGCTCTTCACTATTGAACATTCAATACCATACAAAATTGCGGTATAATTTATCATAATCCTGAGTGGTATTTTTCTATCACAAATTGCTCTAGAAATGTTCCTGCATTTCATCGAACCTGTTTGAATCCTATGGTTTACATCTACCAATTTTCCATCATTTTGTATGATAGACTCAAGAGAGACATAGACTGCCGACTTGTGAAATGGTATGTTCTCCACATTTGTAGAACAATGTAAAAAAATTGATTATTTGTTTGTATGGTTGTCTAAGCATGAGCAACTTACTTATTTGTAACACAAAGCCGATATTTATGTGATTATTTACTTTTAACTTCGGTAACTGCCTAACCTTAACAATATCTTTTTTCTCAAGTTCATTTTCTTGTCTGCAATCTATTGCTGCATTTTCATCTTCTTGGGGTTTCTGTATTGGCAAGATTTCCTCACCCTCACCACCATTGACAATAGCCAATATGGGAATTGTTGATTGGGCTTCATCCTCCAGTACACCTGTCATCATACATAAGAGTTATTTCTATGGTATCATCTGCATAAAAGTTAGCGAAAATAGTATGTTAGCACATCTGATATGTATCCTGTCTGAAATGTAAAAATAATCATCATCAAAAGTTACAGAACATTTTAGGCTTCGAGTCAGACGACTAACTGAAATTAAATTAAATGGGCAATTGGGAACAAGTAGAACATTGTCAAGGGGTAAGGATGGAAGAGGAGTGGCTTTACCAATGCCACTAGCTTTAACTTTTGATCCGTCGGCGACGGTAATATAATGTGGGGTGTTAGGTTGGGATATGTTGGATAAAAGAGATGGATTACCAGCCACGCAATCAGAAGCTCCAGTGTCCATAATCCAGGAGTCAACAGGTGATGATTGAGAGAAACAGACTGTAGAATTACCAGAATGAGCAATTGTTGCTGATGATGAAGCCTGGGAAGTCTTATACTGCAGGAATGCCTTATACTCCTCATCAGAAAGAACATTTTGTTTAGTGCTTCTCTGTTCAGAATCATTAACCTGAGTCACATTTACTGGTTTCTCTGGAAAGCCATGAAGGGAATAACACTTGTCTTCAGTATGACCAAGTTTCTTACAATAAGTGCACTGAGGACGTCCTCCGACACGACCTCCTCGACCACCCCCACGACCACGACCGCGTCCCCCACGACCTGCAAAATTAGAAACAAGAGCAGAAGATTCTATGTTAGTCTGAGATCCATTCCCTCCAGTTCCTTCCAATCCAGGAAGACGTATGAGACGCCTGATAAGATCCTCTGTTGAGGGAATGTCTGATGCAGAAAGAATGTTGCTCCGTACTATTAGAGAATAAGCTAGGCAAACAGTTTTGTTTTTCTCTATTCTATTCTCTCTGTATGCAGTTACTGTTAACTGTTCAGTTAGGATATTTGTTATTAGTTAGTTGCTTCTGTTTTTGAGAAGTTATGAGTTAGTTACTCTAACTACCCTTTGTATCAATCTGCTATATATATAGCAGTGTATCTGTTCCATTTACATAATGAAAATACAATTCAGTTTTACTATGCTCAGCATATATTCTATCATGGTATCAGAAGATTCCAACACTCCGTCGTCTTCTCCACGCCACCACCGTGGCTGGTGCTTCTGATTTTCACCGTCGCCGGTGCAAAGTCAATGCCTTTCCTTTCCTTTCTGCTCGCTTTCATATTTCGTTCAACCCTTTACCTTCAATTTTTACTTTGACAACATAAATCTCGTTCAATCGTCTTCTGCAATATTCTAGGGTTTCTGCGATTGAACTGTTTTCAATTTGGGGATTTCTGCCTGGGACGCTCTCTTTGGCTTCCGCTTGCGTTCCTTTGCTATCGTATTTCAATTCTGCGCTATTATCTGTTGTTTTTCTTTGCTTCTTGAATTTTCTTTCTTTCAAATCTTGCGCAAACCTTCATCCCCTGTTCTGCCTTTCCCTTTCATTGATCATGGCAGACCTTACCAACAATTCAACAGGACTACCTTCTCTTAAACCGTTCAAGTCCTTTCAATATCAGGTCACCGAAAAACTGACCGGTGATAATCTTCCTCTTTGGCTTCAACAAATTGAGCCTGTGCTCCGTGCTCATAAACTGCATCGTTACTGTGTGTCACCACAAGTCCCACCTCGTTATTTGACTGAGCAAGATCGTCTTCTTGGTGTTGAAAATCCCGCTTACATAGATTGGGAATTGCAAGATCAGCTATTGCTAGCTTGGCTTCAATCTTCACTGTCCCCTTCTGTTCTTGCAAAAGTTATTGGTTGCCGTTACTCGTTTGAACTTTGGGAAAAGATTCACAATCACTCACAGGCCAAGACAAAGGCACAAGCTAGGCAACTTAGAGCTGATCTCTATAGTGTAAAGAAAGGTTCTCAAACTGTGGCAGAATTCTTTGCCAAGATAAAATCCATCACTGATGCCCTTCTCTCTATTGGAGAGACAGTCTCTCAACAAGAACAATATGACGCTGTTCTTCGTGGTCTACCTGCAGAATTTGAGTCAATCATCACTCTTCTCTCAACCAAGGCAGAGTGGTTCGAATTTGATGAAATGGAGGCTCTGTTATTGGCCCATGAATCACGTCTTGCACACATGAATGCTTCCAACAATGCTGTTGCTACATTAAACCTCACTCAAGCTGCTGCTAATTCAGTTCCACAAGTCAATTCTGTTAAATCAGAATCTCAACCTACTGCTCAGGCGCAATACACCAATGGCCGTGGTAACAATCGTGGTAAAGGTGGAAGGTTTCAACGGGGTGGCCGGTCTGGTAGAGGTGGACGTGGAAGTATTCAATGCCAACTATGCTCTCGGTTTGGTCATGATGCCACCATGTGTTACTATAGGTACACACCTCCTCAACCATCTTTTCCTCCTATGACACCGATCTTTAACAATTCTTATCAGTATACAAGACCTGGTTACATTGCACCACAACCTGTACCTTCTGCAAATATCTCAATGTGGCCTCAAATTCCTGCTACTACACCCACTGTCTGGCCACAACAGGCTGCTCTCTCTCCTCTGGTCACTCCTATGATAGCACCTATGGTTCCTACACCAGCACAAGCCTTTGCTATGACTGCTAATCCTTCTTTTGCCACGAGTAATCAAGTTGGAGACACAGCTGCAACACATCATATGAGCGGTATAGCTCCAGATCCAGCTACTGCAACCCCTCTATCAGGGCAAGATCATGTCTTTTTAGGCAACGGTCAAGGTTTGCCGATCCATTCAATTAGCTCTGAATCAATCCCTAGCCCTTTTAATCCTAATCAGCTACTTCATTTTAAAAATATTCTCTATGTTCCTCAATTAAATAAAAACCTTTTAAGCGTTAAGCGATTTGTCACTGATAATAATGCTTATTTCCAATTCCATCCTAACCATTGTATTGCCAAATCGCAGGATGATCATTCTATTCTTCTTCGTGGACAAGGCAAAGAAGATGGTCTCTACCACATCCCAAGACTACATTCTGCAGCATCTAAGTCCTATTCTGTGCATTCTAGTCCTTCTTTACATTTTACTGCTCTTTCCAACAATGTAAACACTAGTCATAGTGGTGCCCTTTGGCACAATAGGTTAGGCCATCCTAATGTCCATACTCTTAATTGTGTCCTGCAACAATGTAATAAACCCACTGTTTCTGTCAATAAAATGCCATTTTGTGTAGCTTGTGCTATGGGGAAACTTCATAAATTGCCATCTCAATTATCTTCCACTGTTTATACTCAACCTTTTGAGCTAGTGTTTAGTGATCTATGGGGGCCAGCTCCTATGGAGTCCTCCATGGGTTACAAATACTATCTTTCATTTGTTGATGCTTTTACAAGATATACTTGGATTTATTTTCTAAAAACAAAGTCTGAAGCTCTTCATCACTTCAAACTATTCCAAGCTCTTGTTGAAAAGCAATTCAACTTTAAAATCAAATCTGTCCAAACTGATTGGGGAGGGGAGTTTCGTCCATTCCATGACTATCTTACTTCCTTAGGCATTGTACATCGCCTTATTTGCCCACACACACACCATCAAAATGGTGTTATTGAACGTAAGCATAGGCACATTGTTGATATGGGACTTTCACTCCTCTCACAAGCTTCTATCCCTATTCATTATTGGGATCATGCTTTTCATACCGCAGTCTATCTCATCAATAGGCTGCCTTCACCCTACCAAAAGAACACCATCCCTTATACTAATCTCTACAATAAAGTTCCTGATTTTGCCTTCTTAAAAGTGTTTGGATGCTCTTGTTTTCCCCTTCTTAGACCCTATCACTCTCAAAAATTTCAATTTAGAACTGCAGAATGTATCTTCTTGGGGTACTCTTCAAGCCACAAAGGCTATAAATGCCTTGATTCCATAGGTAGAATGTTCATTTCTAAAGATGTTTTGTTTCATGAAACTAACTTTCCTTATCCTACTATGTTTCCTACTAAACATCCACCCTCTCCACCTACACACTTCACCCTTCAGCCTCTGCAGGTTCCCTCACAGCCCTCTGTTGCTTCAAATATCCCCTCTCAACCACCTTCCCCTCCTATATTTCCCACACAGTCACCAGTAACCTCCTTACCTCCTACACCATTACCCTCTAGTGCCTCTACAACCATTGATCCAAACTCTCCTACATCATCAAACACCTCCACACCAATCCAACCAGTTATACCTCAACCTGCTACCATTGTTAATCCTCTAAACACCCATCCAATGATGACTCGTGCCAAACATGGTATTGTGCAACCTAGACTCCATCCTACTCTTCTATTGACTACTACTGAACCTTACACTGTCTCACAAGCATTGGCTTCTCCTCATTGGAAAGCCGCAATGCAAGTTGAATATGATGCTCTCATTAAAAATGGCACCTGGTCTCTAGTTCATCTCCCTGCAGGAAAGAAAGCTATTGGCAACAAATGGGTGTTTCGAACTAAGGAAAATCCGGATGGTTCTCTCAACAAGTATAAAGCTAGGCTTGTGGCAAAAGGATTTAATCAAAGAGAAGGCTGTGACTATTCTGAAACATTTGCCCCAGTGATCAAACCCATCACAGTAAGAATTATTCTTACTTTGGCCCTCACGAATAAATGGTCTATCAAGCAAATTGACATCAACAATGCTTTTCTCCATGGCTACCTTGATGAAGAAGTCTATATGAAGCAACCTAGTGGCTTTGAACATCAAGACAAATCATTGGTTTGCAAGTTGCATAAAGCTCTCTATGGCCTCAAACAAGCTCCTAGAGCTTGGTATGATCGTCTCACAAAAACTCTCCTTGGCTTTGGTTTTGTACGTAGCAAGTGTGATCCTTCTCTGCTTGTTTATTGTACCAAAGTCTGCTGCATCTATGTCCTGATATATGTTGATGACATTATAATCACTGGCAGCTCTTCTAACATTGTTCAGTCACTTATAGACAAGCTTACCACTGTTTTTGCTCTAAAGAGGTTTGAAGAACTTGACTATTTTCTGGGCATCGAGGTCAAAGCTATTAACAATGGTTCTCTCATCCTTACTCAATCCAAGTACATTAGAGAGTTGCTTCAGAGAGCTGGTATGGATACTGCCAGAGGGATTTCCACACCGCTTCCAGCAAAGTTAAAACTGTCCAGATTTGGTTCGGATTACTTTGAAGATCCTTCTCTTTATCGTTCAATTGTGGGTGCTCTCCAATATGCCACCATAACTAGGCCTGAAATTGGCTATGCAGTCAACAAAGCATGTCAATTCTTATCTCAGCCTCTTAATCCCCACTGGACAGCAGTTAAAAGAATCCTCAGATACCTCAAAGGCACCTTGGATTATGGTCTTGTTCTCAAACCAGCATCTACTTCTACACCACTGTCTCTCCAAGCTTATTGTGATGCTGATTGGGCAAGTGATGTGGATGACAGAAGGTCCACATCAGGTGCTTGTATCTTCTTAGGACCAAATCTCATCAGTTGGTGGTCAAAGAAACAGTCCTTAGTAGCTAGATCTACTGCAGAAGCTGAGTACCGCAGCTTAGCCTTAGCAACTTCAGAAGTTATTTGGGTGCAATCTCTCTTACATGAGCTTAAGATCACTCACTCTACCCCAACTATCTACTGTGACAATCAAAGTACAGTGGCTTTGAGTCATAATCCTATTTTACACTCGAGAACCAAGCATATGGAGCTAGATTTGTTTTTTGTCCGTGAGAAAGTTCTCAGTAAGGCCTTGACAGTCTGCCATGTTCCAGCAGAGGAGCAAATAGCTGATATCCTTACCAAACCCTTGGCTAAGGGCCCCTTTTGCTATCTCAGGGACAAACTTAATGTTTCAAGCATTTCATTGCTCACCACATAAGTTTGTGGGGGAGTATTAGAGAATAAGCTAGGCAAACAGTTTTGTTTTTCTCTATTCTATTCTCTCTGTATGCAGTTACTGTTAACTGTTCAGTTAGGATATTTGTTATTAGTTAGTTGCTTCTGTTTTTGAGAAGTTATGAGTTAGTTACTCTAACTACCCTTTGTATCAATCTGCTATATATATAGCAGTGTATCTGTTCCATTTACATAATGAAAATACAATTCAGTTTTACTATGCTCAGCATATATTCTATCACGTACTGATTCATACTTTTGATGGAGACCATGAAGAACATAGATCATACACACATTATCTAATTTTTCAAGCATCTTCTTCGGGTCATTGTCGGTCACAAGGAGCTTGAACTTATTTGCTGCTGACTGAGCTTTATTAGCATATGTCATGATGTTATCTTCTGTCATCTGAAGGGTGGCTAAATTATGAATAACACCATAGAGACGCTGGATATCATTAGAATAAACATTCTTAGCCTTCTGCCAAATATCATAACAAGTGGTGTATGAACGATAATGGACCAGCAACGAGGGTTCAATGGATTGCCACAAAAGAGAGACCAATTGACAATCTGCATGTTCCCAATCTTCACGCAAATCCTTACCAATCTCTGTAGAATTCTTGGTGAGGTGATCTAAAAGTCTTTGTCCCATAAACCACATTTTGACAGAGGCGGACCAATTCAAATAATTATCACCATTGAGTTTCTCCGTTGTTATAGAGGGATTGCCGGAGAAAACATAAGACACGAGACTCTTACCTGTCGATTCAGATTTGTTTTTGTCATTTTCTGAAGTTGAACTCATTTTTGACAATAATAGGAAGGCTAACTACAATCAGAGAGGAGCAGTAGAAAGACGTGGTACGGAATGAACAGTAACGACGTACGGACAAACAGGACCACCGTACGGATGAACGGTACGCCGTACGGACGGACAGCAACACTGCGTACGGATAAGCAGGGGCGTCGTACGGATAAACAGTGTGTCGTACGGATGAATAGTGATTTCCGTACGGACTGAATCGTGACGTCGTACGGAATGAATAGTTGCGTTGTACGGAATGAACAGTGACGCCGTACGAATGAAAGGGACTGTATGACTTTCGTAGCACCTAGGGCCGTTGAGGATGAACAATCAACGGGACAGCTAGGGTTCAATAGCGTGACGGCGCGACGGCTAGGTTTTCAGGCCCAGTGATCATAGGCTTTTGATACCATCTTAAAATGTGGTTAAGGCCTAACTCAACCCCACAAAACCGGCTTGTAAGGTGAGGGATGCCTCCCACTTATAAACTCTTTTATAGGCCATATCACATCCGATGTGGGACTCTTAACATAAACAAATGATATGTTCAGTGCAATTATCAACCCAAGGTTGTCTATGTCATTGCATTTTGCTACATCTCTATGTCTTGATGAAAAATTAAACAAAGTCCTTCTCCCACTACCAGCTACTTAATGTAGCTAAAGAATTACTGTTTACCTAGCTTCAGCCACATGCAGAGTTTAATAAAATTTTTCATTTTGGCCTAATGGACTAATTTTTAATTATGTCTGCCAACAAATTTTTGTTTTAAAAGATTTCAAAAATCATATAGGTAAGATACATAAAACTTCTAATGCGAGTCTGAAAACTTACTTTTTGATGTAGTTTTCTGTAACTTCATTTCAATTGCTTCTTCCTTATCTTTTGCTTCCTCTTGTATGAACTTCCCATCATCATTGGTGTTTATTTTCTCACTGGTGTAAGATGCTAGAAAATTTTCCTGTTCTTCATTATTGTTAGGTGGGTTCAATATATCTGTAGTTTTTCCTTCCAAATTCGGTTGTTTTATAAATGTGGTCCCTTGATTCTGTACTTCAAACAGGGGATCAGCTTTCACTTTATTTTCCACACGGGCTTGGTTTATCACTTCGTGTAGACCCAATGCCTGTGTTAACAAATATTAATTAGAACAAAAATAATTTGATGTTGGGAAGATAATTTAATGAACATGTGCAATGTTGAAAATGCAAGACAATATTATTTCCAGTTTCCTTTGTTGCGGCTGTCTCAAACCTCGGGAATTTTATTTCTCTCCTCGAAATCCGTTTTTTGTATCTGCCCCTCTTTTCTGTTTTTCACTGCTAATTCTGCTTCAGCATGTATTTCCTCTGAGTTTCCTCAATTGCTTCAACGATGACTGATGCTGTACTGGTTAAAGTTTGTAGGGCTTTATCTTCTGGGACACCTATGATTGTACAGATGAGATGTTAAAGGAATGTTCAAAACAAGGTTGTCTATGTTTTTTTTTTTTGTACATTTATATGTTTTTCTGAAAAAGAAAAAAAGTCCCACTTCCACAACAAGCTGCTGTAAGTGGCCAAAGAACTTCTGTTTATCAAATATTATGCCCATTTGAAAAAACTGTTCATTTTGGTCAAAGCCGTTAATTTTAAAAATGAACCCAACAAGCTGCTTCATGTGGTAGTACAAACATTTTTTTTACAAAACCAGGTTAAGAATTATTGTTTACCTAATGCCTTCCACTTAAACGGTCTGATAAAATTATTCATGTCGGCCAATCATACAGAATTTTTAATTTTGTCTTTGGCCAAGGTTTTGGTAGTTGTTTTTGGTTGTCTTTACCAAAGATTTTTTTGTTTTAAAAGATTTCTAAATCATATTGGTACGTTTTTGTTATTTGTTTTTTTTTTCCTTGCAGCAATAAGGTTTTTTGTTACTGCCTTCAGAATGTGAAATCTAATTGGTAAAACACACAACCTTTCAAGCAGTTTTACGAGTAATAATTCGTTGCATTTTAAAAACATACTTTCTGATACAGTTTTCAGTAACTGCATTTCTGTTGCTCCTTCAACTTCTTGTGCTTCCTGTGTTATGCATTTGCTATCACCCTTGACTTCTAATGTCTCAACGGTGTGTGATACTGGAACAATTTCTTGTTCTTCATTATCCTTGGTTGGGTTTATTATATCTGTAGTATTTCCTTCCAAATTCAGATGTTTTATAAATGCAGTCTCTTGATTCCGTGCTTCTGACTGGATTTCAACTTGTGGTTCATTTTCCGGGCTGGTTTGGTATGTTATTTCGTTCAGACCAAATCCCTGGTTTTACAAACACTGCATCAGAATTCAGAACAAATAAATCTTGGAAACTTTTTTGTCAGCATGGACTCGGTGAATATGTGCAATTTAGAAATGCAGGGTAGTATCTATTATTTTCCAGTTTACCTCGGGAACTTTCTTTTTCTCCTCAATTTCAATTTCTGGTATCTTCACCTCTTTTGTACTAGTTACTACTAATTCTGCTTCTGTTGGTATTCTTTCTTGAATGCTTTTTTCACCTGTTTTTTCTCTGACAAATGCTGTATTGGGTAGAGTTTGCAGGGCTTTATCTTCAGAAGCACCTATAATTTTACAAATGAGATTTTGAATGCAGTCATGATACATAGTTGTGTATATTACTATTTTTATCGTATATCTATTTGTTTACTAGAAAACAAAAAATGACCGGCACAGCAAATTGCTTTTTGTCACCATAGAATTACTATTTACCTTATATCATCGACATACAAAGTTTTCTAAAATTGTTTATTTCTTCCAAAGGCTAATTTTTAGTTTATATCTTCCAAAGTTGATAAAATTAGTTTTTGTTGTTGATAGGCTTAGTAAAATGGCGCATGTTGAGTTTGTAGAAATGCTTGCCACATGTTCAGTTTGCATTTAATAGGACTGTTTATTCTACTTATTCTTATTCTCCTTCAGAATTTGTATATGCGTTTAATCCTTTGTCTCCTTTTGACATCTTATATCTGCCCACTAATGAGTATGCAAATTTGGACGGCGAGAAAAAGGTAGAAACTATTAGGGAGTTGCATGCAAAAGTTCAAGCCAACACTGAGAAGAAGAATGAACCATATGCAAAGCAAGCAAATAAAAAGGTATGTAAAGGTTATTTTTGAACACATAGATTAGGTTTGTATTTCGTATGAGGAAGGAAAGGTTTCCAACTCAAAGAAAATCCAAACTGCAACCAAGAACAGTTGAGTTGCTAGCTCAGTGGTAAGAGCCTAGCCTTATATCCTCAAGGTGCTGAGTTCGAATCCCCTTGGGGAAAGTTGTAAAACGGCCATTAGTGCCACTTTGATTAATAAATATTCCCTTTCCCCAAATTTAAAAAAAAAAACTGCAACCAAGAGGAGATGGTCCTTTTCAAGTTATAGAGAAGATAAACGATAATGTCTATATTCCGGACTTTCGAAGTGAATATGGAAATGTAAGTGCTACCTTTAATGTAGCTGATCTATCTTTGTTTAATGTAGGTTACAAATCAGATTCGAGGACGAATCCTTTCAAAGAGGGAGGGAATGATAGAGATGCAAAAAACCCATCAAAAGATCCTATGCATGGGATTCGAGGTCCTATGACTAGGTTTAACACATAGAGGATGAAACAAGCTTTACAAGGCCTAACGTAAAGATGAAAGAAAAACAGACATTAGAAGGAGCATCAAATTTGGTTACTTTACTACAATTTGAAGAAACCTAATTCACACGATCAAGATGCATTCATGGGTTTCCCAAGTTCCTATTTTTGTTTTCTATTTTCGTATTTTATTTTTGATGGAATAAATTACGGTGCCCTTTGGTCTTTCCTAAGTTACTTTGTGGGTCTTAAAGACTTCCCAAGTCATTATGATGACTAGTGATAATTTATTCTTGTGTTTGCGCTTATTTTCTAGGTATTTATGTACCTGCACTTATCAATGTAATTGATAATTGCATGATAGTGGAAATTTTTTTCTTGGATTTCAAGGGTCACTTTTAGGCTTTCAAGGGTTGTCTGTAAATAGGAAACTCTTGTACTACACAAATCAGATATTGAAGATTAATGAAATTTGAGTGTTTTACTATTGTGAGAATTTTTCCTTTGTTCTTGGGTTGAAGAACTTTATAGTGTACCGGTAGTATGTGGTTAGGGTCACCATTCTCTCGATAACTTTGGTTCTTCCGCTGAGTCATGATTAAGGTTAAGTTTTTATTTTGTTTACCTGTTTTCAAGACGGTCCTAAGTGGTCACCTATCAAACAACAAGTCTGTTGTGTTTACTTCTCGAATGCGAATCCAATTAGGCGAAAACAGAAAATTTCCCATACAGGTCTATGAGTAATAAAATGTTGGTCTATTTTGAAAACTTACTTTCTGATACAATTTTCAGTAACTGCATTTTAGTTGCTTCATCCATTTCTTTGACTTCCTCTTGTATGAATTTCCTATCATCCTTGATCTTTAACGTCTCACCGGTGAGTGATAGTGGACCATTTTCTTGTTCTTCAGTATCATTAGTTGGGTTTATTATACCTTCAGAATGGAGTTCCACTTTCTCTTCATTTCCTGCACTGGCTTGGTGTGTAACTTCTTCATGTGGACGAAATATCTATTTTAACAAATATTGCATCAGAACAAATAGAAGTTGGGTGCTAGGAAAATAATGTTTTGTCAGCAGGGAAACATAATGAGTGTGCGAGTGTGAAAATGCTAGACCGTATCTATTATATTCCAGATTATTTCCTTCGTGTCTTCTCATACCTCAGGAACTTCATTTTGATCCTCAAAATCAATTTTCATGTTCCCCTCACTGATGTTTGTGACTGCTAATTCTGCTTCCAGATGTTTTTCTTCTTGAATGCTTTCGACAACTGCTTCAACACCGCCATATGTTGTACTGATCAAGATATCTTCAGGCACACCTATCATTATACAGTTGATATGCTGAATTCAATCATCAAGACAAGGTACTCTATGTTATTCTCTTTTTGAGCATCTACATGCTTTCCTGAAAATTAAAACTCCCCCACAGCAACAACAAGCTGTTTTATGTGGGCAAGGAATTGTTGATTACCTATAATAATTCTTTACCTTTTTCTATGCCAGAGTTTTAGTTTCTATAGATTTCAAAAGTGTCATTGGCCAATAATTCTTATTCTTTTTCGTTGCAACGACAAGCTTGTTATGTATGCTTCTAGTTCTAGTGTGTGAAGTCAAATTTGGTAAGAAGTTTAAAACTTATCAAGCAGTTCCAAATCCATGTTGATAGTTATTTGTTTTTTTTCTTGCAGCAATAATCTTGTTTCGTTTTCTTCTAGAAAGTAAGTAAATTTCTGTTAGAAACGTAAAATGTGCGGTAGTTTAATGAAATATTAGTTCATTTATATTACTTTCTAATGCAGTTTCATGTAGCTGCATTTCTGTTACGGCTTCCATCTCTTTTGCTTCCTCGTGTTTGAATTTCGCATCTTCCTCAATCTCTGGTTTATCTTTTGTGGGTGACACTGGAACATTTTCTTGTTCTTTACTATCACTGTATCCACATGGGTTTGTTATATCTGTAGTGTTTCCTTGCAAACTTGGATGCTTTATAAATGTGGTCTCCTGATTCTGAGCTTCATATTGGGGTTCAGCTTTCAGTTCATTTTCCGAACTGGTATGTTGTGCCACTTCTTGTGGACAGAATGGCTGTTTCAACAGATACTGAATCAGAATGAAAATGTTGTAAGCGGGAAAATAATTTACTGTTGGCATGGAACATAATTAACATGTTCCTGAGTGAAAATGCAATGCATTATCTATCATTTTTTACTTTATGTTTTTGCAGTTTGTTCAAACCTCAGAAACTTCCTTTCTCTCTTCAAAATCATTTTCTGGTAGCTGTCCCTCCTTTCTGTCCTTGACTTCCAATTCTGCGTCTGTATGTATTTCTTGTTGAATGATTGTCTCTGCTGCAACATTGGCACATGGGTAAAGTTAGATGGGCTTTATCTTAGTACACCTATCATTAGAATAATGAGATGTAAATGGAATCATTGACACAGTGTTTTCTTTGTGATTAATTTTGGTACATCTATATTTTCCTTAATGTTTAAAAATTTTCACTACTATAACAAGATGCTTTGTGGTCAGAGAATTACTCTCTATCTCTCTTACCATCCAAACTAACCTAAATGAAATCGTTTGTTTTGTCCAATTACACTTTTATCACTTGTAAAGTCACGAAAATTGTTTCGAAAGATTTGATAAATCATGTTTCTATTATTTATTTTGTTTGTTTCATAGGAAGAATAAACTAGTTGTGTTTATTTTCTAGAATGTCAAGTTAAATATGATAGAGTAGGTCACTAAAGTTTCAATTTCAAAAAAAAAAGGCCAAAGTGCTCCTGGGGTCCCTTATCTTTATTTATCTTAGAATGTGGTCAAGGCCTAACTCAACCCTACAAAACCGGCTTGTAAGGTGAGGGATTCCTCCCACTTATAAACTCTTTTATAAGCCATATCACATCCGATGTGGGACTCTTAACACACCCCCCTCACGCCCAGGACTGGACAACGTGACCCGAGTGGCCCGATAGCGGGTGGCCCAGCGGATTTTGGATTGGCTTTGATACCATCTTAGAATGTGGTCAAGGCCTAACTCAACCCTACAAAACCGGCTTGTAAGGTAAGGGATTCTGTTAAATAGAGACGAAGAATAGAGAGACGATATTGGTCACGCAGTTCGGCCAATGTTTGCCTACGTCTGCGACTACAGAGTAGCTGTAGTTCCGTCTTATTAACTGTATATGTTGTTGTGTGTTAAGAGTACAAGCACTAATGTGTTTAAATAGACTATACTATATGAAAACCTAACGGGCCTGGGCCGAATACACATATAAATAAATCTACTATTTACACCACATCTCAACACTCCCCCTCAAGCTGGAGCGTATAGATTGTAGGCATCCAGCTTGTCACATATGTAAGTTATCCTTGGTCCTCGAAGAGCTTTTGTGAAGATGTCTGCCAATTGATCATTAGAACCAACAAATGAAGTAGCAATGTCGCCGGACACAATCTTCTCACGAACAAAGTGACAATCAACTTCAATGTGTTTGGTTCGCTCATGAAAGACTGGATTGGACGCAATATGTAGGGCTGCTTGATTATCACAGATGAGACTCATAGTGCCTATTTTACAAAAACGCAACTCTTGGAGAAGATGTTTCAGCCACGTGAGCTCCTGAGTGGTAAGAGCCATAGCCCGATATTCAGCCTCAGCACTGGATCTGGCAACAACATTTTGCTTTTTACTTTTCCATGAAATTAGATTTCCACCAATAAGAACACAATACCCAGATGTGGACCTTCTATCAAAGGGGCAACCAGCCCAATCAGCATCTGTGTAAGCGACAATATTTGAATCACCTCTATCCGTGTAAACAAGACCTTTTCCAGGAGCTCCCTTGATATACCTCAGGATTCTAACAACGGCATCCCAATGACTGTCACAAGGAGAATTTAGGAATTGACTCACCACACTAACAGCATATGAAATATCTGGTCTCGTCATGGTCAAGTAATTTAACTTTCCAACTAGCCTCCTATACCTTCCTGGATCTGAAAATGGCTCCCCCTGATCTGGTAGGATCTTGACATTAGGATCCATAGGAGAGTCAATTGGCTTGCAATCCAGCATTTTGGTTTCTTCTAAAATATCCAAAGCATACTTTCTCTGGGAAATAGCAATCCCTGCCTTAGAATGAGCTACCTCAATGCCAAGAAAGTAACGTAACTTTCCAAGATCTTTGACCTGAAAGTGGTGGACTAGATGTTGTTTAAGTCCTGCAATCCCATCATGATCATTACCTGTAATGACAATATCATCGACATAGACAACCAGATAAATACATTTGTGAGAGGAGAACTTATAAAAGACAGAGTGGTCAGCTTCACTCCGAATCATGCCATACTCTTGAACAACACTACTGAATCTCCCAAACCATGCTCGAGGGGATTGTTTAAGACCATACAAGGCTTTGTGAAGTCGACAGACATACCCACGACACTCCCCCTGAGCAACAAAACCAGGTGGTTGCTCCAGATAAACTTCTTCTTCTAGATCTCCATGGAGAAACGCATTCTTGATGTCTAGTTGATACAATGGCCAATGTCGCATTGCAGCCATAGAAAGGAATAGACGAACAGAAGCCATTTTAGCCACCGGTGAGAAAGTATCACTGTAATCAAGGCCAAAAACCTGAGTATAGCCCTTAGCAACGAGGCGTGCTTTCAGACGATCAATACTCCCGTCTGGACCAACTTTGATAGTATATACCCAACGACACCCAACAATAGATTTACCAGGAGGAGGCGGCACAAGAGTCCATGTCTGGTTAGATTCTAAGGCTGTCATCTCATCAATCATAGCTTGTCTCCAACCTGAATGAGAAAGAGCTTCCTGCGTGGACTTGGGAATAGTGATGGAAGAAATAGCAGAGACAAATGTATAATGCAAAGGTGATAAGCGGTGATAGCTGAGGAAATTATAAATAGGATGAGGGTTACGGGTGGAACGTGTACCTTTACGCACTGCAATAGGAGGGTCTTCTGACTCGGGAGGCGGATCCGGAGTAGAGGAGGGAACCGGGGCAGGAGATGAGTCACTAGGATCTTCGGTAGGAGGTGGGTCGACAGGAGGGAGACGAGCACGGCGTTGATAAGTTTGCAAGGGGGCGGGACTAGAAGGACTAGGAATTTCCGTAGGAGAGGGGTGATCTATCTGGTCAATGATGGGTGGGAGAGGAACTACCGGGACAATATTAGGAATAGGTAATACTTGAGAGACAGACTCAGACTCAATGGGAGATGCAAAGAAGGGAGCATCCTCAAAGAAGGTGACATCAGCAGACATGTAGAAGCGATGTGTGGAGGGACAGTAGCATCGATATCCTTTTTGAACTCTTGAATAGCCAAGGAAGACACACTTAACTGCACGCGCAGACAATTTATCAAGTCCCGGAGTAAGATCATGAATAAAACAAGTGGATCCAAAGACTCGAGGAGAGATACGGAACAAGGGCTCATCGGGAAACAATATGGAATGAGGAACTCTATTCTGGATAGCAGAGGATGGCATTCTATTAATCAAGTGCCCTGCAGTGAGGACAGCATCCCCCCAAAACTTCAAAGGAACATTAGCATGAATAAGTAAGGTGCGTGCTGTTTCAATTATATGACGGTTCTTACGTTCAGCAATCCCATTTTGTTGTGGGGTATGGGGACAAGATGATTGATGTATGACGCCATTTTCAACCATAAAAGAATTAAATGATGTAGAAAAATATTCTTTCGCATTATCACTGCGTAAAGTGCGAATAGAACAACCAAATTGATTTTTGATTTCCTTAAAGAAATTTTGAAAAACACCAAGAAGTTCAGATCTATCCTTAAGTAGGTAGATCCACGTACATCTAGAAAATTCATCAATAAAAGTGACAAAATATCTATGTCCTACAACTGAAGTGACTCGACTCGGTCCCCATACATCTGAATGAAGAACATCAAAAGGAGAACGAGCTTGAGACTGAGTACTGCTAGGGAATGAGGAGCGAACATGTTTCCCAAGCTGACAAGACTCACAATCTAATGACTGCAGATGAGACAAATGAGGAACCATAACTTTGAACTTCTTGAGACTTGGATGACCTAACCGACGATGAAGAAGACTGGGGGACTCTGTAGTAGAAGTGGAGGCAATTGTAGATGAAGGATGGATGGGCTGGAGGTAGTAAAGTCCATGTGACTCATATCCTGTACCAATCGTCCGCTTCGTTCTCCGGTCCTGTATAACAAAATAATCATCATCAAAAGTTACAGAACATTTTAGGCTTCGAGTCAGACGACTAACTGAAATTAAATTAAATGGGCAATTGGGAACAAGTAGAACATTGTCAAGGGGTAAGGATGGAAGAGGAGTGGCTTTACCAATGCCGCTAGCTATAACTTTTGATCCGTCGGCGACGGTAATATAATGTGGGGTGTTAGGTTGGGATATTTTGGATAAAAGAGATGGATTACCAGCCACGCAATCGGAAGCTCCAGTGTCCATAATCCAGGAGTCAACAGGTGATGATTGAGAGAAACAGACTGTAGAATTACCAGAATGAGCAACTGTTGCTGATGATGAAGCCTGGGAAGTCTTATACTGCAGGAATGCCTTATACTCCTCATCAGAAAGAACATTTTGTTTAGTGCTTCTCTGTTCAGAATCATTAACCTGAGTCACATTTACTGGTTTCTCTGGAAAGCCATGAAGGGAATAACACTTGTCTTCAGTATGACCAAGTTTCTTACAATAAGTACACTGAGGACGACCTCCGACACGACCTCCTCGACCACCCCCACGACCACGACCGCGTCCCCCACGACCTGCAAAATTAGAAACAAGAGCAGAAGATTCTATGTTAGTCTGAGATCCATTCCCTCCAGTTCCTTCCAATCCAGGAAGACGTATGAGACGCCTGATAAGATCCTCTGTTGAGGGAATGTCTGATGCAGAAAGAATGTTGCTCCGTACTGACTCATACTTTTGATGGAGACCATGAAGAACATAGATCATACACACATTATCTAATTTTTCAAGCATCTTCTTTGGGTCATTGTCGGTCACAAGGAGTTTGAACTCATTTGCTGCTGACTGAGCTTTATTAGCATATGTCATGATGTTATCTTCTGTCATCTGAAGGGTGGCTAAATTATGAATAACACCATAGAGACGCTGGATATCATTAGAATAAACATTCTTAGCCTTCTGCCAAATATCATAACAAGTGGTGTATGAACGATAATGGACCAACAACGAGGGTTCAATGGATTGCCACAAAAGAGAGACCAATTGACAATCTGCTTGTTTCCAATCTTCACGCAAATCGTTACCAATCTCTGTAGAATTCTTAGTGAGGTGATCTAAAAGTCTTTGTCCCATAAACCACATTTTGACAGAGGCAGACCAATTCAAATAATTATCACCGTTGAGTTTCTCCGTTGTTATAAAGGGATTGCCGGAGAAAGCATAAGACACGAGACTCTTACCTGTCGATTCAGATTTGTTTTTGTCATTTTCTGAAGTTGAACTCATTTTTGACAATAATAGGAAGGCTAACCACAATCAGAGAGGAGCAGTAGAAAGGCGTGGTACGAATGAACAGCACGCCGTACGGACGAACAGCAACTCTGTACGGACAAACAGCGACGCCGTACGGATGAATAGTGATTTCCGTACGGATGAATAGTGGTTTCCGTACGGATGAATAGTGATTTCCGTACGGGATGAACAGCGACGTCGTACGGCTGAAAGGGACCGTATGACTTTCGTAGCACCTAGGGCCGTTGAGGATGAACAGTCAACGGGACAGCTAGGGTTCAATAGCGTGACGGCGCGACGGCTAGGTTTTCAGGCCCAGTGATCATAAGCTTTTGATACCATGTTAAATAGAGACGAAGAATAGAGAGACGATATTGGTCACGCAGTTCGGCCAATGTTTGCCTACGTCTGCGACTACAGAGTAGCTGTAGTTCCGTCTTATTAACTGTATATGTTGTTGTGTGTTAAGAGTACAAGCACTAATGTGTTTAAATAGACTATACTATATGAAAACCTAACGGGCCTGGGCCGAATACATATAAATAAATCTACTATTTACACCACATCTCAACAATTTAAAATAACGATTTGGTCCTTTATCTTTTTTTTGTCCTAAATAAGTCCTTTATGTTTTAAATTTTTGACACATAAATCCTTTTCTGTCCCAAATCAGTCCTTTATGTTTCAAATTTTTAACACATAAATCCTTTTTTTTGACACATAAATCAGCACTGTTAACGGAAAAGGATTTATGTGTCAAAAATTTGAAAGATAAAGGACTTATTTGGGACAAAAAAGACATAAAGGACTAATTCGTTACTTTAAATAAAGATAAGGGACCCCGGAAGCACTTTAGCCAAAAAAAAATTACTTTCTGTTTCATATATTGTTGACTCTGTTTCACCAGATCTTTTGATATCTGTTGCTTCCTCTGGTGTGATTTCACTTCCATCATTTGTCTCTGGATTCTTTACTGTGTGTTTCCCTGTAATATTCTGTTGGTCCACATCAGCACTTGATTTTGTACTGCTTTCTGATGTTTTCTTTCCTTCTTCATTGATTTGCTCTGGAAGCACAATGTCAATGCTTGATGCTTGCGATCGGTGGTCAGTATGTTCTCCATGTTTTGCACAATCCTTTGCAATAGTTTTGGGTTGATCAAGCGCCTGATTTAACATATGATATATCTGACTCAAATATATAGTATAGAATGAAATAAAATAATAAATGATTGATTATTTGTTTTTATGGACGTCTAAGCAGTCACAATTAACTTGAATGAAATTTCAAACCGATATGAATTAGATTTTTTTACTTGTTAACTTCATTTTTGCCTAACCTCAATCGCATTGGTCATTTTCTCTGGTTCATTTGTTGGTCTGCTGCTTTTGTCATTATATATTACTACTGGTTCTTTTTGATGTGTTTGTTGCTGCAAGGTTTCCTCAGTCTTTGCTTTGACAATAGCCAACATTGGCAATTCTGACTGGGCTTCATCCTCAGTTACACCTGTCATTATACATATTTAGTAAAGTGACAATGTGACACATATGATCAAATCTGTATAAATTACATAGTGGAGACATTATTATAGGCAAAATGTAATAATTAGAAAAGCTAAAAAATTCCCTACACGGAGTAACTTCAGGGTATGTTTAGCCCATTTACATTATGTACATATATTCCAACAATACATGTCAGGTGTTTCTATGGTATGGTATCCTGCACACAAAGTTGTTTAAAGTAGATATTGTCAGATGTTTCTATGGTATGGTATCCTGCGCACAAAGTTGTTTAAAGTAGATCTTTTTTTTGTACATGTGATAGATATCATGTGTGGTGGAAAACTGAATATTTCTAATGCTACCCTACTGATAAAGACAAACTTATTGTAATAGCTTATAACGCTGTCTTCTGCTTCTGATTAGCGGAAGCTATTTCTTTGTTTATAAATTGAAACTCTAGTGCCACTGTACAGCAAAATTTGTTGTCCGAGATGATTTTAACATTTTGATTGTAAAGTTTCTGCATTTGTTGCTAGGGTCAAAATTCAGTTCCTCAAAGAACAACAAACTGTTGTTGAATTTTGATGACTTACTTTTTACTGCAGTTTTGAGTATCTTCATGTCAGTTGCTTGTTCCAGCTTGTTCGCTTCCTCCTGTGAGCATTTCCCATCAACCTCAATGTGCAACTTCTCTCCCACGTGTGACACTAGAATATTATCCTTTTCTTCTGTATCTTTAGTTGGGGTTGTTTCTCCGGTTTCTCCTTCCAAAGTTGGATGCGTTGTGATTGTGGTCTCAACGTTTGTCACTTCAGGTTGGGGTTTAGCTTTTTTTTCATTTTCTGCATTGGCGTGGTCCATCATATCATGTAGATCAAGTTCCTGCATTTAAGATATACAGGATCAGAACCTAAACGTAGTGTATGCCAGGAATATAAATTATTTTGTCACTATCTTCTCAAACCTTGGGAACATCAAAATTATTTTCATCCATTTGCCCCTCTTCGGTATTTATTGCTTCTGATTCGGCATCCATACGCAAATCTTCTTCAACGCTTTCTGTAACTGCTTCAACTCTGGTAGCAACTGTGTTAGGTAAATTTGATAGGTCTTTATCTTCTGGCACACCTGTAATTACAAGTACATGAGTGAGGAGTTGCATACAATGGCACAAGGTCACCTAGGTGTCTATTTTTTTACATCTATTTGTTTCATGATACCATGCTACTTTATGCGTTTTCATCCAAACACCCTAGTTCTTAATATTTCTGAATGCCAAACAATTTATGATTCAAAAGATTCGAAAACTCCGGTGGGTTTCTATTTGTATTTTTAACGTTGAAGGAATAAACTTGTGTTTGTTTCTAAAATTTGAAGTCAAACTGGGTTAAAAGAAAAAATAGAAGGTTGCTAGCAAAGTTTCAAAAGATTTTTACTTTCTACTTCAGATTCTTGT
Source organism: Astragalus membranaceus (assembly GCA_039519185.1). Lineage (NCBI taxonomy): Eukaryota > Viridiplantae > Streptophyta > Magnoliopsida > Fabales > Fabaceae > Astragalus > Astragalus membranaceus. Next base: position 53,897,885 of record CM076854.1, on the reverse strand, counting down.
AACCCCACATTTGTCAATTCTTTGATGTCTGTTGCATCCTCTTGTGTTATTTTACTATCATCCTTGATCTTTGAATTTGCTACTGAGTGTGACTCTGATGTCTTTTCCAGTTTGTCAATGTCATAACTTGATCTTGAAGTGCTTTTCGATGTCACCTTTCCTTCTATATCAATATGCTTTATAATGATACTCTCCACACTTGATACTACTGACAGGTGGTTTACCTGTTCTTCATTTTCTGCATCAACCTTAGCTATGGTTTCTGATTGATTGTTTGCCTGCTGTCAGCATATGCAGTAATAGTAGTATTAGAATCAAGGCTAAATTACATATGTTAAATTAAATGATTGATTGTCTTTTTGTGTGGATGCCTAAGCATGACCACTTCAATACTGTAAAACATCTAGCAGATATGAATTTGATTGTTTTCTTTGTTAACTTTTTTTTTGCCTAACCTCATCAATATTGACCATTTTCTCAAGTTCATTTTCTGGCCTACAGCTGTTAACGATAGCTATTGCTGCCGATTCCTCTTCCTGAAGTGTTTCTTTCTGTAAGATTTTCTGCACCTCCTCACCTTTGACTTCGACAATTTCTGATATGAGCAATTTTGACTGGGCTTCATCCTCACGTATTTCCTTTTCTTGAATGTTATCTTCAACTCTTTCAATTGCTTCTGTAGAGTGCAACTTTGACCAAACTATATCCTCAGGCACACCTTGCATCATAAAATCAGATGTAATGCGGTCATCAACAAAAGGTTGAATATGGTTTATATTTGCATGTCTACAAAAATTGTTAAAACAGAAGAGCAAGTTACTAAATTTTCAAAAGGTAATTACTTTCTATTTTAGATTGGTGTATCTCCACATTAGTGGCCTGTTTAATATTTGTGGCTTCATCTGTCAATATTTTACTACCATCCAAGATCTCAGAATTATAGACTGAGTGGGACATTGAAATCTTCTCCACTTCATCAACATCATAATTTGATTTTGTGCTGCTTTCTTCTATCACCATTCCTTCTTCATCGATATGCTCTGCAATTAGTATCTCTGTGGCGGATGCCTTACATTGGTGTTCAGTATGTTGTTCATTTTGTGTACTAATGTTGGTCGTGGTTTCAGGTTGATCAATTGCCTGTTTAAACAAATGCAAAGTCAGAATCAAATTTGAGTAACAAATGAAGAAAAAAAATCATTGATTGGTTTTTTGCATGGATGTATAACCATGAGTCAATTTATTTCGCACGCTGTTATATTTGTGATGATTCTTTTGTAACTTCATTACTGCCTAACCTCAACAACATTGGTTGTTTGTTCAAGTTCATATTCTGGCTGGTTGATATCCATCGCTGCTGATTCCTCTTTCTTAAGATTTTGTTCTTGAAAGATTTCGTCAACTGCCTCACCTTTGACATTTTCCAATGTCGTCATTGTAGGAAAAACTTCATCCTCAGTTGCTTCTTCCATATCTCTTGCTTCCTCTTGTATGCATTTCCTACTTTCCTTGATCTCCGTTTCCTCTTCAGTGTGAGACATTGGAACCTTTTCACGATCTCCAGCACCATTACTCATATTTAGTTCTATAGTCCCACCTTCTAAATTCAAATGCTTTATAACTAAGTTGTCCAGGTTCTGCACTTCAGTTTGAATTTCTGTTTTCTCTCGATTTTCCTGGTTGGTGTTTCCGGTTGCTTCATATAGATCAAATACCTATTTAATATATACTGTCAGAACTTAGATATTTATGTTGGGAAAAGAAATATTCTTTTGTCTACATTGCCACATAACTAAGATGGGCAGGTGTAAAATGCAAGGTAGTCTGTATTATTTTCTAGTTTATTTTGTTTAAGTTTTTCAAACCTCAAGAACTTTCTTTATCTCCTCAAGATCTTTTTCTGGACTTTGTCCTTCTTCGGTATCAGTTGCTGCTGATTCTACTTCTTGATGTATTTCTTTTTTGATGCTTTGCTCAACTGTTTCAACTGACACAGGTCCTGTGGGGTGCAATGTTGACAGGACTTTGTCTGCAGGCACACCTGTCATTAAGCAAAATGCAATTGTTGACACAAGGTTGACTGGGTTACTTTTTTGCAGTTTGTACATTTATATGCATGCGTGTGTGTACTTGTACTTCAAAAATCAAAACTCAAAAAATTTCACTGCTCCAACAAAACAAGGCACGTGAGGCCAAAGTATTACTTTTTACTTGTTATCTACCATGTGCAGGGTAGAGAAACTTATTCTTTCATCCGAGCATAATAGTGTTATATTTTAATCTACACAAAGAAATTTTGTTTGAACAGTTTTCAAAAATCATGTAAATCATCTTCCTTTTGTTTTTTCTCCTAGAAAGCACAGGCTTGTTGTGTTTCTTTCTAGGATGTGAAACAAAATTTTCGTAAAAAAACAAAAGATGATATTTTAAATTTTGTAAACATGATTACTTTGTGTTTCAGATTTTTGTAACTCTTCTTCATCAGCTTCCTTGATATCTATTTCTTTCTCTGGCATGATTTTTCCATCGCATTTGATCTCTAACCTAATGATCAAATCCGACTCTGGAGTCCTTTCCTGTTCTTTCACATCACAATTTGGTTTTGCATTGCTCTTCATGTTTAAGCTTTCTTCTGAATTAGAATGCGTTGTAATTGCATTATCCATGCTAGGTGCTTCAGATTGGCTGCCAGTATGTTCTGTTTCTGCAGCATCTTTGTCCATGATTTGGGGTTGATCAATTACCTGTTTTAACATATCTAGCATCAGAAGTTGTATTACAAATGAAGAAAATAAACATTTGATGGTTTGCAAGGATGCATAAGAATGATCGTTTAACATACGGGAAGGAGTATGCAATGTAAACATTTTCCTATTTACTTCTGTACTTTCTAACCTTAGGAGGTTTACTCATTTGCTCAAGTTCATTCTGGAGTCTTAAGCTCTGGTTGTTATCTATTGCCGGCGATTCTTCTTCTTCAACTGTTTTTTTCCCAAAGCTTTTTTTAGGCATCTCAACTTGCTCAATTACTACCAAATTGGGTAGCATTGACGTGGCTTCATCTCCAGTCTCACCTGTCAATTCAAACATGAGATGTTTGTAGCTATCATACGCACAAAGTTGGCTAAGATTGTTCCTGTTCTGTACATTTATTGTAGTTACGTATGTTGCCATCATCTGCACACAATAGAGGAGTTCTAGCGACACTCTCCTTAACACTCTCCAACCAACACTCACTCTACGACTGACTGAAATTCATGTGGGTCCCACTAAGTTAATGGGGTCCATTTCAAAAGTGGTGGAGCCAACACGAATTTCTACCAATCATAGAATGAGTGTAGGAGATAGAATGTCAAAGAGAGTGTTTCTGGTAATTTTCTTACAAAAATTACTGTTTCACTAGGTTGGAAAAACTAATGAACTTCAATTTTTGGAATGTATGTAGTTCCTTATTGTGTAAAATAAAGATTTCACTGAGTTGCTGAATTTTTTGAACTTACTTTCTTTTGTGATTTTTGGTAACTGTGCATCAGTTTCTTCTCCCATCTCGTTTGCTTTCTCATGTTTGATTTTCCTACCATCCTCAATCTCTAATTTCTCTCCTGTGTGTGACACCGGAACGTTTTCAAGTTTGTTAGTATTATTACTTGGGATTGTTTGTGCAGTATTCAGTCCTTCAAAATTCAGATGCTTTATAACAAGGGTCTCCTGGATCTGTGCTTGATATTGGGGTTGAGCTTCGTTTTCATTTTCCATGCTAGTGTTGACTGTTGCTTCATGTACATCCAATGCCTATTTTAAGAGATACCACATCAGAAGTTGAACATATTGCACACAAAGAATATAAAAGTTATGTGTTTGCTTGGAAACATATTTAGGATATCTGTTATTTTCTAGTATATTTAGTTGCAGTCTGCTCAAACCTCTAGTACTTTCACGTTTTCTTCAAAATCATTGTATGGTCTCTTTCTCTCATTGGTATCTTTCACAGGTGATTCTGCTTCCTTGTGTATTTCTTCATGAAGGCTTTTCTCAGCTATCTCAACTTGGATAGATGCTATGCTGGGTAAAGTTGATGTGGCTTTATCATCAGGAACACCTGTCATTGTTAAATGAGATGTGAAGTTTAATTTTCCTTATATGATTTGTTAAGGTAGTTGTGTTTTCGTATTCATATATGATTTCTTTCAAAGTCAACAACTCACTGCTTTACTGAGTCCTTTGTTTTACTTGCTATCATCATCTATCTACATACAGAGTTGGAAACTTAAGGGTGCATTTGTTTTGTGGAAATATTTTCTGTTTTCACTAATAAAATGCATCTTGTTTTCACTTTTTACAAAGTGCTGGCTGGCTAATGTTTTACTTGTCAGAGTACAAGTTTATGATGCTAATCTCCACCAAAGAATTTTTGTTTCAAGGGATTTAATAAACCATGTGGGAGTTTTTTTATTTATTCACCATTTTAGAAATTTAAGTTTTATGAAGCTGTGTCAAGGATTTCAATTCCCGTTTGAAAAAAATATGAAGTCATGGTGTCCGACTATTCAAAAAGAGTTACTTTCTGTCTCAGGTTTTTGTAACTCCACATCAGTAGAGTCTTCCATATTTTCTGCTTCCTCTGGCATGATGATATTTCCGCCATCCTTGATCGTTAAATCCTCATCAGAGTGTGACTTCGGAATCTTTTCCAGTTCTTTAGTCTCATAATTCATTTTTGTGCCTCTTGCTGTTGCCATCATCTCTTTTGAATCGATATGCTTTAAAATCTCTTTCTCCATGCTTTGTGTTTCAGATTGGTGGTCAGTGTGTTCCTTTTCTGTGCAGGCCTTGTCCATGCTTTCAGGTTGTGCAATTCCCTGTTTTTGATAGATGCAGATTGAGATCATTACCGATGAAAAACATAAATGATTGATCGTTTATTTGCATGGATGCATAAGCGTGAGCAATTTATGTGTGGGAAACAGCAAGCAGTTATCTGTGAATATTATCCTGTAAATTTCATTACCGCCTCACCTCTAGAACTTTTGTTGTTTGCTCATGTTCAATGCAGTTGTTATCTATTGATTTTGGTTTCTCCTCCGTAAGTGTTTGATGGGGCTTCTTCTTTACTTCTTCAATGACATCAACTTTGGTAAATGCCAATATGGGTAATGGAGACGGGCCTTCATCCTCGGGTGAACCTGTCATTATTACTTATACATGTGATATTTCTATGCTATCATGTGGACAGAGTAGGGTAAAGTAGTTTATTTGCACTTCATCTTTTCAATATCAATATGCTCTTTCGTAGAATGGACATTTTTTTGCTATGCCAATCTTCTGTTAAGGACAAAGAGCTGCCTTTTTATTATTACTTAGATATAGTATCATTTACATAACCAGCTCTGCCTTTTTATTATTACTTAGATATAGTATCATTTACATAACCAGCTCTCCAGTTATTGTTTTGGACAACTTATATTTTCTTCAAATATTAAAACTTCCCATGCCATATGACAAAAAAAAAATCACTGTTTTAGGGAATTTCAAAATTCAGATTTTCTAAAACAATTTTGCAGACATAAACTTTTGGTATTTACTGGGAACAAAAAAATACTGCTTTATGAAACTATTTGGTAAAGGATCATGAATGTGAAAGGATTTCAACTGATATGGATAGTAATGAGGATCAACAAATCAAGATAGGTGGTATTGTAGTATTATTCATTTTCTGGTATTGAGTTCCAGCAAACACACTAGAGCACATTCGAGGGTGCTCTAATTCCCTCCTTTACAATGATTTTTCAACTGCCTAATTCCCTATCCTTTTTATTCATTATATAGGCAGGTGTTTACATAACCACCCTACAATTCTGTTACGACTACTAAAAACAGTTACAATTCGCTTATTTCTCCTAACATATACTCTCCTAACTGCTGGCCTCCTATCAATACTCCCCCTTAAGACTTTCACCTCTCCTCGAGGGGAAAATCAGGAAAGAGTTGCTGCAGCTTGTCGACCAACTCCCAGGAGTTGTCACATGGAGGAAAATGAGTCTATTTAATCAAAAGTCAAAACTTCAGCTTCTCCTTGAGCATTGTACCTCAAGTCCAACACTTTTTCAATATCAGTGTCCAATCTTCTGTTAGGGCAGTGGGTAGACTCTGTGCAGTGTAGTCACCAGGGATAGCCTTTTTTAACCTGCTAATGTGGAAAACAGGATGGATTTTGCAGTCGTCAGGTAGAGCTAACTTGTAGGCTACAGCACCAATCCTCTCAGTCATTCCTTCTTACTGCCAAGGAATGCCATTTATAGGGAAATTGACTAAGGAAAATTGCATCCATATCAGAAACTATGGATTCTGGAAATCCATGGGGCTTGACTACCTTTGTACAGAAACTAGCAGCTACCTCCTTAGCAGGATAAGGGTGACCTAATAAAAAAAAATGGGCGTATTTAGTGAACCCGTCCACTACCACCAGCAAGCCTCTATCAATCCTGCAACACACTCTTCCTTGTAGGGTGGCCATTCGGGGTTCTTTAGAACTTACAAGAGGATAAGTGCAGTGACCACAAAGTGTTTGCCTAGTAAATAGTGTCTCCACTTTTGAATGACTAAGACAATAGCCACGAGCTCTCTGTCATAGGAAGATTTTTGCTGGGCCCTGGTAGATAGTTTCTGGCTAAAATAGGATATAGGCTTCACATCTTGCATCAATACAGCTCCTACCCCCTTGTTAGATGCATCTGTTTCTAGTACGAATGTCTTTGAAAAATCTAGCATAGTTAAAACTGGGAGGGTTGTCATAGCATGCTTTAACTCTTTGAAAGCACATTCAGCTTCTACACTCCATTGGAACTCGTCTTTCTTAAGGAGGTCTGTGAGAGGTCTAGCCATCAAGCCATAGCCCTTAACAAATCTACGAGTAGTACCCTCAAGAAAAACCCTGAGTCGCTTGATGTCTTTGGGTGTAGGCCACTTTGTCATAGCACTAACCTTCTGTGGGTCTGCTGCCACCCCCTGGGCAGAGACTACATGCCCCAAATATTTGACCATATGCACTGCAAAGTCACATTTTTTCTTATTCACTACCAGTTTATTCTCCTGCAAGGTCTTAAACACCTATTTCAAGTGGCTTGCATGGGTCCAATTATCCCTGTTGTAGAATATCGTCAAAGAAAACCAGCACAAATTTCCTAAAAAATGGCTTGAGTATGTCATTCATTAAGGCATGGGAGGTTGAGGGTGTATTGGTCAACCCAAAGGGCATCACAAGATACTCATAGTGACCCTCATGTGTACGTAATGCTGTCTTAGGAATGTCATCTTGCTTCATCCTGATTTGAAAATTTTTGGCACCATAGAGCTCATATAACAACTCATCAATTATTGGGATTCGGAACTTGTTGGGTATAGTCAGCTTGTTTAATGTCCTGTAGTCAACACAAAATCTCCAGTTTTTTCTTTACAAGTATAATAGGGCTAGATTAAGGGCAAGTGCTAGGTCTAGTTACCCACGCTTTCAACATATCCACCAATTTTTCAATTTCGTTTTTCTGGTTTTGGGGTCCTTTAAGGTCTGAGGTTTGGGGTATTGGTTCCCTCTTTTAACACAATAACATGATCTTGGGGTCTGGGAGGGGCCAGTCCTTCAATCTCCCTAAATATTGTGTCAAATTCCAAGAGTACAGTAGAAATTACCTCTGGAAGTGACTTGGCAGGCTCTGTTTCCTTCTGCAACTCTCTGCATTCCAGAATGAATGCTAGTTCCTGCTCTTGCAATTCCTTGAAGAGCTTCTTGGCTAATACCTTCTCTTTGGATAAGGTAGGACCCCCTTCAAACAGGGCACCTTCCCATCTTGTTTCACCTTCCCCCTAGCTCGCATAAGCGTTGCAAGATTCCCACAATTGCATCCAAGAAAGGGCTTCGCCCTCCATCGCCATTAAAATCGCCCCCATTCTTTCTGCTACTTCAAGTTTGCAAACCTTGAAGTAGCGCTCAATCTTGCTCAAGCACCCTAGCGTGTCCTCGCCGTTAAAAATGGGCAGTTCAACCTTGCGAAGCCTTCGCTCTCCTTCGTCACCGTTTCTGCCACAGCCTCCCCCAGCGAGTGCCCTCTGTTTCGGAACTTCCTGGCTCACTTCCTCCGCCGTAAGTCCTTGTATCGCCGCGAGGATCTCTTCCTTTGCTTTCTGGATCGTGGCATCCGTATGCTGTTTGTTATGGACCTCTGCTTCTTGAAAACGCCTGTCCAAATCGTCCATGGCTACTGCGTCGTTCTTCTTGCGTACCATATTGATTCGAAGGATCGTCACGTGCTTTGATACCTGTTCTGGACTGGGTCAAGAGACCCACTCCAGCAATTGGACCTTGGTTAGCCTAATACCTTGGACCTATATCCACATTAAATCATCCCATTCATGTCTATTATGCTTCAACGACTCAGATTCACCTGATCGATCCAATGGCTCAGAGCTAGCACGGATCCCTATAAATACCGACACACATTGCCAAAAATAGGTACATTCTCATTCCTTGCTATACTACTTTACTATTCTCAATAATGACTTGAGCGTCAGAGTGGCATCGCAAGCACCCCACTCGGGATCACGTTGGCACATCACTTGGACGGCAGGAGACCTAACAACAGCAGTCACCGGGCGACCGCTAGGTACAGAACAATACCAGTTGAAATTTCAACTGATATGGATAGTAATGAGGATCAACAAATCAATATAGGTAGTATTAGCATATAAAAAAAAAAGGAAAGATAGGTAATATTGTTCACTTTCTGGTTTTGAGTTCCAGCAAACACACTAGAGCACATTGAGGGTGCTTTAATTCCCTCCTTTACAATGAGTATTCAACTGCCTACTTCCCTATCCTTTCTATTCATTATATAGGCTGGTATTTACATAACCACCCTTCAATTCTGTTATGAATACTAAAAACAGTTACAATTCACTTATTTCTCCCAACATATACTCTCGTAACTCCTAACTGCTGGCCTCCTATCAGAATGGTTATCTTGAGATATAAAGTAAAAGTTATTATTGTGTCTACAACTACAACAACTTAAACTTTTAGTGTATTTGGTTCTTGACATTGTATCTGATTATTTACAACCAAATTATCAAGACTTCTTTCCTTGTCGCACCTATTTTATCATAAAAGTTGAATTTCAGCACAATATTGGTAAAGTTATGTGTTTCCATGCTCCAAGTCAAAAGGGCTCTTGCATGGGGGAAATGATAGGGATATAAGAACCAGTAACTTGTCTTACATAATAGCTTAAGCTTTGAGATAGTTACTAAAATACTAAATTATAACAGTTTGATATCTAACATTATGATTTTCCTACCATCCCAGTATCTATTTTCATGATTAATTGTTAGGACTTATCCCCATGTGGAGAGCCAACCAAAATTACTAGTCTATTAAGTGGAAAAGCCTCATGGCTTAAGTACTACACCGAGTCTTCTTATCATCAATCACCCCCTGGAAGCTTTTCAAGTTGTTCAATGTATGTATGTATATACTTACTTGATTTTGGTGGTATTTCCATCGTCACCAGTCCTTCTTCCTCGGTATTCCTTAATAATTTGTTGTCAATGTTGTATCCTTCAGGCTGGTGTTCAGCTTGCTTTTCACTATCAGCACCGGCATAGCTTGACTCTTGATATATTGGTTCAGAAACTTCATCAGTCTCTTCACTATTTGCTTGCCTTGATTCGTCAATCAATGGATGCTTAGAACATACATAGTATCCATTCTTTTGTGAAATATTTTTTTCTTCACTTTCGATCTTTATGACACAAGGCTTTGAAAAGAGATAATTAATCAAAGGTTACTTCAGCCAAAAAAATCCATAGTTGTTAAAACAGAAATTTTGACAGAAAGACATACCTTAGTAGATGCATCTTCTGGAATGTTGGTTAAGGTTTCCATACCGCTAACCCAGCTGATCAGATAGAAGGTGGAGTTGCATAAATAATTGTGTTGAATTAATCTCGAACTATCTTTTTTGCTGTGTTACTTCAGTTATATATCCTCAAGCATGAGCTACAAGTGTTTCTTATATATGGGTCACATTTGCATGAAATAATGAAATTGTATAGCAGTATCACTAAAGTGACTAAGATGTGACAGTACCACTTGTAATATGCTCATACATATAAGAGTAGGCCACATCTTCAATGGTCCACCGATGGTGGACCTGCCTTGTAATCAGTGGCGGACCTGGCATATATCTAGGGGGTTCAGTTGAACCCCCTGGAATTTTTTTTTTGCACTAAATACCCTATATAAATAGCCTAAATCTCTTGAAATTTTAATTTTGACACCCCTGAAAATTTGAAATTGTACTAGTAGACCAAGTTTTGCACCCATTTGACACCGGCCTTAAAAAATTTGACACCCCTGACCCCGGGGTCCTGGGTCCGCCACTGCTTGTAATGAGGGGGTTCAGTTGAACACCCTGAAAAAAAAATTGTGCTTACCACTTTATATATGTAGCCCAAATCTCCTGAAATTTTAATTTTGAACCCCCTAAAAATTTTAAATTGCACTAGTAGACCAAGTATTGCACCCATTTGACACTGGCCTTAAAAAATTTGACACCCCTGACTCCGGTTCTGGGTCCGCCACTAGGTCCAACTAATAGATCCACTTGCTATAATGTTGTACTATTCAAATTGATGTGAACATAAAATATGTTCTATTTATCATCCATTTTATTTTTGACAAATTCTATTTATTATCCATGGGAATGTAGTATTTGGACTATAATATCTAATAAAATAAAAAAATAGTTATCCAAAATAAATAAATCAATATTATCCCTTGGATAAGTCAACCTCTATGACTCCAAATGTTATTCACGATATGAATATACTTGCCAAGTTTTGGAGAGATGGGCACGAGGTTAACTTAGAGGATGACTCTCTTTCGGCGGAGCTGAATGATAAAGTTGCCAATGATGGTTCTATTTTCAAGGTGACCACCAAAATCTCATGGATATAACATGAGAAAGAATAAAGAGTAAATATGAGGTTTTTTTTTTTTTTGACATGGAGTTAATATGAGGTTTAAATAGTCATTGTTTTTCCTTTTTTTTGTTCTGGCATGGGTTTCGGCTAATGTCTCCCATGTTTTCGTTTGTTTTTCCTTTTTTTTTAAAATAAGTTTTCTAGGTTTAAATTTTTTTATCTCATGAGCCATTATTTCACTACGATTTTGTGTGAGCCCTTTCTGTTATGCGCAGTGTAAGATTTTGGGTGTGTCTTGCTCCATTGGAGATGATTCTAATCGAGGCATGATCGATACTACTGCCATATTATAATTTGGTAATCTTGTTATTTTTAACCTATTTAAATGAGTAATTTCATGAAGCTAACCGATTATTAGTTGTCAAAGTCAAAGCTATGTGTTTTAATTCTACCGTATGCAACTCATAAAACATCAACTGAACTTCTTTTACCACAATTTAGAACATCATGGACTAGATTTTCAGGTGTTCAAATATACATTTTATAAATTATAATTACGACATTAAAAATTGTGGTTAGTAAAATTCAGTTGGGGGGTTAATCAAGTGAAACAACTTGTTAACTTCATTGACCAAACTCAACACTTCATTAACCATACGTCTGAGATACAATAATGAAAAAAATGTTGATATTTAAATAACATTAATTTTTTAAATTCTTTAAAGGAAAAATTATCACGCCTAACATAAATTTAGAATAGATTTGAAAACACACTCTCTCTCTCTCTCTCTCTCTCTCTCTCTCTCTCTCTCTCTCTCTCTCTATATATATATATATATATATATATATATATATATATATATATTCTCAGGTTTTTTAGTTTTTGCAAAATATATGTATTCTCAGTTTAATATCACATTCTAGTTCTACTTTTATAATTTGACTATTATTACATGCTGAAGCGGACGGTGGAAGTCAGTCAGCAAAACCAACCAGCCACATGTATATGAGGTGTAATCCCATGTTGGATGGCTTTGTCTATTCTCAATCATAATCTTCGAAGGAATTATATTTTCTAACACAACAAATATAAAAACTAGTTTCTCTGGGGACAAACGAACCAATGAGCTCATTATTTGGTGCCGTTTTATGTCATTTAGTGATAATTTGCATGCCTATATGTATTAAACAAAAAGTAGCAGCAACACATCAAAAGAAACAATCTTATTCAGACCAGCCAAGAAGAGGCCCTTCCTCACCGCCCTTACGTCAGTATTGGAATATTATTCCGAGTTGTTTGAGCCATTTTCGCTACTAAATGATTATTTGTTGGACTTCAAGTGGTCATTACTTATTAAGCCCATACTTTCTACAACCCACCTACTCACTGGACACCCTCAATTTTCTAAAATTCTAAAATTTCCCTCACGTGGAATACGCATGGGAAAACACACGCGCTGGTATAATGAAAGGTTCGGTCGTGATTTTCCGAACACGTACGAGATATTTAAGTTCTGTGGCAATAAGAAAACATGTTTGGAGGTGAATTTCCGGACCGGTTCGTATTTAAACTTCCGGACTACAGTAGGGGGTGTTTCGTCACAAGCATAGGTACGGTTATAAACTTCTAAACCGGTCCGGAAATAAAGTTCCGAACGCATCTAATACTGGACAATAGCATCAGTTTCAGTATAGGCCAAAAAATAAACTAATCTTAACTTTTAAAAATAGATACTAACAAAAAATTAACTAATTTTAATGTACTTTGGATCGATTAAATGGACAAATTGTATTGTCTTTGATACAGAACCGAATAAAAATTCAACAACATATTCAAAAAAACATCAATCTTTTGCTAAGTCTACAATACAATGGGGTTCTAGATCTAAGTTTAAAGACTTCCATTGTTGCAAGTGTTCCGTAAATGGTCTATTCCAGTAATAATCGGCTGGGGGTATTGGGCTTCCTTTCTTCAAAAATACTAGTACAAAGTGGTTGTCTACAAAGCATGTGTTGAACACGGGTGCATTTTTGATAGGTGCAACTTGAAATGGGAAAACTGGGAAAACTGGGAAAACTGTGAAGCGTGCTTTAATAGACCAGCAAACAAGCACTACAAAGCAGGACTTTGTAGTAACTTTGAGGTCAGACACATTGAAAGATCGTAATGTGGAGAGCTTAACTACTATCAAACAAGTGTATAAATATTGTGAGAAACAACGAACCTTTGGGAAGGGTTCAAGAACACAAATGAAACACTTGTTGAATATGTTGGATGAGCATCAGTATGTCTATTGGTCAAAATGGGTCGACGATACTGATAATGTTAGAGACATGTTTTGGGCGCATTCGGATTTAGTGGCCTTTCTCCATAGCTACCCATTGTGTTGCTGCTTGATAGTACATACAAAACAAATAGATATTAGTTTCCACTGGTCGATATTATTGGTGCTACATCTATCGGTAAAACTTTTTCAATGGCCTTTGCTTTCTTGGAGTAGGAACATGGAGATAACTTCATTTGGGCACTTGAGAAGTTAAGAGGCCTTATCACCACAGATGAAAGACTACCACAAGTGATTGTGACTGATCGGGACAATGCTTTGATGAACACAGTTGCAATTTGTTTCCTAGATTCATATAATTTGTTGTGTCAGTTTCATATGATCATCAAGAATGTCAAGTCTAGGTGCAAGCTGAATGTGTCTCCTAAAGAAGAAATAGAGCTGATCATGGACGCGTGGGATGTTCTTATATATGCTATTAACCAGGGTGAATATGCCATACGGTTGATGGAGTTTGACCACATGTGTTCAAGATTTATCGATTTTATGGAATATATTTCTATAAAACATGGTTGTTCCCTAATAAGGAAAGATTTGTAGTTACACGGACTAATCGAGTGATGCATCTTGGAAACACTACTACTAGCCGATATGTCAAAATCGATTTATGTTATGTGATATTTTCAGAAACTTTTTTGTTTATAATATAGTATTTTTACTTCTATAATAGTGTTGAGTTCTCACATGCGAGGTTCAAGAAGTTGTTACAAAATAGCAGGGAAGACTTGTGTGCATGTTTAGGAGCCATGAACAACATGTTAATACTGCAGTCTAATGAGATAAAGGCATCATTGCAACATAGTGTATTTATCATTGACCATCGACATAATACTGCATGTCTTCAAGCTTTGGTCCATGGTTTACAATTTTAAGCAATTCGCGATCCTGAAAAAATATTAACAAAATTACATAGCCAATGGGCAATGTCGTCACCATATCGGCTTAAAAGCGAGTCATCCACTGGACCTCCAGGAAATGGGGCTTTGTTACTAAAGGCGGGTTCTTTAGGTGCATGTGGTTGGGATAAAGGATGTTGGGGTGAATGATCTTAATCAACAATATCATCTAAACGTCGCGCGCGTCTTCGAGTTCTTTATGAGCTGAAGTGTGAGCCTCTTCTTCTGTTCACCTTCCTTTCTTTTCATTTCTACAATTACAAGTTACCACTGGATTCTAAATCAATCAAATTATAAGTTAAGACAATTACACTAAATTTCAGGAATCTGAAATTTTGGATCTATAAAATTGTAAGACTTCAAAATTTTTAGTTTCTAGACGACTATTCCTTTATGTGATGATGTGGCACCTTAGTCAGTTAGGAAGTTTCAGTTTGTTTGTTATTCTGTTTCCTTCGATTAGTTTTTCTGTTGCATCTGTTAGAATTACAGCTGAATCTGTTATGGGCGCCTTGGCGCCTAGGTCTCATCTTTGGTGTGTATATATATATATTTGTATGTAGTCACTGCAACAGAAACAGAAATAAGATAGAATTCAGAACACAAGGGAAAGAGTGGAGAGAAACACAAGGGAACTTTGGGTTAACAGAAGTGAGGGGGATTCAATTTGGGTAAAACAAATTGTAATACATCATTCCAAGAAAGATTCGATACATTGGACTCAAGCACATTGGCTCAGTCCCCCAGATGTAGGAATTGTTGATTCCGAACTGGGTGATCAAATCTTGGTGTTTTCTTATCTCTTTCTATCTTGTTCTTAATTCTGATCACTGTTTCATTGAACTAGTGATACCTCTGTTTTTGGCGCCCAGTCACCAGGCACCAACTCTGTGCATAGCCAGAGTTCTTGTTCCGCTGCAGAATCTTGCTTGTCATAGGGCATCAGGCGTCCTTGTGCCATAAGTGTCGAAGCATCACGCTGTCGAACTGTGTTGCACGTTGTCGAATTGTGTTACACTGCACAGAATCCTTGTCGAATTCTGTTGTCTTGGCAACACTTGGCGCCCGATTAGAGGGATCTCTCTCAACAACTGGTATCAAGAGCATCCGTTGAGAAAGATTAATCCTATGGAGATGGCAAAATTCAACATTGAGAAATTCAATGGAAAGAATGACTTTGGGCTATGGAGAATGAAGATGAGAGGAATGCCTGTTCATCAAGGCTTGGAAGAAGCATTGGAAGGTGAAAGCAAGCTTCCAGAATCAATGTCAGAAAAGGAGAAGAGGGAGATACTGAACAAAGCCTACAGTGCCATCATTCTTTGTCTTGGAAATAAGGTACTTAGGGAAATTTCTAAAGAAAAATCTGCTGCTGCTATTTGGTTGAAGTTAGAGAGTCTTTAAATGACTAAGACTTTAGCAAATAGATTGTATCTCAAACAGAAAATGTACACTTTCAAAATGAATCAGGGAACATCTATAGGAGATCACATAGATGAGTTCAATAGGCTGATTTTAGATCTTGAAAACATAGATATCAAGGTCGAAGATGAGGATCAAGCATTACTTCTGATCAGATCCCTACCAAGCTCTTATGATACCCTAGCTGATACACTTGTCTATGGGAGAGATTCCTTAAGCCTTGAGGAAGTTCAAAGTGCCCTCATGTCTAAAGAACTCTCCAAGAAAGGAAATCAGAGGGATACTGACCAAGGTGAGACTCTAATGGTCAGAGACAGATCAGATAAGAGAGAAGGTAAGGGGAAAGGTAAATCAAGATCCAAGTCAAGGCCTAAACACAATAGGTGCTATATCTGTGATAAGGAGGGACACTTCAAGAAGAACTGTCCTGAGAAAAATCACAAGAAGAAGGGCCAAAACAAAGAGGAAACTGGAAGTGCTTCTGTAGCAACAGATGGCTATGATAGCTGTGAGTTATTGTTTGCTGCAGGCACTGAAAACTGTGAAGATCTGGCTACCACCAGTGACACAGATTGTGAAATACTGGATACTGCAAGTGAAGACAGTGGAAATGTCCGTGTTGCTGCTGATGAACAAAGGATAGAATCAAATTCAACAGCCACAACAGCAGGAGATGATGACTGGGTCCTTGACTCGGGTTGTTCCTATCACATGTGTCCAAGGAAAGAGTGGTTTGTTGAGTACAAATCATACAATGGAGGTCAAGTAATGATGGGGAACAACAAGGCCTGCAAGGTTATAGGAATTGGAACTGTGAAGATCAGAATGGCTGATGGTACAGTGAAATTGTTAACCAATGTAAGGCATGTCCCAGACCTCAAAAGGTCCCTAATCTCCCTAGGTACCTTGGAAGCTACAGGCTTCAGCTTTACAGGTGAAGATGGAACTCTAAAGGTCATGAAGGGATCTAGAGTTGTGATGAAGGGCAAGAGGAAAGGTAACAACCTGTATGTTCTCCAAGGGACCACTGTGACAGGAGAAGCTCATGTAGCAAGCTGTACAGAGAACAGAACATTAACCTGGCACCAAAGGTTAGGACATATGAGTGAGAAAGGGTTCAAAGAGCTAGAGAAGCAAGGACTCCTATGTGGTGACAGACTAACACAGCTGGGATTCTGTGAACACTGTGTTATGGGCAAGCAAACAAGAGTAAAGTTTGCTACTGGCATTCACAAGACAGAGGAGAAACTGGGCTACATTCACTCAGACCTCTAGGGACCCTCACAGACACCAACTCATGGTGGTAAGAGGTACTTTCTGAGTTTTACTGATGACTACAGTAGAAAAGTGTGGATATATCTCTTAAAAACAAAAGATGAAGCTTTCAATGCTTTTGTTGAATGGAAGAAGAGAGTTGAAAATCAATGTGGATTAAAGGTGAAGGCACTAAGGACTGACAATGGTCTTGAGTTTTGCAATGAAGAGTTTAATAGTTTTTGCAAAGAAAATGGCATTTACAGAAACTTAACAGTGAGGGGGACTCCTCAACAAAATGGCTTAGCTGAAAGGCTAAATAGAACCATGTTAAAGAAAGTTAGGTGCATGCTGTCATGTGCCAAGCTGCCAAAGACTTTCTGTGGAGAAGCTGTCCAGACACCCTGCTACTTGGTGAATAGAAGTCCTTCGACAACATTGAATTTCAAAACTCCACAAGAAGTATGGACAGGACAGGCACCAAATTTAGAAAATCTAAAGGTATTTGGATGTCCTGCTTACTGTCATACAAGGTAAGGAAAGCTAGAACCTAGATCCAAGAAAGGATTGTTCATGGGGTATCCTGATGGTGTAAAGGGATACAAGGTTTGGCTACCTGATGAAAGGAAGTGCATAATCAGTAGAGATGTCATATTTCAAGAGTCCAAGTTACTGGAAAATGTGAACAACAGTGAGACTTTGGAAGGCACTGATCAGAACAAGGAATTCCAAATTGAGGTGGAGCTGAAGAACAAAGCTACTGAAATTAATGATGTCGAAGAGCAGGTCGAAGCCCCAACTGATATGGATCATAACAGTTCTGATTCAGAAGCAGAAGAAAGGCATGAGGAATATTATGTGCTAGTAAGGGACAGAGCTAAGAGACAAATCAAAGCTCCAAATAGGCTTGGTTATGAAGCTACCACTGCCTATGCTTTGAATACTGCTGCAAAGTTAGTGAATGAGAAACCTCTATCTTATCAGGAGGCTATATCCAGCAATCAACACCAACTGTGGAAAGCAGCTATGGCTGATGAAATCACAGCTCTCCACAAGAATCAAATTTGGAGACTTGTGAAGAAGCCTACTGGTGTAAAGCTAGTAGGATGTAAGTGGATATACAAGAAGAAGGAAGGCACCTCAGAAAGTGAACCACCTAGGTTCAAAGATCGACTGGTTGCAAAGGGTTACACTCAAAGGGAGGGTGTAGACTACAATGAGATCTTCTCTCCTGTGGTTAAGCATAGCTCCATAAGAGTTTTGCTTTCTTTGGTTGTCCACTATGATCTTCATCTTGAACAAATGGATGTAAAAACAGCCTTTTTACATGGAACTCTTGATGAGAGGATCTACATGGCACAACCAAAGGGTTTTGAGGAGAAAGGCAAAGAAGATCTGGTCTGTTTGTTGCAGAGATCGCTGTATGGATTGAAGCAATCCCCTCGTCAATGGTACAAGAGATTTGACTCATACATGATGAACATTAAGTACAAAAGGAGCAACAGTGATAGCTGTGTCTACTACAAGCAACTAGGTAGTAAAGACTACATCTATTTGCTGTTGTATGTAGATGACATGCTAAAAGCTAGCAAAGACAGCACTGAAATCACCAAACTGAAGGGACTGTTAAACAAAGAGTTTGAAATGAAAGATCTTGAAGAAGCCAAGAAGATCTTAGGTATGGAAATCACAAGGAACAAAGACAAAGCAAGCCTTATGATTACTCAAAACAACTATGCACAGAAGGTGCTAAGTAGGTTCAGCATGACAGAAGCAAAACCTACATCTGTGCCTATTGCTGCTCATTTCAAACTGTCGAAGGAAGACTGTCCCTCAAGTGAACAGGAGAAGACTCAAATGGACAAAATTCCATATGCAAGTGCAGTTGGGAGTCTTATGTATGCCATGGTGTGTACAAGGCCTGACTTAGCTTATGCACTAAGCTTAGTCAGTAGATATCTGTCGAATCCTGGACAGGAACACTGGAGAGCAGTAAAATACATTCTGAGGTACTTGAATGGAGCCACTAATGTGGGGTTGAAATACAATAAAGGAGCTCATAATTCAGGTGGAGTGGAGGGATATGTTGACTCTGATTTTGCAGGAGATCGTGACAAAAGAAGATCCCTTACAGGGTATGTATTCACTCTCTTTGGAAACACTGTCATCTGGAAGGCATCTCTCCAACATGTAGCTGCTCTATCTACTACTGAAGCAGAATATATTGGAGTCACTGAAGCTGTGAAGGAAGCTCTATGGCTGAAGGGTCTTGTGAATGAGCTTGGAGTTGATCAAGGAAGTGTGAATGTGTATTGTGACAACCAAAGTGAAATACACCTATGCAAAAATCATGCATACCACGAAAGAACCAAGCATATAGACATCAGGCTGCATTGGATAAAGGACATAATTTCAGAAGGAAAGGTCCAAATTCAGAAGATACACACAGCACACAACCCTGCAGATTTCATTACTAAGGTTGTACCTCTTGCAAAGTTCAAGCACTGCTTGAATTTGCTGAAGATTGGTGAAGGATAAGGGAGAAGCTGGACTGAGCATGTGCAAGAGTTCAATGTTTGAATCTATGGTAAGGTGCCAAGGTGGAGATTGTGATGATGTGGCACCTTAGTCAGTTAGGAAGTTTCAGTTTGTTTGTTATTCTGTTTCCTTCGATTATTTTTCCTGTTGCATCTGTTAGAAGTACAACTGAATCTGTTATGGGCGCCTTGGCGCCCAGGTCTCAGCTTTGGTGTGTATATATACTTGTATGTAGTCACTGCAACAGAAACAGAAATAAGATAGAAATTCAGAACACAAGGGAAAAAGTGGAGAGAAACACAAGGGAAGTGAGGGGGATTCAATTTGGGTAGAACAAATTGTAATTCATCATTTCAAGAAAGAGTCAATACATTGGACTCAAGCACATTGGCTTAGTCCCCCAGATGTAGGAATTGTTGATTCCGACCTGGGTGATCAAATCTTGGTGTTTTCTTATCTCTTTCTATCTTGTTCTTAATTCTGACACCTGTTTCATTGAACCAGTGATACCTCTGTTTTTGGCGCCCAGTCACCAGGCGCCAACTCTGTGCATAGCCAGAGTTCTTGTTCCGCTGCAGAATCTTGCCTGTCATAGGGTATCAGGCGTCCTTGTGCCATAAGTGTCGAAGCATCACGCTGTCGAACTATGTTGCACGTTGTCGAACTGTGTTACACTGCACAAAATCCTTGTCGAATTCTGTTGTCTTGGCAACACTTGGCGCCCGATTAGAGGGATCTCTCTCAACACTTTACATATACAAAAATTCAGCTTCGGACGTATAAACTATTTATGCTACCGTTAATTAAGTTTTCAAAAGTCTAACTCATTCATTCATCCGGAAATTCAGTTTCCATAACAATTTGAAACTAAATTGAACATTCATAAAATTAGGTATATGGAGACTAAATTTCCGGATGTGTAATTGATTTACACTTCTTAAGAAGGTCTCTAATATAAATTTCTTGCAAAATAAATATACCCTTCTTGAGATGCTTAATTTGTAAACCAATAAAGTACCTTAGTTCACCCATTAGGCTCATTTCAAACCTAACTCTTCATAAATTTTCCAAAATCCTTGCAAAGATTTTCATTTGTTGCTCGAAAGATGATATCATCAACATAGATTTGAACAATCACTAATTCATCTTTGAGAGTTTTTTTTAAAGAGTTTGACATCAATTTCGCCTCTTCAGAAGTCATTATTGATCAAGAAAGTACTAAGCCTCTCATACCAAGCTCTAAGAGCTTGTTTGAGTCCATATAGGGCTTTAGTTATTTTGAAAACATGATTAGGGTGCTTCTGATCAATAAAGCCAAGAGGTTGGTGCACATACACTTCCTTATTTAAAAAAACCATTTAAGAAGACACTTTTGACATCCATTTGAAAGAGTTTGAAATCTTTATGAGCAGCATAAGCAAGAAGTATTTGTTGACTCTCAATCATATGATGTAAGTTAGGCATTTTTAAGACCAATTGTGCAGGGTTTTCATTGTATCACAGTCATTATCTGGGATTTAGTTCAGTTTTAGATAATTGTAGTAGGAAGTTCAATTGTAAGTAATTCCTTCACCTTTGGAGCTAAATGGGACTTGAAGACCTCTTAATTGGTTGTGGCATCTTTCGGCGAACCGGACACTTGCCCGGAAATGCAGCAAAATGGAGGAATTTTACAAGCCAGAACTTTCTGTTATTTTTCGCGTCGCGACCAGGAGGGTTCGCGACGCGACCTGGAGCAGTTTTGCGAGGCCTGAAGCTTCTGTCTTTTGTCGCGACGCGACGGACACGGGCCGCGTCGCGATGGTGCGTGAAAATTAGGGTTTTTAAAGCAGTTTCAGCAATTTTTGAAGGGACTTCGTTTTGGGATTTGGAGCCACACTTTGGAGCAGCTGGAGGGTGCGATTTTGGGGCCTTCTCACCACTTGGGAACAAGGGATTGAAGGTTCTAATGTCTTCCTTTATGTTTGTTTTCTATTTTATGTTGGTTTCCACTCTTAGGATGATTTGTAACTAATTTGCTTAGATTAGGGAGAGATGAATCTCCCAACCCTATCATGTGAACCATTGCTCTAGTCAATTCAGTTGTTATTCGATTTGCTTGTCTAATTACCTATGTTCTTAATGCTTTTCAATTACATATGATAATTGCGATGATCCAGGCTAGTGATTGCATAGGGATATGAATTAGTAGCTGGAAATTGGGTATTTAGGTCACATGCTAGTAATCATCATAGGAATATGTGGTAGCTTATGTGAATTCATTAAAATTCTTAATCTTAATGCGTTACCCTCTGGCACGACTCACCTAAGGAATTAGGGTAACTCTTAGGGTAATAGGGGTCTTGAGACAAGGAATTGCCCTTGACCTTAATTAGTGAATTGAATCTAGAAATTGAATAATTAACTTGAATTGGCTAAGGTTCATGTGATAGGCGAGGTGAGAGGATTCGATCCCTAGTCGTTTTTCTCGCATTATTAATTCACGTTTGTGTACTGTTACTCAAATTACCAAATCTCTACAATCTACGAATTTACAATTTTGCTATTGTTGTCAACGCGCAATCCCTGTGGAATCGACCGGTTCTTACCGATATTTTATTACTTGCGACGACATTTGGTACACTTGCCAAAGTCCTAACAAGTTTTTGGCGCCGTTGCCGGGGATTGTTGACTTTGTTGTCGACAAGGCAAACGAGTTGATTCTAGATTCTTAGTTTTTATTGTTTGTTTGTTACTTAATTTTGCTACTTGTTGGTTCCTTGAATTTGTTGACGTTTGCTTCAGTGTTTCAGAGATTTGTGCATGCGGAGCAAGGGTCCACAAGAACTCTTGTTTGACCCGGAAATTGAAAAACTAGCAAAGGCAAATCGAAGAAAAGCTAAGCTCGCCAAGCAGCAAGCAAGGGAATTGTCACAGGTACAATCAACTTCTACCTCGGTACCGGAAGAATTTTCGAGTGAGGAGGAAGAGATGGCCGATCCTCCACCTCCACCCCGACGTACTCTAGGTGACTTCGGGCAAAGAAATCAAGGTGCCCAAGCATTAGCATTTCAACCAGTGGGCGTGGCCCAGTTTGATATCAAATCCTCTGTATTCACAGCTTTGAAATCAGAGCAATTCTCTGGGTCGGATGCCGAGGATCCTAATCAGCACTTGTTCCAATTCTACGAGATATGTGGGACTACACACCCTGAGGGAGTAACCGATAGTGCAAAGAAAGCCCGGCTGTTCCCTTTCACTCTCACAGGGAGAGCCAAGGATTGGTTGAACACTCTCCCAGGAACAATCAACACTTGGAATGACCTTGAGAACAAGTTCCTGGAGAGGTTCTTCCCAATCTCTAAATTCATAAGGAAAAGAGCTGATATCTCCAATTTTACACAGGGAGAGTCCGAATCGTTGTATGATTCTTGGGAACGATTCAAACTGCTACTCAAGAAATGTCCTGGCCATGGCATAGAAGATTTCCTCCAATTACAGACCTTTTGCCATGGGCTGAGACCACAAACAAGAATGATGTTGGACGCCTCAGCTGGAGGATCCCTAGGTACCAAGACTTGGGAAGAAGCCAAGCAGTTGGTTGAAGACATGGCTTCCAATGAGTACAGGATCCAAAATGATAGGGGGGCTGACAAAAAGAAAGGCGTGCTGGAGCTTGATTCAAACAGCGCGGTGTTAGCCCAACAGAAACTAATGACCATGCAAATCGAGGCTCTCACTAAGCAATTAGCAACAGCATGTGAAGTAGGTTCCAAAACTCCAGCAACAGTACAAGCAGTGCAAGCAGGTGGGTGCAATTATTGTGGTAGGGAATCCCACGAAGGTGATTGTGCAGCTTATGGAGAAGCATTGGAACAGGCCAACTATATGGGAAACTTCCAAAGACAAGGCGGGAATCCATTTTCTAACACCTATAATCCAGGGTGGAAGAATCATCCCAATTTTTCTTGGAAGAATAACAGTGAAGGCACGAGTTCAAATCAACAACAGTCTCAGGCGCCTTCTCGGTTAGAGGATGCATTGACACAGTTTATGCAGATGACCAAAAATACCTTCCAAGCTCAAGAGCAGGTAATGAAAAACATGGAGAAAAACCATGAAGCATCAATGAAAAATTTGGAGGTACAGATTGGTCAGTTATCGAAGCAGCTTGCGGACACATCCAAAAGTGGTTTCCCTGCTAACACTGTGGACAACCCGAGAAATGATAATTGCAATGCCATCCATCTGAGAAGTGGTAAGGAGTTGGAACCGTCTGAAGTAACCAAGCCCAGGGAAAAGAAGGCAAATGAAGAGAGTGAGGGAGCGGGGAAAGACAACCCTCAAGTGGAACCCAAAGAAACTCCATCTTACATGAAACTGCCCTATCCTCAGGTAAGCAAGAAAAATCAGAAGGATGAGCAGTTCTCCAAGTTCATGGAGGTGTTCAGAAGCCTCCAGATCAATATACCTTTTGCTGACGCCCTAGAAAAGATGCCGGTCTATGCGAAGTTTATGAAACAGTTATTGACCAAAAAGAAAAGGTTGAAGGAGAACGAAACGGTAGCGTTAACAGAGGAGTGCAGTGCAATCATTCAAAACAAAATACCCCCTAAGCTGAAGGATCCAGGAAGCTTCACCATTCCTTGTGCAATTGGTGATGTCACTATAGAAAAGGCACTCTGTGACTTGGGGGCAAGCATAAACCTAATGCCCTTGGGAATGTGGAAAAAGCTTGGGGGAGGTGAAGTCAAGTCGACTCACATGACCTTGCAACTGGCTGATAGGTCAATAAGGTATCCGTATGGTATTGTGGAGGATGTCCTGGTAAAGGTGGGAAAATTCCTCTTCCCGGTAGATTTTGTGATTCTGCAGTTGGATGGTGACACTGAGGTCAAGAGTTCAATGGATGGGGAAAATGACATCCCTTTCATTTTGGGAAGACATTTCCTAGCCACCAGTAGAGCTGTCATAGATGTGGCAGACGGGACTGTGAAGCTGAGAGTGCAAGATGAAGAGGTGACCCTAAAAGTGATCAAGGCAGCAAGAAAGGAAGAGAAAAAGGAAGGGTGCTATAGTGTTGGGGAACCCCAGATAAAAGCCAAAAACAGAAGGCACATTCACTCGCCACCAGACAAGTCATCTAGCGAGTGGGTAGATCTAAAAGAAGTGGTGGGTGAGCCTAGCTGGAAATTCAATGGAGAAAAATTGGAAGGGGCTGTGAATGGGGCACTTGAAGAGCAAAAGGCTCCACCGGGGCCAATGTGAGATATCTTCTGAACCGTCAAGCTAGTGACGTTAAAGAAGCGCTGAGTGGGAGGCAACCCACTGAGGTACCAAGTCTTTAATTCAATTTCAATTCCAGTCTTTAATTAACATTATTTTGCTGTTAGCCTTAGGCATGAGAAGAAAAATTTTGTGTTCGGTCAAGTTCATGTCGCGAAAGGGAAGTAATTTCAAAGAAAAATGTTTCTGCCATTTCTCGCGTCGCGAACCTGTTCTGTCGCGTCGCGATTGGTTGAAAAATTGCCAAGGAAAAGGTTTCTGCCATTTCTCGCGTCGCGAAGAGAGACGCGTCGCGTCGCGATGCTTTAAAATTTTGGAAGCTGTAACGGTTCTGTGTAATCTCGCGACGCGATCCACACGGGCCGCGTCGCGATGGGAGCCTTTTTAGTGTAAAACTGAGCAGTCCGAACACAAAAACAAAAACTTTTTCAACTTCTCTATTTTCCCTCTTTAGTGCTCACTACGAATTCCCCTCCCCATTACGGTTTTTGATCACATTTGATTGTAAATTCTTGCTACCTTACACGAATTCCTCACCATCAACATCTCCAGGTATCAATCTTAACCTTATTCTTTAATTAGAGTATAATATTTTGAGTGTTTTTGATGGTTGTTGGGGTGATTTTTGGGTAGGAAATGTAAGGATTCGAAGTCAAATTAGAAGAGTAGGATTGTTCCCTATGATATGGTGTTGAATGATTGTTGCTTATTGCTAATGTGGGAGAGAGAATGATTGAATTGGGGGTAGAAATTAAGTGGATTTTGGGCATACACAAGGTGTTCGATAAAATGCTTGAATGAAATTTTTTGTGTAGCCAAGCTGTTTGTGAAAATGTCAAAGTGAATGTGCTTTAATTTTGTCAATGATCATTGAACCTTAGGGTAGTTGATTGGTGCTGAGAAGATGTTATTGTCTGTTTTTATTGGATTCGCTGCTGTGAGTGGGGCCCACACCAGGGACCCACCGAGAACTAACGATTGGTGCTGGATTCTTTTTGTTTTAATTTTTACAGGACATTACAGGTAAGCAGAAATGATGAAGAAAAGCAAAGCAGGCACCTCCAAGAAAAGGCGAGGGGAACCCGCAGTTGAGGTTGACAGATTCAGGTCCCCCGTACATGAGGAGAGGTACCACCAAGTGGTCAAGGGGAAAAAGATAAATCCAGAAAGGGCCTTCAACCTCAGCACAGGAGAATTCCCCATCATCACTTCCACTCTCCGGGAATTGGGTTGGCTCTCGCTCAACTCAATGATCAAACAAGCTAACCAAAGCCTGGTGAGAGAATTTTATGCAAATGCCTATGGGGATGAAGACAATAGAGTTTCAGTGGTGAGAGGAAGAGAGGTGTCCTACTCTCCTGATACCATCAACAGTCTCCTCGGGCTACCTACTACTGCTAATTGTGCCATGATGGATGCCTGGGACAGCAGGGGGGCGCACGATTATGAGGGTTTGCTGGGAGAGTTGTGTCGTCAAGGAGCGACGTGGGACAAACATCTTATCGGTCCGATTGGTCAAGACTTTCCCCGCCGCTTTTGCAATATGGCTCTGAAGGCAATTCCTAAGGCCTGGAACAGTTTCTTTAATCAGACTATCATTTCATGCTCCAACTCCACTGATGTCAAGACAAAGGTAGCCATGGGACTACAAGCTATCATGAGAGGCCAGAGGGTCAATCTGGGGAGAGCCATTTCAGCGAGTATTGCAGAGATTGCCAGATGTCCTAGGGCTAGATTGGGGCACTGTTCTATCATCCATGCTTTATGTAGACAGCAGGGCTGCCCAGAGTACCCAGATGATCTTCTAACCGACCCCAGGGAGGGTATCACAGCAGCATGGATCTTGAAGCAGCCCGAGGGGCCCATAGATGGAGCAGCACCACAGCAGCCAACACCTCCAGCACCACAGCAGCCAGCAGGCCCATCTTACCGGGAGCAGTTTCAGACCGACTCCTCTTTCCAGTATGACCTCCTCATGGCCAGCTGGTGCGGGTCGTCTCTGTCATTGCAGCAGCAGGGCATAGATACTTCACACCTGGCATCATACAGAGTCCACCGTGCTGCTGAGGAGTATATGGCCGAGAACAGAGCAGCCGCCGCTTCATCTTCATCAGTACCACATGCAGAGCAGCAGCAGGTCCCCCAGGATCCACTTCTTTCAGGGGATGAGTATTTGGAGGAGCACATTTCATTTCCTTGAGCAGGAGGCTCATTTATTTTTCTGTTTTACTCAGACATCTTTATTTTGCACTGTTGGTTGTATTTTGCCCTATTTTGGCTTTATTGCGCACTTTGGTCTGTACTTATTATTCTAACTTACTCTGTGATATTGGGGGCACCACTGCCCTATATTTTGTTTTTGTTTTGTTAAAGCAGCTTCAATAGTGATGACCTGTGGCATTTGGGGTCGCATGTTTGCATTTTCCTTTTGACACTCGCACTTCAAGTTTTATCATCAAGTAATAGCAGGGGTCATGACAAACGTTGCGGAAGTTCTTTATCATCTGTGAGCAGCATCTCTCAAGTCCCATCTCTATGATCCCAACTGTGAGTTTTGAGCCTAAACACGATCTTATATATATTGTGTGTATTCCTTGCCTGCATTAGTCTGCAGAACTTGACATTGTGCTTAATTGTTTTTTGCATTTGATTTTCATACACACTGAGGCATTTCTTTTGGCACCCCTGAGCCTTTCAAACCACACCTACTTAATGTTTATCCTCTGCTAGCCCCTCTGAGCCTATTGTTAAAAATTGTATGCTGTTTCTCTGACAATCATAGCCTAGTTAATTCTTAACTTGGAGTTAGGTAACAAAAGCTGTGAGAGTGGGGAAATTTTTAAGTTTGGGGTTGCTCGTGGAATAGCAACAAACTAAGTTTGGGGTGGTATACAAGAGAAGGAACAAGAAAAGAAAGAAAGAAAAAAAAAATACAGATATATATGTATATATATACATATAAAAAAAAAAGAGAAAAATAAATAAATAAATTCCTTCTCTTGTTTTGTTAAATGCTTTGGGAAAATGGGTGAGTATTGCGTGAAATTGACAAAAAGAGAGGTAGGCCTAACTCCAAGTGCAACCTACTTATCCAAATGTATCCACCCTTACCTAAGCCCCGCTATAACCCTTAAAGTCCTCAAAATGTGTGTATGCATTTCATTTGTATAGAATGATATAGAACTCTGTCAAGCCTATGAAACGATGATGCAGGTACTGTGAATTGAGTGAATACCCGAAACACCTCAAGAGTGAAACACTGGTGAGATGTGCGTACAGAGAAAACTTGAGAATGCTGCCTGCTTATGATTCAGTATTTCCAATCCATTTGTCCTGCCACTGCATTAGATTGATGATGATAGTTGATGTGCTGATGTGTTTAAGGTTGATGTATTATATGTAACAGCTAAATAGAAAAAAAACAGCCACAGTCTGAATTGATTGTTTGCTTGAGGACAAGCAAAAGTTTAAGTTTGGGGTTGTGTTGACTCTCAATCATATGATGTAAGTTAGGCATTTTTAAGACCAATTGTGCAGGGTTTTCATTGTATCACAGTCATTATCTGGGATTTAGTTCAGTTTTAGATAATTGTAGTAGGAAGTTCAATTGTAAGTAATTCCTTCACCTTTGGAGCTAAATGGGACTTGAAGACCTCTTAATTGGTTGTGGCATCTTTCGGCGAACCAGACACTTGCCCGGAAATGCAGCAAAATGGAGGAATTTTACAAGCCAGAACTTTCTGTTATTTTTCGCGTCGCGACCAGGAGGGTTCGCGACGCGACCTGG
Source organism: Astragalus membranaceus (assembly GCA_039519185.1). Classification (NCBI taxonomy): domain Eukaryota; kingdom Viridiplantae; phylum Streptophyta; class Magnoliopsida; order Fabales; family Fabaceae; genus Astragalus; species Astragalus membranaceus. Next base: position 53,869,404 of record CM076854.1, on the reverse strand, counting down.
AGCAGTTTTGCGAGGCCTGAAGCTTCTGTCTTTTGTCGCGACGCGACGGACACGGGCCGCGTCGCGATGGTGCGTGAAGACCTCTTAATTGGTTGTGGCATCTTGGTGTTTTCTTATCTCTTTCTATCTTGTTCTTAATTCTGACACCTGTTTCATTGAACCAGTGATACCTCTGTTTTTGGCGCCCAGTCACCAGGCGCCAACTCTGTGCATAGCCAGAGTTCTTGTTCCGCTGCAGAATCTTGCCTGTCATAGGGTATCAGGCGTCCTTGTGCCATAAGTGTCGAAGCATCACGCTGTCGAACTATGTTGCACGTTGTCGAACTGTGTTACACTGCACAAAATCCTTGTCGAATTCTGTTGTCTTGGCAACACTTGGCGCCCGATTAGAGGGATCTCTCTCAACACTTTACATATACAAAAATTCAGCTTCGGACGTATAAACTATTTATGCTACCGTTAATTAAGTTTTCAAAAGTCTAACTCATTCATTCATCCGAAAATTCAGTTTCCATAACAATTTGAAACTAAATTGAACATTCATAAAATTAGGCATATGGAGACTAAATTTCCGGATGTGTAATTGATTTACACTTCTTAAGAAGGTCTCTAATATAAATTTCTTGCAAAATAAATATACCCTTCTTGAGATGCTTAATTTGTAAACCAATAAAGTACCTTAGTTCACCCATTAGGCTCATTTCAAACCTAACTCTTCATAAATTTTCCAAAATCCTTGCAAAGATTTTCATTTGTTGCTCGAAAGATGATATCATCAACATAGATTTGAACAATCACTAATTCATCTTTGAGAGTTTTTTTTAAAGAGTTTGACATCAATTTCGCCTCTTCAGAAGTCATTATTGATCAAGAAAGTACTAAGCCTCTCATACCAAGCTCTAAGAGCTTGTTTGAGTCCATATAGGGCTTTAGTTATTTTGAAAACATGATTAGGGTGCTTCTGATCAATAAAGCCAAGAGGTTGGTGCACATACACTTCCTTATTTAAAAAAACCATTTAAGAAGACACTTTTGACATCCATTTGAAAGAGTTTGAAATCTTTATGAGCAGCATAAGCAAGAAGTATTTGTTGACTCTCAATCATATGATGTAAGTTAGGCATTTTTAAGACCAATTGTGCAGGGTTTTCATTGTATCACAGTCATTATCTGGGATTTAGTTCAGTTTTAGATAATTGTAGTAGGAAGTTCAATTGTAAGTAATTCCTTCACCTTTGGAGCTAAATGGGACTTGAAGACCTCTTAATTGGTTGTGGCATCTTTCGGCGAACCAGACACTTGCCCGGAAATGCAGCAAAATGGAGGAATTTTACAAGCCAGAACTTTCTGTCATTTTTCGCGTCGCGACCAGGAGGGTTCGCGACGCGACCTGGAGCAGTTTTGCGAGGCCTGAAGCTTCTGTCTTTTGTCGCGACGCGACGGACACGGGCCGCGTCGCGATGGTGCGTGAAAATTAGGGTTTTTAAAGCAGTTTCAGCAATTTTTGAAGGGACTTCGTTTTGGGATTTGGAGCCACACTTTGGAGCAGCTGGAGGGTGCGATTTTGGGGCCTTCTCACCACTTGGGAACAAGGGATTGAAGGTTCTAATGTCTTCCTTTATGTTTGTTTTCTATTTTATGTTGGTTTCCACTCTTAGGATGATTTGTAACTAATTTGCTTAGATTAGGGAGAGATGAATCTCCCAACCCTATCATGTGAACCATTGCTCTAGTCAATTCAGTTGTTATTCGATTTGCTTGTCTAATTACCTATGTTCTTAATGCTTTTCAATTACATATGATAATTGCGATGATCCAGGCTAGTGATTGCATAGGGATATGAATTAGTAGCTGGAAATTGGGTATTTAGGTCACATGCTAGTAATCATCATAGGAATATGTGGTAGCTTATGTGAATTCATTAAAATTCTTAATCTTAATGCGTTACCCTCTGGCACGACTCACCTAAGGAATTAGGGTAACTCTTAGGGTAATAGGGGTCTTGAGACAAGGAATTGCCCTTGACCTTAATTAGTGAATTGAATCTAGAAATTGAATAATTAACTTGAATTGGCTAAGGTTCATGTGATAGGCGAGGTGAGAGGATTCGATCCCTAGTCGTTTTTCTCGCATTATTAATTCACGTTTGTGTACCGTTACTCAAATTACCAAATCTCTACAATCTACGAATTTACAATTTTGCTATTGTTGTCAACGCGCAATCCCTGTGGAATCGACCGGTTCTTACCGATATTTTATTACTTGCGACGACATTTGGTACACTTGCCAAAGTCCTAACAAGTTTTTGGCGCCGTTGCCGGGGATTGTTGACTTTGTTGTCGACAAGGCAAACGAGTTGATTCTAGATTCTTAGTTTTTATTGTTTGTTTGTTACTTAATTTTGCTACTTGTTGGTTCCTTGAATTTGTTGACGTTTGCTTCAGTGTTTCAGAGATTTGTGCATGCGGAGCAAGGGTCCACAAGAACTCTTGTTTGACCCGGAAATTGAAAAACTAGCAAAGGCAAATCGAAGAAAAGCTAAGCTCGCCAAGCAGCAAGCAAGGGAATTGTCACAGGTACAGTCAACTTCTACCTCGGTACCGGAAGAATTTTCGAGTGAGGAGGAAGAGATGGCCGATCCTCCACCTCCACCCCGACGTACTCTAGGTGACTTCGGGCGAAGAAATCAAGGTGCCCAAGCATTAGCATTTCAACCAGTGGGCGTGGCCCAGTTTGATATCAAATCCTCTGTATTCACAGCTTTGAAATCAGAGCAATTCTCTGGGTCGGATGCCGAGGATCCTAATCAGCACTTGTTCCAATTCTACGAGATATGTGGGACTACACACCCTGAGGGAGTAACCGATAGTGCAAAGAAAGTCCGGCTGTTCCCTTTCACTCTCACAGGGAGAGCCAAGGATTGGTTGAACACTCTCCCAGGAACAATCAACACTTGGAATGACCTTGAGAACAAGTTCCTGGAGAGGTTCTTCCCAATCTCTAAATTCATAAGGAAAAGAGCTGATATCTCCAATTTTACACAGGGAGAGTCCGAATCGTTGTATGATTCTTGGGAACGATTCAAACTACTACTCAAGAAATGTCCTGGCCATGGCATAGAAGATTTCCTCCAATTACAGACCTTTTGCCATGGGCTGAGACCACAAACAAGAATGATGTTGGACGCCTCAGCTGGAGGATCCCTAGGTACCAAGACTTGGGAAGAAGCCAAGCAGTTGGTTGAAGACATGGCTTCCAATGAGTACAGGATCCAAAATGATAGGGGGGCTGACAAAAAGAAAGGCGTGCTGGAGCTTGATTCAAACAGCGCGGTGTTAGCCCAACAGAAACTAATGACCATGCAAATCGAGGCTCTCACTAAGCAATTAGCGGCAGCATGTGAAGTAGGTTCCAAAACTCCAGCAACAGTACAAGCAGTGCAAGCAGGTGGGTGCAATTATTGTGGTAGGGAATCCCACGAAGGTGATTGTGCAGCTTATGGAGAAGCATTGGAACAGGCCAACTATATGGGAAACTTCCAAAGACAAGGCGGGAATCCATTTTCTAACACCTATAATCCAGGGTGGAAGAATCATCCCAATTTTTCTTGGAAGAATAACAGTGAAGGCACGAGTTCAAATCAACAACAGTCTCAGGCGCCTTCTCGGTTAGAGGATGCATTGACACAGTTTATGCAGATGACCAAAAATACCTTCCAAGCTCAAGAGCAGGTAATGAAAAACATGGAGAAAAACCATGAAGCATCAATGAAAAATTTGGAGGTACAGATTGGTCAGTTATCGAAGCAGCTTGCGGACACATCCAAAAGTGGTTTCCCTGCTAACACTGTGGACAACCCGAGAAATGATAATTGCAATGCCATCCATCTGAGAAGTGGTAAGGAGTTGGAACCGTCTGAAGTAACCAAGCCCAGGGAAAAGAAGGCAAATGAAGAGAGTGAGGGAGCGGGGAAAGACAACCCTCAAGTGGAACCCAAAGAAACTCCATCTTACATGAAACTGCCCTATCCTCAGGTAAGCAAGAAAAATCAGAAGGATGAGCAGTTCTCCAAGTTCATGGAGGTGTTCAGAAGCCTCCAGATCAATATACCTTTTGCTGACGCCCTAGAAAAGATGCCGGTCTATGCGAAGTTTATGAAACAGTTATTGACCAAAAAGAAAAGGTTGAAGGAGAACGAAACGGTAGCGTTAACAGAGGAGTGCAGTGCTATCATTCAAAACAAAATACCCCCTAAGCTGAAGGATCCAGGAAGCTTCACCATTCCTTGTGCAATTGGTGATGTCACTATAGAAAAGGCACTCTATGACTTGGGGGCAAGCATAAACCTAATGCCCTTGGGAATGTGGAAAAAGCTTGGGGGAGGTGAAGTCAAGTCGACTCACATGACCTTGCAATTGGCTGATAGGTCAATAAGGTATCCGTATGGTATTGTGGAGGATGTCCTGGTAAAGGTGGGAAAATTCCTCTTCCCGGTAGATTTTGTGATTCTGCAGTTGGATGGTGACACTGAGGTCAAGAGTTCAATGGATGGGGAAAATGACATCCCTTTCATTTTGGGAAGACATTTCCTAGCCACCAGTAGAGCTGTCATAGATGTGGCAGACGGGACTGTGAAGCTGAGAGTGCAAGATGAAGAGGTGACCCTAAAAGTGATCAAGGCAGCAAGAAAGGAAGAGAAAAAGGAAGGGTGCTATAGTGTTGAGGAACCCCAGATAAAAGCCAAAAACAGAAGGCACATTCACTCGCCACCAGACAAGTCATCTAGCGAGTGGGTAGATCTAAAAGAAGTGGTGGGTGAGCCTAGCTGGAAATTCAATGGAGAAAAATTGGAAGGGGCTGTGAATGGGGCACTTGAAGAGCAAAAGGCTCCACCGGGGCCAATGTGAGATATCTTCTGAACCGTCAAGCTAGTGACGTTAAAGAAGCGCTGAGTGGGAGGCAACCCACTGAGGTACCAAGTCTTTAATTCAATTTCAATTCCAGTCTTTAATTAACATTATTTTGCTGTTAGCCTTAGGCATGAGAAGAAAAATTTTGTGTTCGGTCAAGTTCATGTCGCGAAAGGGAAGTAATTTCAAAGAAAAATGTTTCTGCCATTTCTCGCGTCGCGAACCTGTTCTGTCGCGTCGCGATTGGTTGAAAAATTGCCAAGGAAAAGGTTTCTGCCATTTCTCGCGTCGCGAAGAGAGACGCGTCGCGTCGCGATGCTTTAAAATTTTGGAAGCTGTAACGGTTCTGTGTAATCTCGCGACGCGATCCACACGGGCCGCGTCGCGATGGGAGCCTTTTTAGTGTAAAACTGAGCAGTCCGAACACAAAAACAAAAACTTTTTCAACTTCTCTATTTTCCCTCTTTAGTGCTCACTACGAATTCCCCTCCCCATTACGGTTTTTGATCACATTTGATTGTAAATTCTTGCTACCTTACACGAATTCCTCACCATCAACATCTCCAGGTATCAATCTTAACCTTATTCTTTAATTAGAGTATAATATTTTGAGTGTTTTTGATGGTTGTTGGGGTGATTTTTGGGTAGGAAATGTAAGGATTCGAAGTCAAATTAGAAGAGTAGGATTGTTCCCTATGATATGGTGTTGAATGATTGTTGCTTATTGCTAATGTGGGAGAGAGAATGATTGAATTGGGGGTAGAAATTAAGTGGATTTTGGGCATACACAAGGTGTTCGATAAAATGCTTGAATGAAATTTTTTGTGTAGCCAAGCTGTTTGTGAAAATGTCAAAGTGAATGTGCTTTAATTTTGTCAATGATCATTGAACCTTAGGGTAGTTGATTGGTGCTGAGAAGATGTTATTGTCTGTTTTTATTGGATTCGCTGCTGTGAGTGGGGCCCACACCAGGGACCCACCGAGAACTAACGATTGGTGCTGGATTCTTTTTGTTTTAATTTTTACAGGACATTACAGGTAAGCAGAAATGATGAAGAAAAGCAAAGCAGGCACCTCCAAGAAAAGGCGAGGGGAACCCGCAGTTGAGGTTGACAGATTCAGGTCCCCCGTACATGAGGAGAGGTACCACCAAGTGGTCAAGGGGAAAAAGATAAATCCAGAAAGGGCCTTCAACCTCAGCACAGGAGAATTCCCCATCATCACTTCCACTCTCCGGGAATTGGGTTGGCTCTCGCTCAACTCAATGATCAAACAAGCTAACCAAAGCCTGGTGAGAGAATTTTATGCAAATGCCTATGGGGATGAAGACAATAGAGTTTCAGTGGTGAGAGGAAGAGAGGTGTCCTACTCTCCTGATACCATCAACAGTCTCCTCGGGCTACCTACTACTGCTAATTGTGCCATGATGGATGCCTGGGACAGCAGGGGGGCGCACGATTATGAGGGTTTGCTGGGAGAGTTGTGTCGTCAAGGAGCGACGTGGGACAAACATCTTATCGGTCCGATTGGTCAAGACTTTCCCCGCCGCTTTTGCAATATGGCTCTGAAGGCAATTCCTAAGGCCTGGAACAATTTCTTTAATCAGACTATCATTTCATGCTCCAACTCCACTGATGTCAAGACAAAGGTAGCCATGGGACTACAAGCTATCATGAGAGGCCAGAGGGTCAATCTGGGGAAAGCCATTTCAGCGAGTATTGCAGAGATTGCCAGATGTCCTAGGGCTAGATTGGGGCACTGTTCTATCATCCATGCTTTATGTAGACAGCAGGGCTGCCCAGAGTACCCAGATGATCTTCTAACCGACCCCAGGGAGGGTATCACAGCAGCATGGATCTTGAAGCAGCCCGAGGGGCCCATAGATGGAGCAGCACCACAGCAGCCAACACCTCCAGCACCACAGCAGCCAGCAGGCCCATCTTACCGGGAGCAGTTTCAGACCGACTCCTCTTTCCAGTATGACCTCCTCATGGCCAGCTGGTGCGGGTCGTCTCTGTCATTGCAGCAGCAGGGCATAGATACTTCACACCTGGCATCATACAGAGTCCACCGTGCTGCTGAGGAGTATATGGCCGAGAACAGAGCAGCCGCCGCTTCATCTTCATCAGTACCACATGCAGAGCAGCAGCAGGTCCCCCAGGATCCAATTCTTTCAGGGGATGAGTATTTGGAGGAGCACATTTCATTTCCTTGAGCAGGAGGCTCATTTATTTTTCTGTTTTACTCAGACATCTTTATTTTGCACTGTTGGTTGTATTTTGCCCTATTTTGGCTTTATTGCGCACTTTGGTCTGTACTTATTATTCTAACTTACTCTGTGATATTGGGGGCACCACTGCCCTATATTTTGTTTTTGTTTTGTTAAAGCAGCTTCAATAGTGATGACCTGTGGCATTTGGGGTCGCATGTTTGCATTTTCCTTTTGACACTCGCACTTCAAGTTTTATCATCAAGTAATAGCAGGGGTCATGACAAACGTTGCGGAAGTTCTTTATCATCTGTGAGAAGCATCTCTCAAGTCCCATCTCTATGATCCCAACTGTGAGTTTTGAGCCTAAACACGATCTTATATATATTGTGTGTATTCCTTGCCTGCATTAGTCTGCAGAACTTGACATTGTGCTTAATTGTTTTTTGCATTTGATTTTCATACACACTGAGGCATTTCTTTTGGCACCCCTGAGCCTTTCAAACCACACCTACTTAATGTTTATCCTCTGCTAGCCCCTCTGAGCCTATTGTTAAAAATTGTATGCTGTTTCTCTGACAATCATAGCCTAGTTAATTCTTAACTTGGAGTTAGGTAACAAAAGCTGTGAGAGTGGGGAAATTTTTAAGTTTGGGGTTGCTCGTGGAATAGCAACAAACTAAGTTTGGGGTGGTATACAAGAGAAGGAACAAGAAAAGAAAGAAAGAAAAAAAATACAGATATATATGTATATATATACATATAAAAAAAAAAGAGAAAAATAAATAAATAAATTCCTTCTCTTGTTTTGTTAAATGCTTTGGGAAAATGGGTGAGTATTGCGTGAAATTGACAAAAAGAGAGGTAGGCCTAACTCCAAGTGCAACCTACTTATCCAAATGTATCCACCCTTACCTAAGCCCCGCTATAACCCTTAAAGTCCTCAAAATGTGTGTATGCATTTCATTTGTATAGAATGATATAGAACTCTGTCAAGCCTATGAAACGATGATGCAGGTACTGTGAATTGAGTGAATACCCGAAACACCTCAAGAGTGAAACACTGGTGAGATGTGCGTACAGAGAAAACTTGAGAATGCTGCCTGCTTATGATTCAGTATTTCCAATCCATTTGTCCTGCCACTGCATTAGATTGATGATGATAGTTGATGTGCTGATGTGTTTAAGGTTGATGTATTATATGTAACAGCTAAATAGAAAAAAAACAGCCACAGTCTGAATTGATTGTTTGCTTGAGGACAAGCAAAAGTTTAAGTTTGGGGTTGTGTTGACTCTCAATCATATGATGTAAGTTAGGCATTTTTAAGACCAATTGTGCAGGGTTTTCATTGTATCACAGTCATTATCTGGGATTTAGTTCAGTTTTAGATAATTGTAGTAGGAAGTTCAATTGTAAGTAATTCCTTCACCTTTGGAGCTAAATGGGACTTGAAGACCTCTTAATTGGTTGTGGCATCTTTCGGCGAACCAGACACTTGCCCGGAAATGCAGCAAAATGGAGGAATTTTACAAGCCAGAACTTTCTGTTATTTTTCGCGTCGCGACCAGGAGGGTTCGCGACGCGACCTGGAGCAGTTTTGCGAGGCCTGAAGCTTCTGTCTTTTGTCGCGACGCGACGGACACGGGCCGCGTCGCGATGGTGCGTGAAGACCTCTTAATTGGTTGTGGCATCTTGGTGTTTTCTTATCTCTTTCTATCTTGTTCTTAATTCTGACACCTGTTTCATTGAACCAGTGATACCTCTGTTTTTGGCGCCCAGTCACCAGGCGCCAACTCTGTGCATAGCCAGAGTTCTTGTTCCGCTGCAGAATCTTGCCTGTCATAGGGTATCAGGCGTCCTTGTGCCATAAGTGTCGAAGCATCACGCTGTCGAACTATGTTGCACGTTGTCGAACTGTGTTACACTGCACAAAATCCTTGTCGAATTCTGTTGTCTTGGCAACACTTGGCGCCCGATTAGAGGGATCTCTCTCAACACTTTACATATACAAAAATTCAGCTTCGGACGTATAAACTATTTATGCTACCGTTAATTAAGTTTTCAAAAGTCTAACTCATTCATTCATCCGAAAATTCAGTTTCCATAACAATTTGAAACTAAATTGAACATTCATAAAATTAGGCATATGGAGACTAAATTTCCGGATGTGTAATTGATTTACACTTCTTAAGAAGGTCTCTAATATAAATTTCTTGCAAAATAAATATACCCTTCTTGAGATGCTTAATTTGTAAACCAATAAAGTACCTTAGTTCACCCATTAGGCTCATTTCAAACCTAACTCTTCATAAATTTTCCAAAATCCTTGCAAAGATTTTCATTTGTTGCTCGAAAGATGATATCATCAACATAGATTTGAACAATCACTAATTCATCTTTGAGAGTTTTTTTTAAAGAGTTTGACATCAATTTCGCCTCTTCAGAAGTCATTATTGATCAAGAAAGTACTAAGCCTCTCATACCAAGCTCTAAGAGCTTGTTTGAGTCCATATAGGGCTTTAGTTATTTTGAAAACATGATTAGGGTGCTTCTGATCAATAAAGCCAAGAGGTTGGTGCACATACACTTCCTTATTTAAAAAAACCATTTAAGAAGACACTTTTGACATCCATTTGAAAGAGTTTGAAATCTTTATGAGCAGCATAAGCAAGAAGTATTTGTTGACTCTCAATCATATGATGTAAGTTAGGCATTTTTAAGACCAATTGTGCAGGGTTTTCATTGTATCACAGTCATTATCTGGGATTTAGTTCAGTTTTAGATAATTGTAGTAGGAAGTTCAATTGTAAGTAATTCCTTCACCTTTGGAGCTAAATGGGACTTGAAGACCTCTTAATTGGTTGTGGCATCTTTCGGCGAACCAGACACTTGCCCGGAAATGCAGCAAAATGGAGGAATTTTACAAGCCAGAACTTTCTGTTATTTTTCGCGTCGCGACCAGGAGGGTTCGCGACGCGACCTGGAGCAGTTTTGCGAGGCCTGAAGCTTCTGTCTTTTGTCGCGACGCGACGGACACGGGCCGCGTCGCGATGGTGCGTGAAAATTAGGGTTTTTAAAGCAGTTTCAGCAATTTTTGAAGGGACTTCGTTTTGGGATTTGGAGCCACACTTTGGAGCAGCTGGAGGGTGCGATTTTGGGGCCTTCTCACCACTTGGGAACAAGGGATTGAAGGTTCTAATGTCTTCCTTTATGTTTGTTTTCTATTTTATGTTGGTTTCCACTCTTAGGATGATTTGTAACTAATTTGCTTAGATTAGGGAGAGATGAATCTCCCAACCCTATCATGTGAACCATTGCTCTAGTCAATTCAGTTGTTATTCGATTTGCTTGTCTAATTACCTATGTTCTTAATGCTTTTCAATTACATATGATAATTGCGATGATCCAGGCTAGTGATTGCATAGGGATATGAATTAGTAGCTGGAAATTGGGTATTTAGGTCACATGCTAGTAATCATCATAGGAATATGTGGTAGCTTATGTGAATTCATTAAAATTCTTAATCTTAATGCGTTACCCTCTGGCACGACTCACCTAAGGAATTAGGGTAACTCTTAGGGTAATAGGGGTCTTGAGACAAGGAATTGCCCTTGACCTTAATTAGTGAATTGAATCTAGAAATTGAATAATTAACTTGAATTGGCTAAGGTTCATGTGATAGGCGAGGTGAGAGGATTCGATCCCTAGTCGTTTTTCTCGCATTATTAATTCACGTTTGTGTACTGTTACTCAAATTACCAAATCTCTACAATCTACGAATTTACAATTTTGCTATTGTTGTCAACGCGCAATCCCTGTGGAATCGACCGGTTCTTACCGATATTTTATTACTTGCGACGACATTTGGTACACTTGCCAAAGTCCTAACAAGTTTTTGGCGCCACCTTTGGAATCGATCCCTAGCTTTTATTTTTATTAAATTAAATTATATGCCACCTAAGCAAAAATAAAAATGACATGCCACCTAATCAAATAATGAGTCAGCACGCCACATAAGCACTGTTAACAAAGTTGGATGGAGGTTGACGGAAAATGATTTATGTGTCAAAAATTTGAAAGATAAAGGACTTATTTGGGACAAAAAAACCATAAAGGACTAATTCGTTACTTTAAATAAAGATAAGGGACCCCGGGAGCACTTTAGCCATTCTTTTAAGATAGCTAAGACAATGTTTCAAAGAATTTGAATTAAATATTTTATTGTAATTTTTAAGTGAGTCAAAGAATTAATTGTAGTTGGGCTAGTAAGTGTGTGAGAGTTGGGTTTTAGTTGCATTTGGGCTAGTAAGTTAGTAAGGAAAGTTGTAAGTCAATAAGTCTTAGTGTTACTTGCGGTTTGGTTTGGTTTGGTTCGGTTTCTGTAATCAAAACCGCGAACCGAACCAAACTGCGCGGTGCAATGAAAAAAAGAACCGAACTAAACCAATAAGAAGCGGTTTTTTGCGGTTTTCGGTTTGGTTTGGTTCGGTTTGCGGTTTTCTATTGGTTTGGTTCGGTTTTGAACACCCCTAATCACAAGCACCCTGGATGGGTGTCCGTCGACCGCTGTCCCTGAAAGCCCGCGCTGGGGACTGATAGAACATCAGCTGCTGTACTATGACCTCCGGAGATGGACGTGGGCCCGAAATAGTTGGATCAGGAATGTGCTGGACATATCCAAACTGCCAACGGACCCTGTCTGGTATATAAGGCACCGCCACATCCCCCCACAGCAGCCAACCTCTGAATAATGAAATGTTGTGAAACCGGAGGTACTGTCTGTGGTCGTCCCAGGGGCTCCATATGACCTGCTCCCTCTGCAAGTCATCCAACAGCTGCCGAAACTCCGGAAGCTTGATACTATCCAACTTCTTGTTCGCCCACCTGCTGCAACATGGAAGTTCACTGGCACCGAAGTCTTTCGGCACCACGATGGTGGGGAAATACTCATATATCCAGCACTAAAATAATAAAAAAAAAGTAATTATATAAATAAAAGTAATTAAAAAGAAATAAAAATAATTAATTAATTAGTTACCTGCAGCAGATAAGCGTATCCGCCAATCTGCGACGTCTCCCAGTAACAAGCATCATTCAGCTGCTCGTAGAGAATAGCTAGAGCAGCTGGACCCCAAGCCCACTGGCCACACAGGGCAAAGTCCGAAATAAGAGTCACCCACTTGACAGGGACAGATGTGTGACTCATGTCGGCAAAAATGGTGCTGCCCAATAAGTGTAGCAGATAGCACCGTGCCGCCTGATCAAGATGGCCGCGCTCCATGTTCTGTGTGTATACGGCCATCAAGCAGGCTGTGTGGTCAATGCCCAGCAGGTCAACTCCAGCCCGAATAGCATCGGCAGTGTCAAAATGTGGCCGATGCGCCAACGGTGTGCCAGTGAGCGGCAAGTGGAGCAACGCGGACACGTCGTCCAACGTCACTATCATCTCCCCCACGGCATGTGGAATGAGCTGGTCTCAGAATGCCACCTCTCCACAAAAGCTGATATGAGCTCGTGGTTGATGTTGCCGAGAGGTGTGATGTCCAGCTCAAATAGATGGGCCTGCTGCAACCATCCTGCTATATGTGGGTGGTGTTGCTGAGGCCTCATCTTCAGTATCTTCCCCCATGAGAAGCAACTTTAATCTTACCCCGGTCCTGTAAAAAAAATAAAAGTAATTAATAAATTATTAAAAGTAATTAATTGTTAAAAAATAAACAAATTATTAAAAGTATTACATGTCCCGTCTGTAGTAGTCTCTAGACGCAGTGGACATGCAACCGGTGTAACAAAACCTGCTCAGCAGCCTCATCATCATGCTGAGCAACCCCAGCCTCAGCCGGGTCATCTACATGCATGGCGTCTGGCTCAGCCTCCTGCTGCTCTCGCTCTCGGACTCGTCTCTGACGCTCAGACGTGTGTCCGGGCTGTCTAGTCCTCAATCGGAACCTACTCCTACTGCCAGAAGGACTCTGCTCATCTCCTCCCGCTCCTGAATGCTCGCCTCGCTCTATGTTTCCTGTTCTCGTTGCCACTGAAAAAGCAAAAAAAAAAATTAATTAAAACAAAATTTCAAAAATAAATAAAACAATCCGAAAATACCATTTTTTGAGGTATTTCCGGAAGGTTAAATTCCAGGGAATTCCGGAAATACCTCTTTTAGCCAATTTAACCTTCCGGAAATACCTAAAAAAAAGGTATTTTCGGAAATCTTTCGGGAAATACGTCTATTTCCGGGATGTTTTGGGAAAAAAACTTACTTTTTTCAGAAATATGATGGAATGAGGAATGATTTTGTCTTTTAACAACTTTTTAGGGGTATTTTGGTCCGTTTGGTGAATTTGGGGGGTATGGGGTACAATGGGGGTACCAAAAAAACAGCCTATTAATGTTTGCAATGTGATAATATGGGTGACTCGCTTTATTGTACTTTTAGTGTCCTGGTACATCTTATAGTTTTACATAACCATTAAAATTTAAATTACTTTTTCTCAAACTGCTAGTTTCCTGAATGGAAATTTGTGTACTCGCCACAGATCAGTGAAGGAAGTGCAAATGGCAGCGAGAGGAAGTGCAAATGCCTTCTAGTTTTTGATGTGAAATGAGAGTAAATTTGATATGCCCATGTGTTTAGGAAGTTAAAATGGACTGTTCACAGTTTCAGCACTATATTATTGAAGTTGTTAACTAAAGACTTTTGTGTTTGAAAATTGTTACAAGTATGGAATCTCATGATGTTATGTTATAAACATGGAATGCAGGCAAATGGACCAGGAGACAGAGTTCCATTAGGGAGGAGAGATGGGCTGGTTTCAAATATTCCACTTTATATGTCAGATGTTGCTGATTCAATTCAACTATTCAAGCACTCAAGACCAAGGATTGGGATGTCATGTGAACCTTGATTGGAAGTTGGAGTTGCAGCCAACGATTGGGATTCAGATATTCCTCTTAATGTTAGTGTGAACATTGATTGGGAACCTTTCAAATATATATTCCTCTAAATTTTTGCTTACATTGCTTCAAACCGTGTATAGGCTGTTAAGAAAGGAGTTTTGCTACTGCTAATTGTTTTAATCTATTGCTGGTTCTGTAAGAGATTCTTGGTTGTTATCCTAATAGCTATTGTGTTACATTGGAGTAGGCTGCTTGAATGTTACTTGCTACTGGTAGTGGTTTGAGAATAATGCTAAAAAAATAAAAATTACATTTAGCGTGGGCCAAACCGACGATAAAATGTGAACTGGACGTTAGGTAGCATCGGCCGGGACGACACTAGCTTTAGTGTGGGCTGTTTTTATGCTGCCAACTAGCGTCGGCCTTTGGCCCACGCTACATAGCGTCGACTACAAAACGACCCACGCAACCCGTTGCGACGAGCCATTTAGCTTCGGCCTCGAACCCACGCATGGCCGATGCTAACCTCTCCTCTAGCCCATGCTACAAGCGAAAATTCTTGTAGTAGTTAATTATGATTCTTAGTTTAGTCACCTGCTAAACTAATTATTGATTTATGAATGTTTGTGAATATTGATTAATGATAGCATATTAGTTAGAGTAATTTCCTTAATTTGGTTAGAGGGTAGAACTAAGGAAGAGCCAAATGAAATAGGAGTTAGGGACCTTATTCGAAATACTTAGACTCAAGTGATCATTTGCAATTAAAGAAATTGCCAAACAACCCCAATAGTTGCACCATAGCATGCATCCACTAAAGTTCCTATCCCATACACCCTTACACAATTTTAATAAACGAAACTAGCTGAAAGCATTTCAGGAAGAAGGAAATAAAATCAGAACTAGAGAGAGGAAAGAAAATAAAAGAAAAGGGAGAGAGTAGAGAGAAATCGTGAGAGAAGAATAGAAGAGAGGGAGTGAATGTTCAGTCCTAACTCCTAAAACCCTCAAGTCTTCTTCACCATCAAGCTGCTACACTTTCCCTAGACCACTCAATCATCATCTACCTAGTTTCATTGAAAACTCAGAATCCAAACCCATATTAAAAACCCCAAAACAGTGGCTCCCACCCAATTTCTTGAGGATAGAAGATGACTTTGCATGTCTAAGTTAGGAGCTGAATGAGAAGCTTGAAGTTCCTAGGAAGCTAGAGGAACCTTAGAGCTAGTGGATTGAAGCTTGGGAATGGATGTTTGGGCTCCATTTTCATGGACCAAAGGACAAGATAAATATTGAGTTGCTGGAAATTTCTGCAAACCAAGTGTTTGAGGCGAGTTCTTTTATTAAGTTGGTGATTTGTTAGAAAGGGCAACCAATAAGTCCCTAGGTATTTGTTACGGTTTGATTCTAGTTTATATGCATGTTGAAATGAACTTGTTTGATTGAATATTATATTGGATGATTTTTTATATTGATTGTGGTTTTAAGACATGATTTCCATGAAAATATGCATAAAACAAGTTTTTGCAGAAAACCTTATAGCATAAGTTCAGTGTTTTACTTGTAACTATTTCTATAGAAGTCTTTTCAGAATAATTTTTGTTTTGTTAGAAACTAGACAAAATTCTCTTCATTTTAGGCACTTGTTTGGATGGTTTTGAGTGAGTATGATTAGAGAAATTATAGTTACAAGTTGAGGTACAAATCTGGAAAAAGTGTAGATATAGGTTCAGTGTTTTTCTTCTAACGTCTTCTATAGAACTTCTTTTTAAATGATTTTTGTTCCATTGAAAACTAGACTCGTTTTGCTTCAATTTGAGCACAATCTTCATGATATTTGACTGATTTTTCATGTCTCAAAATATGTTACAAATTGGATTACTAAAACTTTCCTGTTTTGGGGACTGTCAGAATTGTTTTCTTAAACTGTACCTGCTGGGTCATTACCATGTGAAATAAAAATTATTTTCATAAACTAGACACTTTAAGCTTTTCAAAGAGGGGTCGTTTGCTAAATTTCGATATTGTTTGATATGTTAATTGTTCGGTACCGTATCTCCGGCTAGGTATCCGGTCTTGGATAAGTAGTCCGGTCCGAGATAGTTGGTACGTATGTCCTTGGTCGTCCGAGTTGGTGCTCCGGTCCGAGGTGGGGTGGTACCTGCACTCAAGTCAGTGAGTGAGTCAATTACAAGTGAAAGTATGTGAGAGATGAGTACCATTAATGTGAGCAATCAATGCTTATTTATAGGTATCTGGAGTGGAGGAGGACTGTTGGATCTAGGTCTGCAATCTCCACCGTTGGATGAATTGGGTCCTTTGTTATTGGGCCTTTTTGGTGGATTGGCCATTGAGGCCCAATCCATAACAGTAGCCCCCCAATTCGGGTCGCCTTAAGGCGAGCTAGACTTGTCGTATAGAGATCGCGTCGGGCCCAAACTCCGAGGTGAGAGACTTACGGTATACCGGGACGATCTGAGGGACTCAGGTCGCGTCGAGTGACTCGAGGCTGTCCGTTTCTGAGAGATTCCAGTCACGGCGGGGTCAAGAGACCGGGGTGAGCCGAGGGAAACGAAGCGATCCGGTCATAGCTGTGCCTTGATTTCTGTGCCAGCTAGCAACGTCATTGATGGGACGCGTCGTTCGAGGATGATTAGGGTAATGATGGCGCTTGGAACGACGCGCCTGCCTAGTGGCTAGCTTTGGAAAACGTGGCCTAGGCCCAGGCCCATCTGTGGCCTTCTTGCTCCCTATAAATAGAAGGGGGGATCCCCCTTATTTTGGACTGTTTTTCTGCGAATTGCTCTGCTTCCGATCTTAAAGTCGTTCCGGAGCTTATTTCGCCTTTCAGAGTTGTGCTGAGTCTCGGTGAGACCTTTGCTAAGTGTTCGACGAGTTTCCTTTTTCACAAGGTTAGTTTCCTCCTTTTCTTTATTGCTTTCGGCTTTAGATCACGGCCGGGTTCTCTCAGAACCCGTATTTATAGATACAGAGTGGGGGTCGTCAGGTCGGGTTCCGACTTGGTTGTGGACCCACTGTTTACGTATCAACCTGACTCGTCAAGCCCCCATTTCTGCAGGATCGATCTGGCGAGGACAAAACAAACCCGTCGGGTTGCTGACTCAGATCGCCCTAATCTCGCAAAAACAATGGCTTCCGGTATTGGAGAGTCGACAGAAATTTGTGCTAGTCCCCCCGGGTCGGTTGTTCCCGAGGTTCAAGACGACTTGGGCTCTGCTCCCTGTAACACCCCTTTTCTACCCCTTAATTTACGCGTCATTTTATCAGAGTAATTTGTTTTCACAAAAATTAATTTGAATGAATAGAAAAGAAGTGCCACATCGTCATAAATAAAACTCGTCATTTTCACTCGTCAAGGTTTTTGCATCATTCGTCCTAAAATTTAAACTTCGAAGATTTCGTCACAGCGGAATAAAAATAGCAACTCGCCAAAATCCCTCAGACACGTCTCAAAACATCAATAAAATCATTAAACAGCCAGTTAAATAATTCACCAAACTTCACCCACGCCCCCTAGGTGTTACAGTATCAGAGAGCGACTCAAAACATCCCAACAGCTATCAAGGAAGGCAGCATGACCTTCACTCGCGGATACCTGCAGCGTTGCCACAGTAGAGCAACATTCCAAGCAGAAAGGGTGAGCTCAATTCAATCCATATAATAAATCACATGATAAGCAGTAAGTCAAATCACAGCACTAGAGTAAACACATCACAAATCATCAATCACGTCATTACAACGACTCGTAGAGTAAACACGTCACAAATCATCAATCACGTCATTACAACAATTCATCACTATGTCATGCGACTATATGAAATGCAACCCACTCGCGGGCATATGCATGATGGTACCATACTCGTCACTGCCACTATGGGCGAACATCGTCACTGCCACTATGGGCGAACATCGTCACTGCCACTATGGGCGAACATCCTCACTGCCACTATGGGCGAAATGCACATGCTATGAGACACTATGGACACATGTGCAACCACAAATCATCATAATCACAACATCATCAAAATGTGGGCCACTAAGGGCAACAACGTCATTTAATTAGCCACTAAGGGCATCCTCGTCATAATCATCACAAGCACATCATCATCAAAAATATTGGCCACTAAGGGCACCATCGTCATAATCATCCATAATCACATCTTCATCAAAAGTATTGGCCACTAAGGGCAAAAGCGTAATTTAACTAACCACTAAGGGCATCATCGTCATAATCATCCACTTTGACACTAAATCGTTAAAACGGTTGGCTGTGCGCAAAAAAAGAATTTTTAAAGAACTCAACATGGCTTTACAACGTCCTGGGAGGACCACCGGGGACAGCCTCTTGGGCGCCCAGAAAACACCAGCAAATAATAAGTTTTTATTTTAAAAATATGACACACACGTAGACGACCGAAAAAGCTTCCCAACGCTTTTTGAAACGTTTAAAACGGATGCCCGAGTCAAAAGATATAGCGAAAACAGTTTTATTAAAAATTGGGAACATCCTGGAAATGGCGCCCAGGCACTGGGCGCCTAAGGCACAACATCAGGCATCGCAGGCAACGCAGGGAACACACACACGGGCGCCATGCGCCCAGGACAGCAACACGCGCACTGGCGCGCCACACACAGGGAACACGGCGCCCATGCACAGGGCGCCAAGAACAGAACGCACACAGTTTGATTTCCAGACATCTGACCCAACTTTGGAGACTCATAACTTGAGCTACACAACTCCAAATCGAACGAAACCAGTGCCAAAACGACCGGCTTTAAGTCTATTTTCAAAAACAATCAGCCACATAATTTTTGGATCAACAAAACAATACCAGTTTTAGAAAAACCGAACAGTGTCCAGAATGCACACATATGGCGCCCAAGGCGCCTAGGGGTTACAAAATCTTATTTCTCATCAATTAAATTACTAATTCAACACCAAAATTCAATTACCAATATGAACATCAAATTACCACGGTCATCTCCAATTATCATCAATCACAATACCATCAAAACATTAATCAAACACGTGATATGCAATTCACCCTTTTAACAATTAGAACATCGCTCTTGCAATTTTAATCATAGAATTCACAATCCAAATCATCATGATCATCACATACATTCATAAATCAAACATGAAATCACACACATATCAAGGACATGGATAGATCTAGGCAATCTTCAACTTACAACCTATCATGAATATCTATTATATAGAAAGATAGAACTCCCCTAACCTCTTAAACGTATGCTCCTTAGACACCCACAAGGTCTTCTTCTTTCCTCTTTGCAAGTCGAACCCTTCTCCTTCTTTTTCCTTGAAGCCTTGCGAAATCTTCTTCTCCTCTCTCTTCTCCAACGGCGCCCTCACTCTCTCTATTCTCTTCTCTCAATTTCGCACCTTTCTTTTCTTTTGCACAAAATGAGCCAAAACCCCAAAATTCTAGTTTATATATGCGCCTAGGTTGTCGGGCTTGGATTGCGGGCTTTCCCCGCAGCTTAAGCCCAACTAATTCGCAGCACCACTTCCTAATACCATGCCACCCCCTAATTTAATTAAACATCCTATAATTAATTTAATAATTATTAAATAATAATTATATTATTATTTCTACCACCCAATTTCATTTAATTAATTAACTAAATTATTCTATTATTTTTGGGGTGTTACAACTCTCCCCCACTTAAAGGAATTTCGTCCTCGAAATTTTCTACCGACGCGAACACCCTCACACTACCCAAATAACGTCGCCTCAACGCTTAGCGACTAAACCTGCTGCGCTACTCTGATAAACCGACTTGCATTCTACTTCACTCATCTACCCTTAAGGATAACGAAAAATATCACTCATCACAGCATCACCACGAAGTTCACAGAGTGCATAATAATTGCAAAAACAAGCCACATAATAGGCAACACCAAAATTATCTTTTCCACTCAGGTGACATCAACAACAACAAAACCACAACATCGGCCATAGGCCTACAACACACAATTCGCCAAAGCATTTTCGGGCCATTCGGCGGTACCCTCAACAAAACAACCTAGCTTGGGCCATTCGGCGGTACCCAAGACAACACATAAACATCAACATAATTAATATCAATACAATCAACCACGTCATCATCATCAACGAGCAACCACAAAGCAATAACAAAACAACAGTACTAATCGCAACGGGGAATTATCATTCCGAGAATCAACTATTGACCCAACAGTCAATAAGCATCACAATAATGACCAACCTGCACAACAGCAACCATACACAACAACAACAACAGTGGGGCACTAAGCCACCGGGGGCAGCCACACGGGCGCCCAACTACCAACAACCACAGACCGGCAGGCAACACTTAACCATTTAAAACAACCGACACATTTTGAAACCAAAGACACCAGAAACAGTCAATTTTGCCTTGAAATTAGAATATTCAGTTAGGCCTCTGAATAAGCTTTCCGAAACATTTTAGTTTGCTCAAATCGGACTCCTGGGTCAAAAGATATTGCGAAAACATTTTTCCGTTACAGTGACAGCACAAACTAGGCAACGCAGGAAATTCCAGCACCCGCACATAAACTTCAACAATTTATTTACCCTATCAAACGACATCGGAATTTTGAAAACAACCCCTCTACGGAAAACTTACGAAGTCTAGTTTCTGGTTATATTTTTAGAATTTCAAAATGATGAGTCCAATAGCACAGTTTTCGCAAACAATGCAGTAGGTCCAGAAAATGGGGCAGCGACTGTGTCCAAAGTTGTGACTCTTCTACAATGCCCAAAACAAACCCAAATAACACGAAACTTCAGCCTAAACAGTAAATCATTTTGTCTAGTTTTCAAAGAAGTTGGATTCATTCGAAAAGGAGTTCATTTGAAAACACCACAATCAAAACATTGACCCTATGTCCAGACTGTCCCCAGAATTTTACCCTAACTTGCGAAGCCTATAACTGGAGCTATACTACTCCAAATGCGACCAAACCAAAGCCAAAATGACAAGCATTCAGTCTAGTTTCTAAAATTGTAAGCTACATAATTTATCAACCAGTAAGACAGTTCCAGTTTAGCCGAAATCCAAACCTACTCAGAAAGTGTCTACACAGTGAACTTAGCAACAAATTAAGCACCCAAGCAGTCACACATTCGGCCATCAAGCATAATTTAAACTTCCCAATAATCATATACATTCAAACATCATTTTCTTCAAAATTCAAGCTTGCTACTTGTAAAACCAACTAGAGAAAAAGGTCATTTTTCCAATTCTACAAAACTTCAACACCTACACTTCCTTCATTTAAAATCCTAAGTCCAAAATAAATTCATTTCTTTCAATCTCTACAACAACAACACCTACGTTCATTCGTTAAAGTAGATTTTATCACCAATATCAGTTTCCAACCGTAAAATCGTCCATTTGACTTTTCAAAAACAATTTCAGAAGCCCTTTTTCCTTTCAGATCACAAAATTACCAAGCACACGGCATTAGTGTCGTTCAAATAAAACGGTTTTCAAAAACATCAATAATTAAACAGCAACACTAATCCTTGGAAAACAGTACAATATTTCCAACAACAGCAACATCGATCTTTTAAAATGGCAATTAAACAGTAACAGCAATAATATTTCCAGCTAACAACATCAGTAGTTTAATGGTAACAATAACACAACTACGTAACAATAAACAAACAGCAATGGCAATGATAAAATAAAATAATAATTAAAAAAACACAGTATTTACTTTGCAGCACAACAGTAACTTAAATTACAGCAGCAGCAATCACCAAAAGCACATAAGCACGACAACAGGGTCAAAATAAAAGTCACAACCAAACGACACATGGTTCACACGGAGCACAACATAGCAAACAGCACACAATACCAGTAGGGGTGTCTCCCCCACTAGTTTACTTACCATAGTAGCTTCCGTCTACTTGTCACTAGTGGAAAAATGGGATTTAAAGTCGGACATTTTGGACATTTAAAGTCGGACGTCAGTCCGACTTATATTAAGGCGACTTAGAAAGTTCAGGGATTTAAAGTCGGGTAGAGGTCCGACTTTAAAAGTATGTTTTTAAGTCGGACATTCCAATGTCTGACATTAATCATCCATGTTTAGTCCTCTGACAAACACTTTTGAAGTCGGACTACGATGGGGTCCGACTTTAAAAGTGACATTTTAAAGTCAGATTACAGTAATACCCGACTTTAAAAGTTTATATGTTTTTAAAAAAAAATTATTTCTGCTTTTTGGTGCTTCTAACTGTATACAAGGTCTACTAACACAACCAGTTGATACAAACACATTTATAACTAATTAGGATATCACGCTGCAGAGTTAATTACCACATAATTGCAACAAAAACCACACAATTTATCAGCAAAAGAACTTAACTTCTAACACTCAAGATCATGCAATCTGAGCACACAATTAATTCATTATAAGATAGAAATATATACATTCAAGTATGAGGATACACATTTCCCATAGGAGCGGTACTCTTAACCAAAAGGATAGAAGAAAGAGGCCTTGACATCCTGACCACAAAAGAGAAAGAGCCTCTACAGCTCCATAAAAATAAACATATTACTAATTTACATCAAAGATGTACAGTCTTGAACCTCCGTGCAACTTGAAAAAATCCACTAATTATTTTCAACTCTCCCATTAATGCTTTGCAATTAAAGAGAAACATAATTTCATACTACATCAAACTAGCAAATTAGTCAACATGTTGTCAATTACATGGATAACACCACCAAGTGACCACGTACATGAAAAGAAGCGCCAAACTTGGTGTCTATGAACCACTTTATCTACCTCTAGATCTACCCATATTCTCTAATCTGAAAGAAGAAATGTGACAAATAAATTTCAGCAACACATCAAAAAAAACTCCAACAAATAAGTACAAGTACTATCCATTAGTTATTGAAATAATTTCAAGTGGATAGCATTCAATCATAGACATTTTTGAAATTTCAGAAAGCTAAAAAAGAACCAAGCCTATTAACATAATTTAGGATGAAATAAACATTTTATATTATGGTTCAATCTAACAAACATCAATTTGTTTTTGAACATGAAAGACAGAAAAGAAGATGTTTCCTCACCCTCTTACTCTTCAAGACATGTTGAATCTGCAAAACGAGACAAATAAAAGATCAAGTAAAAGAAATAATGCAAGGCATTCTAAATGCTTTGATAATTTACTAAAACTACCACATTACTTTTAACAAGGGTTATTGTATCCTATTCCAGCGATCATACAAAGGATAATTTCTATCAGTCAAGCTATAAGGCTAGGAATGGTTTATGGGCTTATGGTGGTGAATGTCAGATGGTAAATTGCCAACAAGATGCCATGGAGAAAAATAAAAAGACTATCCGATTAAAAGGTGTCAAGAATGAACAAAGAAGCTTAGGGAGATGTTTAATTGGTTTTGATACAGTCCAATTATGATGTTTATTTAATCCATCATAGTAAGATGATTAATCAAATAAATACAACTGTGACTAAATACACTGCTGGTGTATGCTATGAAGTGGAATAAAATTTCAACATTTATACTAAGATGATTAATCAAATAAATACACCTGGTGCAAGCCATCAAATTTTCGGCACCAAAAAAAAATAAAGGTTTTCCATGTAGTTCTTAGTTCTTCACTTCAACAGAGAAATTAAAATCTTCGCCAAGTAACAATAACTAACTTGGTTATTCATCAAACTAATTTTTTATTTTTATGTCACAAATATCAATTTTTTTCAAAATTAATATGGACGATCATCTACTGGGATTAATCCTTATTGTAATTTCACGTAAAAACCATCTTATCATGAGACAACATTTGACAACTAATGACAAGCTAGTGACACAGAAGGATCTATATAATCATTTGAACTTTTACAAGCTCTCAAGTTAGACATAAATGTAAATCATGTCCCAGCTGAACTAAATGAGCTACTAGTGCGAAAGCCTTTCAAAAAGGCAATGAGATCACAGAATAGCAGAGTAAACAGAAATTATTTGTTACATAAAGGCAATGAGATCAAGTAAAGTTCTCACTGACTTCTTGTTTTCATTTTTATCTAGTACTAGTACATATGGAAAAATAAAAAAACAAAACACAATTGGGATGTCTATATAAGAATCTAAAGAAGAAAAGTAACCTCTTTCGGGCAGGCCAGTTTTAGATTTTTATATCTTTCTTCAAAGGATCACTCACCATTGCAGTTCCATAGGTTACGCCGGACAGCACAAGGTCGTCAGAATTTCTGGGATGTGTCTCTGTTGTGGGAAACTTAGGTTATGTGAGTATTAAATACTCTAACCTCTATGAATTCAAATTGAACAAATTAATACATACAACAAGCATGTTATATTTGTAGAGTTTCAATTTGAAGAATAACAAAGACGACATGCATTACCAGCTAAATCTTCACCTGTAAACACAAAAATGATAGTGAAATGAGGTCAGATGTGAATCTCAATGAATCTGCAACCACAAAGCAATACTAACAAGTCAGTTAGTGCCTATAACAATTATTTATTCCTAAACTATCCTTTAACAAATAGATTTATAAAATGCATTTATAGTATACATCACAAATTTGTTAAAGGATAGCTTAGGAATACCTGTTATAAGTACTAACTGACTTGTACAACCTGCAAAGAACTATGGTTTTTCTTTTCTGGCTACCACACTATTTGACCACAAATTAAAAGCAAAGACCAAATAAGAAATATGTACATTGGATTTTTGGCTAACATATTCCAACGACCTTCACTGAGCAATATAGTGCATTTATAAAAGCATGAATACACCATATCATTTATCTAAGCTTTATATCAAAATGTTATATAAACTATGTCACTGACCATAGAGCGAGACGCATTACCTGAATAGAGAAATTACAATTAAAAACATGACTAATTAATACATTTTATGTAGTTCTTTTGAAGGCCAGGATAAAACAGTTCACATATCACCTATAAATCATGATACAAGTAACAAATGTAAGGACCACAAAATCCCACCAGACAGACACTTCAAGCATCCCTGCATGGTTGTGCGCTCCAACACATTTTTATAGATAAAAACCAAGCAAAATACAGAAAAGGAAAAAGAGAAGGGGACTGACAAACAAAGACAGGACATTTCATCCCTCTTATTACATCTGAGGTTTATATTTTGGCTATTGACTTGCTTTTGTACTTTGTATGTGAAGAATGTACAAGGGGCAGGGAGAGTCTCAAATATATTATTTAAGCCACGTGGTAAGTTATAATTGTAAATAAACAAATATATAAATAGGTCTATAACTAAAAATAGAGCTAAGTGACTCATTTAACATAATCAAATATACCATAAAGAAATGAACAACTTGTATTTGTTATTAGCAATGCACATAATGACGTCCATTACAATATCATAGAGAATGAACAACTTGTATTTGTTTTCAGTACAATGTAGTGCAATGAACATACCACAGCAAGAGCTTTGAACTATACAACATGGGAAGCATGACATTAGAAACCTTAGTACCACGTTAATTAAATTTAATATAATTAACTCAAAGATAACATTAAATATGAGTAGGATATGATAGCAAGGGATACCAGGCTTACCTGCTGACAAGGATTGATGCTAGCAACATCCATTTCTCTATCATTAGCACATAGCTGAATTGCATCGACAACCATCAACAAAAAATCCATAACAAAACCATTTTCTTCCTTGTTATGTATTCACAATCCACAACAAAACCATCAACAAAAAACATTGATATAACAACATATAAAAGAAAATGAAATGGGTCCTAACCTCAGCAATATGTGAAAGACCTTGTAGAAAATGAAATTGATTCCACTGTGCAGATGCAGTATCCAATACAAAGGATCTAAATACTTTATAAAAGAGAAGAACCAAAAAACAGAAACTGTGAGGAATAGAGAAATAGAGAAAGGAGGGGGTTTCCTCTGTAAAGTGAATTCAACAACTAACCATTCTAGGAAAGAAATTCTACTTTGTTTATAACATGATGCTACATTTATTGCCATGAATAAAAAGAAGGATGCCATTTGTTATCAGACAATTAAGAGCATGATGCAAAATGAAGTTTTAATGTGCAATAAGTGTTGAGTATAACAAGAAGTGTTGAGTGAATCTTCTTAATAAGAATTTCCCCTTTTAATCAGAGACAATGAACAGCCAAGCATGGCACTTTCGAAGTAGTTGATCTTGACAAATATGGATCAATATGATGCAAATGATAAACTATTCATGCTATCTGAATTTATTTCATGACTTTGATTACTAAAGCAGAAAGTAGTGCAAATATTAAGAAGTGGAATAGTAGCTCCATGTCCACTTTCATCGGTTAATATGTCTCGTTTGGCATGACAAAAACAACAACAGACAAAATATATATTTAATTAAAATGGTGCATAGCATAGAGACCCAATGTGGAGTGTAGACATTCTTACAGAAATAACCTTAGAGAGGTTCCTATGCAACATCAAAAAACGAAAAAAGTAAAAGAGGAAATAATAATTAAATTAAAAAAATTGGAAAAAGGGGAGATCCCATACAGGGGCGGGTGTGAGGGAAGGAATGAGAGTGGCAAATGACGGGCCAGAAGAGGAAGAAGTGCGAAGCCAAACGAAACACCAAAATCGGTTTCCAACCTCCAGTGGCAACTATTAGACTACCAAACGAAATCCCTAAATCTTTCTTTCTTGCATATGAAATACCAAAATCCCTAAAAAAGAAAGGAAAGAACCAAACCTGATAGTGGCAGCAGCGAGAGATTTTGAGAGGGAGATCTATTCCGGGAGAACCACCTTCTGCTACTTCAAGAATTTTGAGAGGGATGAGGAATCCATGGTGCTCTTGTGAACTGAAGAGAGAAAGAGAGGCCGCCACAATTAGGTTTTATCCACAATTTTGAAAAGGAGAATGAATGAGAAGGTAAAGTGAGGTCTCAGCCACAAATACATCTCTTTAAGAGAAGAAGTTTTACAACAGAAACCAGGTGCTGATGGAGCTTCACTGTCTGTGGGTGATTGCTCGCAGTTGTCGGTTCGCTATGAAGCTTCGCAGTTTGCAGTTCGCAGCAGAGTAGGGATTCAACGAATAGCCGAACAGGTATCAGAGGAGAGAATGTTGAGACGTAGAAAGAACAGAAAGGAGAAGGAAACTTATTGAGAGAGACGAATCAGGAAGAGAGCGACGCGACGGTGACGGCAATGGTGACTACAGGTGACGGTGGCAGCAACATAGGGAGAGGGCCAAGGCTACAACAAAGAGAGGGTTGGGGTTTTGAGAGATTAGGGTTCTCAGAGACACGACTTCACGATAAGTTATGTGAGAAGAAAATATTTTAAAATTCTCACAAAAAAAAATTTAAAATGTAACAAACATTTTAAGTCGTACCCAATATGCAATCGACTTAAAAAGGTATCACGACAATTTCTTTTTTTCTCCTAATTACAAAATTGCCACTGCTTCCACTTTTTAAGTCGGATAATTAGGTATCCGACTTAAAATGTCCAATTCTTTTCCACTTTTTGTACTAGTGTGTACCTGCAAGAACATCACTACAACACAAACCAATGGTCAAGACTAAAAGACAACAGTTGGTCGTTAACCGACACAACGACTCTACGACTTGGCCGGACGGACCAACCATTGCTCTGATACCACTAATGTAACACCCCTTTTCTACCCCTTAATTTACGCGTCATTTTATCAGAGTAATTTGTTTTCACAAAAATTAATTTGAATGAATAGAAAAGAAGTGCCACATCGTCATAAATAAAACTCGTCATTTTCACTCGTCAAGGTTTTTGCATCATTCGTCCTAAAATTTAAACTTCGAAGATTTCGTCACAGCGGAATAAAAATAGCAACTCGCCAAAATCCCTCAGACACGTCTCAAAACATCAATAAAATCATTAAACAGCCAGTTAAATAATTCACCAAACTTCACCCACGCCCCCTAGGTGTTACAGTATCAGAGAGCGACTCAAAACATCCCAACAGCTATCAAGGAAGGCAGCATGACCTTCACTCGCGGATACCTGCAGCGTTGCCACAGTAGAGCAACATTCCAAGCAGAAAGGGTGAGCTCAATTCAATCCATATAATAAATCACATGATAAGCAGTAAGTCAAATCACAGCACTAGAGTAAACACATCACAAATCATCAATCACGTCATTACAACGACTCGTAGAGTAAACACGTCACAAATCATCAATCACGTCATTACAACAATTCATCACTATGTCATGCGACTATATGAAATGCAACCCACTCGCGGGCATATGCATGATGGTACCATACTCGTCACTGCCACTATGGGCGAACATCGTCACTGCCACTATGGGCGAACATCGTCACTGCCACTATGGGCGAACATCCTCACTGCCACTATGGGCGAAATGCACATGCTATGAGACACTATGGACACATGTGCAACCACAAATCATCATAATCACAACATCATCAAAATGTGGGCCACTAAGGGCAACAACGTCATTTAATTAGCCACTAAGGGCATCCTCGTCATAATCATCACAAGCACATCATCATCAAAAATATTGGCCACTAAGGGCACCATCGTCATAATCATCCATAATCACATCTTCATCAAAAGTATTGGCCACTAAGGGCAAAAGCGTAATTTAACTAACCACTAAGGGCATCATCGTCATAATCATCCACTTTGACACTAAATCGTTAAAACGGTTGGCTGTGCGCAAAAAAAGAATTTTTAAAGAACTCAACATGGCTTTACAACGTCCTGGGAGGACCACCGGGGACAGCCTCTTGGGCGCCCAGAAAACACCAGCAAATAATAAGTTTTTATTTTAAAAATATGACACACACGTAGACGACCGAAAAAGCTTCCCAACGCTTTTTGAAACGTTTAAAACGGATGCCCGAGTCAAAAGATATAGCGAAAACAGTTTTATTAAAAATTGGGAACATCCTGGAAATGGCGCCCAGGCACTGGGCGCCTAAGGCACAACATCAGGCATCGCAGGCAACGCAGGGAACACACACACGGGCGCCATGCGCCCAGGACAGCAACACGCGCACTGGCGCGCCACACACAGGGAACACGGCGCCCATGCACAGGGCGCCAAGAACAGAACGCACACAGTTTGATTTCCAGACATCTGACCCAACTTTGGAGACTCATAACTTGAGCTACACAACTCCAAATCGAACGAAACCAGTGCCAAAACGACCGGCTTTAAGTCTATTTTCAAAAACAATGAGCCACATAATTTTTGGATCAACAAAACAATACCAGTTTTAGAAAAACCGAACAGTGTCCAGAATGCACACATATGGCGCCCAAGGCGCCTAGGGGTTACAAAATCTTATTTCTCATCAATTAAATTACTAATTCAACACCAAAATTCAATTACCAATATGAACATCAAATTACCACGGTCATCTCCAATTATCATCAATCACAATACCATCAAAACATTAATCAAACACGTGATATGCAATTCACCCTTTTAACAATTAGAACATCGCTCTTGCAATTTTAATCATAGAATTCACAATCCAAATCATCATGATCATCACATACATTCATAAATCAAACATGAAATCACACACATATCAAGGACATGGATAGATCTAGGCAATCTTCAACTTACAACCTATCATGAATATCTATTATATAGAAAGATAGAACTCCCCTAACCTCTTAAACGTATGCTCCTTAGACACCCACAAGGTCTTCTTCTTTCCTCTTTGCAAGTCGAACCCTTCTCCTTCTTTTTCCTTGAAGCCTTGCGAAATCTTCTTCTCCTCTCTCTTCTCCAACGGCGCCCTCACTCTCTCTATTCTCTTCTCTCAATTTCGCACCTTTCTTTTCTTTTGCACAAAATGAGCCAAAACCCCAAAATTCTAGTTTATATATGCGCCTAGGTTGTCGGGCTTGGATTGCGGGCTTTCCCCGCAGCTTAAGCCCAACTAATTCGCAGCACCACTTCCTAATACCATGCCACCCCCTAATTTAATTAAACATCCTATAATTAATTTAATAATTATTAAATAATAATTATATTATTATTTCTACCACCCAATTTCATTTAATTAATTAACTAAATTATTCTATTATTTTTGGGGTGTTACACTCCCACTCACGCAGAAGACCGCTCTCCTGGGGTTCCCAGCAACGAGCCGGTGGATGAAGATAACACAGAGGTGGTGGTCCTTGATTCGGAGGATTCTGACGGCGAGCTCGACTGTGAGGAACAGGGAAGTACTAGCTGGAGCTCGGATGAGAGCGAGGCGGAGGTCGCTGAGAGACGTAATAATGAAGACGGTCTTGGGCATCGCGGGGACCCTGCGTATGAGGAAGGTGATTCCGACCAATACCCACGAGCCGGAGTAGTGCCGGTCGATGTTCTCTTGTCCCAACCTCTCACTATTCCCCGGGAGTATTCATGGGTGTCAGAGGCGTTGAGGGGGATTCCG
Organism: Astragalus membranaceus; assembly: GCA_039519185.1. Classification (NCBI taxonomy): domain Eukaryota; kingdom Viridiplantae; phylum Streptophyta; class Magnoliopsida; order Fabales; family Fabaceae; genus Astragalus; species Astragalus membranaceus. The sequence continues at coordinate 53,838,851 of CM076854.1, read as the reverse complement.
TCCCTCTATAGGACCGGGGATGACATGAGTTTCTTTGTCAATCGCCTTTCCCGGAAGGATCAAATCTGGAACGTGGAGGGAATGGCTGAAGACCAACACGTAGCCGTCTGGCCGAAAGCTCTGAAATTTGTTATGTACGGGGTGACGATCCTTGATATGCATGTTAGCCCCCCTTTCACCGCCTTTCAGCAAGAGGCTTTGGAGATCTTGATCCGTGAACGAGGAGGCAGTGAGGCACGTCGGCCAATATTCTGCGGACGGGAAATCACTGGAGTTCACTAAGTTTCAATTGGGGTGGTCTCTCTCTCATTTCAACCGGCGACCTCATTCCTACACCGTCAGCTTAGGGCGGCTATCCCAGGTTGATCAGGACTCGCTGGCGATCTTGACGAATTTTGCCGACCTGATTGTCTACCGGGATCCCAAAAAATTCGGGATTGACGTAGCCCGATTAGTTGGGGCCGGGTCGAAATCTCAAGTAGCCGCCGTTCTTGGTAGGTTTTTTGGTAGATAACCCCGCCCATAATTTTTTGACTGCCATTTCTTTTAACATTGTTTATATTCCTTATTTTGCAGATAGCATGGGGCCTGACAAGTTCTCCCGCTTGGCGGCTCTTGCGGAAAGGAAGGCCGGGGTTCAGAAGGAAAAGCCCGTTGCTGCCTGTTCCGATCAATACAATCTCGGAGGCCAGCTTGGCTGGTGTAGAGGATCGGGCTGCGGATCTCTTACATCGGAAAAGGGAGCGCCCCTTGCCGCAAGCAGACCCCCTGCTTCTACTTCACATGCTCCGGCCGCCCGGGCTTCTAAAAAGGGTCGTCATGGGAAGCACCGAACTTCTAGGTCTTCCGGTTTTTCGATTGACGCCGACTTTCTGCAGAAGCACGTGGAGGATTCCCGGGTCGACTCGGTCGAGGCGGCTCTCAGGTTATTCCGGTATCTGGCCGATGTGTCCAAGCTTCAGAGGGTCGAGGCTGAGAGTCAGGCAAAAGGTGACACCAAGTTCCGAGGTGCACTCTTTGATTTTTCTTTTTGGTTATTTCTGTTCTTGACTTCCTTGTTTCTGCTATTACAGGAGCTCTGGTGGAGAGGACAATGAAAGGAAGGCCTGGGAGGAGTTGCAGAAGAAATATGAGGTGCTGGAGAGGGACCAGACCGCGCTCAAGGCGATTGCAGACAAACTTGAAAAGGAGAGGGACTCTGCCCTTAATTTGTGCATGGAACATGAGGTCCGAATCTCGGACCTTGAGAGTCAAGAGAGGCGGTCTGAAGAGGTGGTTTCTTCCCTGAGGGCCCGTATTCATGAACTCGAGGCCGATCTTGTGAAATCGAGGCAGGCCCAGGTCGGGTCTAGCGTCGATTCCTCGCCTCGGATTGCTGAACTGGAAAAAGAGCTCCAGGAGGCGCGTGCCAAAGCCGAGGCCGTGGAGAACGAGATGGTAGAGGTGGCCCAGATGGCGGTGGACGTGGCTGGGGAGAGTTTCGAAAAAGCGCTTGCTCAAGTCGCTGTTATCCATCCCTCTCTGCCTTTGGACCGGGGGATTCTTCGTTTGGAGCATACCGTAGAAAGCGGGCGTGTTGTCAAGCCCTACCCTGACTCTGAAGCGTTTGACGTCATTTACCCTCCCCCTTCCATGCCGTGACTGTTGTTGATGGGGAAGCTCTGGATTAGCTGCTTTTTTGGGTTCCGGGTGGAACCGGTGGGGGAGAAAAGCCCCGGGTTCTGGGCGGAACCGGAATTTGTAATATGTCACCACCCTTTTTGAACTAGAGGACCCGGCCGTATCCGGTGTAACTTGTAATAGAGATGTATTTTAATGTGCCTCCAGTTTCAGTTATCTCGGTTTAGTCTTTATACTGTTGTTTTATATTCGTGCACTTGCGTTTGATTCGCTCAAGTGGTAAGCGTCGCCTTAGGGGCAGTTTACCGGGACTCGGCCCAGATCGAACTCGTCCCTTAGGGTTGTGGCTACCTCGGCCAACTAGTTGTTTTACGTAACGGTGATCGCCTTCGGGGCAGTTTACCGGGACTCGGCCCAGATCGAACTCGCCCCTTAGGGTAGCGACAGCCTCGGTCAGCTAAAAGAAGATAACATAGGTGATAAAATCAGTAGACACCGCAAACATAATTGATGACATCGGTATACACCGTTCTCCAGATAAAATAAGAATAACGTCGGTATACACCGCTCTTCAGATAAAATAAGAATAACGTCGGTATACACCGCTCTTCAGATAAAATAAGAATAACGTCGGTATACACCGCTCTTCAGATAAAATGAATTACAACGTCGGTATATACCGTTCTTTAGGTAAGATGAGAGTCAGCTGTAGTACTTTTTTAGTTTAGTGGCGTTCCAAGTTCTTGGGATCGCCTTCCCGGCCAAAGGTCTCCAATTCATAGGCACCTCTGCCGGTTTTAGATAAAACTCGATAAGGTCCTTCCCAATTGGGGGCGAGCTTGCCCTGTGCGGCGTTCTTCAAACCGACATCGGCTCTTCGTAAAACTAAATCACCGACCTCAAAGTCCCTAGGGATCACTTTCGAGTTATATCGGTCTGCTACCCTCTGTTTTATTATTGCTTCTTTAAGGGAAGCCTGGCCCCGGACCTCATCGACGAGGTCGAGGTTTTCTTTCAACGCCTGGCTATTGTCCTCCGGAGGTTTCGGGTGGAGTGTCCTCCAGCTCAGCTCCCCGATCTCTACCGGGATTACCACCTCCGTCCCGTACGAAAGACGGAAAGGGGTCTCCCCCGTGGAGCTTTGCGGGGTGGTTCTGTAGGCCCACAGCACGTAGGGTAGCTCTTCAACCCAGTTTCCTTTTGCTTCATCGAGCCGCTTCCTCAGTCCATTGAGGAGGACTTTGTTGGCGGCCTCGGCCTGTCCGTTCGTCTGAGGGTGTTCTACCGAGGTAAACCGGTGTTTGATTTTGAGGTCAGACATGAGTTTTCTGAAGCCTTTGTCGGTGAACTGCGTTCCGTTGTCAGTGACTACAACCTCGGGGATCCCGAATCTAGTCATTATATTCTTTTTGAAGAATTTGATGCAATTTTTAGCGCTGATGATGGCCAAAGGCTCGGCTTCGATCCATTTGGTGGAGTAATCCACCGCCACTATGAGGTATTTGATCTGGCCAGGGGCAGTTGGGAATGGTCCCAAGAGATCTATTCCCCACCACGCAAATGGCCATGGCGAGCTTAAGCTGGTGAGCTCCGTAGGGGGCACTATGTGGACCTTGGCGTGGATCAGACACTTACTGCACTTCTTTACATAGTTTCTTGCATCGGTCTCCATGGTTGGCCAGAAATATCCCGCCCTTAATGCCTTTCGAGCCAGGGATCGACCTCCAAGGTGTTGCCCGCAGATTCCCTCGTGGATCTCGGCCAAGACGTAGTCCGCCTCTCCTCCTTCAATGCATTTCAACAGCGGTGCGGACAAGCTTCTTCTGTAGAGGTTTCCATTGATTATGGAAAAAGATGAGGCCTTCCTCCGGAGGATCTTGGCTTCGCTCGGGTCCGGAGGCTCGTTACCCGTTCTGATATAGTCTATTAACGGCGCGATCCAACCCTGGCTTTCTTCCACTACATTAACAGAAAAATTTGCTTCCGGGTTCAGGATTACGCTCGGCTTACTCAGTGTTTCCTGGATTATCGACCGGTGGTTCCCCGGAATTTTGGTTCTGGCAAGCTTGGAAAGTATGTCTGCCCTGATATTTTCCGATCTTGGAACGTGTTTCACTTCCGTGAATGTAAAAAGGGAGAGCAGCTCCTGCACTCGGATCTTTAGCTTCGTACTGTTTCCTGATTTGGGATACCACCAATAATGAGTCGGTATTTAGGGAAAGCCGGGAGACCCTGAGGTCGATCGCAAGCCGGAGTCTAGCTATGCACGCCTCATATTCCGCCTGGTTGTTTGAGGTAGGGAAACCGAACGTGAGTGATACTTCGATTACGACGCCCGTCGGGCTTTCGAGCATTAGCCCTGCACCACTTCCTTTTGGATTTGAGGACCCGTCCACGTGGAGCGTCCATAACCCGTCCTCCGGGTCGGCGGGTGCCATCACCGTAATAAAGTCGGCAAGTATCTGAGCTTTCATGGCCGGTCTCGTTTCGTATTTGATTCCGAACTCGGAGAGTTCTACTGCCCATTTGATCATTCGTCCTGCTAAGTCGGGTCGGTGCAGGATCTGCCGAATTGGATAATTAGTCTGTACCACGATTTGATGGGCGACGAAGTAAGGTCGGAGACGGCGTGCCGAGATGAGTAGAGCAAAGGCGATTTTCTCTATTTTCTGATATCTCACTTTTGATCCATGCAAAGCTTTACTTACGAAGTATACCGGGCTTTGACCAGTTTCGGTCTCCCTGATAAGCACGGCTCCCATGGCCTCATCAGAGATGGCCAGATACAAAAATAGGTCTTCCCCTGGGCTTGGCCGACTTAGTATGGGCGGTTCGGATAGGACCTTTTTGAGCCGGGAGAGTGCCTCGTCCCGCTCTGGGGTCCATTCGAAAGTTGCTTCTTTCTTAAGCAGTTTGAACAATGGGAGCGATTTGAATGCGGCGTTGGAAATGAAACGAGATAGTGCAGCTATCATACCGTTGAGTTTTTGGAGCTCTTTCTTAGTGGACGGGGTCCGCATTTCTGTTACCGCTCGGCATTTATCCGGGTTGGCTTCAATGCCCCTTTCCGTGAGATAGAAGCCCAGGAAATTTCCAGCCCGGACCCCGAAAGTGCATTTTTCCGGGTTTAAACTCATATTATTTCTTCGGATTTCAGTAAAAATCTCTTCCAGGTCGGATATGTGGAGGTCTTCCCTTTCGCTTTTTGCAATCATATCGTCGAGGTAGACTTCCACGTTACGACCGATCTGATTTCGGAATACCTTGTTCATCATCCTTTGATAAGTGCCCCCCGCATTTTTTAAACCGAATGGCATGACCGGGTAGCAGAAATTACCGCGGTCAGTCATAAAGGCCGTCTTCTCTTGGTCGGGGGGGAACATCAGAATTTGATTATATCCGGAATAAGCATCCATGAACGATAGTAAACGAAAACCTGAAGCATTATCGACGAGCCGATCAATGCTAAGAACAGGGAAGGCGTCCTTAGGACAGGCCTTATTAAGATCGGTATAGTCAACGCACATTCGCCACTTTCCATTGCTTTTCTTAACAAGTACAGGGTTTCAGAGCCAAGTTGTGTACTTGACCTCTTTTACAAAATCAGCTTTAATTAAATCTTCTACGACCTTGGCCGTAGCAGCTGCTTTTTCCTGGCTCTGAGCTCTTTTGCGTTGGGCGACCCATTTTGCCCCGGGGTTAACTGCTAGCTGGTGGCAGGCGACCTCAGGGGGAATCCCGGGCATGTCTTTTGCTGACCATGCGAAGATATCGGCGTGAGATTTTAAGCAGAGGGTGAGCTTTGCTTTAACTTCGTCGGGGAGATCGGATCCGATCTGGACAGTTTGGGTCGGGTCCTCTCCCAGCTGGATTTGCATGAACTGTCCATCAGGTTGAGGTCGCCTAATTTTCTTTTTTAGCTCCCGTGCTAACTCGTCGTCGCTTTCTTCCTCGGAGTTGTCCGGGTCGTACCTTGCATCGAGGTCTGTGACGTTGACCTCGGCCGCTGGACCGGTTCTTTTCTTCTTTGGGCTTTTCTGAGTCCTTGCTTCTATGGGGGGAACCCCCTCCTCTGAGGCCTGTCTATCTGCCTTGACGTGAAGATAAAAACATCTCTGGGCGGACTCTAAGTCGGCATCAAGGGTGATGATTTGGTCACTCAATGAATAGAACTTCATCTTGAGGTGAACCGTTGAAGTCACGGCGCCGAGCCTTCCAAGGGTGGGCCTCCCGATGATACAGTTGTAGACTGAGGGGCATGGCAGTACCAAGAATTTGGTCTTGACCGTCCTTTCTAGTGGCTCCTCTCCATAGGTGACCATCATTTCCAGATAACCGAGAGGTTTTGTCCGGGACCCGTTGAAGCCCGAAAGATCCGATCCTCGGTAAGGGGTGAAGTCTTCCTATGAGATCTGTAGTTTTCTCACCAGGTCGATGAAGATGATATCAGCGGAGCTCCCTTGGTCGACCAGAATCCTTCTTATCTCATGGTTTGCCATGACCGCCCTGATTATGAGGGGTATGTGCTTATTTGGCTTGCCATCCAATAAGTCTCGGTCGCTGAATGCCAGGGGTTGGCGCTCCGGGCCCGAGCTAATCGCAGAGGTGGAAGCGGCACACATGACTTCCTTCCATTTCCTTTTCATCGTTTTGCCCGACGCCTCGTCGGGGTAGCCCCCAGATATCATCATCATTACGGGTCGGCCCTTTGATTTTCGAAAATCGCGCTCGTCCTCTGAGCTCTCTTCTCGTTTTTGTGGGGCTTTACCCTTCCGTTTTGGATCGGCTTCCTCTTCCTTTACCTCGGCCTCGTGCCTGGGTGTTTTAGCCACGTACTGGCTCAATTTTCCTTTCTTAATCAGATCCTCAATGTCATCCTTCAAAGCATTGCATCGATTGGTGTCGTGCCCTTTGCTCCGGTGATACCGGCAGTACTTGTTGGATCTCTGCCCCGGCCTGTGCGGGAGCGGATCGGGGAACTTGACTTCTTTGAACTCAGCGTTCATACATTCCGCCAGGATCCTGGCCCTTGTTTCATTTAGGTCGGAATATTGCTGGTGTCGGTTCCGAGGTCGGAGCCTACTGTCGTTCCGGGTCTCCCTTTCATACCGGGCCTCTCCTACCTGACGCACCGGAGCCTCTTTTTCATACCGAGGCTTGCACGTTCCGGGGTCGGCGTCTGACTTTCTTGCAAAAGCGCCTTCTTCATGATCAATGTATTTCTGAGATCGCTGGAGGAACTTGGCAAGCGATTCAGTTTGGTTGATACCGACATCAATCTGAAATAGACTTCCTTCCCGAAGACCGGCTTCCATGAAGAACAGTCGAAACGAATCGTCCAAGTTCCGGACCTGAGCCGCTTCTTTGTTGAATCTTTCGATGTAGTCTCGGAGAGACTCGTTCTCTCCTTGCCGGATGGCTTGTAAGACTTTCCGTGACTTTGGTTTCATTTTGGAGTGGGCGAACTGGGCCGAGAACAGCTTTGCAAGCTGGTCCCAAGATGATATAGAGTTTGGCTTGAGGGCTCTGAACCAGTCCAAAGCCAATTTCTCAAGGGTAAGAGGGAAGATTCGGCATTTGATCTCCTCTGGGACATTCCGGTATTGCATCATCGTGTCGAAGTAATCTAGGTGTCGGTCGGGATCGCCCGTCCCGTCATGCATCTTTAAACCCTCCGGGGGCTTCTCCAAGTGCTTGGGTACCGGGAAATAGTCGATTTCCGCTGTAAAGGGTCCCTTCCGCGTCGTGGCCCTTTCCCTCGGAGGAGGCCTCCTGATAGGACGTCGGACAGGGGATCCGGGAGACCGAGGGCGCCGACGTTCATGCCTCGGGGGACTTCCCTGGCTTATAGAACGCCGCCTTGGGGACGAAGACGCTAGTGATGAGCTTTGGTGAGTCGAGTCCTCAGGGTAATAAGTCTCGTCCTGGGTCTCGGTTGGGGGAGTTCCAGATCCTCGCCTCCCTCTTCGGCGCGGTGGCGAGCGATGGTGGTGCCTCCTCCAAGCAGGGGATCAGTGACGTCTTTTACTGGAGGTTCTTCTGCTAGGAGAGTAGGTTTGAGGGGAAGTACGATCCGGGATATCTCGGGCCCGGACTTCGGCCATCTCAGCCTCCAGCTGGGAGTAACGCTGACTCCTTTGATCAACCTCGGCCTGCCTTGTCAGCAGTTGGATGAGCTGTTCGACAGGATCGATCGGTACCGGGACAGTCGGGGCTGGAGGTGGAAACTGGTTTCTAGCGGAGCTTATAGGGATCATCGCCCTGGATGAATTACGGCCGTGGGCCGAGCTGCGAGGGAGAGTAACCCCTACCCCCTCGGGGGTTTCCTGTTGCTGGTCGGGTCTGACCACGACGCTGGATACCTTTCTCCGTCGTAATTCCGGAGCCATTGCTGATCAAGGAGGTTGGGGGAAAGACTAGAGTATAAGGCCCTCCCACTGTGGTCGCCAATGTTCGGTACCGTATCTCCGGCTAGGTATCCGGTCTTGGATAAGTAGTCCGGTCCGAGATAGTTGGTACGTATGTCCTTGGTCGTCCGAGTTGGTGCTCCGGTCCGAGGTGGGGTGGTACCTGCAATGACACTCCGACGCTCAAGTCAGTGAGTGAGTCAATTACAAGTGAAAGTATGTGAGAGATGAGTACCATTAATGTGAGCAATCAATGCTTATTTATAGGTATCTGGAGTGGAGGAGGACTGTTGGATCTAAGTCTGCAATCTCCACCGTTGGATGAATTGGGTCCTTTGTTATTGGGCCTTTTTGGTGGATTGGCCATTGAGGCTCAATCCATAACATTAATTAAATCACCTAAATTGATGTAGAATCGCAGAAAAATTCTGCACATTGAGTATTTTTGGAATGCTTGAATAATGTCTCTTTTGCTGATTATTCTATGTTAGTATAAGTCCCTTTTTAAGTCCTCATGTAGAGTTCATACGTCTATGATGGAATTTGGTTGTTTTGGTGCTGGTTAATGGCATAAAATGTTAGATGCATAGCCTAAGTTTAATAGTTCCATATAGACACATGTTTGTATAATTATAATCTAGGTTTTATAATGAAGTTATGTGTATAAGTTATAAGATATGACATAGTGGTATATAATCTTTTAGAAGTGCCACCTTGCGGCTGCAGCATGGGCCGAATTTGGGGTTGGATCTGGGCCGTCTTATATACGGATTGGGCTTTGGCCTAGTCCGGAACAAAGCTCTATAGTTTATTGTCAAAAAAAAAGCTCCAAAGTTAAACTCAAAAAAGTGGATTGGGTTTTCAACAATTAAATGGTACCCCCACCCCATATAATTTACATAGTGAAGGTACGTAATAGAAAAAGGATTGTGATTAAAATAATAATAATAATAATAATAATAATAATAATAATAATAATAATAATAATAATAATAATAATAATAATAATAATAATAATAATAATAATAATAATAATAAAACATAGGTCCATACGGCGAAAGACAAACAACCAACAATTACTTTACAAAAGAAGAGTATTTGGAGCTTTTTTAAGTTCTTCTAAGAACCATTCAACATGCTTTAACTGGTTGTGGGATGCAGTTTAGTTCAACAAATACGTTTTATTTTAATGATTTATTCTCCCCTCTTTTGTTGACAAATTTATTCTTCACTACTTTTTTTCTTTCACCCTTTCTGATAGCGCACACATTGATATTAAGAGCTAAAAGGGTAAACCCGTCATTTGGAGGATTTATGAAAGGAGAAATAAGAAGAACAAATAATATAATATTTAATAGGTGGTTATTGGCAGTTATTGGTGTGTTAAATTTATATTTGAATAGTTAGTTATTTGGCTTGGTGTGGATTTGACTATAAATATGTTAGTTTGTCTTTTAGGAAGTTATGTTGGGTAGTTATTGGAAGTTCATGGCCAGAAGTAGTTACTTCTGAGAAGAGCAAACTGCTCTTGGTTAGTTTGATTTGTATTCTGTATTATTCCTATCAATACAATCGCATTTCTTTCCCAATTCTCTCCATCATAATTCTGCCATAGTTATTGTCCTGTGAATTTTCTGGTTTGCATCAAATTGGTCCGACCTGCCGGATGCCACCGAAGAAGATGGAGACCAAGGTTACTGCACTAGAAGAAAAAATCGCAACCATGGAGGTTTCCTTGAAGGAAATGCAGAACCAGAATAAGGAGAATCAAGAGAAAATCATCTCTCTACTTAGTTTGAGTAAGGGGAAGAATGCTGCCGAATAATCACACAATAATGAGTCTGTAAGTATTAAACAAAAAAATTCTGAATTGCATGGTCATGCGCTTGATGAATTTCGTTTATCTGTAAAAAAAGTAGAACTGCCCATGTTCAATGGAGATGATCCCGCTGGATGGATTGCTAGAGCCGAAGTTTATTTTCGTGTGCAAGACACTCGTCCGGAAATCAAAATCAATTTGGCACAATTATTTATGGATGGGGCCACAATTCACTTCTTTAAGGGATTGATGGAAGAAAATGAAAACTTGTCATGGGAAGCGTTGAAGGATGCACTATTGGAGAGGTATGGGGGAGTTAGTGATGGAAATGTCTTTGAACAATTATCTGCTCTTCAACAAGAGGAAACGGTTGAAGAATACATTGAAGATTTTGAAAGGTTAATCTCTCAGATTCCTCAGTGTTGCACCCCGAAAAGTCCCCGGCTTGGGTTTCTCGATGTACAACGTGGAAAAATTTAGGAGCCGCCACCAATATTTTAATTTTAAGACCAAAACATTGAAAAAAGGTCTTTTGGATAAGGCGGATGGTCTTTGAAAACTAGAGATATAGGTTCGGGGGTCGATTACGCGCGAGGAAGGTGTTAGCACCGCGCACGTCCTTTCTACCGAAAGGGAACCTCTAATTAAATGTGTGGTTTCAGCATTTGATTTGAAAAATACCTAGATTTGCCTATTTATTTCTCGTTTGAAAGCTTAATGAAAATTTTATTTTTGGCGAGAAAGGGGAAAAAAGGTTTTTTTTAGAAAAAGTGCTTGACGGGACGTGGCCCGCTCCTACGTATCTCCCGGTGCGATGGAGAATTCAAAGCTACGTAGTTCTGCCTTGGTTTTTGTTTTTTAACTTTTTAGGTGAGTTTTCGAAATAGGACGAGTATTAGCGAGTGATTAAACTAGCTAAGGCTATGGGTAATCACCGCTAAGTACTCAAAAGGAGTCGCTACCGCTAGTCAAACGAACTAAGGTTCTGGGTGACCGTTGGTAACAACTTGTTTTTATTCTCTTTTTGAAAGCTTTTTTGAAAAGGATTGATTGGTTTGATGACCAAACTAGCAAAGGCTATGGGTGGTCATCGCTTATTGTTCTTTTTGGAGAAAGGACATCGATGTCAATAGCTAGACGAACTACGGTTCTGATTAGCTACTAACAACAATCAGTTTGAAAACATTTTTTGTTTGTTTTGAAAATGGAGGTTTAGGGGGATGAAAAGAATTTTTGTTTGTTGCGCTTGACGAGGACGTGGCTCGCTCCTACGTATCCCAAATGGGAATCAAAGCGACGTAGTTCTAAAAATGTTTTTGAGAGGGTTTGGAAGTGGCAAGCTGAATCACCCGAGACCATCTTCACCACTTAGAACATGATGCACTAGGCACAAGTGGGAATCATACGGTTCGTTATCAGCGATGGACGATAATATACAAGAACGAATAGATGAACGCTATAGCTAAGTTAAATCACATGGATCACGATAACTAAATATTAACAAATGAAAAGACTGAAATACCTCTGATGAAGACAGATATTACAGATCTGGAGACCGCAAACCCCGACTAACCCTTGCAGGAGATCAGCTCAGACGGACCAACGGCGCGAATAGAACAAAAATGAAGCGGAGAACTGGAAAATGAGATTTGCGAGAGTTGTCTTCCCAGATCTCGTGAAAATGTCTCTGGAGCAATTCTTCTCAGATCTCGTGAATTGTGTTTCTCAGATCTCGTGAAAAATGCGTGTCAGATTTCGTGAAAAATGTGTGTAGCAATTCTTCTCTCTGATCTTGTGTGTAGTGTCCGTGAAAATGTGATTTGAGGCTGCCTATTTATAGGCTTAGGAAAGCGTAGAATTTTTTTTTTAAAACATTTATGGCAAGGATGAATCGATTGTTTGAGCCTTTGGAAATATGTAGGAATCGATTCTTTATTTTTGGAAATGATAAGAATCGATTGTATGGCTTATGGAAAATGGTAGGAATCGATTTTCAGGACAATTGGAGATCCTGAAAATCGATTCTGTGGTCTTTGGAAACATGTAGGAATCGATTCTTTATTTTTGGAAATGATGAGAATCGATTGTATGGCCTATGGAAAAAGGAGGAATCGATTTTCACCTCTTTAAAATGGCCTGAAAATCGATTTCAAGGCCTATGAAAGGAGAGGGAAATCGATTTTCAGGACATATATAATAGGTGAAAATCGATTCCATGTTTAGTTAAAGCAATGAGGAATCGATTCATGGCCTATGGAAGAGCTTAAAAATCGATTTTCAAGGCCTATGCAACATACTACAAATCGATTCTTGGCCTAGAAATCAATTCTTGCTTTCCAAAAAAATGCTTTTAGGTCTTTGCCATGCATGCATAGAATATTTTCCAAAGCTTGCCATGCATGCACAACATATTTTTCAAAACCCTAGTTTCTTAAAAAGTGCATTCTAACCCTAAGAATGATTTCAAAAACTTTGGAGCGGTTTCTAGGATTCAAAATGCATAATTTATTTTTGTGTGGAAAATTAGGGTTTGGACCTAAGCCGGACAAAATTGGGGTATGACAGCTGCCCCTCTTTATTTGGATTTTGACAAGAAATATGAATTGCGCAGGACATATTTCGAGGCAAAATAGAAATAAAGAATTCAGAAATTATACCGATTTTGTCTGCTTAGGGAAACCCGAATTTTCCTCTTTTTCTTTTTCTATATATTTTTTGAATAGATCGGCTTGAGAACAAACGGGGAACGGTTAACACCTGGCGCATTAACCAAGAGAGAAAATGACGGACCACTCGGGATTTGAAGGAGCACTAAGGCTCTGAAGGACCGCTCAGGGTCTAAAGGAGCCTTAGTGCTCCTTCAAATCCCGAGTGGTCCGTCATTTTCTCTCTTGGTTAATGCGCCAGGTGTTAACCGTTCCCCGTTTGTTCTCAAGCCGATCTATTCAAAAAATATATAGAAAAAGAAAAAGAGGAAAATTCGGGTTTCCCTAAGCAGACAAAATCGGTATAATTTCTGAATTCTTTATTTCTATTTTGCCTCGAAATATGTCCTGCGCAATTCATATTTCTTGTCAAAATCCAAATAAAGAGGGGCAGCTGTCATACCCCAATTTTGTCCGGCTTAGGTCCAAACCCTAATTTTCCACACAAAAATAAATTATGCATTTTGAATCCTAGAAACCGCTCCAAAGTTTTTGAAATCATTCTTAGGGTTAGAATGCACTTTTTAAGAAACTAGGGTTTTGAAAAAGTGCATTCTAACCCTAAGAATGATTTCAAAAACTTTGGAGCGGTTTCTAGGATTCAAAATGCATAATTTATTTTTGTGTGGAAAATTAGGGTTTGGACCTAAGCCGGACAAAATTGGGGTATGACACTCAGCTTCCAAATGATCAATATGTTGGTTATTTTGTTCATGGGTTGAAGGAGAGCATTAGGGGGAAATTGCGAAGTTTGATTGCAATGGGTTCGGAATCACGACCCAAACTCATGAATGTCGCGAGGGCCATTGAGAGAGAGAAAGAAGAAGGAAGGAAAGCATGGACTGCGCGCAAGCCAGTGGGTTCGCGTTTCGGGTCAGGCGGACCCGTCTATGCTGGAAGTCGCTTTGGTGGTGGTTCTAGGGGCATTCAACGTGATTGGGTCCATGTACACTCCAATTCTGAGATGCGTGAATGCAATCCAGGGGAAATAGCCAGTTTCAACGCGGGGTGGGTCTGCAGTTGAGAAGGCGCACGCTGTAACTACTGCTGCTTGGCGTGACAGACTTGTGAGGAATCTCTCTTCGCAGAAAATTGCTGAAAGGCGTCAAAAAGGACTCTGTTTCAAATGCGGAGGTCCGTTTCACCCTCGACATCAATGCCCGGACAGAACTATGCGTGTAATGGTGGCTGAGGATGAGTCTGAAGAGGAAAATGAAGTGAGAGCGATGAATGATGAAATTGTGGGTACGGGCGAGGACGAATTGCAAATCAATGTTATGAGTTTTAATGGGCTGTCTGAGAATTATCAAGATAGGCTTAATTCAATAAAATTGCAAGGAACCATAGGAGAAGTGCCGGTGTTGATGTTGGTTGACAGTGGGGCTAATTAGAATTTCATGTCTAGGCGTTTAGCCTTGGCTATGGGATTACGTGTAACATCCTGCGCCCTTTTCTTACTTAGTAGGCTACCCAGCGATGCACTTATGATCTTCTCTACCCCCCAAGTAGAGTTTTTGCCTTTTGTGGGAATCGAACCATGTACCCTGAGGCTTAGGTACATGATCAATGCATTCCCACTACCAATTGATCTACTAGATCAACTGGTAGTGGGAATGCATTGAGAATGTACTTGAGCCCCAGGATACAATGTTCGATTCCCACGGAAGGCAAAAACTCTATACGGGGGTAGAGAATGTCATGAGTGCATCGCTGGGTAGCCTACTAGAAAGAAAAGGGCCCAGGATGTTACATTACGTGTCACTGAGACTCCTGCTAGGCCTATCAAATTAGGAGATGGATTTACTGCTAAGACTCAAGGAGAATGTCATGGTATCAACATCTATGTTCAGGGTATCTCATGGCAAATTAGTACGGTGCTCTTTGATTTGGAAGGCATTGACTTGGTGTTGGGAATTGCTTGGTTAACGCAGATAGGATGTACAGGGATAGATTGGATACTGTTGCGCCCGAAAAAGCCCCCGAGGGAGAACCTTCCTCGTTTACAACTTTTTCTAAAAAACAATGATGAAGCCGCCACCAATACTTATTTAAGGAAAGTATTAGAAAAACCTTTTTTAGAAAGCGATTGGTCTTGCGAAACTAGAGAATAGGGTTCGGGGGTCAGTTACGCGCGGGGAAGGTGTTAGCACCCCACACGTCCTCTCTACTGAGAGGGAACCTTTAATTAAATGTGTGGTTTTAAGTATTGATTTGAAAAATGCCTAGTTTGCCTCTTTATTTCTTATTGAAAATGAATTAAAGAACTTAATGAAAATTTTTTATTTTGGCGAGAGAGGAGGAAAAAAAAAGGGTTTTTAGAAAGAAGTGCTTGACGGGACATGGCCCGCTCCTACGTATCTCCCGGTGCGATGGAGAATTCAAAGCTACGTAGTTCTTGGTTCTTTTTGAAAAGTTTTTTTTTTGTTTTTTATCTTTTTTAGTGAGTTTTTGAAATAGGACGAGTATTAGTGAATGATTAAACTAGCAGAGGCTATGATGAATCACTACTAAATACTCAAAAAAGAGAGTTGTACCGCTAGTCAAACGAACAAAGGTTCTGATGGACTATTTGATAACAACTCGTTTTTATTATCCTTTTTTTTAAGGCGATTTTCGAAAGAGATTGGTTCGTACGATGATCAAACTAACAAAGGTTATGATGGATCATTGTTTATTATTCTTATGAGAAAAGGACATTGCCACTAATAGCTAAACGAACAAAGGCTCTGATGAGCTATTAGCAACAATGGGTTTGAAAATGATTTTTGTTTGTTTTATGAAAATGATTTGTTTATGGTTGCGAAAAGGATTTTTATTTGTTGCGCTTGACGAGAACGTGACTCGCTCCTACGTATCCCAAATGGGAATCAAAGCGACGTAGTTCTAAGGAAAAATGTTTTTGAAAGGGTTTGAAAGGGGGAGGTTGAATCATCTGAGACCATCTTCACCACTTGGAACATGATGCACTAGGCATAAGTGGGAATCATATGATTCATCATCAACAATGGACAATAATATACAAGAATGAGTAAATAAACACTAAAGCTAACTAGAATCACATAGGGTAGTTTTGGCACGGATCACAATAATTAAATAATGACAAATGTAAAGACAGAAATACCTCTAATGAAGGCGGATCTTACAACTTGAAGAATGCAACCCCAACTAACTCTTAGCGAAGGATCAACTCTGACGAACCAACGGAACGAATAGAGCAAGAAAATAAAGCGTAGAAGAGTTTTTTTCTAAAATGTGAGAGATTTCGAAAAATGGGTTTTTTCTCTGATCTCGTGAAAAATGTGTCCTCTTGAAAAAAAAATGAGCGTCCTATTTATAGGCTTTGAGAAACTAGATCTCACGTTGAAACATTTGAGGGAATCGATTCTTTGCTATTGAAATGGATCTAGGAATCGATTCATTTAAGAGAGGAATCGATTTTGATTTGTTTGAAAAATAGAGACAATCGATTCTTGTGATTCACAGAGGGCTAGGAATCGATTCTTTACCAAGTTAAAACTTGTATGAATCGATTCTCAGCTTGCCTGGGACATGTAGGAATCGATTCTCATCTTAGTTTAAAAGTGTGTGAATCGATTCTTTGTTTGAAAATGTTTGGCCTGAAAATCGATTTATGCAATGAAGTAACATGACCTGACAATCGATTCTTCCTTTTCTTTTTGACCTGAAAATCGATTTTGATGTATGTTTATGCATGGAGAAATCGATTTTATGTTTTTCAAAGATGATAAGAATTTTTACGTAGGTATGCATGCATCTTTGAAAAACTTGTGAGTGTGTGAGACTTTGAGATACGAGCTGACCTTCGGAAGAGCTTACACTTTTTCCTAAGACACACCCACACCCTAAGAACTACCCTTATCTATAAAGACTACCCTTTTGACCCTAAAAGTGCATTCTAACCCTAAAAATGATTTCAAAAACTTTGGAATGGTTCCTAGGACCCAAAATGCATTTTTCGTGTGGAAAATTAGGGTTTTGACCTAAGCCGGACAAAATTGGGGTATGACAGCTGCCCCTCTTTATCTGAATTTTAACGAGGAATATGAATTGGCCGAAACATATTCCAAGGTAAAATGAAGATAAAGAATTCAGAGATTATACCGATTTTGTCTACATGGGGAAACCCGATTTTTTTTTTTTTTTTTTGAAGGATAGACACTTTCGTGTCGATGCGAAAACAGTAAATGAACACTGACGTGTAGACAGAAAAGGTAAGATGAGCACTTGCGTGCAGACAGACAAGGTAAAATGGGCACTTGCGTGCAGACAGAAAAAGTAAAATGGGCACTTGCGTGCAGACAGAAAAGGTAAAATGGGCACTTGCGTGCAGACAGAAAAAGTAAAATGGGCACTTGCGTGCAGACAGAAAAGTAAAATGGGCACTTGCGTGCAGAAAGCGGTAAATTGCCCAGGCTGCCTAAAACCTGTAATCCTTAAACGAACTCTTGACGAATCCGAGTTTGCACGCGGCTTTGAGGAGCACGCTTCCTGTTGGCCTTTTCGAGCGACCAGGGGGATCGTTATCAGCTCCGGAACTGATATACTGATCAATGCACGGCGTCCACTGTATCTTAGGCTGATACAACTATTCCGTTGAACCTCACATGGGGCTGCGGTCCATCGCGTTGCTCGTACACGACGTGAGACCTGGACAGAAGGGAGCGTTGATCTCTGACGAGAACGATTTTGAACTCCAAACTGCAATGCACGCTTGAGCGCTGAACTGAAAAACATTTGAACTCCGAACTAAGGGAGCATTTTCTGGGAACTGAGGGCGAGGATTAACACCGAAGTATTTATCCGTCCTTGTACCTGCGAGTGATATGAACAAATGCATGCAATGCAAATGCCATGATTGCTTTTTGATGAGATGAATGTGATGTGATGCAGGAGCTTCTTCTTGCTTGCATGAATTTTTTTTGTCTATGTTTGATGAATGCAATGCATGAGTTTTATTCGTTTTATTGCTCTTTTGCTCTCTTTTTTCTAATCCCCTTTTTTATTGTTTTCTTTTTCTTTTCTTCTTATTTTTGTTGCTCTTTTGCTCTTTTTGGCTTTTCTTTCACCGGTTCAACCGAATCGTAGGACTTGCGCCACGAGATACGATGATCGTCCATAATGGTGTGAGGGTCATGCTTCAGCCTTTTTGTGAATTATTTTGACGCACTCAGTGCCTTTGTTTGGCTTTTATGAATTTACCTGATTGAGAGATCATTTCTTTTCTCATGATTTTCAAAAGTTTCGCAATGAGTTTAATGCTCTGATTTATGCACATTTTCATAATTCATTTATCATCTACCATAAAATATCATTTTAAAGCACAAATAAAAAGGAAGCAATGACAAAACAATAAGCAGACGGAGTGAAGAGTTTGGACTTATATTCATATGGAAATCGAACGCGCAAAAGGTCGCGCCGACTAAAAAGAGTACATTGAGAACTTTGAAACTAAGAAAAAGCAAGAAAAATGGACGCAACAGATCTTATGAGCGTTTTTCGTCTTTGGAGTGTTGATGCCAATCACCCATACTTATATCCTTGATCACCCTTTTACCCAAGCTTTTGGAGACGCTGCTTGCCTCTTTTACTTTTTTTAGTCCAACCTTTCTGACCCTAATTTTTGCCTGGACCGCTCTTTGCGAGTTTTCAGTCCACCGGGTCGCTCTTTTTTGCCTAGGCCGCCCTTTCGGGTTTTCAACCTAGCGAGCTAATTCTTGCTTGGCTCATTTTTCTCTTTTTCCTTTTTATTTTTCTCAGGCGTAGTATTTCTTGACTGAATCTGAATTGACTGGGTTTCTGAGTTCTTCACCATCCATGTTGGTGAGTATCAATGCTCCTCCAGAAAAGGCTTTCTTTACCACATATGGTCCATCATAGCTAGGAGTCCATTTCCCACGGGGGTCACTCTGGATAGGCAGAATCTTCTTGAGCACAAGGTCTCCCTCGCTGAATTCTCGGGGACGAACCTTCTTGTCGAAAGCTGTCTTCATCCTTTGTTGATACAACTGGCCATGACACAGGGCAGCAATTCTTTTCTCCTCAATGAGATTCAGCTGATCCAGACGAGCTTGGACCCATCCTGCTTCTTCCAACTTGGTTTCCATCAGTACCCGCAGAGAGGGTATCTCAACTTCAATGGGGAGGACTGCTTCCGACCCATACACCAAAGAGAAAGGGGTTGCCCCGGTTGAAGTACGCACTGAGGTACGATACCCATGCAAGGCGAAAGGAAGCATCTCGTGCCAATCTTTATAGGTTACTACCATCTTTTGCACAATCCTCTTGATATTCTTGTTGGCCGCTTCAACTGCCCCATTCATCTTGGGACGGTATGGAGAAGAATTATGATGTTGGATTTTGAAGTCCTCGCATAACTCTTTCATCATCTTACTGTTCAAGTTGCTGCCATTATCTGTGATAATCTTATCCGGAAGCCCATAGCGGCAAATCAAATCTTTCTTTACAAACTTAGCAACCACAGAGCTGGTAATGCTGGAATATGAAGCAGCTTCAACCCACTTGGTGAAGTAATCAATAGCGACCTGGATGAAGCGATGCCCATTTGATGCCTTAGGCTCGATAGGACCTATGATGTCCATGCCCCACATTGAGAATGGCCAAGAGGCGGTCAAGACATTTAGGGAAGCAGGTGGTACATGAATATGATCAGCGTAGATTTGACACTTGTGACATCTTCTTACGAAACTATAGCAATCTGATTCCATTTGCAACCAATAATAGCCAGCTCTTAATATTTTTCTTGCCATGGTGTGCCCACTGGAATGAACCCCAAATGAGCCTTCATGGACTTCTCTCATGATTTTTGTTGCCTCTTCTTCTGTCACACACCTTAAAAGGACCATATCATAATTTCTCTTGTATAGAATTTCACCGCTCAAAAAGAAATTCCTTGACAATCTTCTGAGGGTTCTCTTGTCATTCTCTGACGCTCCAGGAGGGTATTCTCTATTCAAGATGTACTGCTTGATGTCATAATACCAGGGCTTGTTATCAGACTCTTCCTCGATGACCATGCAATAATGATGTGCTGGCAAATCTCGATGCTGAATCCCGATGTGAGTCAAGCTTTTGTCGCAGCTGATATTAAATATTGAAGACAAAGTGGCTAGTGCATCAGCCAACTGATTCTCATTGCGAGGAAGGTGCTGGAATGTGATTACCTCAAAAAGCTCAACCAGCTTTAGAATGTGATCTCGGTAAGGGATCAACTTGGAGTCCCTGGTCTCCCAATCACCGTTCACTTGGTGAATTACTAGAGCTGAATCTCCATACACATCTAGTCTCTTAACTTTCCAATCAATGGCTGCCTGGATACCAAGAATACATGCCTCATACTCTGCGATATTATTAGTGACGTAGAAGCTTAGTCTGGCAGTGAATGGGATGAAGCGATTATCAGGGGAAATCAGCACTGCCCCGGCTCCGTGCCCGTACATATTGGAGGCACCATCGAACACCATTCTCCATCTTTCATCTTCTGGGGATTTCCCTTCTTCAAACAAAGCCATGATATCTTCATCAGGAAAGTCGTACTGCATAGGCTGATAATCTTCAACAGGCTGGTGTGCCAGGTACTCGGCCAGCGCACTACCTTTAATTGCTTTCTGAGTGACATATAGGAGATCATATTCTGATAACTGCATTTGCCAACGGGCAAGTCTCCCTGTAAGTGCGGGCTTCTCGAAGATATACTTGATAGGATCCATTTTAGATACCAGCCAAGTAGTGTGACTTAGCATGTACTGCCTCAAACGATGAGCAGCCCAAGCTAAAGCACAACAAGTCTTTTCTAGCAGCGAGTACCTTGTCTCACAGTCAGTGAATTTCTTGCTCAAATAGTAAATGGCATGCTCTTTCTTCCCAGATTCATCATGTTGCCCTAACATGCAACCCATTGAGCTGTCTAGCACGGTTAGGTACAGGATCAGAGGTCTGTCAGGTACAGGAGGCATCAAGATAGGTGGATTCTGAAGATATTTCTTGATCTTTTCAAATGCTTCTTGGCAATCTTCATTCCATTTGGTCTCTTGATTCTTGCACAAAAGTTTGAAGATTGGTTCACAAGTGGCAGTCAACTGGAATATGAACCTAGAGATGTAGTTCAGTCTTCCGAGAAAACCCCGAATCTCTTTTTCTGTTTTAGGGACTGGCATCTCAAGAATCGCACGCACCTTGTCTGGATCGACCTCTATCCCCTTTTGGCTGACGATGAACCCCAACAACTTTCCTGATCGCACGCCAAAGGTACACTTGGCAGGATTTAATCTGAGCTTGAATTTTCTCAACCGCTCGAAGAGCTTTTGCAAATTGACAATGTGTTCCTCATCAGTTTTAGACTTGGCGATCATATCATCCACGTAGACCTCCATTTCTTTGTGCATCATGTCATGAAACAATGTTACCATAGCCCTTTGATAGGTAGCACCGGCGTTCTTCAACCCGAATGGCATGACTCTGTAACAGAATGTTCCCCAAAGAGTTGTGAAAGTTGTCTTCTCCATATCCTCAGGAGCCATCTTGATCTGGTTATACCCTGAATACCCATCCATGAAGGAGAACAGTGAATGTTGCGTCGTACTATCCACTAAGACATCAATATGGGGCAGGGGAAAATCATCTTTGGGACTAGCATGGTTCAGATCTCTGTAATCAACGCACATTCTAACTTTCCCGTCCTTTTTCGGAACTGGCACAATGTTGGCAACCCATTGCGGATACTTGGCTACCGCTAGGAACCCAGCGTCAAACTGCTTTTTCACTTCATCTCTGATCTTTAAGGACATTTCTGGCTTCATTCTTCTCAGTTTCTGCTTTACCGGAGGACATCCTGGCTTGACTGGCAACTTATGCACCACTATGTCGGTATCTAAACCTGGCATATCTTGATAAGTCCATGCGAAGACATCAACATATTCATGCAGGAGTTCAATTAGTTTCTTGCGCTCACCTTCCCTCATTGAAGTACCCACCTTTACTTCCTTCTTGCTGTCCTCTGTGCCTAGGTTAATTATCTCAACGGACTCCCCATGTGCCAGAATAACCTTTTCCTCTTGTTCAACCATTCTCATCAACTCTGGAGGAGTTTCCCAGTCATCCTCAACATCCTCCTCAGCTTGGTTAACGGGGTGATCAAAATTAACATATGAATCGTTGGCATCGTTATTCTCAAAGATATTCATTTTAGATCTGCATTCGCGGGAATAGAAAGAAATGAACAGGCAAAAATAGAAACACAAGATGGAGACGCATGATGATGAAAAGCAAATTTATTCATTTGAGAATCCAAAACCACATTTTATTGATAGATGATTTTTGAAGGAAAAACGTGCATGCCCTTATGAAATATCCTAAGGCCTTGGGCAGAGCCAAAGAATTTGCATTACAAAATCATTACTTTGGAATGAAAATAACAGGGAAATCAATGATCTTCCAATTATCAAGCTCTTCATCTGCTGCACTGCGATGCACCAAGTCCACGCCTTTGTCTTCCACAACTGATTCTTCCTCAATGACGACCACCTGTTTAGGATCCAGCATACCCGCATTCCTAAAGCTCCGAGAGAGATCATAGATAGGAATCTTCTTCAAGCTTGGTTCCCGTCCCTGAAGCTTAGCTAGCCTCCTTTCTCGCTTTTCCTCAGCCATTCTCTTCTTGTCAGCCTGAGTGGGCCAATATCCTAACCCACGCCTATCCTTGTACTCTTGCAGCTGAACCGGCGTCAGAACTCCTTGCTCGGACTTTCCCAACCCTTTTCCGATCTGGTAACCATTTTGCAGTGACTTTGGCTACCATGATAGCAGCGTTAGACATCTTTGGTACGGGCAACGGGGCTTCTTCCCCCACAAAAGCAGCATTTGCAATTTCTAGTGATTGAAAGGCAGATTCAAGTAACTCTTCTGCAGCCTCAATGTATTGAGAAGGATGGGGCTTGCTAACGATGAACTCTTCTTCTCCAAAAACGACTATCAGCTTGTCGTTGACTACAAACTTAAGCCTTTGGTGGAGGGGTGAAGGAACAGCACCGGCAGCATGAATCCAGGGTCTCCCCAGGAGACAACTGTAGGATGATGCAATGTCCATGATCTGAAAATTCACATAAAATACTTCTGGCCCTATCTGCATCTGGAACTCCATTTCTCCCATAACCTCCTTCTTGGATCCGTCAAATGCCCTAACTAGTGTTGAGCTAGGCTTCATATATGAACAGTCTACATTTAATCTGCTCATAGTAGATTTGGGCATGACATTCAAAGAGGATCCATTGTCGATGAGGACCCTGGAGAGTGTATATTCACCACATCTAACTGAAATGTGAAGTGCCTGATTATGCCCCTTTCCCTCAGGGGTGAGCTCATCATCGGTAAAAGTAATATAATTGGATGCAACAATATTCCCTACAATGCCATCGAGCTGGTCAACAGTGATGTTCTGAGCTACATGGGCTTCATTCAATACTTTCATTAGGGCTGCACGGTGAACCTCAGAATTGAGCAGTAGGGACATGATAGAGATCTTTGCAGGGGTGTGGTGCAGCTGGTCCAACACTTTGTAATCACTCTGACGCATGATCTTCAGAAATTCAGTGGCTTCTTGTTCTGACACTTTCCTACTTTCCTTGGGTTCTTGTGCTGTACCCTTGCCTTTGCGAATTCTCTCTTCCTCCTCCTTTGAGGGACCTTCTTTCAGGACTTCAGGGACATAAACACGCCCGCTTCTAGTGACTCCGCTGCTTCCCGCAATGTTGGTGACATCGGGAACAACTTGAGGCTTCTGAATTGGAACTGACACCCCATAGCTCCATGGAACAGCATTGTTCTTTTGATGAGGAGCTGGGATAGGAATCACAATGGTCTTAGGTCTCTCCACGATCGGCTTTCGGCTATACGGGACCTCAATAGGTACCTGAACATTTCCATTCTTATCTGATTCGAAGGTCAGCACATCCTCCTCTTTCTCTTGCACACCCATTTGGATTATATGACGATCCAACAGGTCCTGCAAAACTGTCTTGAAGGTCTCACATGCACCGACACAATTATCATCAACACATACTTCTTTCTGAGCACAACCTCTCTTGATGACCCCGAACTTGCACAGCTCTGCATGGATAACCTCTAGGGGCGTCTGGATACACTCCACAGTTCTGATTAAGGATTGACCCCCCATGTCATAGATGGCATTGGTTGCAGGTTTCTCATGACCAGGCAGCGGATTAGTTGCGATGCTTGGGCTTTCTTGTTTGAAGGTTATCCCTTTGGCATCAATCAGATCTTGCACTACAATTTTAAAGGCCTTGCAGTCTTCAACAACGTGTCCAACTGCCCCTTCATGAAATGCACAGGTAGCATTGGGATTGTAGCCTCGGAAGTAGGGTGGTTGAACTGGTCTCATGGGTCTGGTATTGATGAGTTTGCTTGTAAAAAGATAGTTGAAGAGGTCAGTATAGGACATGGGGATGGGATCAAAGGTGGTCTGTTTTTTGTCTGGATAGCTTTTGTGGTAGTTATTTTGTGGTGGAAGGGTTGGTCGTGTTTGAGTGGGGACAGGGATGTTTTGTGGTTGATAAGGTGGGCTTATGGTGATGGCGTTGGTCTCTCCTTCTTTCTTCTTTGAAAATCCAGAAAATGGCTTTTTCTGGGTGGTTGTACCTGTGGAACTGTAACACCCCTTTTCTACCCGTTAATTTAATTGGAAAATATCAGAGTTTTCAAAATTTCTTTTCATCGCCAAGGATGTTACACATACTTCAATAAAAACCACACTTCTCAAATAAACAGCTCAAAACATATTATCCAGGTACTACGTAGCACATCACAAAAAGGCGAATCTCAAAACCACAGTTATCATCGCAATAATACTCAACGTCAATAAAAATCATCTAAGCAGCGGAATAATAAAATAAAACAGAACTGTCAATAACACTTAACAACCAAAAACATTCATGATATAAGTTCGCCCCACCCCCTGAGTGCTACGTATCAGAGCGTGACGACTCGACTCGAATTAGTGAAGGTACCTAGTCCTTCACTCGCAATCACCTGCACGTTACCGCATGGGGGTAACATTCAAACAGAAGGGTGAGTCCAATTCAATTCATATAATAAGTCATATGATAAATAATAAGTCATTTCACAGCTCAAAATGAATCACATCACAATCATCGATCATATCACCACAATAATTCATCACTATGTCATGTAGGCATGTGAAATGCAACCCACTCGCGGGCATATGCATGAGGTACCTTTTCACAAACGTCGCTTAGCCCTTAAGGCCTCATCGTCACTTAGCCACATGGGCCTAAAAAACGTCACTGGGTTTATGCATATGGGGCATGAGACACTATGACATGCACCACTCACAAACACACAAATACCCAAATCATAGTCAACTATGTGACCCGTCACTTACCGGTTTGCTCACAAGAAGCACAGCACCTGTCAAATTCACAATCAACACACAACGTCACTTGGCCCTTTAGACCTTAACATCACTTAGCCTTTCGGGCCTCAAACGTCACTGGGTTTTCATCGTCACTTATACATAAATCTCATCAGCTCAAACAATAGCCACTGAGGGCAAAAACGCCATTTACTAGCCACCAAGGGCATCATCGTCATTTACATGTCATTAAAATTAATATTAGCCACTAAGGGCAAAACAGTCATTTACACGTCATTATAAATAATATCAGCCACTAAGGGCAAAACAGTCATTTACACGTCATTATAAAATAATATTAGCCACTAAGGGCAAAACAGTCATTTACACGTCATTATAAAATAATATTAGCCACTAAGGGCAAAACAGTCATTTACACGTCATTATAAAATAATATTAGCCACTAAGGGCAAAACAGTCATTTAACTAGCCACTAGGGGCATCATCGTCAAAATCATCATTTCTGACATTACTTCGTAAAAACCACCGGTCGTACGCAAAAAGGGAATTTTTAAAGACACCCAAAACATCTTTTCATTGTCACAGCAACGATCGCCGGGAACAGCCACCTGGGGCGCCCCAGCAACCTTCAGCAATAATAAGTTTTTATTTTTAAAAATGGGACACGTAGATGGACAACTGAAAATGCTTCACAACGCTTTTTGAACCGTTCAAAACGGATGTCTGAGTCAAAAGATACAGCGGAAACAGTTTTTGAAAATATTTTGGGACATCCTGAAAACTGGCGCCATGGGCGCCCAGCGCCCAGGCACCTGGCACCCAGCGCCTTGGCGCAACAAGCAACGCACACACACGGGCGCTCAGCACCCAGCGCCTTAGCGCAACAAGCAACGCACACACACGGGCGCTCAGCGCCCAGCGCTGGCACCCAGCGCCTTAGCGCAACACGCAGCGCGCCACACACAACACACGGGCGCTCAGCGCCCAGCGCTGGCACCCAGCGCTCAGCGCTACACACGCACACACTCAACACGGGCGCTCAGCGCCCAGCGCTGGCGCCCAGCGCCCCAGCGCAACACCCAGCAACACGCGCACAGCGCCCTTGGGCGCCCAGCGCCCATCACACACCAGCAACACTGTTTCAGCACATTTCACATAAACAATTTTTGTTCTCAAATTTTTAAATGACCATTCACAACCAATTTTCACACAACTCATAAAACCCATATAAAATCATCAACCTCATCTATCCAACACCAAAATTCAACCACTCCCCAATCACAAATATGGCGCCCTAGGCGCCCACAACACAAGGAAAATGGATTTTTGGCCACAACATTGAACATTACGCATACATCACAAATCAAGGACACAAATTCACAAACATATCATGGTCATGACTAATCTAGGCTATCACTACTTAGGATCTATCATAGGAATTATTATAGAAATCGATAGAACTCCCCTTACCTCGAATTCGAAGAGTAGAAGCCTTGGAGACGGTCACGAACGGAAACACGGCAACATGATCACGTCCCTTCCTCCTCCTTGCTCGCGGCCTCCTCTTCTCTCCCTTTTCCTCTACGGCTCTTCCTCTCTTCTATCTATGCGTTTTTCCTTCAATTTTTGCGAATGAGGCACCAAACCCTAGCCTCACTAGCTATTCGCATGTCACTTGGATCATGGGCTTGGGCTTTTCACTTAAGCCCAGCTCATCCAAGTGACGCCTCCTTTTCCTAATACCACCACAATTTAATAAAATTTAAATTAATTAAATCATACCCAATAAATTAATTTAAATTCCCAAATACTTAATTAAATAAATTAATTAAATATTTAGGGTGTTACAGGAACCATGGGAAATCTTGCCGCTTCTCATTCCGTTTTCTAGTCTTTCACCGATGACTACCATGTCTGAGAAATTGGAAGACACGCTACCAATCAACCGATCGTAGTATAACGGCGGCAGGGTTTCCATGAACATGAAGACTAATTCTTTCTCTAACAAAGGGGGTGTTACCTGTGCAGCCAAAGCCCTCCACCGCTGGGCATACTCTTTGAATGACTCATTATCTCTTTTTGCTAGACCCTGCAACTGTGTTCTGTCTGGCGCCATATCTGTATTGTACTGGTACTGTCTGAGGAAAGCATCAGCCAAGTCCTTCCAACAATGGATATGGGACGGTTCTAGCTGCATGTACCAATTGAGAGATGCTCCCGCAAGGCTCTCTTGGAAGTAATGGATCAACAACTTGTCATCATGAGAATGTGCAGCCATTTTTCTACAGTACATGGTCAGATGGCTTTTAGGGCAAGTCACGCCTCGGTACTTGTCAAAGTCGGGCACTTTGAATTTGGGAGGTAAAACCACATCAGGGATGAGACACAGATCACGAGCTTCTCTTGCTCTAGAGCCCGACCCTTCAATCATCCTTAAGCGTTCTTCTAACATATGATACCTGTCTCTAGCTTGAGGAGCTTCAGCAGGATAGTTCTGAGGAAAACCATTCACACCGTAGTGAGGATTACTCATCGACACTACGGCTGGGTTCACGTGAGTGAGTGATATTCCCATGAATTGGTCCCTGAATTGGGGGATGGACCGTTACTGGTGAATGAAAGTCGAACGGAGTTCCCGGCGGAATAGGAGTCTGAATTTGGCCCTGAGGCGCTCCCGCTCCTCCACTGTTTGTGGCTGAGATGGGTCGGACTTGTTCTGCAACCCTAAGGGGATTACTTCCCGCATTAGCCTCGGCTCCTGGAGGTGCGTATCCAGATGGGAGTCCCCAAGGCATCCCATTCGTAACTGGTTGGCCCTGGTTATTGGTTCCTGAAGTATGAGCAAAGGTGTTAGTCTCGAGACTCGGAGGGGGAAGAGTGACAGCAACTTCGGTAGTGACGGCGAGACTTTCAGCGGCAGTTCCGTTCCTCAAAGCTTGTAGTATGCCCATCATTTCCGTCATTTGTGCTTCCATTGCCCCGATTTTCGTTCTCAACTCCCGATTCTCTTGAGCCAATTGCTCTGGATTGGGAACCTCAGCAGCGGTGTTACCATGGTCTGATTCCCCACTTCCTAAGTCTTCAATAACAGGACGGCCCTGGTCATTCTGGTTAGTTGCCATGAGCCTTGCTTGTAGACGAGTCAGGTATCGATGTTGGCGAACCAGCTTGCCTTTTTCTATTGAGGGAATACACTTTATGAGCATGAGAATTAAATAAATGAATGCAGATGCAATGCAATATGCATGATTTTATGTTTGTTTGGGTGCCGGGAATCGCGGTGTAATTCGTCTTGTCATAGGCGTGTAGGTCTAAAGCTCTAACATTTTTATTTTTATTCTTATTTTTTTATTTTTATTTTTTTTGCTATTTTTTTTTAGCAACGAAGTTGGAAGCAATAGGCAAAACGAACACACTTTATTCAAAAGGAAAGAATACTTCAAACTCGAGAGAAGAGCAAAGTACAATATTCTGAGGACAAAGTACAATATCCAAAGAAAATTACAACTTTTTAGAGAAAATTACAATTTCCTAAGAATTATTGCAATGTTCTAAAGTGAACTTCAGAGGCATATAGCCTTCAATTTCTCCTTCCTCTTTCTCTTCTTGCTTTCGGCCACCCCCTTGGCCTTCTCCATGAGTTCTTCTGTCAGGATCTTTCAGTACTCGACAAACTCATGCACCTTGGCCGGAGTGTTGCAAGGGTTCATTTCTGCTTCAGCTCTTCTTAGCTTCTTGGGAACACCTCTCACAGCTTGATTAGCTAGCCCTGCTAGCTTTGAAAATTTGCTCCTCCAAAGCTGAATCTCATCCCTTAGCTCCTTGATAACTTCTTGGTCTTCTATTCTGCCAATTAATGCCATGAAGCGTTCCTCCCAGTACTGGCTCTCTGCTTGCACTTGCCCATAAGATTCCCTTAGGCATCGGACGTTCCTCTTCAATTCTTCCGACCTTCCTTGTTCAAACTCCAAAGCTTGTTGATATTCTTTCAAGATCCCTATGATAGACTCTCTATCTTGCCTGATGTTTTCCACTTGGTTCTCCATTTCAAACTTCATCCTTTGGAATCCCTCTTTTGACTTAGCTAGCGCCTCTCTAACCATTTTCTCATCCCTCTTTGACTTGGTATATGATTTCTTCCATTCCCTTGTTTCCGCCACAGCCCCATTCATCTTTGAGGCGCACCTCTTTATTTCTTCTTTAGCTCCCTCCAAATGTTTCTGAATTCCCCTCTTGCTCTCTTCTTCTATTTCAAGCTTCCTATTGGTTGCTTCAATAGCGGCGGCTTGAAGAGAATTTTCATTTTCTAGCCTCCGCTTGTCTTGCATCACCTTTCCCAATCTGTTTTGCAAAGCCCTTTTCTCTTCTTCCGCTTTCGATAAGGCCAACTTAACCTCTTCTAGTTCTTCAATTAGGGGAACGTGGGGTTCTGGTATTTTCTCTTCAAGTGATGGCATTCCTTGGTTGGATGATCGAGTTTCCTTAATCCTCTTTTCAAGCCATTGAGTGAAGGAGATAGCAGTGGTCCTTTTAGATAACTCGCTCTTGTCTTTCCGCACCACGGTTTCCCAAGCTTGCAAGACTCGCCGAAGTAAGCCCTCGTCTTTAGGGATCCTCTCATGGAGGTAAAAACGGAACAACATAGCTTCGGAGGGTGAGTCCCGCATAGGGTACCCGAGTTGTCTCAAGGTCAAAGACGGGTTATAATTGATGCATCCCTGTGTTCCCATGAGAGGAACGTTCTGGAAACTGCCACATTGGAATATCACTGAGGGTCTATCTTCCCAAAACTTGTGCAAGTACCACCGAATTTGAAGAGCATCAAGGTTCTTAAGAGTATCCTTCCACTCCTGAGGGCTCATAGTCTTCGGATTGCAACCCAAGGTGTAGGAAAGCAGGTCCCCAACTTCACTTTTGTTAATGCACACATGACTGATCAACCAAGCGTATAGCACAGGGAAGGAACAACACATCTTATCCTTTCGGAACTCATGATGGCGAGTGAAGGCACGATAGGTCTCGGCGAGAATAGCGGGAACCGGGTTGATGAGACTCTTTGCACTCTTGAAAGCTAGGAACACACCAACAGCGGTTTCATCTATATGTTTCTCAATCTGAGGGAAAAGAACAATGCCGAAGATGGTCAAAGCTAGTACTTGCTTGAAAGAAACCCAATCATTTGATGCTACATAACTAGTCATCAAACTCTCAAAGTACTCCTGAGGAAACCCAAATATCTTGTTACGCTTAACTTTGTGGGACCGCACTTCTTCTACACTGATTTGTAACAAGGAAGCAAACTTCTCATCTGAATAATACTGCCTCTGATACTGGTAAGGTCTAGCCTCTGAGCGATCAAAACCCAGAATCTTCTCGTACTCCTCTAGGGTAGGTGCCATTTGGAAGTTCTTGAAAAGGAAACATCTAATCTCAGAGTCATAGAACCAACATAGGGCGGCGATGGCGCTCTCTTGTACTTCTAACTGTAATAACTTGCGGATGTTCCCATAAGTCTTGTCGAAGGACCGAAGCTCAATAGGACCTAATAGGGAAGCATACTCCTTCAAACTAGTTACATCAATCTTCTTTACAATGGGGAACCTCGAATTGAATGCGGTTTTGCATTTGGATTCCATGTTGCTTCTTACACACCTATGACAAGGTTCGATGTTATGTTGCGATCTCCGACGAACAAACTTTAATGCATGAAGAATGCAAATGATGAAAGTTTTTTTTTTTTTCAAACTTTTGTTAGATGCGAATGCAATGGTGCGAAACGATGTGAATGCGAAATGATGTGGATGCGAAATGATGTGGATGCGAAATGATGTGTCATTTACATAAAAAAGAGGGTAAGAAAATAAGGATATTATTTTCTACGATTTTTGAAATAGAGTTTAAGAAAAAGGAATGCCTAAACTAATGCAACAAACAAAGGCGTGCCCCCGTGTCCTACAAAGGGTGGGAATCCTAGGGTCTAAAGTCGACGAAAGGGGTAATCCTCCCATGTAGGTTCTAATCACTTCCTTACAATGGCAACCAAGAGCTAAAGTCTCTCTCATGATGGCACCCACAATCGTAGAAAGCTACCGAGTGTGAGGCATCATGACAAAGCGCACTCTTGGGCGGAACTTTCATGAGAGCCATACAGACAAAGGTCTACGAATGGCAGTCACTAATCGTTCCCACTCTCCTAGGTTTTTGTTCAGACCTTGGGTTTTAGGCCCCACTCAATGCTCACAAGTATAGGATGTGAAGTGTGTGTCGAGGGCACAACACCTAGGAATAACTACCCTTCCCCACCTGCAAATGAAAATCCATAGCAGTCCAGACAAATAGCATGTTGTTTATCCTAGGGTTCAATATCGATCCAATATAAACTAATCTAGGGTGCCAATAACAATGCACTACTTACCTCAAGAAAGGGAGCAAAGAAGAAGGGGACATGATAAGAAAGGGGAAGAAATGCATGAGGGAACTAAGCAAAGAAGTAACTATCTATTGCAAAAGCAAACATAGAAGAAGAATGCACATGGATGTAACATGCTTATGAAAAAGGGAGAAGAAGAGAGGCAAAGCAAGATATTCAAATCAATCATATAAACCACACATTTAATTAATTAGGCTTGACCCACTTTTGAAAAAAAATGTTTTTTAGTTTCCCCAGTGAAGTCGCCAGCTGTTGCGCTCGAAAAAGCCCCCGAGGGAGAACCTTCCTCGTTTACAACTTTTTCTAAAAAACAATGATGAAGCCGCCACCATTACTTATTTAAGGAAAGTATTAGAAAAACCTTTTTTAGAAAGCGATTGGTCTTGCGAAACTAGAGAATAGGGTTCGGGGGTCAGTTACGCGCGGGGAAGGTGTTAGCACCCCACACGTCCTCTCTACTGAGAGGGAACCTTTAATTAAATGTGTGGTTTTAAGTATTGATTTGAAAAATGCCTAGTTTGCCTCTTTATTTCTTATTGAAAATGAAATAAAGAACTTAATGAAAATTTTTTATTTGGGCGAGAGAGGAGGAAAAAAAAAGGGTTTTTAGAAAGAAGTGCTTGACGGGACATGGCCCGCTCCTACGTATCTCCCGGTGCGATGGAGAATTCAAAGCTACGTAGTTCTTGGTTCTTTTTGAAAAGTTTTTTTTTTTGTTTTTTATCTTTTTTAGTGAGTTTTTGAAATAGGACGAGTATTAGGGAATGATTAAACTAGCAGAGGCTATGATGAATCACTACTAAATACTCAAAAAAGAGAGTTGTACCGCTAGTCAAACGAACAAAGGTTCTGATGGACTATTTGATAACAACTCGTTTTTATTATCCTTTTTTTTAAGGCGATTTTCGAAAGAGATTGGTTCGTACGATGATCAAACTAACAAAGGTTATGATGGATCATTGTTTATTATTCTTATGAGAAAAGGACATTGCCACTAATAGCTAAACGAACAAAGGCTCTGATGAGCTATTAGCAACAATGGGTTTGAAAATGATTTTTGTTTGTTTTATGAAAATGATTTGTTTATGGTTGCGAAAAGGATTTTTATTTGTTGCGCTTGACGAGAACGTGACTCGCTCCTACGTATCCCAAATGGGAATCAAAGCGACGTAGTTCTAAGGAAAAATGTTTTTGAAAGGGTTTGAAAGGGGGAGGTTGAATCATCTGAGACCATCTTCACCACTTGGAACATGATGCACTAGGCATAAGTGGGAATCATATGATTCATCATCAACAATGGACAATAATATACAAGATTGAGTAAATAAACACTAAAGCTAACTAGAATCACATAGGGCAGTTTTGGCACGGATCACAATAACTAAATAATGACAAATGTAAAGACAGAAATACCTCTAATGAAGGCGGATCTTACAACTTGAAGAATGCAACCCCAACTAACTCTTAGCGAAGGATCAACTCTGACGAACCAACGGAACGAATAGAGCAAGAAAATAAAGCGTAGAAGAGTTTTTTTCTAAAATGTGAGAGATTTCGAAAAATGGGTTTTTTCTCTGATCTCGTGAAAAATGTGTCCTCTTGAAAAAAAAAAATGAGCGTCCTATTTATAGGCTTTGAGAAACTAGATCTCACGTTGAAACATTTGAGGGAATCGATTCTTTGCTATTGAAATGGATCTAGGAATCGATTCATTTAAGAGAGGAATCGATTTTGATTTGTTTGAAAAATAGAGACAATCGATTCTTGTGATTCACAGAGGGCTAGGAATCGATTCTTTACCAAGTTAAAACTTGTATGAATCGATTCTCAGCTTGCCTGGGACATGTAGGAATCGATTCTCATCTTAGTTTAAAAGTGTGTGAATCGATTCTTTGTTTGAAAATGTTTGGCCTGAAAATCGATTTATGCAATGAAGTAACATGACCTGACAATCGATTCTTCCTTTTCTTTTTGACCTGAAAATCGATTTTGATGTATGTTTATGCATGGAGAAATCGATTTTATGTTTTTCAAAGATGATAAGAATTTTTACGTAGGTATGCATGCATCTTTGAAAAACTTGTGAGTGTGTGAGACTTTGAGATACGAGCTGACCTTCGGAAGAGCTTACACTTTTTCCTAAGACACACCCAAACCCTAAGAACTACCCTTATCTATAAGGACTACCCTTTTGACCCTAAAAGTGCATTCTAACCCTAAAAATGATTTCAAAAACTTTGGAATGGTTCCTAGGACCCAAAATGCATTTTTCGTGTGGAAAATTAGAGTTTTGACCTAAGCCGGACAAAATTGGGGTATGACAGATACAAAAGAATATGCGTTTTGATTACCAAGGTGAATGGGTTGAAATTCAGAGGGTACGTAGTCAAGAGTGTGCTCCATTACAGCAATATGTGGACGATAACTGTTTTGCTCAGTTATATTGTGGTACTCAAGAGGGTGTGGTGACACAAAGTCAACAAATGGAGATGCAATCAGTGTTGGACAGATTTGAGAAGGTATTCAAAGAGCCACAGGGCCTACCTCCAGAGAGGCAGCAAGAGCATGCAATACACTTGGATGAAGGCCAGGGACCGGTCAATGTTCGCCCCTACCGTTATCCTCATCATCACAAGTCTGAAATTGAGAAGCAAGTGAAAGAGTTGCTGCTGTCCGGAGTGATTAGATCAAGCTGAGTGCTTTTTCCAATCCGGTTATCTTAGTAAGGAAGAAAGACGGTTCGTGGAGGATGTGTGTGGACTACCGTGCTCTGAATAAGGTAACCATTCCTGACAAATTCCTTATACCCGTGATTGATGAATTGTTGGATGAATTGCATGGTGCGAGATACTTTTCCAAAATTGATCTTAAGTCCGGCTACCACCAAGTGCGCATGAGACATGAAGATATTCATAAAACGGCTTTCTGTACTCACGAGGGTCATTATGAATACTTGGTGATGCCATTTGGTTTGATGAATGCTCCCTCTACTTTTCAAGCCTTGATGAATAAAATTTTCAAACCTATGTTGAGAAAATATGTCCTGGTGTTTTTTGATGATATTCTGATGTATAGTACTACTTGGCCAGATCATATTCAGCATGTTGGTTTGGTATTGAATGTGTTAGTGGAGCACCAATTGGTAGCCAATCAGAAGAAATGTTCCTTTGGGCAGTTGTCTGTTGAGTATTTGGGTCATGTTATTTCTTATGAAGGAGTATCTATGGATCCATCAAAGGTCAGTAGTGTGTTAAAATGGTCAGTACCTAAGAATGTTAAAGGAGTTAGAGGATTTCTGGGTCTTACAGGAAGTTCATCCGTGATTATGGTAGGATTCTAAGACCTCTTACGGATTTGAAAAAGAAAGATGGCTTCAAGTGGGGAGGAAAAGAGCAAGCAGCTTTTGAGGAACTTAAGCAGAAGGTCACATCAGCCCCAGTTCTAGCCTTACCAGACTTCACCAAGGAGATTTTCATTGAAAGTGATGCTTCTGGTAATGGGTTGGGTGCAATCTTGATTCAAGACAAGAAACCTATTGTGTTCTTTAGCAAGGGTCTTAGTGACAGGAACTTGAACAAATCTGCCTATGAGAAAGAGTTAATGGCAGTGGCCCTGGCAATTCAGCACTGGCGTCCTTACCTATTGGGGAGCAAGTTCACAGTTTGCACCGATCAAAAGAGTCTTAAACAATTGATGCAACAACGTGTTACTACAAAGGACCAGTAGAATTGGGTTGCTAAGCTTTTGGGTTATCAGTTTGACATAGTTTACTAACCTGGACTGGAAAACAAAGGTGCTGATGCTTTGTCTCGCCAGTTTGATGTCACAACCAGCAACACCACTGCTGCCTTAGAAGACTCAGATGACAGGTTAGGATTGAATACTATGATTTATCATCTTGAATGGTTAGATTACAGGGCTGACCATGCAGAAGTGCAACAGGATCCATCTCTACAGGCAATTATTTCATCATTACAGCAAAGGGAAACAACAAAAATTGGGATTGCAATTCGGAATGGGGTTCTCTTGTATAAGGGCAGATTGGTCATGACAGCAACATCAGCCTTAATTCCTACTATTCTCAAAGAGTTTCATAGTATTCCACAAGGTGGACACTCTGGTTTCTATTGTACTTACCGCTGTTTGGCTGCTAATCTTTATTGGATGGGTATGAAGAAGGATATCCAGGAATTTGTGCAAAATTGTACAGTGTGTCAATGCAACAAGTATGCTGCTTCAGCTCCTGGTGGTCTGCTCCAACCACTTCTAGTGCCAAGTCAAATTTGGGCAGAACTTTCTATGGATTTCATTACCGGTCTACCCAAGTCAAAAGGATTTGAAGCTATCTTTGTGGTGGTCGATAGAATATTGTCCAAATACAGCCACTTCATTCCTCTTAAGCGTCCCTACTCAGCAAGGTCTGTGGCTGAAACGTTCACCAAGGAAGTAATCCGACTCCATGGCATTCCAAAATCAATTGTTAGTGACAGAGACCCTATATTTGTAAGCAATTTTTGGCAGGAGTTGTTCAAACAGCAAGGTACGCACTTGAAAATGAGTAATGCATATCACCCTCAGACGGATGGTCAGACAGAGGTTGTTAATCGTTGTTTGGAAACTTTTCTTTGCTGTTTCATTGCTGATCAGCCCAAGACTTGGGCCGTGTGGATTCCCTGGGCAGGATACTGGTACAACACGACTTTCCATGCTTCCACGGGTACAACCCCATTTGAGGTGGTCTATGCGCGTCCTCCTCCAGTGCTTACTAGTTACCTGCCTGGTGAGGTTAAGGTTGAAGCAGTGCAAAGGGATTTGGCTGACCGTGATGAATGCCTAAGACAACTGAAGCGTCATTTGACCCGTGCCCGTGATAAAATGAAAACGCAGGCAGATAAACATCGTAAGGAACGCTCTTTTGAAGTTGGTGAATGAGTATTCTTAAAATTGAGACCTCATGTGCAACAATCTGTGGCGGCCAGAATCTGTCCTAAGTTGTCTCCAAGGTATTTTGGCCCGTTTAAAGTGTTAGAGCATGTTGGTGTTGTTGCTTACAGGTTGGAGTTGCCTCCCACATCTCGCATACACTCTGTTTTCCATGTTTCTTTGCTAAAAAAGGCTGTGGGTGATGCTGCTGTCCACCCGGTACTCCCTGCTAGTTTGGAGGTTGCTGAAGAATCTGTATGGGAACCAGAGGCTGAATTAGCTCACCGGATGATAGACCGAAGTGGTGAGACTATTCCTTAAGTTCTTATACATGCGCAATTTCCTACTTTCAGCCTTGAGGACAAGACTGGTTCTCATGGAGAGGGCAATGATAGCGCACACATTGATATTAAGAGCCAAAAGGGTAAACCCGTCATTTGGAGAGTTTATGAAAGGAGAAATAAGAAGAACAAATAATATAATATTTAATAGGTGGTTATTGGCGGTTATTGGTGTGTTAATTTATATTTGAATAGTTAGTTATTTGGCTTGGTGTGGATTTGACTATAAATATGTTGTTTGTCTTTTAGGAAGTTATGTTGGGTAGTTATTGGAAGTTCATGGCCAGAAGTAGTTACTTCTGAGAAGAGCAAACTGCTCTTGGTTAGTTTGATTTGTATTTTGTAGGCTAAATTATAGTTTTGATCCTCCTATTTTCACAAATCCGGACATTTGGTCCCCTGTATTTTAAAATCCAGACATTTAGTCCCCTTATTTTAAAAATTTCAAATATTTTAGTCCAAAGAGGAGTTTTTCAATTTTTTTTGCTGAATTGTAATTCCATCAAACAAAAAAAGCTGATGTGGCACTCATTAAATGATGTGGCAGCTGATGCAGCTTGTCCACATCATTAAATGATGCCACATGTGTAACGCCCAAAATAATTTAATTAATTAATTGATTAAATTATTTAGGTGTTGCATTATTAATATTATTATTTATAAGGTTATTATTATTATTAGAATTATTTTGGCTAAGAGGTGGTATATGGTAGGAGGGAGTGGCGAAATAGAGAGGAATGGGCTTAAGTGAAGCCCATGATCCAACTAACCTAGGTTTGAGAAGGGACTTGCCTAGGGCTAGTCATTTTGCTCCAAACGAAATTTTGAAACCCTAGAGTGCTAAGAGAGAAGAGGTGCCGTGAGCTTGGGGAAAGAAGGAGAGGATTCGCGAAATCAAGAAGGAAAAAGGAGAGAAGGATTCGAGATCAAGAAGAAAAGAGGTTTCCCGTTGTTGCTGTGGCTCTGTAGGTGTCCTGCCCTCTAGAATTCGATTCATCTTCTTGAAAAGGTTAGGGGAGCTCTATCCTTCCATCTAATAGATCTCATGATAGGTCCTAGATCTAAGGTTTATACTAGATCCATGTTGTTCGTGATGTTCTTTTATGTTTTTGATGTTCTTGATGTTAATTTTATATATATTCATATATGTATATGCGAATTTGATCTAGTACTTGAGTATGATCTATGATTTAGCCTATTTGATGGTGATATGCGCATGTGTTGGGAGCCCAAAATTCTGACTTATGTGTTTGGC
Organism: Astragalus membranaceus; assembly: GCA_039519185.1. Lineage (NCBI taxonomy): Eukaryota > Viridiplantae > Streptophyta > Magnoliopsida > Fabales > Fabaceae > Astragalus > Astragalus membranaceus. The sequence goes on along the minus strand of CM076854.1, from coordinate 53,800,906 downwards.
TTGTTGGTGATGAAGTTGCATAGGTGATTGTAGGTGTTTGGGCGCCTAGGGCGCCATGATGATGTTGGTGATGTTTTTCAATTGAGTTTTGGTAAATTGAGTTTTGGTGATCTTGAATAAAATAAGTGCATTTTTGGTCGCTGGAAAATTTGAGTTTTTACACTTTAAAATTGTTAGGAATCAATTTTTAGTGTTGAAAAGTTGTTGGAAAAATTCTGGGTTGTGTTGCTGCTGTTTCTGGGCGCCAGGCGCCCTGTGCTGGGCGCCAAGGGCGCTGTGCGTTGTGTCTATGCGTGTTGCTGGGCGCTGAGCGCCCATGCGTGTGTGTGTGTGTGTTGCGCCAAGGCGCTGGGCGCCAGGCGCTGGGCGCTGAGCGCCCGTGTGTGTTGCCTGCGTGTTGCGCTGAGGCGTTGGGTGCCAGCGCTGGGCGCTGAGCGCCCGTGTGCGTGCGTGTGTGCGTGTGTTGCGCGCCTGGGCGCTGGGCGCCTGTGGCGTGTGCGGGTGTGCGTGTGTTGCGCGCCTGGGCGCTGGGCGCCAGTGCGCGTGTTGCCTGGGCGCCTAAGGCGCCAATTTCAGAATGTTGCCTAATTTTGTCCAAACTTATTTTTAACGTAACTTTTGACTCAGACCTCCGTTTTGAACGATTCAAAAAGCGTTGTGAAGCATTTTCCGTTGCCTATCTGTGTGTTCCCTTTTTAAAAATAAAAATTATTAATTTTAGAAGGTTGCTGGGGCGCCTCAAGTGGCTGTTCCCGGTGATCGTTGCTGTGACAATGCGAGGTATTTTTGGTGTTTTTAAAAACCCTCTTTTGAGTACGACCAGTGATTTTTTTTAACGAAGTGGTGTCAAAAATGATGATTTTGACGATGATGCCCCTAGTGGCTAGTTAAATGATTGTTTTGCCCTTGGTGGCTAATATTAATTGTAATGACGTGTAAATGACGATGATGCCCTTGGTGGCTAGTAAATGACGTTTTTGCCCTCAGGGGCTATTGTTTGAGTTGATTGATATTTATGTGTAAATGACGATGAAAACCCAGTGAGGTTTGAGGCCCGAAGGGCTAAGTGATGTTAAGGTCTAAATGGCCAAGTGACGTTATGTGCTGATTGTGAATTTGACAGGTGCTGTGCTCTTTGCGAGCAAACCGGTAAGTGACGGGTCACATAGTTGACTATGAATTGAGTAATTGTGTGTTTGTGTGTTGTGAGTGGTGCATGTCATAGTGTCTCATGCCAATATGCATAAACCCAGTGACGTTTTGAGGCCTGAGTGGCTAAGTGACGATGAGGCCTTAAGGGCTAAGCGACGTTTTGTGAAAAGGTACCTCATGCATATACCCGCGAGTGGGTTGCATTTCATAAGCCTACATGACATGAGATGAGTTATTGTAAGTGATGTGAATGATGACTGTGATGTGAATATTTAGTGTTTTGGATGCTGATTGTTCTAGTGCGTAGCCTATGATTAGTACTTATCATATTTTCTATTATATGGATTGAAATGATGCTCACCCTTTCCTGTTTGAATGTTACCCTCGTGTTGGTAACGTGCAGGTGATTCCCAGTGAATGCCTTAGCTTCACTTCTTGAGTCGAGTCGTCATGCTCTGATACGTAGCACTCAGGGGGGGGCAAACGAACTCGATATTTATTAATGATTTTTGGTTGTTACGTCCATGTGGACTCTTCTGTTATGTTTTATTAATTTCCGCTGCGTAGTTGGTTTTGTTATGTTGAGTTTTATAAGCGACGTTAAATTGAGGCTTGAGATTCTTTTACTTGTGACGTGCTACGTGAATGCGCAATTACTGAGTTGATCTGTTTTAAATTGAAGTATGTGTAACATTCCCTATGAATGAAAATTTTAAACTCTGATTTTTATAAATAAAGTGACGGGTAGAAAGGGGTGTTACATAAGTGGTATCAGAGCAATGGTTGGTCCGTCCGGCCATGTCGTCAAGTCGTTGTGTCAGATAGTGACCAACTGTTGTCTTTCAGTGCTGACCATTGTTTATGTTGCAGGTACGCCAAAAATTTCCATTGGCAAGTGAACTAGTGGGGGAGATGTCCCTACTAGCGCTGTGTGCCTTATTGTGTTTTCGGTGTGTGAATTGTGTCTGTTTGTTGTGGTCCTTGTTGTTGACTTTCCTTGCTGCGTGTTTCTAAAATGATTTACCTTGTTGCCTGTTACTCTGCAATGTGTTTTGATGTTTGGAAACTGAATGCGTTGTAAAATTATTTTGTGGACTATTTCAAGTTATTGCTGCACTAATAACTGTCGTAGCGTTTTAATCACTACAAACGAAAAATATATTCATTGAGTGCTATAATTTTGACCTCAACTCTTTTGGAAAAGACCGCAATTTGATGTAACAATTTTAGCTGAGGACTACCGTCTCATGTGATTGCTATTTTGACTTGCCTAATTTTCCTCAAGGTGGAGTCTTGTATGCTTGAGTTTTATGACAAAATCTTTTTGGTCGTTACTTCTTGAATTGCGCTATAGAGTTTTATAATCCGAAAAATAATGGGAGTTCCGAAATTGTTTTTGAACATCCATTAAACACTTTTACGGCTGGATACCGAGATTAGCATTGAAAATCACTTTTATAAACGATTCAGATTTTGTTTTAGCAGTTGCACTCTTGTGATATGCGTTACGTGGTTTTAAAAATCTTAAGATTTAAAAATGTGCATTTTGGACGCTTGTGCACTTGGGCCGAATTAACTAATTACTGTAAATGTTAATGTAACTATTCATTTGGGCTGACTAGTTGTAATAAGGTTTTAAATGTTAACCGTATTCCTGTGTACTTAGTTGATAATGTTTCGTGGATTATCCTGAGCTATTTGCTATTGCTGTTTGAATGATAAATGCCATGCTGTTTTAAAAAGTCGAATGCTACTGCTGTTTGTTTAAACTGCTGTTGCTGTTTTATTTAAATAATTGTTGCTGTTTCTGAAAAATGATCATTGCTGTTTTCAGAAAATAATGTTGCCGTTTTATTCGGATAATTGTTATGGTTTTCTGCAAAATGACTATTGCTGAAAATGATTGTTGCTACCTTTTTAAAAGTTGTTGTTGCTGCTTCCTAAGGCCGCTGTCAGTGCTTTCAAAAATAACTGTTACTGTCCCTACTTTTGTACACTGCTGCTATTTTACGAGTTGTGCCTGTTTTTGGGTTGTTGACTGTCTCTATTTTTATGAGTTGTCCTATTTGGTGGTTTGGAGTCTAAAGGATGAAGAGATTTTGAAAATTGCTTTTGAACGACTCATAGACAATTTTATGGTTGGATACTGATAGTAGCATTGAAAATTATTTTTTGGACCCTGTTGCGAACTTCTTTGAGTCAGCTTTTATTGCCATATGTTCTTAAGGATATTTTACTCAAACCCTTTTAAGCTGTCGTTTAGTCTTGTAGAGAGAGAATCAATTTCTGTGACGTGTTTTATTTCTTGTGTTGAAAACTCCAAATAAAATGTTTCGTGTGTGTGTGTCACTTCTCTAAAAAGCTATTCTGTAGTTGATGACTAATATCACTGGACCTGGTTTTCGATTTTCTGCTGGTTTGGAAAATGCTTGGTTTTCGAAAGGACGCCGTAGTTACTTCTTTCGGATCCCGGGGAAAAATGTTTTCGAGGTTTTTTTCGAATTTTCTAAACTAATTTGAAAATTAAGTGTTCTGACGTTGTGACATCTGAATCTGGACTGTAATATCAAATATTACATTTCGCACTTCCGCTCACAAATATTTTTGAGGTAAAAGGAGTACCGTCTTTAGTGATATGTCGAATGTGCGACTGTTGTGCTGTTTGAATTTTTGTGCATTGGGTGTTCACTGATTCTTAGTCATAAGATTTTCTTAGTGCCATACTCCTTAATCCTTTGATCTTGAACACCTTGTGATATGCTTTTATGTTATATGTAAATGTGGTGTTATTGAAAATTATTGTTGCAGTTTTTTTTTCTGAAAAACTATTGTTACTGTTTTTGTGAAAATTATTGTTGTCACTTCCTGAAAAACTATTGTTGTTGTTGCCATGTGACATTATGCCATTGTTTCCGTGCCGTGTGCCTTGTTGTTGCTATATTTACGCATTTAGTAAACTTCCTCGTGATGTTGTTGATGTTATTGTTGTTGTTGTTTTTCGAAAAACTATTATTGCTGTTTTCTGAAGACTATGTTGCTGTTTTTCTAAAAACTAATATTGCTGTTTTCTGGAAGATATTGTCGCTGTTTTTGAAAATTTTGTTGCTGTTTTAAGAGAAATAATCGTTGCCGTTTTCAGAAAACTACTGTTGCTGTTTTTCTGAAAGTTACTGTTGCTATTTTCTGAAAAATAATTGCTGCTGTTTTCAGAAAAATAATTGTTGCTGTTTTTCTGATAATAAATGTTACTGGTCCGAAAATTATTGTTACTGTTCTCGATCTTATGCGCTGCTCCGTGTATCTTGTTGTTTTGATATGTTGTCCGTTGACCCTTGGTTGACGTTTGTGGAAATATGTTATGTGACCGTATAATACGTGCCAATTTGTTGCTGTTGTCGAAGGCGCTTGCCCTCGGGCGCGCCATGCCTGTTTTGTTGTGTGACTTGCGGCGCCTTAGCGCCCACCGTTGTGACTAAGTTGTTAGTCCTGATGCTGCTGATTGTTATCGTGATTGTTGAGACTGGATGTTGTTCTGCTGTTATGCAAATTGTTGTGTTAAGGGTATCGCTGAATGACCCAACTTTGACGTTGGTGCTATTTTGTTGATATTGATTGATACGATTGTTTTAGTGGTGCTTGTGGTGTTATAGAGTTGCCTAAAGCTAGGAGTAATGGAGAGGGAGCCTGATTATTAGTTAGCGCTGGTTGTCCAAAGGGTCGTTAGTTGGCTAGGGGAAGAGTGATTGCGTCGGTAGTTAAAATTTCGAGGGCGAAATTCTTTTAAGTGGGGGAGAGTTGTAACGCCCAAAATAATTTAATTAATTAATTGATTAAATTATTTAGGTGTTGCATTATTAATATTATTATTTATAAGGTTATTATTATTATTAGAATTATTTTGGCTAAGAGGTGGTATATGGTAGGAGGGAGTGGCGAAATAGAGAGGAATGGGCTTAAGTGAAGCCCATGATCCAACTAACCTAGGTTTGAGAAGGGACTTGCCTAGGGCTAGTCATTTTGCTCCAAACGAAATTTTGAAACCCTAGAGTGCTAAGAGAGAAGAGGTGCCGTGAGCTTGGGGAAAGAAGGAGAGGATTCGCGAAATCAAGAAGGAAAAAGGAGAGAAGGATTCGAGATCAAGAAGAAAAGAGGTTTCCCGTTGTTGCTGTGGCTCTGTAGGTGTCTGCCCTCTAGAATTCGATTCATCTTCTTGAAAAGGTTAGGGGAGCTCTATCCTTCCATCTAATAGATCTCATGATAGGTCCTAGATCTAAGGTTTATACTAGATCCATGTTGTTCGTGATGTTCTTTTATGTTTTTGATGTTCTTGATGTTAATTTTATATATATTCATATATGTATATGCGAATTTGATTTAGTACTTGAGTATGATCTATGATTTAGCCTATTTGATGGTGATATGCGCATGTGTTGGAAGCCCAAAATTCTGACTTATGTGTTTGGCTTGTTGGTGATGAAGTTGCATAGGTGATTGTAGGTGTTTGGGCGCCTAGGGCGCCATGATGATGTTGGTGATGTTTTTCAATTGAGTTTTGGTAAATTGAGTTTTGGTGATCTTGAATAAAATAAGTGCATTTTTGGTCGCTGGAAAATTTGAGTTTTTACACTTTAAAATTGTTAGGAATCAATTTTTAGTGTTGAAAAGTTGTTGGAAAAATTCTGGGTTGTGTTGCTGCTGTTTCTGGGCGCCAGGCGCCCTGTGCTGGGCGCCAAGGGCGCTGTGCGTTGTGTCTGTGCGTGTTGCTGGGCGCTGAGCGCCCATGCGTGTGTGTGTGTGTTGCGCCAAGGCGCTGGGCGCCAGGCGCTGGGCGCTGAGCGCCCGTGTGTGTTGCCTGCGTGATGCGCTGAGGCGCTGGGTGCCAGCGCTGGGCGCTGAGCGCCCGTGTGCGTGCGTGTGTGCGTGTGTTGCGCGCCTGGGCGCTGGGCGCCTGTGGCGTGTGCGGGTGTGCGTGTGTTGCGCGCCTGGGCGCTGGGCGCCAGTGCGCGTGTTGCCTGGGCGCCTAAGGCGCCAATTTCAGAATGTTGCCTAATTTTGTCCAAACTTATTTTTAACGTAACTTTTGACTCAGACCTCCGTTTTGAACGATTCAAAAAGCGTTGTGAAGCATTTTCCGTTGCCTATCTGTGTGTTCCCTTTTTAAAAATAAAAATTATTAATTTTAGAAGGTTGCTGGGGCGCCTCAAGTGGCTGTTCCCGGTGATCGTTGCTGTGACAATGCGAGGTATTTTTGGTGTTTTTAAAAACCCTCTTTTGAGTACGACCAGTGATTTTTTTTAACGAAGTGGTGTCAAAAATGATGATTTTGACGATGATGCCCCTAGTGGCTAGTTAAATGACTGTTTTGCCCTTGGTGGCTAATATTAATTGTAATGACGTGTAAATGACGATGATGCCCTTGGTGGCTAGTAAATGACGTTTTTGCCCTCAGGGGCTATTGTTTGAGTTGATTGATATTTATGTGTAAATGACGATGAAAACCCAGTGACGTTTGAGGCCCGAAGGGCTAAGTGATGTTAAGGTCTAAATGGCCAAGTGACGTTATGTGCTGATTGTGAATTTGACAGGTGCTGTGCTCTTTGCGAGCAAACCGGTAAGTGACGGGTCACATAGTTGACTATGAATTGAGTAATTGTGTGTTTGTGTGTTGTGAGTGGTGCATGTCATAGTGTCTCATGCCCATATGCATAAACCCAGTGACGTTTTGAGGCCTGAGTGGCTAAGTGACGATGAGGCCTTAAGGGCTAAGCGACGTTTTGTGAAAAGGTACCTCATGCATATACCCGCGAGTGGGTTGCATTTCATAAGCCTACATGACATGAGATGAGTTATTGTAAGTGATGTGAATGATGACTGTGATGTGAATATTTAGTGTTTTGGATGCTGATTGTTCTAGTGCGTAGCCTATGATTAGTACTTATCATATTTTCTATTATATGGATTGAAATGATGCTCACCCTTTCCTGTTTGAATCTTACCCTCGTGTTGGTAACGTGCAGGTGATTCCCAGTGAATGCCTTAGCTTCACTTCTTGAGTCGAGTCGTCATGCTCTGATACGTAGCACTCAGGGGGGGGGGGGCAAACGAACTCGATATTTATTAATGATTTTTGGTTGTTACGTCCATGTGGACTCTTCTGTTATGTTTTATTAATTTCCGCTGCGTAGTTGGTTTTGTTATGTTGAGTTTTATAAGCGACGTTAAATTGAGGCTTGAGATTCTTTTACTTGTGACGTGCTACGTGAATGCGCAATTACTGAGTTGATCTGTTTTAAATTGAAGTATGTGTAACATTCCCTATGAACGAAAATTTTAAACTCTGATTTTTATAAATAAAGTGACGGGTAGAAAGGGGTGTTACAACATGTACTTGCCACATCACTATTTAGGCTAAAATAATTAAATAAGCTTATTATTATTACCAAAATCATTTAAAACAAAAATAGAAATGTAAAATTAAAAATTAGACAATTGAAGAAACGAAGATCAGGAGACGCAAAGAACAAAACAGAGAAACGAAGAAATCCCCAAAATCTCTGAACCCTACATCGAAGATCATCCACTTCTTCTTCGTTGATCAAACCAAGTGCCACGAATTTTGCTTTGATTCGTAAAACCTAAGTTCACAACCTAAAATTCCAATTCGTTCGATCTACTGATGGTGGTGGCAAGAATGAGAAGGAGATGAGAGGAAGAAGAAGATAAGAGAGTTGGTCAGCAAAGAAGACATGTGATGTTCTTGCTTCCTGGGTTCTGATGTTCTTGCTTTATAGGTTATGGGATTTTGTTTTTGTTTTTTCATAGATATACACCACCGCCTCCCCAAAACAAATTTAATGTCACCTGTAATATTTGAGATCTGTTACCTCAGTTAGGTTGGGACACCACCACTTCCCCAAATCGATTTCGATGTCACCTGTAATATTTTTGAGATCTGTTAACTTTAGGGTTTTGGAAGTGGGAAGCGTTGAGGTTTTGTGTTGCTGTGGTTTTCGATCTGGCTGTTTAAAGAATACGGGGTTGTCTTGCTTATGATGGGTTTGAAGAATAGTGTGTTTGAACTTTGAAGAATATGGGTTTTAGTGGAAAAAGAAAACGAAGAGGCGTGAACTTGGGTATCTTGGAGAACGACGAACGAAGAACGAGAACCAGCGAGATCAACGAGAACGACGAACGAAGAAGATGAAAACCAGCGACTGAAATAACCAGCGAATTAAGAAGACTTGGTTGAATTAAGAAGAACTGTTGAGCACTCAGCTTCCATCCATTCCAGTTTTCTGGTTCTATGGGCATCGAATTTGTATGTGCATTTACAGATCTGTTGAGATGAGGGTTGTGGATCTGGCTTGCATGTACTGATCGAAGAGGATAGCCAAGCTTAGGAGGTGAAGTGGGTACTTGAGAGAGATGAGGAGATCAGAAATTAGCTTCTGTGTGAGATTTGTGTGAGATGAGCAGGGAGATGGTGGGGTGGGTTGAGACTTGAGAGAGATGAGGAAGGAGGAGGGGTGAGGTGTTTCAACTTTCAAGAGAGATGAGTTGCATAAAACCCAAAAATGAGGTATATGTGGGGCACCGAAAGTCTAATCTTTAATAGGGTGATGGAATGATGGTGGTGGAAGTTTGATGGTGGTGGGAAATTAAGAAGAAGAAGAAGAAGAAGAAGAAGGGGGAGTTGGTGAAAGATCTGTCTGGTTTCGTCCTTGTCGTAGAAGAAGTGATTTGGTTGGAAGAAAAAGAATTAGTTTAATTTTAGTTATTTAAATTATTTATGTTATTTAAATTATGACATGGGTGGTCCAACTGGAGTATTAAATGACGTGGCACAAGCTGTGTCAGCTGCCACGTCATTTAATGAATGCCACGTCAGTCAAAAAATTGAAAAACCCCCATTTGGACTAAATCTCCGAATTTTTTAAAATAAGGGGACTAAATATCTGAGTTTTAAAATAGGGGGACTAAATGTCCGAATTTGTGAAAATAGGGGGACCAAAACTATAATTTAGCCTATTTTGTATTATTCCTATCAATACAATCGCATTTTTTCCCAATTCTCTCCATAATTCTGCGATAGTTATTGTCCTGTGAATTTTCTGGTTTGGATCACTTTCCCTTCACATTATTTTTTATTGGTAAGCTCTTTCCCTTCATATTCTTAAAAATAAACCATAACAAAGACCTAGAAGCTAACTCAGCTAATCACAAGGTGAGCCTGAAATTGGCAAATGAACCGTCGTCAAACGTTGATTTCCCTCGCCTAATGCAAATAGCATACTTCCCCCGTTACCATAACTCAGTAAGTAACATTCCAAATTCTTCCAAATCAAACTATGCATCAATTAACGGTCTCACCTTTTGTAAATAAAAAATAAAAAAATAGTCTCACTTAAAATCAGTATTTTTTAAAACTAAACCGAACTAGAAAGTTCAACTAAATGAAACTTAAATTGGACTTGTCTGCAATTTGGTTAAAACAATTGAATGATTATTTGCAAGTATCACTAATTCGAATCCAGTTAGGTTTAAAAATGTTGTTTAAAATAAAAGCTTAATTACAATTTTGATCCCTCAACTTACTGAACTTAGATTTTCGTCTCCCATTTTATTTTGTCATTTTGGTCCTTAACTTTTTCGATTTGACAATTACAGTCCTTAGATTTTTTTTATCGCACTTTTGGTCCCAAAATCAAAAATCGTGCAACATTTAGTCTCTCACTTTTCCAAACTCGAAGATTTTCGATAGCCAAAATCGCTCAAATGGAAAAGTTGGAGGAGCAAAAATGTAATTAAACTGTCCAAATCCTCGTTATGTTACAATTGGAATTTACCATCCCCATTTAAATAAACTCATTAAGGCTCTGATTGACAAACTGAATCCTCTAGCTTATAGCAAATAAGCTCATTGTAAGTGTTTGACAATGCTACTTGAAGTAACGTTTCAGCTTATAGTGTTTCATTTTTCTCTCATTTTTACCTTGTCTAATATCTATTTATACAAATCTATTTGTCTATTTATCTATCTATTTTCTATTTATACAAACAAACCTCCTATGAAATTACCAATTTGAATCTCTTATTAACAAGACACATATCTAATTTAAGGGTAAAAATGTCATTACCCTCTCTTTCTTTCTTTTTTTTCCTACACTCTCTTTCTTCATTTTTTTCCTCTTTCTTCTTACACTCTCTTTCCTCCTTTTTACTTTTCTCTTACACTCTATTTCATCCTTTTTTTACTTTACTTTTACTTTTCCCATAAACAATTTTTCTCTCTCTCTCTTATCACTTCAATTTAGTTTTTTTAACTAAATTTTTAAATTTATACAAACACTACTCTACTAAAATTACCTATAAAAATGTAAATGAGACACACTAAGAAACAAAATAAAAACTATCACCTTTTTGCCAAAAAGTTATCACCTTAAAATTGTTATTTTTCTTTCCGAAATCGGTTTACACTCTTGTTGATAATCTACTATCACCTCTTATTGATAATCTACTATCTATGTTTTACTATCTACTATAATCTACTAATCAACTAAAACAATCAATTAAAACTACGAGATAACTGCAATGATATATAGAAAAACACGGGATAACTGCACTGATATATAAAAAAACACTGAATTAATATTTGTCATTGATAATTAAAATTTTTGAACACTACTATAAACCGACTATCTAAAAAACAAGAAGATTTAATGACTATTTAAAATACTGATTAGTATTTAAAACAAATATTTCTTATTGTTAATCTAATATCTCTCTTTTGCTATCTACTATAATCTACTAATCAACTAAAATAATCAATTAAAACTACGAGATAACTGCACTGATATATAAAAAAACACGAGATTAATATTTGTCATTGATAATTAAAATTTCTGAAGACTACTACTACAAACCTACTATATAAAAAACAAAAAGACTTAATGACTATTTAAACAACTAATTAATACTTAAAACAAATATTTCTTATTGATAATCTACTATCTAACTTTTACTATCTACTATAATCTACTAATCAACTAAAATAATCAATTGAAACTATGAGATAACTGCACTGATATATAAAAAACATGAAATAGCTACAGTGATATATAAAAAAACACGAGATTAATGATAATTATAATTTTTGATGACTACTATAAACTTACTATCTAAAAAAACAAGATGGTTTAATGACTATTTAAACTGATTAATATTTAAAACACACGTGACAAATATTAGTCACTAATACCTAAAAAGGATAAATAGTTGTTACTGATAATTAAAAAAACACGGGATAAATATTTCTTATTGATAATCTACTATCTACTATAATTTATTAATCAACTCAAATAATCAATTGAAACTATGAAATAACTGCACTGATACATAAAAAAACACGGGATAACTGCACTGATATATAAAAAAATACAAGGATAACTGCAATGATATATATAAAAATACGGGATAACAACACTGATATAAAAAATACACTGCACTGCTGTATAAGATGTATATACCCATCTAGTTCAATGAAAGTTACCCCTTACTTTAAGATGTATATACCCATCTAGTTGGATTACCATGTCGATGTTAGTGGACTCCAAGTCACACATCATTAATGAGTTAAGGAAAGACAATTTGTTGTACCACACACTCCACAACCAGTTCTTGTACACCCAAATGGAGCATAGACTAGTACAAATACAATTGTGTGTGTGCAGTGTGCACACAAACTCATCCAAGCTGGATCCAACAGAATTTGAGATTTGGCATAAAAATATGTTATATTTATTTCATTAGCCTTTATTTGATGGTGTATGATCAAACAAAACCATATGTACATACATAACTTACATGAATATTTACTGAGCAGCAGAACTTCATCAAATTCACAAACATAAATTACAGAAAGGTGAGAATATAAGAAAATACAATGATTGTAAGTAATGTGAGTGTGATTTATACCTGTTTATTTGAACTTAACTTATTAAACAACAACTTGAATAAATTTATTTGATGCCCACATTTTTGAAGCATCAGAGAGCTTACTTCCCTCAACCTCAATTCTCCTCAAACAACAAGAGTTCTTAACAAACATCTCAACAGCCTCAGATTGTATCCCCAAACAGTTCACAATATCCACATTTTGAAGTCTCTTACAGCACCTAAGCATAGAAACCAAAGCCACACTAGTAAGTACTTTACACCCTCTCACCTTCAAATCATTCAAATGAATGCAAGAAACCAACATAGAAACCAACTCTTTATCAAACAACATTTCATTATGTGACAAATCCAATTTCCTCAATTGCCTAAAATGTTGGCCCAAAGTGGCAAGCAAGCCAGGTTCCCTTTCAACAACATCACAGTTAATCAGTGCTAATTCTTGAAGCCTATTACTCAAAGCCATCCCAACACTCTTCAATCCATCACCAGTTACAAGACAACAGCTTTGAAGCTTAAGACTTAAAAGGCCTCTGAAATTAACTGCTATAGATAAAAGATGATTGTTTTGAAGGTCCATAGGTAAACGAAAATCAAGTTTAAGCAAATTAGACCTGCATTGAATAAAAAAGTGTAGCAAACTTTCTCTGCTACCACCATCATGAACCAACAGTGATTCCAATGAATGGGAATGCTCTGAAAGTTTCAATAGAACCCCATCAACCACACTCCTACAAGTTCTGAGCTCAACTTGTTCAACATTTTTCAAGCAATGAACAAAAGAGGAGTAGGACCCACCAATCCCTTGACAACTAAAAAGCTGCAATTTTTTCAGCTTTTTGCACCTCCTATAAAGCCAACCTACACCCCTATCATCTCCACGAATACCCTCAAAACAAAGACTCTCCAAACCCAACTCCAATATTTCCCCATCATCATCAAAATCTTCACTTTCACACCCCCCATAATTACTACTCACACCACCATCAGCAAAAGCGATTGACAAATCTTTCAAACAAGGAAAAGAAAGGACCCAGTTGAGAAAAACAGGTCTAGATAGGGTAACAGAAAGAGACTTCAATTGGGTACAGGATTTAGAGAGAGAAGTGAGGGAAGAGAGAGAAAGGGGGGCGACTAAGAAATTGAGAGAGAGGAGTTTGGAGCAGTGAGAGGAAATTAGAGAGAGAAGGAGAGGGGAGAGTGAAGGGGTGGTGGTGGATTGAGAAGAGGAAAGGAGAGAGAGGGAAGAGAGGGAAGTGTGGTGGGTGAGGAAATTGATGAGGGAAGGGATGAGAGAGAAGTGAGGGGGGAGGTGAAGAGAAAGGGATGTTGTGGAAGAACGGTAGAGGTAGAGCCACCGCTTGGAAACAAGGGAGACGGAAAAGGAAGAAGAAGATGGAAGTTTTTGGAAGATTTCTTGTAAGAGTTCATCGCAAAGGGTATCGTCCATGATTATTCTGTGTCTGGTTAGTTGCGTTGAGGAGAGGAAGGTAGAAAGGGTATGGTTTTGAATTTATGATGAAGCCTGAAGGGAAAGGAGGACGAGGAGAGAGAAAGATGATTAGGTGAGATGAGAGTGGCAGGTTGCTTCAAGTCTCAGACGCAGCTGTAGTGAACGTGTAAGCCACCTCCTTGCTTGCATATGCATATTTTGTCTTCGCCTGCCTCTTCTCAATGACTCACTCAATGTTGGAAGATTCCGACAAATACCGTATTTATCTTTTCTTTTTTTAATACTAGTATTGTTTTTTTTGACACATTTAATACTAGTATTGTATTGTATTGTTGAATACTTATCTCTTTACCTATCTACATTAATTAGATAGATCAGATAGATACATAGATTTAGATGAAAAACCTTAAAAAATAAATATTTAGAAGAGATAAATCACATTTTATCTGAGTTTCATTCAAATCTAAAATTGTTTGTCCAAAAAAATCCATATTAACAAAAGAAATGTAATATAGCGAAATATCACCGTTACCTTTTTTCTTCTTATATTTAAATAGTTTTTAAAAAAGACTTTTTTCATCTCGTTCCCACTAATTCTATATTTCTCTCCATCCTCTTTATCTCTCTCTAAATTTTCTCTCATCATTACCAAGAGCGTAATTCTAGTGAGAATTGTGGAATCAATTATTAACAGGATTGATAGAATTCTAACATGAATCTCTAAGTTTTCTAAATGGTTCTTGTTGATCAATAGTTATAAGTGACATGAAATTTCCCAAACGTATATAGATATTCATGAGGAAAATGGCCAAGTGGGCCTTTTACTGTAAAACAAGGGAATTACTTTCCCCACACCCCCTCCTACTCTTTCACACCCCCTAACTTCTAAAAACCCTAAACTACCCTCAACTTAAAAAAAAAAACCCTCTCTCATTCCAACCCTCACACCCTCACACCCCTCACTCCTCTCACTTTCCCTTTCACTCTCCTCTCATTCGAACCCTTCTCTTTCACTCTCCCTCTCACTCAACTTCTCACAACTCACTCAATCTCACCCAATCTCCCACTCAATCTTCTCCACAAACACCCTCAAGACCACCTGGGTTTTGTTCGCCTCCTCTCACTCTCTCTAATCGTTCCATTTTCATTCAGGTAACCCTCTCTCCCTTCTGTACATTTGGGTTTTTTTTTTCTGTGCATCTGCTGTGTTCGCATGACCTCATGCGAACACCTGAAAACGAAGATGTTCGAATGAGGTCATGCGAACACCGTTCGAATGAGGCCATGCGAACACCTGTTCGAATGGGGTTGTTCGAATGGGTGCGAATGATGTTGTTCGAACAGGTGCGAAAGATGCTGTTCGAACAGGTGTGACAGTATTGTTCCTGTTATTTTGCTGGTTATGTTGCTTAATTGGTTTAATGGTTGTTGTTTCAGATATGGTGAGGCATCGTGGCGGTAGTTCGCAGCAGCCGGAGCGTAGGCCACCCCCGACGGCTTCCGAACGCAAACGGAGGCAAGATGGAGCTGAACCTTCCCGGAGGGGTAGGCGGCGTAGGGACAGATTAGACGTCCCTCCTCCCCCACCGGAGGTTGATGATATTGGCCGGGATATTGACCGTGATGCTCAATTTCCGGCATATGAGCTGGCCGGCCCTTCTGGTCATGCACATGCACATGAGGAGGTTGGTGCTCAACATGAGGAGGATGTTGAGCCTCGGGAGCCTGCTGCTGCTCCTAGGGCTACATTCCCATTCCCTGGTGGACCTGTTGATGGTTCTGTCTTGCCCACATACGGGTCTCATATTTTGACTGAGTTCTATGCTGGCCGGGTAAGTTATTGTTATATAATAGCGTGTTGTCAATTTTGTTTCTTATTTTGTTGAACATATTGGCTTATTGTGCCTGTGTCATTTGTCAATGCAGGTTCGGCCGGACATAACTACGATTCCACATGGACCGGTTAACCTTGTGGTCCATGCTACGATCAGGGAGACTCTTATCCTATCGGGGTTGTTCCCTCTCATAGGACTTGGTTTTCCCCTCACTCACAAGGGGCTGCAGAACGCATTCATAGAGCGTTGGCAGCCGGATACATCATCATTCCACCTTCCTGTGGGTGAGATGTCTATCACCCTTGATGATGTATCCCAGCTGCTACACATCCCCATCACGGGCCAGTTCTATGACATGCCTGACTGGACTTCGTGGCAGGGAGAGCAGCTGCTGATTGACTATTTGGGGGCCACCCCCCAAGATGCCGCTGAACAGACTTCTGCGCGAGGGTTGTCAGTTGGTCTTGTATGGCTGAGGGATCATGTCTACCACCCAGCCATAGCTGAGCAGAGGTGGCATCATGCTGCTAGGGCCTATTTGCTCTATCTTTTGGGCTGCACATTGTTCGCAGACAAGTCAAGAAGCAAGGTTAAGCTTGGCTACCTAGGTATGCTTCTTGATTTGAACAATGTTGGAGACTACTGCTGGGGGGCAATGGCCCTTGCCCATCTTTATGATCAGCTGAAGGATGCTTCAAGAAAGAAGACGAAGAAGATGGCTGGTCATATGGCTCTACTACAGGTATAAAACTTACTCTTTTTTTTTTATAAGTTTGCTTTAGGTTTACTTTCAGATTTATAATCAACCAATGATATGTTCATTACAGGGTTGGATTTTTGAGCACTTCCAGAGTGCCAATTTTACATCTTGGGTGGTGCACCCAGAATATGTTGAGAGTATGCCACGGGCGAAGAAATGGCTGTGTAGGGATGGCCCCGGAGCCATCAAGTCACACACCATCAGACTGTGCCTTGACCGGCTACACCGTGAGGAGGTCACCAGGGACCCCTACACAGGCCATAGGCAGGAGAGACCCTTTGAGGAGCTGGCCAGGTTCAGAGGGTTCATCCGGAGTGCTGGCTGTATGGTGAGCCATTTGCCGGATAGAGTGCTCAGACAGTTTGGCCAGGTACAGCACATCCCGGAGGAGCCCAGACCTGCAAATCGGGCCGTCTGTACTGTCACGGAGTGTGATGAGAGGTGCACACAGTTCCAGGACCACTTGGTGGCGCGGGGGCCTCCCTGTTTTCCGTACTCCTCAAACACGGTGCCGGGCTACTTTCCATGGTTTTCTAGGGTCTCACATCCCTTTGCCTTCCCTGAAAATTATGTAGAGCTTGTGGATGAGCCGGATGTCAGTGTGGTACGTGTTTTTTATGTTAATTACAGTAATAAGTTTCTTCTACTTATTTAAATCTACTTATTTAAATAATGTTATGTTATTTGTTTGACAGATGCTGCCAGAGCTCCTGGATATGGTGGATGAGATGGATGGGACCATCAATGATAATGTCCCAGAGCCAACCAGGAGCGTCTTTCAGCGCATCAAGAGGTTGCTCAACCCCTTCCGTAGGTTTAGGAGGAGGATCGTCAATGTGTATCAGAGGAGGGTGCGCAACACCCAGTAGGATGATGTCTTAGGGGGGGATATTTGTTTGGAACTTTTGTATAATTTAACTACTTTTTATATTATTAAGTATTTTTCTGATGTCATCTACTTAATTTGGCGCAAATTTATTGCCTTTTTATTACAAACCATAACCATACATGAAATACGAAAGACATGAAATACGAAAGACATAAAACCAACATAAGCAAACAACTAACTAAGAAACTAGTGTTTCGGTAGTCCCTGTTCCAGAAGATAAATGATCTCTTCTGGAGTGCGTATTGTGTCCACGTACAACTCTAAGACTTGTCGCCCCATCGGAAGTGTAGCATGATATTCCATCATGG
Organism: Astragalus membranaceus; assembly: GCA_039519185.1. Lineage (NCBI taxonomy): Eukaryota > Viridiplantae > Streptophyta > Magnoliopsida > Fabales > Fabaceae > Astragalus > Astragalus membranaceus. The sequence goes on along the minus strand of CM076854.1, from coordinate 53,783,556 downwards.
TCCCAACGTCGTCATCGTTGCGGATCTCCATAACTGAAAAATAGCCAGTCCCGTAATCAAGACGGTTGTACTTTCGGTAACGTATACGCTCCACGTGTTTACGCCACGTGTTTACTCATCCTGCAGAATACATGGTTAGGACAACGAAACACAACACCATGTTCGTCGGTGGTGACAGTCCCATAGTGATGAAGGGCCGTTAGGAATTTGGTGGATGAGTACTGGGTTGGGCACAATTGCCATTCCATTTCAGCTTGGTTGTAGTTGTCAAGAGGGAGAGTAGGTTTTGGTGAAGAAGCAGATTAGGGTTTGGTGAAGAAGGTCTGAGGATGTGAACCCCCTTTTATAATAGGCATGGTGAAATGTCAGCCGTTGATTTCATTTTTAGATCACAAATCTGAGCCGTTTAAATTCTATCCGTTCAGACACATTTTCCAAAGGGATTGACATCCACTCCTTTATCTGACACACATTTGACTGATTGTAAGCCGTTGATCAAAACTGTCGGTGGAATCTGAGACGTCCAATATCTGTCGCTCTGCAACACTGGTTCGAACAGCCTCATGCGAACATATGCGCATGACCACATTCGAACCTGTTCGCATGACCTCATGCGAACACGTGAAAAACACCCAAGAGGGTGTGTCCCCATATTTAACACACGCGAATGGCCGCGTGCGAATCTGTTCGAAGGCCCGTGTTCGAACAGGTGAAAATTCGTGAAAAAAAAGAGGTTTGGCCTGGCCTTTTGGTCATTTCACACCCTTATGGGGTGTGTTTCGAGTAGGAGGGGGTGTGGGAAAAGCAAACGCCTAAAACAACTACTCACTCAGTTTCAAATTAATAGTCTTTTAAGCTAAAGTAAAAGATTTCAAATTAATGGTGGTTTTGAGATTCCAATGCATCATTAATTAATTCTTCTTAATTTTACTCTCATTAATTGTTGTAATTTTCACTAACCAAAGACATTACCGACATGCATTTATTAATTAATGGGGTTACTAAAACTACCATGTTACTTAACCAATTTATTGATTTTCTTAATATTTGTTCCGAAACCTTAAACGACTATTAATTTGAAATGCAGGGAGTATGATATTTGAACACTTCAACATCTCCAACCCTCTTTCAATACCTCATTTTCTCTGAACTCTCTCTTCCTATTACACACTCACTGACAAACCTATCTCATCTACCATTTCATATCTCTCTCAAACAAGAAAACCGCGTATTACTAACAGATTTTTTTCGTCGGGAATTGGACATTTTCAGCGGATTTTTTTCGTCGGTAAATTTTCAGCAGGGAAAATAGACTTTCCAGCAGGTATTTTCCCACGGTACCTTTCCGACAGATTTTTTAATGGCGGATTTTGGTGTTTTACCGGTGGTTTTTTAATTTTTTTTTAAAAAATCCGCCAGTAATTTAAAAAAAAAAACCGTGATAAAATTACCGACGGATTTTTAAAAAAAAATAAAAAATCTGTTGGTAATTTAATAAATCCGCCGGAACCGTCTGAAAATGCTTATAAAGAAAAATTTCTCATACACTCTTCTCATTCTCTCATTTCACTCTTTATTTTCTTCTCATTCTCTTATACATTTTTCCTATCTTATCTTTCTTCTTCTTTCTCATACTCTCCCTCCAATTTGATCAAAAATACACTCCCTCCAATCCCCATATATCTCTCTTCTACATTGTCCCCTTTCTTCTTCCTTCTTACTTCTTCATTCCCATTCACTCCTATAAAATTTATTCTCATACTCTTCTTCTTTCCTATTTCTTCTCTTTCACCTCAGTTGAAGGTATGAATTCCATTCAGCAGTTGGATATTGTTTATGAAACTCCTACATGCCTTAACCCCATCATAGTCAATGATATGAATATTAACTTGGAGTGTTTTCTAGAAATGAATTTTTCGAGTCGGTGCAACTCTTTTGACCCATCCTTCATTCAACCTCCCACTACCAGGCTGGATTCGCTAAATGTCTCAAAGTCCGATGCAACTTCTAATCTAGTGGTAGCATCTGAAATGAGAATATTAGGACACCTTTGGCGTGATGTATTAGATGATAAGGTTGTTCTTGTGACTCCTGATAGCCAACGAACAGTTGCTCAGTCTGATAATTTCGAGTCAGTTGTGTTCAAGATCCAAAAGAAGAAATCTCAGCAAAAAAGGAATCTGGTTCAAGATAGTGTTTGCTATAACACTCGTTCCAGGACAAACTCAGTCTCTGCCTCTTTTTGATCTGGCTGATTTATTCTAGTTCTTTAATTGGACTTTTAGTTTGTCAATAGGACATTTTAGTTCCTTAGTTGGACTTTTATTTGTCTCTAGTTTTTTTAGGGGCCCTTCTTGCTAGGGGACCCTTAGAATTGTTTTGTTTTTATCTTGTTTCTTGTTAAGATTTTTGGCCTAGTCCCCCTTTAGGCTCTTTTCTGTTCTCTTTTCTTGTTTTTTTTAATAAAATTAGGAGATTTTTGCTCAAAAAAAATAATATTCTTTCTTACTTTTTCATTCTTATTCTCTTCTATATTATTTTCTTCTCATATTCTCCTTCATTCTTATTCCTTCTTACTTCTCCATTCTCATTCCTCCATTCCTTCTCATTCTCTCCTATATCATTTCTTCTCATATTCTCCATTTTTTTTGACTCAAGATTCTCCTTCATTTTCATTCCATATTACTTCTTCATTCTCATTCTCTCCTAATTATTTCTTATTAAATTAAATATTAAATTAAAAAATTCAAAATTTAAAAAAATGTTTTTTTTCCTTAAAAAAATCCGCCGGAAAGGTACTGGCGGATTTTGGCAATTACCGACGGAAAAATTCGCCGAAAAACATTACCTACGAGCGTTTTACCGACAGCCAAAATCCGCAAGTAATGTGACATTTTCGGAGGATTTTGTGCGTTTCCGACATATTTTTTTCGCGGGTAATACGCGTTTTTCTTTTATAGATGTATAAAAATCATTTTTGTTTTTATGTGAAAACAGTCTATATATTTACATCTTGTGGTAGTATGATGTCATCATCCATGTGAGGCCTCCCTCCAAATTTGGTGCCAATTCCCCCCTTTCCCTCCTTTTGGCGCCAATTCTCCATCCCTCTCCCTTTTTTTTTGTTTTGTTTCCTTCCCCAACACTACAAAAAATGTTGCCTTTAGCGACGGATCGCAAAAACTGATATTAGCGACGGCATTAGCGAGGGCATAGAGCTGTCGAATTTTTTTAAGCATTAGCGACGGAAATTTTAGCAATAGTGACGGCCAGGCCGTCGCTAATGGCCTGGGCGGGAAAAATTAGCGACGGCTATAGTGTCCCTCGCAAATGTTTTTTGACCGTTCAACGCGTGGCACCGCGTGGAAATGTTCGTAACGGTTAGCGACGGCCCATGCCGTCGCTAATGCCGTCGCTAATGTCAAATTAATTTCCAAATCTGAATCTCAGAACAGAACCCCTCATTTCTCTCTTCTCCTCTCTCTCACCGCATCTCTCTCTCCGCCTCTCTCTCTCCGCCTCTCTCTTTCCGCCTCTCTCTCTCACCTACGACGGCCACCGCACCACCACCATCACCTACCTACGACCTCCTCTCTCCGTCACCTCCTCACTCCGGCTCTCTCTCTTCGCCTCCTCACCGTCTCTCTCTCCGCCTCTCTCTCTTCCTACGGCCACCCAAACGCCGCCAACGCCGCCAACGCCACCACCCTCACAACCACCACCACCATCCTCACCTACCTACGACAGCTCCTCTCCGCCATCTCGCCCTCTCTCTCTCCGCCTCTCTCTCTCTCACCTACGGCCAACAACCACCCACCACCACCGTCACAACCACCCACCACCACCAGCACCTACTTTCTGTCTGTCTCTCTCTCAGCCTCTCTCTCTCAGCCTCTCTCTCTCACCTACGAACCTGAACTGTGCACCGCCGCCGCCACCACCACCGCCGCCACGACCACCACGAATTTCTGCCCTCTCCCTTTTGTAGGTTTTGACATTTTTTTATGATATTTTTTTGATATTGATTTTTTAAATTTGTTTTGATTTATGTTTTTTGATTGATTTAGGATTGACATCGTTGGTGTTTGGAGTTTAAGAACCGCACCAGAGTGCGCATCGTCACCGAACAACCGCACCAGACGTCAATCTCATAACGGTTAGTTTAATTGAAAAATATTTAATTATTGTTTTGATGAACCCTAGGTTAGATGACTGTGTGTTGTTGATGGAAAAGGGTGAGGGACATCCTAACCCCCATATTTTGCTCGAAATCATCTCCATTGAGATAATTGCGAGACGATACTAACAACGGTAAGGTTGGGAGTTATATGAAATAACTTCCTTCACTACTTGGATGGAAAAGGGTTTTGTGCTGTCCTTAACCCCCATATTCGGCTCGAAATCATCTCCACTGAGATCATATTGATGCCACTAACTTGAAATATTATTGGGAATGTTATCTAACACGTTTTCTTAAATACGTGTAGATGAATTTGTATGAATTTAATCGTGATTGGGTGTATGATCGGTTATATCCGAGAAGAGCGGGTTTAAAGGAATCTTTTGTAATTGGGGTTGAACAGTTTCTTGTGGTAGCGTGGCGACATGAATTGGCTCAACAGGAAAAAGGGGTTAGATGTCCATGCTTAAAATGCGACGGTGAACCTATTATGACCGATGATGAAATCAGGGATCACTTGTATCATTGGGGGTTTAGGCCTAATTATTGGATTTGGGTAGACCATGGAGAACAACAATTTCAAAATTTTGAGATAGGGGCTTCAAGCAGTTCTGGTGTTGGTGTTCCACGTAATGAAATTTTTGAGTCGATGCAAAACATGATTTGCGATGGTCTCAGGGTGAATGTGCCATTTGATGAGCCTCAATATGATGATAATGATGAACTTCCAAATAAAGAAGCACAAATTTTTTATAATTTGTTAAGAGATTCAAACACACCGTTGTTTGAAGGCTCGCCACATTCAAAATTATCTATGTGTGTGAAACTTTTAGCTCTCAAGTCCATGAGTAATATTTCTGAGGTGGGTTTAGACTATGTGACTGAAATGATGTTGGAAGCAACACCTAATAAGGATAATTTGCCAAAAAGTTATTATGAAGCAAAAATGTTAGTTTCGAAGCTGGGATTGAAATTTAAGAAGATTGATTGTTGTGAGAAAGGGCACATGTTGTTTTACAACAACGAATTTGGTAAAAATGATGGTGAGCTACTTGAATGCAAATTCTGTGGAAGCCCAAGGTATCATGATCGTAAAGGGGCAAAACGTAATTATAAACCTATCCCTGTAAAGTCGATGTTCTATTTGCCTATAGTTCCAAGGTTGCAAAGAATGTTTGCATCGGCCGAAATTGCGCAGAAAATGACTTGGCATTATGACAATAGGCGTACCTCGGACGACATTTTACGCCACCCATCCGACGGTGAAGCGTGGAAGCACTTTGATCAAGTGCATTCAGATTTTGCCTCAGACCCACGGAATGTTCGGCTTGGTTTGTGCTCTGATGGGTTTACTCCATATATCCAAGCATCGGCGTCACCCTACTCTTGTTGGCCAGTCATTGTTACCCCTTACAATCTTCCTCCTGAGATGTGCATGACTAAACCGTATATGTTTTTGACTTGTTTGATACCTGGTCCATCCAATCCAAAAGCTAACATTGATATCTTTTTGGAACCTCTGATTGATGATCTTAAGAGATTGTGGGGGGTGTTTTGACATATGATGCAGCACGAAAGAAAATTTTTATGATGAGAGCTGCATTGATGTGGACAATTAACGACTTTCCTGCTTATGGTATGTTGTCTGGTTGGGGGACTCACGGTAAATATGCATGTCCGCACTGCATGGAACACACAAAGGCGTTTACGCTAAAGTACGGGGGCAAGAGTTCTTGGTTTGACTCGCATCGTAGATTCTTACCGCAAGATCATAAATTTAGAAAGAACAAGAAGGCCTTCATGAAAGGGGCAGTTGAAACAGATGGACCACCGCCTTTGTTGACATCAGGTGAAATCTGGAGCAGAGTTATGGATTTTCCAGAAGCCACAGAGGTAGGGGAGCTCACCCGGGTGGATGGTTATGGACGGTGGCACAATTGGACAAAAAAAAGCATATTTTGGAATCTCCCATATTGGAAAGATAATTTGTTGAGGCACAATCTTGATGTTATGCACATCGAGAAGAATTTCTTTGACAACATATTTTTCACTGTGATGAATGTGAAAGATAAAACCAAAGACAATAATAAGGCTAGATTGGATTCTGCTCTTTATTGTAGCAAACATCGATCTGATTTGAATTTGGTGGAAATGCCTAATGGAAAGATGTTAAAACCCAAAGCCAAATACTGTCTAACACCAGATGAAGCGAAAAATGTTTGTCGATGGTTGAAAGAATTGAGGATGCCAGATGGTTATTCTTCTAACCTTGCAAGATGTGCCGATGTGAACACCGGGAAGATGTATGCGATGAAAAGTCATGATTGTCATGTATTCATGGAGTGTTTGCTTCCAATTGCTTTTAATTCATTACCAAAGTGTGTTTTGGAACCACTTATTGAAGTGAGTCAATATTTTAAAAATATGTGCTCTTCAACATTGAGAAGGGATGATCTTATTAAGATGGAGCAGAATATTCCTTTCATTATTTGTAAGTTGGAGAGAATATTTCCTCCCGGTTTCTTTGATTCCATGGAGCATTTACCGGTTCACCTTGCGTATGAAGCAAGGCTTGGTGGACCAGTTCATTATAGGTGGATGTATCCATTTGAGAGGTAATTATCTATTTCAACATTTTTTTAAAATTATCTTAATTAGTATGATTATTAGTTTAATGAAGTATTTTTCTTTCAACAAATAGATTAATGGGTGATTATAAACGATCGGTGAAGAATAAAGCTAGAGTTGAAGGATCGATCTGCACAGCTTACCTACACCGTGAAACAATTTATTTTTGTTCACATTATTTCAACAACTTTATGTTGTCAGCAAATAATAGAAACGAAGTGGAGATTGAAGAAGAAAGACACCCGCTCACTTTATCTGTGTTTATCAAACCCGGTCGCCCTTCGGGTAAGAAGTCAACCAATTACTTATCAGATAAAGAGCATAAATCAGCACATGTTCATGTCTTGATCAATTGCACTGAAGTTAAACCATATCTTGAGTAAGTATGCTCCAATTCAGTTAATCTATACTGTATGAAGTTAAATAATAATTTGATCAACTTTCAATCTAAAGAGTAATAATATTTCTTTTTCAGTGCATTCTTACGAATTGAGGGTATAGGCGTTGAAGAATCTTCTATTCGTATACATGAAAGTTTTCCATCCTGGTTTAAGGCTAGAGTAAGTAACCAAATCCCCAAGGCGCTGAATAATTCTTTAAAGTAAATATGAGACATAACTTATTTTTTCCATATGTGGTTTACTTAGGTTTATGAAGCAGAACCAACTCCCCAAATCCGACACTTGAGGGAAAAAAACAATTAATAGTGGGGTATATGTTAAAGGTGAAACAGGAGGAGGTGAAAATGACTTCTACGGTGTGATCGAACGCATATATGAACTTGAATACCCACGGTTAGACTATGAAAAGAGAATAGTTTTGTTTTTCTGTAGATGGTTTGATCCATCTGTTAGAGGAATGAAATTGAATCCAAAATGTAATACCGTGGACATTCGAATGAATGGAAGGTATAAACTTTATGATCCGTTTATCATGGCAGAAAATGTGAGGCAGGTGTATTATGTTCCATATCCATCAACTCAGAGAGGATGGTGTGTTGCAATTAAGACAAAACCACGGGGTTACATTGAAGGCACTGATGCGGAGGATGAGGTTCCTTATCAGGTGGATGAAATTTCGGGAGTAGATGAGGTGCTTGAATTTGAACCGATTGACTCCTTATGTGATGATAGACACCTAGTTGAAGAAGTTGATGAAGATGAAGAACAGAATGAAGATGAAGAACAGAATGAATATGAAGATGATGAAGAGAATGAAGATGAATAAGAGAAATATGAATTGGAACCGATTGACTCCTTATGTGATGATGACTCCTAGTTGTATATGATTAATCTTATATATGTTGTCTACTTATGTTGTCTTTAAATTTATTAGAATCATTAATATATCAATATTGTTCTTTATGACTCATTATGTTGTCTTTAAATTAATATATCAATATTGTTCTTTATCACATTTTCTTTCTATTTTTTAATAGATATGGATCCAGGAGGAGGTTCTGACCCACCACCGAGACGTCCTAATAAAGGGAAGAAGACTATGACCGATGAACCTCCTAGGAGGAGGCGTAATCGTGAGGTGGAACTTAATATTGGGAATATGAGGAGCCATAATTCGTTTGTGAGCCCACCATCTACTGCCCCACAACCTTCGGCTCCATCTGGCCCTGGATGGTTTCATTTACCATCTCATGGGCATTATACGGGCCCAACAGCTGGGTATGGCGCAGCAGCTGGGTATGGCGCAGCAGCTGGGTATGGCGCAGCAGCTGGGTATGGCGCAGCAGCTGGGTTTGGCGCACCAGCTGGGTATGGCGCACCAGCTGGGTATGGCGCACCAGCTGGGTATGGCGCAGCAGCTGGGTTTGGCGCACCACCTGGGCATATAGGCTCATCATCTGGACATATAGGCCCATCAGCTGGGTTATCTATGCCTACACCAGATCCCCAGGATGATATTCAGCATGATGTACATGATGTTGGTGGGGGTAATGTTGATGCTGATTCATCCACTGATGACGAGAGAGTGGAGGTGATTGTTATTAATGGTATCAGACTCAAAGTCATTTATAGCAGTGGTAACGCGTAAGTATTATATTGTTTGTTTTTTTAAAGTTAATTATGCAACGACTTATATATATTTGATAATTGTTTGATATATCTTTCAATATGCAGGCTTCTTCCTGCAAAGGTAGCTTCATCAAACATCACTCATGTCATCCGCAAACGATATTTTCAAACGTTCCATAAAAAGTGGAGCAATGTCGAAGAAGATGAAAGAAATGATCTGCTAGACTTCTTTAGGGTAAGTGTTAATTATTTTGTCATTACTTATATTGTTTGGTTAAATTTTATGTTTAATAACGTTTAATATAATACAGACCAAAGTAACTTGGGGCACAGAAGACGATGACAATGTGCGGAGAATTTTTTTCAGAAGGATGGGCGCTCAAATTTCTGATTTGCTTTATAAGCTCCGCTGTAAAGAAAAGAAGCCTTCCTACATGAGTGATGAGATTTGGAATGCCTTCAAGAGCCATTGGGCTTCAGAGGCTTTCAAGGACACTGCTGCAAAAGCCAAAAATAATAGAAACTCGGAAAAGGGTGGCTGGCTTCACTACGGTGGGTCCATCAACCAGGCTCAGCATGCTGCTAGAATGGTAAATTATTTTTCACATCTATGTGTTTTTTATATTATTTAATTAGTTAGCAATTTTTAAAAATGTGTTTCATCTTACAGAGTAAGAAGGCAGGACGCCCTATCACTGCTCCTGAGCTGCATAGAGCCACCCATGTGAGGAAAGGCACTGGCGAGTATGTTGATGAGCGCTCCAAGATGACCCAGGTAAATATACATATTGATTTGTATTATATAATGTTCATTTGTCAAAATGGAGCGCTAATTTGTGGTTATTCAAAACAGAAGCAAATAAATGAGTTCATGACTCAGCTAACTCAGGGGAGCTGGAACCCTGATTCATTTGGCCAACTTACTCCTGAGATGAGAGATCTGGCAAACAAACATTGGGAGAAGACAGTAGGTTGGTCTAAGGGTCGCCTGTATGGTACGGGGCCCATGGCTCCATGTATGAGTCAGTCTGGGGCCGAGAGCAGCAGAAGACGGAGTCGACCAGCTTTTACTCCTGCGGAGACAGAGCATATCAGGCGGCTGGAGCAGGAGCTGCACGAGACTCGACAGGAGGTCAGGACCTCCTCTGAGGCGATGAGAAAGATGCAGCAAGATTATGAGAAGGTGACCCGTAGGCAGGAGCTGATGTTTAAGTATTTTAAGAATATGCAGCAAAATGAGCAGCAGCAAGACGAAGAGGAAGAGAGGAAGCTGAGGAGGAAGCTGAGGAGGAAGCTGAGGAGTCTGATGGTGGCAGCTTTTAGTTTTGTTGATTAAATATTTTGTTATAACATTTCAGATTAAGTGTTGTTGATTCAAATATTTTGTTATTGGATAATTTTTATTTTAAACTATTTTATGTATTTTATGTTATTAGATTTTATTATTTATTAATAAAATAAACAGGTATAAAAGCAGATAAAATAAAAAAAAAATTTCATCAGGTTGAGCAGTAGCGTGGGAATTAGCGAGGGGCTTAGCGAGGGAACGTGGCCACGTGGTTGAGCAGTAGCGTGGGGGTTAGCGAGGGAAGGTTGCCACGTAGCTGAGCATTAGCGAGGGCATTAGCGAGGGGGTTAGCGAGGGAACGTGGCCACGTGGTTAAGCAGTAGCGTGGGAATTAGCGAGGGATCGTGGCCACGTGGCTGAGCAGTAGCGAGGGAATTAGCGAGGGCGCGTGGCCACGTGGCTGAGCAGTAGCGAGGGATCTAGCGAGGGACACTGCCCTCGCTAATTAGCGAGGGACCCAAATTCCTCGCTAATCGCATTTGCGAGGAGGGAATTAGCGAGGGAAGTTGTCCCTCGCTAATTCCCTCGCAAATGACTGTTAGCGAGGGAATAAGGTGATTTAGCGAGGGACTTTGCCGTCGCAAATGACCTTTTTTTTTGTAGTGCAAAACTGCCCCCTTCCCTCCTTTTCCCCCATTTTTCTTCCCTTTGTTTCCTTCATATTGTTAATTATATTTTAGGTTACTTTACAGCTCATTAAAAAATTTTAATTAGTTAAATGGATGAAGTTTGTTCCTCCATATTTCATATTTTTATATTTTAGGGTACTTTACTGTCCAGTAAAAATTTTAATTGTTCAAATAGCCAAATTTTGTTCCTCCATAACCAATTTTGTTAAAAAAAATTAATTTTGTAACAAAATATGTAAAGTGTGACGTCAAATATTGTGTTTTGGGGTGCCTTATGATTTAAAAATAGGATAGATGTACAATTACACAGACTTCCTTTCTCAATAATTGGTTTTGTCAAACTAAAAATTAATTTCGTTCCAAAATTTGTAAAGTTTAATGCTAATCCGTGTGTTTTGGGGTGTATTAGGATTCAGAAAAAAAATTAGATTGTACAAATACACATAGTTCGTTCCTCACTAATTGGTTTGGTCAAACCAAAAAATAGTTTCGTTCCAAAATACGTAAAGTACGGTGCTATGCATTGTGTTTTAGGTTACTTTAGCGTTCAGAAAAAATTTAACTGTTCAAATATGAAGAGTTTATCCCTCAATAGCCGGTTTGGTGAAAAAAATAGTTTCAAGACAAAATACGTAAAGTGTGATGCTAACAGTATGTGTTGGGATACTTTAACGTTCGGAAAAAGACTAACTATTCAAATACTAAAAGTTCGTTAGACTTTTTCTTCTGATTATCTAGAGATTTTCAATTTCAATGTCTTTGTTAATTAAAAATGATATTTTTAACTATAGTTTATATTGCTATATACTTCTGTAAGATATAGTTACTTAACCAATAATTTTTCCTACTTTCACAATTTTGTATTTACTAGAGCTTTTACCTCGTGCAACGCACGGGTCAAGACGCTAGTAAAGAAATAAAATCTCAAGTGTTCGGTGCTTAGGAAGAAACAAACTAAGGAATGTCAAACATAATGCCATGTAATTATGCAAAATATTGAATTGTAAAGGGTGTTTTGAGGATAAGAGTGTATTGAAAACAAAAATGAAATGTTTTTAAGAACACTAAAACTAATAATTTAAAACTGTTAGGAAACGAATTGCGAGAAAAAGAAAATAAATCAAAGAACTAAGTAAAGAAAGGGATTTAAACAACGAATGTGTAGAAAAGAGCAAGTGTAAAATTTGAAGTCAATTGGAGTTGCATAGAAGAGGGTTGGAATTGTGACCCTTTTAAAATTGAGTTAGAATAGACAAATTTTTCTAAGAAGGCTTAAGTTGGAATCCTGAGAAGGTATACAAATTAGAAGCTTCTGACTTCTTGTATCTTCTCAGAGAATAAACTATGTATGAAGATTCTTTTAATGGTTAATAAATTAAAAACAAATTATTTCAGTAAGTTTCTTACACCGAAGTGATGTAGAGAAATTGCATGCTTCAGGTGAGTAAATCTAGAGTGCGAAGTTTCAATGAACTAAACAGTGTAGGGCCTACCATCATTGTTGTATTTTCTCTCTCCAAATGGAACCCTCCATTTCGTTTGAGAAATTGAGAGGTTCCTAACTCTACTTTGATCGTGATAATACGACAATATGCATGTGTGTGAGATGTTTAGGATATGTCATCAAGTATCCAATCTTTTAATCTCGAGTAGGTACCTTAGTTGGTGAACTAAGGGATACCGAAAGGAGTATAAAAATAAGCCGATTTTCTTTAATCATGGGCAAAACGGGAGGGGGGGGGGGGGTAGGCTATAGAATAGCTTATGTCTACTCTATTCTTTCTACTGCTTCTTACTATTTCTAAGAAGAGAAATCACATAAGAAATGTTGGCAACCATAGTTAGGCATGGTCAAGAAGTAGGGGCATGGACAACCCAAGACAGAATAGTAAATTTTCCTGAAGATCAACAACTCTGAGGGGGTGTAATCTATTGCGAAGCCAACTAGGAGCTTCAGTAAAGAAATGCTTGTCGAGGGAGGCCTTATGAAGCTATTCTCAAGGAGATTTGGTATGGAAGCCTCAATGACGTGCTTATGATCAACTCACAGGTAAAATGCTAAGAGGATAGTTTTGCTTGCTGAGCACAGACAGCTCGGCTAAGAGGTAACTCAATTGAGGATTGTGCATACCAGTCGGTCCGGTTGGGAACACTTTTAATAAAATTCATACAACTAAACATTTTTCTTATGAAGTGTGCCAAAACCTTAAACTAGAAACTCCTTCCGGTCTCTATTATAAGCAAAAAAACATGGTTCAATTTTTGGTCTCTTTTATAAGCAAAAATAACTATTTATACCATATTTAATGCTATTGTTCCATATATATACCCTTCTTTTAGTTGAGTGGTTGCCAATAAGGTCAAATAAAATGTTCTTTTCATTGGATATTTAAAAAGGTTAATTTAGTAAATTTATAAAGGGTAATTTAGTCATAGTCATGTTTAAAATAGACATATTTATTACATTATGAGCAAAAAGTAAAATGAAACCTTATATTTTGAGACGGATGAAATATAATTAATAAATATATATTTAAAAAAATAGTAATAAAAGTACCTAAAAATTTATAAAGTGTATAAAATTTTGGGACAAGTGAATGTGAAAAAGAAGCTTGAGGGAGGGAGTTGTAGAATAGAATAGATTCTTGCTCTTGCAATGCAATCCAACTTGTGCGTTAGTTTGCCGCATGCTATGTTCACGCTTCTTAATGGACGCGAGTGACTCTCAATATCACTATGTTCGGACACCTTGTCCGGCTAGTTGGGAGAGACTTTTCATATAATTATTCAATTATTTAATATCACAATCATTTTAATTAAGCTTTCGCCTATTTGGCTTTTTAGAGCATCGAAAGATTGGGGTCCAAAGCCGTTTCGCTTATTTAATGCATGGTTGGAACATGACGACTTCTTGCCCTTTGTTCAAAAGTGTTGGAGTGATCTTAGCGTCTCGGGACACAAGGCTTTTGTCATAAAGGAAAAACTGAAACTTCTCAAGGGAAGTCTAAGAGGGTGGAATAAATAGGTGTTCGGAAAGGTAGACTTGAATATTGATAACTTAGTTCGGGATTTGAATTCCTTAGATGATATTCTTTGTGAAGGGTGGGATAGTGCCGTTGTGGTGAATAGGAAAGAAGTCTCTGCCGCTCTTTGGAAAGAAATTCACGCGAAAGAGTCTTTGTTGGCCCAAAAATCAAGAGCTAGGTGGATCAAGGAAGGAGATATGAATTCGAAATACTTCCACTCTCTTTTGCAGTATAGAAGAAGAAGATGCAACGTCGTAATTCAAAGGGAGAATGGGGATTTAGTGGAAGATGTAGATGAAGTGAAGTTGTATGTTAAGCAACATTTTGAGAAGTGTTTTGTCGAGCCAAACTATAATCGCCCAACTCTAGGAGGTCTTCACTTCAACCAACTATCGGCGTCCGAGTCGGAATCTTTAATTCAACCTTTCTCCGAGGAAGAAATAAGGATGGGTGTGTGGGATTGTGATGGTGGCAAGAGCCCGAGTCCGGATGGGTTTAACTTCAATTTCATAAAGCTTTGTTGGAGTTTGTTGAAGGATGATGTGGTGGGCTTTTTTAATGAATTTTTCGTGAATGCTTTTCTTCCTAAGGCAATTTCGGCCTCTTTTTCTGCATTGGTTCCTAAGAATGACAATCCCCAAGGTTTGGGTGAATTTAGGCCTATTTGTTTGATTGGGTGTTTATACAAAATTTTGGCCAAAGTGTTGGCAAATCGTCTCAAGAAAGTGATGCCTAGTATAATTTCGAACCACCAATCAGCTTTCATTGGGGGGAGACAAATCCTAGATGGGGTGGCGATTGTCAATGAAGTGGTGGATTATGCTAAGCGGGGTAAGGAAGAGTGTTTGTTGTTTAAGGTTGATTTTGAGAAAGCTTACGATTCTATATCTTGGGGTTTTTTAATTTATATGCTTCAAAGAATGGGATTTCCACGTAGATGGATATCTTGGATAAATCTTGTGTGTGTACTAGCTCTATGTCGGTTCTAGTGAATGGTAGCCCAACGCAAGACTTCAAAGCTCACCGGGGGTTGAGGCAAGGGGATCCGTTGTCACCATTCCTCTTCCATATTGTTGCCGAAGGTTTGCCGGGTTTAGTGCGCAAGGCGGTAGACATTGGCTCCTTTCAAGACTTTTATATTAACGATGATGTCCGGTTCTCAATTTTGCAATTCGCGGATGATACCATGTTGTTGGGTAAAGCCACGTGGGACAACCTATGGAGCATTAAGACCTCGTTGAGAGCCTTTGAGCTAGTGTCCGGTTTGAAGGTAAATTTCCACAAGAGCAAGTTGATCGGTATTAACATTCCAGATGGTTTTTTGGAAAGAGCTAGCACCTTCCTATTTTGTAGAACGGAATCAATATCGTTCAAGTTCTTGGGCATTCCGATTGGCGCTAATCCGAGGCGGGAAGCTACTTGGAGTACCGTTCTAGGGGGTATTAGAATGAGATTAGCGATGTGGAAGGGTCGTTTTCTATCCATTGGTGGTCGGGTTACTCTCATCAACTCCGTTTTGAATAGCATCCCTTTATACATGTTCTCCTTTTATAAGCTCCGAAAGTGGTTATTAAGAAGATGGTTAAAATTCAACGGGACTTTCTTTGGGGAATCAAGGAGGGAGATAATGGAATGTATTGGGTGGCTCGGGATAGAGTTAGCAAGTCAAAAAAAGATGGCGGTCTTGGAATCAAAAATCTTGAGTTATTTAATATAGCTCTTTTATCTAAATGGAAGTGGAGGGCATTGACGGATAGTAATGCGAGTTGGAGTCGGTTGTTGAGACATAGATATGGGTAATTCGCTTCTTGCTTCATTCATGACTCGGCTGTAGGCAATTCTTGCCGGAATTTTGGCTCTATCTGGTGGAGAGACTTGGTGACTTTGGATGATAACTTAGAGGAACCGAGAAGGTTCGCTTGGTGCATTAAAAGAGTGCTGGGTGATGGCGCTTTATTAAACTTTTGGAAGGAACAATGGTTAGGTACCGAGCCTTTGGTCAAAGTCTTTCCCTTATTGTTTGATGGAGGTGGGCAGCAACTTGTTACAGTGGCAAATTTCGGGTCTTGGCATGGAGATACTTGGAGTTGGAACAAACCGTGGCAGGTTTTTACGGATTCTGTCCGCGCATCAGAAAGTGAGATATTGGACAGTATTTTGCAATCGATAACACCAACGAGAGGGAAGGAAGACGCATGGATTTGGCCACAGGATCAGACGAAGAGTTTCACGGTGAATTCAGCATATCAACTATTGGTCCACAACAACATTCTTTCAACTGCTTCGGTTCAGCAACGTCTGTCGGGGGCGTTGTGGACATCACTTGTTCTTTCGAAGGTTGCGGTCTTTGGATGGAGTCTTTTGCTTGATTCTCTGCCTGTCCGTGACCAGTTATCTCACAGAAATGTCCTCCATTCTGAACAGGAGGCTAGCTGCTCACTGTGCAGTAACTTTCGCGAGACCGCCAGCCACTTGTTCCTTAGTTGCAGCTTTGCTCGTTCCGTATGGCATCTTGTTGGCAATTGGCTCGGAGTTGATTTCGACATGTCCCTGAATATTGTTGACTTCTTCCTTAGTTGTGGTCGCTTATGCAGAGGGAAGAAGGCGAAGCGTACGAAACACATGTTCTGGATAACAACATGTTGGAGTGTGTGGCTTGCAAGGAATGGTGCTATTTTTAACAACGAGGAACCAAATGCTGAATCCGTGGTGAACCGCATCAAATGCTTAACTTGGAGTTGGTGTGTTTATAGATTGAAGTTATGCTCCTCTATTTCAATTTCAATGTGGTGGTCTAATCCACTTCAATGCTTAGAAGGGGGAGAAACGGTGGGTTGACATTCACATTGTTAGCAACCTTATTCCTTTTTGAGGTACTCTTTTTCCCTGCCTGAGTCTTTTTCCCACTGGGTTTTGGCTCAGGGAGGTTTTGAGGAGGCCCTCCCCCTTTCATTAATGTATATGGGATTGGTGCACCCCTAGTGCCCCCATCAATACAATTCTTGCTTATCTAAAAAAAAAATTTTAATTAAGCTTTTATCATACGGGGAATCCTATCGTCCATCCTTCCTCCTACCAAAATACAGGGAAATTTATATTTTTTTTTATTGGACAAAACTGAAGTGTTTTTAATAAATGTTATCTGTTATTCAATTATTATAATTATAACATCCTACATGGATTGGTAAAAAAAATCCTACATAGATTTTTATTTTTGTTTAAAATTTAAAGCTAAAATAAATTAATTTTTAATAATACGTTGAATTGTTACCAAAAAGTATAAAAACCGGTGTTTCCAACCGGACCGGCCGGTATACACATTCGCTCGGCTATAAAAGAACTTCCCTGATGAATGACCAGTCGGCTCCAAAATATCCCGCCTCTACCTATCCTAGCAAGGAATGAAGCGTAATTAGAGGAAATCAGAGGGAGATATCCCTGATTTCCCTCCTTCCAGTATGTAACAGTCAACTCGACCGTTAAATGTATTTACTGTCATTTAATACCCCTTGTAATATAAATACAGCCCAGAGAGGCCAATAAACGGATCCAGATTTAATTCTTCATATTCAATTACTCGTTATAAGCAATCTCACGCAGAATAGAGTATAATACGTGTTCGGTCCCTTTCCTATCCCAGGAAACCGATCGTAACATTAGCGCCCACCGTGGGGCCTGAGTAAAATTCCACCCATGCCTCACGCAAAAATAACACCGAAACTCATCACTGCTAAACAATGGTTACTACCAGAAACGGGACTAGCGATCCTGGCAATTCCAATGGCCCACAACACAACATGGATCCAAGAATGGAGGAGCTGATGGCAGCAGCCCAGATCCTCCAGACACAAAACGCTGATCAACAACGGCGTAACGAAGAGCAGCAACTCCGCTCTCAAGCCCTAGAGGCAAGGGAGGCACAGTTGCAGCAACAAATCGCTGACATGAGGAGATTTACTCAAGTACTGGAAGCCACCAGAACCCCACTGCGTGCATTTCAACCATTTACAGCGGAGATCCAAGCGGTGGACATACCGCCTAGGTTCAGAGAGCCAGCCATCAGAAGCTACAACGTTTTCGGGGACCCCCAGAGCCATATGGACGCCTTCCAGACTCAAATGTTCATCAGCGGTGGCAAAGATGCCATCAGCTGTAATATGTTTGCAGGAACACTGGCTGAGGTGGCCCTCAAATGGTTCAAGGGGCTCCCGGCGCACTCAGTAACTCAGTTTGAAGACTTAGCAAGCAGGTTCGTGCAACAGTTCTTGGCAAATAAGAAGAAGAGGGTAGGACTTGGTGATTTGTTTGACGTGCGCCAAGGATCGTCTGAGCCGCTCAAAAGCTATCTTTACCAGTTCAACAAAACCATCGTACTGGTTGAAGAGCCAAATGAAAAGTTCTTTGTAGCCGCCTTCATAAAGGGTCTGCGTAGCGAGACATTCATTGAGGCACTGGTCGTCTGTAAACCCTGGACGATGGATGAAGTGCGAGTAAGAGCGGAGAAACATATAGAGGCCGAGGAATCCAACACTGGGAAAAGGGAAAAAGAATCCAGGAGATAAGCACCCACAACCGAGCGAGCAGAGCAACAACGCGCTCGGCCTCAGGGAAGAGACACACTAGGGGTGGAAGAGGGGTACACCCCTCTAAATGCAAAGTCTTCAGACATCTTGGACAAGTTTTTGCTTGGCGGCACCATACATAGACCTTCTCCATTTGTGGGGACAATGGGCAGGAATCCAGACTCGTACTACAGGTACCACCGCACGGATGGCCACTCGACCGATGATTGCTGGACATTGAAACAACATATAGAGCAGCTGATCCAGAGGGGGGAATTTGAAGAAGTTTGTGAGAGAGGGTGAAACCGGAGATGGGAAGCGCCGAAAAGGAAACACAAGTCCCAGGAAGGAAACAGGCAGTGAAAAGAACCAGGAAACCGCTCGGGAGGAGACCGAGCATGAAATAACGGACAAGGGGGAATCAACACCATTGCGGGAGGGTTCTCGGGTGGAGGATCCACCCAATCGGCTAGAAAAAGGTATGTAAAATCAATAATGTCAGTCGGTAATGCTGAAGGGTTTGCTATCCAAGAGTATCCAGGAATATCCTTCGAGGTCCAAAACTTCAACGGGGTTTGCCCCCATGCAGATGACCCAATTGTGAGCTCGGTCACCATCAGCTATTTTAAAATCGCAAGGGCCCTGATTGATGGAGGAAGCTCAGCCAACGTAATCTTCGGAATGTGCTTCGAGGAGCTCAAGCTCCCGTCAAATATGCTAAAGAGCTACCCTGGAACCTTGGTGGGGTTCTCAAGAGAACAAGTGGCAGTTCATGGATACTTGGACCTCCGCACCACGTTCGGAGAAAAGAACAATGCAAAAACTGTGGTGCTGCAGTACATGGTGATCGAAGCCTTGTCCTCTTGCAACATGATTATAGGAAGACCAGCCCTCAACACCCTGCTCGCTACGCTCTCTTACCCACACCTATGCATAAAATATCCCCTACCGGGCGGTAGGGTTGGAACGGTAAAAGGAGACCAGGTGATGGCGAGGAAATGTTATGCTGAAAGCGTGAAAGTCAAACTAGTCCAGAGGACAAACACCATCAACTGCAACAAGCGGGACGCCAAATCTGCAACTGTAGCAATAACCAAAGAAGAAGTCAATAAAAAGAAAACACTGGCTGTGGAGCATGAAAACTCCAAAAAGCTGGGCTGATGTTGCGCCCGAAAAAGTCCCCGAGGGAGAACCTTCCTCGTTCACAACTTTTCCTAAGACAATGAAGCCGCCACCAATATTTATTAAGGAAAATATTAGGAAAACCTTTTCTTGGAAAGCGATTGGTCTTGCGAAACTAGAGAATAAGGTTCGGGGGTTGGTTACGCGCAGGGAAGGTGTTAGCACCCCACACGTCCTCTCTACTGAGAGGGAACCTTTAATTAAATGTGTGGTTTTAGTGTGTTGATTTGAAAATACTTAATTTTGCCTCTCTACTTCTTATTGAAAAATTCTTAATGAAAAGTTTTATTTATTATGAAAAAGGGGGAAAAATGGTTTTTTAGGAAAAAAACGCTTGACGGGACAAGGCCCGCTCCTACGTATCTCCTGGTGCGATGGAGAACTCAAAGCTACGTAGTTCTTCTTTGTCTTTTTGAAAAGTTTTTGTTTTTTATCCTTTTTAGTGAGTTTTCGAAATAGGACGAGCATTAGCGAATGATTAAACTAGCAGAGGCTATGATGAATCACCACTAAATACTCAAAAAGAGAGTTGTACCGCTAGTCAAACGAACAAAGGTTCTGATGGACTATCAATAACAACTCATTTTTATTATCTTTTTTGAAAGTGATTTTCGAAAGAGATTGATTTGCACGATGATCAAACTAACAAAGGTTATGATGGATCATCATTTATTATTCTTTTGGGAAAAAGACATCACCACCAATGGCTAGACGAACAAAGGTTCTGATTAACCACTAGCGACGATGGGTTGAAAATGATTTTAGAAAGGAAAAGGTTTTTGTTCTGAAAATGATCTCGGTTTGCGAAAGTGATTCTTTTTTGTTACGAAGATAACTCTTTTCTTTTTGTTATGCAAATGCTAAACTTTTTATGATTGCGCTTGACGAGAATGTGACTCGCTCCTACGTATCCCAAATGGGAATCAAAGCGACGTAGTTCTAACGAGCCTTGAAAGTGAAAGTATTTTTGCTTTGGTTTTGAAAAGTGAGGGGCGCTCATGATGATCAAACTAACAAAGGTTATGGGTGATCATCACTAACACTTGCTATGACTTTTGATGCTTAGGAAAATATCTTTTGAAATTGAAAGCATTCATGATAATCAAACTAACAAAGGTTATGGGTGATTATCACTAGTAGCTTATGCATATGAAAACATCCTTTTTTTTTGAAATTTAGGCTCTTAGGACAACCAAACTAACAAAGGTTATGGGTGATTGTCACTAGTCACCATTTTCATGCTAGGCCATTTAGAAAAGAAAGCAATGAATGCAAATCGAATCCTTAGGCAAACAACAATCTCATTTGAATTCTTGAGCAAATATTAGCCTAGACTACACATGTTAGACCACAACACATAAATAGGCAAAGAAGGAACTTGAATTGGGCATTAAGCAAAAATACAAGAGTGGGCAAGATTGAACCTAAATGCACATCTAGTGGAAGATGCTAGGCGAGAACCATACTCAAATATTTCTACAAAACGCAAGGGAATCTAAATGCACATCTAGTGGAAGATGCAATGTATGGAATTGACCTATCTAAGTGTTGATGATATTCTTATATGAGAGTGGGCAATGAAATTGTTAGCTTAAGGAAAAGAGTTGCCTCAATCATGATCATAGGCAAGCAAATTTATTAAAGAATGTTGAATCACTTCGGTCAATCCTCACACTTAAGATTAAGTGCACAAGTGCACAAGTGTGAATCACCTTGCCAATCATCAACAAAAACAAGTTTATTAAAGCAAACCCAAACCCTAATTTTTATGTTAGAACCTAGGAACATACATACCCTAAATCAACTATTATTCATCCCCAAATCATGAAATAAACAAAAGCATTCAAGAACCCTAAACCTAGGCCCATGGCCGAAGGTTATCATGATAAGCAAGCAAATTATTTAGCGACCAAAGCATCAAAGAATGTTGAATCACTTTGGTCAATCCTCACACTTAAGATTAAGTGCACAAGTGCACAAGTGTGAATCACCTTGCCAATCATCAACAAAAACGAGTTTATTAAAGTAAACCCAAACCCTAATTTTTTTAATGTTAAAACCTCAAATCATCATTTATTCTCAAACTCTTTACTTTATGCGAAATCTATGTGAGAAAAGAAATTTGCAAACCTAAACAAAGTATCTAAGCATGAAAACACTAAAATCAAATATCTACAACATGATTAAGCCCCATCAAGCAAAGAGAAACAACAAAATCAAATTAAAGCTAACTTTAATAGGATATGCGAACCAAACAACACATGAAACAACAATTATATTTCACAACAAATGCAAAAAATCAACACAAAACAACATGACTCAATTTATTCAAGAGTGAGAGGCACCTTAAACACCCAAGCCTCCCTAAGTGCTTGTCAATAGTGTTTAAGGCTCCTCTCACCAACAACAACAAGCTACATTTTAAACAAAATGATGATGATATGTGAAATGCAAAGTGAAGAGGAAAATGGGTTTTAATGCAAAAAGGTTGAAGATGATGCAAGGGTTGAAAGTTTTTACCTCAAATCCAAGCTAGAAAATGCAAGAAGAAAATAGAAACCAAATCAACAAGAACCTCCAAGGAACTTCAACTCCAACCCAAAAAAGCTTGATGAAAACCTTCCTTGATGATGATGTTTTATCTTGAATGGAAAATGGAGAAGACATATGAAAGAGGGATGAGAATGAAGTGAGATGGTGGTGTTTTGGGTGAAGAGGAAATCAAAAATGGATGAAGGAAGGGAGTGGGGAGGCCACGGTTTTGGGAGAGAAAAGAGGAGGTTTTTGGTGTGCTAGGGTTTTTTGGTGTAGGAGAAATGGGAAGGTTCCTTTGAGATGAAAGAAAAAACAAGAGGAAGTGAGGGAGAGGAGAAGGGCTACGGTTTTTGTCCTTGGGAGGAGAGGAGTGAGTTGTTCTTATTGAATTTCCTTGGGAGGCCAAAGATCTAATGGGTTTAAGATTGTGAGAGGGAAGTAAAGAAATTAGTGTGTATTTAGTGGTGTGGAGAGAAAGAAGGTAAAAAATATGTTGTGTATTGAATGTTATTGGACTCAAAGGTGTGCTTGAAAGGCTTTTGTGATGTGCACTTGATGTGAGTTGATGTGAGGAGAGGCGTGGAGCATGAGGATGGAGTGAGGGAGGTTGTTTGCTTGTAAAATTGGTGCTTACTTTAGCCAAAAATGGATAAGAGCAAAAAGCACCTAAAAAGGAATTAGCCCTAATTCTAAAAATACAATAAGCATCCAATATTATTTTGTTATTCATTTTTTTATTTTGATTTCAGATTTATATTTTTAATTATACATATTTTTGAGCCTTTTTGAAAGCGAGAGAAAAAACCGTTATAATTGACCAAAATACCCTTTTTGACTCTAAAACCCTAATTTGCCCGAAAAATGCGTTCCAACCCTAAAAATGATTTCAAGAACCTTGGAATGCCTTCTAGGATCCGAAATGCAGTGCATAAGGCTCTTCGCTCTTCAATTTATTTATTTTTTGGGGAAAATTAGGGTTTTGACCTAAGCCGGACAAAATTGGGGTATGACAGCTGCCCCTCTTTATTTAAATTTTACCAAGAAATATGAATTGCGCGAGACATATTTCGAAGGTAAAATAGAAATAAAGAATTCAGAAATTATACCAATTTTGTCCATTTGAAGAAACCCGAATTTTCTTTTCTTTTTCTTCTTTTTTCTCTTTTTTTGGAAAGATAGACACTCTCGTGTCGATGTGAAAACAGTAGATGAACACTGACGTGCTGACAGAAAAGGTAAAATGGGCACTTGCGTACGGGCAGAAAAGTAAAATGGGCACTTGGCTTGCAGACAGAAAAGGTAAAATGGGCACTTGGCGTGCAGACAAAAGGTAAAATGGGCACTTGGCGTGCAAAAAGCGGTAAATTGCCCAGGCTGCCTAAAACCTGTAATCCTTAAACGAACTCTTGACGAATCCGAGTTTGCACGTGGCTTTGAGGAGCACGCTCTTCCTGTTGGCCTTTTCGAGCGACCGGGGGGATCGTTATCAGCTCCGGAACTGATATACAGATCAATGCACGGCGTCCACTGTATCTTAGGCTGATACAACTATTCCGTTGAACCTCACATGGGGCTGCGGTCCATCGCGTTGCTCGTACACGATGTGAGACCTGGGCAGAAGGGAGCGATGATCTCTCTGGGCTCCAATCCGCAATGCGCGCCTGAGCGCTCTCTTTTCTTTTCTCTTTTTCTTTTCCTTTTTGTTTCTCTCTTTTCTTTTTTCTTTTCTGAACTCCCAACTTGGGGGAGCATTTTCTGGAATCTGGGGGCGAGGGCTAACGCCGTAGTGCTCATCCTCTCTTTGTACCTGGAGCTGAAAATGAACAAATGCATGCAATGCAAAATGCCATGATTGCTGTTTTCTTTTTTCTTATGATGAATGTAAATGTAATGAATTTCTTTTTTTCTTTTGTCTATGTCGGATGAATTTCTCTTTTGGCTTCTCTTTTTTGCTCTTTTAAGAATCATGGGTATGCGAATGCAAAGCTTTGGTGTTTGATGACATGGAATGCTCATGTATTTTAATGGAATGACATGCAAAGGAAAACTTTCTCTTCTTTGTTTTTTTTTATTTTTATGAAATGGGAATATTGCTATAAAATGATGAATAACATGAAATGATGAATGACATGGGATGTTCTAGCTTTCTTTTCTTCTATGAGATGCAAGTATTGATGTGATGCAACTGTATTGCTTGGATGTTTGATGGGATGATGAATTTTTGTTCTTTTTGTTTTATGGAACGCAAACATTACTATGATGTAGACGACACTGAATGTTTTTGTTTGTTTTCTTTTTTTGGCATAGGGACCTTAGGATTCTTGAGTGATCAATTCAAGTGTCCTATCGTGATGACTATTTCGAATGTACATTCGACTTAGTCTCCTATTTATTGAAAATGATTTTGTATTTTGAAACTTGATTTGATGTCTGATGCAATGACAATGAATGCTTGGTTTGCTAGAAAGAAAGCAGTAAACGAACACTTGGCGTGTTGATGAGAAAACAGTAAATGAGGATGAACACTTAGCGTGCTTTTAATGAACCACTTGGGACCCGAGGACATTTGAACTCCGAACTGAAGGAGCGACTGGGAATGAGATTTTGAGACTGACAAGTCCAGGATGACTGACTTGAGAATTAGATTGAAGACTGACACTTGAAGTGCTGATTCTTGGAACTAGGCATGAGGATTAACATCTTGTGTTCGTCCGCCTTTTGCTTAGCAATGCAATGAATGACACATGTAATGCAAACATATGCCATGATTGATGTCTTGAATATTATGGAATGCTTTTGTTCTTTTGTATTTGCTTCTTCTTTGTAGTTTGTAAAATGCAAATATCAACATAATGCTTGGATGTTTGAATGCAAGTGTATGCGGTGATTGATGCTTTGATGAATGGAATGCTCCTGTTCTAACTTCTGTTTGTTTCTTTTTTGCTTCTTCTATGAAATGCAAACATAAATATGATGCGATGCTCTGATGTTTAATGCAATGATTTTTGTTCTTCTTCTTTTATGGAAATGCTAACGTTAATATGATGCAAATGCACCGCTTTAGTGTTTGAGGATTGAATGACAAGGGAGTGCTTATGAAATGATGAATGATATGGAATGCTGGATGACAGGGAATGTTTCTGTTCTTTTTGTTGCTTGTTTGGAGTTTGCAAGTGAGAGTCAACACTGGATGTGCTAATGAAAAAAGCAACGAATGGGAAGACATGAAATGAGGATCGCCTGGGATCAAGGGAGTAGCTTTGAATTATAGACACAAAGGTTTGGTTTATGGGTCAACATATGTCTATATTGATCTAATGGTCTGAAGAATTTTGATGATGCAATGGCGCATGCAATGATTAGTATCTTGTGGAATGGTGAATGACATGGAATGCTTTTGTGTTGCTTTTGTGGTTTCTTTTCTTTGTTTTCTTTTTGCTTTCTTTGCTTTTTCTATGAAATATCTGATGCAAAATGTAATGCTCTAGTGATGAATGACATGCAATGATTTTGTTCTTTTCCTTTTTATGAAGTGCGAACATTAATATGATGCCAATGCAATGAAAAGATTTCTGCTTTTTCTTCTTTACTATTTTCCTCTATGAAATGCAAGCATTAATATGGTGCAGCTGACGTGGAACGTTTTTCTTTTTGCTATGTGATGAATGCACAAAATGTGAAGATGCAAATGTAATGCTTTGATGCATATGCTATAATGAATAGATTGGAATGCCTAGATGCATGAGGTAAACATTTTTGTGATGATGAGATGCGAGACTTTGGATGCAAGGAATTGAGATGATTATTGACCACTCTGTTGAAAAATTGAATTTGATTCAAACTCCGGTGTTCTCAAGGTTTTTATTTACAAACAACCTCGCTTGTTTTCTCTTTCTTTCCATGATGACTGAATTTTATATATCACGTAAACAACTTGTGTTCTCTCTTTTGAAGCATTGTCTAGTAAGCATGCATAGGAGTGCAAATGTGAATGAATGAGTCAGTTAACTTGGAATTGGTTTAGGGCATGGACTTTTATGGCAAGTGAAGGAATGACCGACATGGCTATTGCCGAAGCTTGTGAGGGATCAAGAGATACAAGATTGCCCCAATTCAGGTCTTTGATGAGTGAATAGTTTGCCCCTGTCTTGTGGTGACAACAACTAGGGGCGTAGAAGATGATGAGTTGGGAATGCTTCGGCTTTTGAAAGGGAAGGTGGATCAAAAGATATTTTGTCTCAACCCATAAAGTTTGATGTTGCCCCAGTCATAACAAGGACAAAGCTGCCCCAATTAGAATGACAAGGCCTTGTTTAGGATAGTGAGTTGAGAGATTGCCCAGGTGAGGTTTTGTAGGAATGAATGAGGTGAAGGAATGGGAACGCACTTGCCCCACTTTCGAATGACATTTCAAATGGTTTTTTTTTGAGTGAGGTTGTGAAATATGGATGGGGTGGGGAATGAACAAACCTCCCCAAAGTTGAGTGGAGTGAGAGATGAAGGGAATGCCCCCTAGTACACACTTTTGGTTCTCCTTAAGAACAACTCAAATGCAATGAAAGCTTTGACTTTTTAGTATGAGGAGAGGCTCCACTTGGTGACCACTAGACCTTGTTTTAATGCAACACGGATGCATCTTGGAGTGCAAGTCCTTCTCTTGTTTACCAACCTTTTATTTTTTTATTATTTTTTTTTATTTTTTTATTTTTTTTTTGAGCGGCTTTCTTTTTTCCGCTTGTTTGTTTTTTTCTTTTTGAGCAAACACGTCGCAAATAGATAAACTTATTTGTCCTGAAATTAAAACTTGAGAAAACGAAGGCAATTAGTCATTGATCGGAATGGACTTTTTAGGGCTGTGATGTGGAGAAGGGGATGATTGAACTTAATGAAGTGTTTGGGGTTGATGGAGAGGATGGGTCTTATTCGGTGTTGCCCGATGGTCAATGATTTGTGAGGGAAATGGTTATTAAGTTTGATGAGGTGTTTGGGGGTTTTATGAAAGAAGAGATGGCTAAACCCAATGAATTGAGGGCTTTTTTGAAAGGAGGAATAATTGAATGAATTGAGGGCTTTTTTGAAAGGAGAAATGATTGAACCCATTGAATTGAGGGCCTTTTTGGAAGGGGAAGTGATTGAACCCATTGAATCTGAGGGCCTCTTTGAAGGGGAGCTCTTATGCTTCATGACAAAAATGTATTGACTCTTAATTTATACTCCCTTTGTCTTCCTTTCTTTGTTTTGGGATTCTCCTTTTTGAAACTTTGTTATTCCCCTCCTTTTGTGGATTTCCTTTCCTTTTGACTTGGGTGAGAATGATATACCATCTTTGATGTGGAATTAACCCTCGTCCAGAGTGATGGGGATATCTTGGGCTTTTCTTGGCTTAAGATGGGTACCAAAGGGTATTTTTGTGATTTTGAATCTTTTGCTTAAGAGGGGTAGGAAATGGGCTTTCTGGGATTTTAGGTTTTTTGAGGGTATGGAGAGATGGCCAAACTTCATTTCAGATCCCGATTGTTTATCTCTGTAAGACTTAACTTTAGGACAATAATTTATCTATCTTCATGTGCATGCTCTTTTTTTTTTTTATCCTAATTTTTGCCTGGACCGCTCTTTGCGAGTTTTCAATCCACCGGGCGCTCTTTTTTTGCCTAGGCCGCCCTTTGCGGGTTTTCAACCTAGCGAGCTTATTTTATCTTTTTTATTTATTATATATTTTTTAGAAAGACTTGCACTAAAGGAATATGATACCGACAAGGAAAATTAGTGATCACAGAATTGCCCTAGCATGGAGGACTTAAAGTGTTAGTGAGAATGAACCAAAAAGTCAAGTATGCACTGATGGGAGAGAATATGCGCTTTAGGGGTGGACGGGGCGGGATTAGACTTGGATGGGGAATGATGATGAAGGAAATTGTCTGACTCAAACAAGAGAAACTGCACGTGGCATGTATGCTTACTAGAAGAACGCTTCACAGAGAGTTAATATTGGTTAAAACATGATATGAAAACTTTTTTTTTTTGATGAACTGTTTCAGTCTTTTATCACGGAATGGATGAGATGTAATGTCTTTTTTTTTGAAGGAAATACAAATGAGCTATTGATGTAAAAAACTGAGTGCCTTGGAACACCTTGAGTTTGCAAATGAGTGAGGGTAAACTTTTCCAAAAAGGAAAGATTACTTTGCAATAACATCTCGTCTCTCATCACAACATTTTTGTTGTATGAAATGCATGGATGAAAACATTATGATGTATACACGATGAAAATGAAATGTATGAAAGCCTATTCACTTGAAAAGTGTGATTATTCTAAAAGTTTTTTTTTTTTATGCTTTCTTTTTATGCAAGACGAAATATGAAATGCCAATGCATCCTTTGATGATGAATGATGCAAGAATGCTGCTTCTTTTCAAAATGATTTTCATAGAGGCAAGACAATATATGAAATGCCGATGCCCCCTTTTTCTTTCGAATGATGAAAGATGCAGGAATGATGCTTTTCTCTAAATGATGATGATTTTTTTTTAGAGGCAAGACAAAGTATGAAATGCCAATGCCCCTTTTTTCTTTTGAATGATGAAAGATGCAGGAATGATGTTTTTTTCTAAATGATGATGATTTTTTTTTTTTTAGAGGCAAGGCAAAGTATGAAATACCAATGCCCCTTTTTTCTTTTGAATGATGAAAGATGCAGGAATGATGTTTTTCTAAATGATGATGATTTTTTTTTTCTTTTTTTTTTAGAGGCAAGGCAAAGTATGAAATACCAATGCCCCTTTTTTTCTTTTGAATGATGAAAGATGCAGGAATGATGCTTTTTTCTAAATGATGATTTTTTTGGAGGCAAGGCAAAGCATGAAATACCAATGCCCCTTTTTTCTTTTGAAAGATGCATGTATGGAGGAATGATGTATTTGAACCAAAGTGATGAGGTTAATGAAATGGTGCATGAATGCTACATTTTGAATAAATTTGATGATGATTTTTATTCATGATTATGAATGAGATGCTTTCTTGTTTTCATTTTTTGTGCGATGAAATGCATGATACTCACAAAAAAAACATGCGTGGGAAGACATGGTTTTTATTGAATGGAAATGCATGCAAAATGAGAGGTTAATGTATTATTTTTCATGATGTGTGAAAAAGGACAACAGTAATGCATGAGACGCGCTTCTAGTAAGACACGATTTTTGGATTTTTCAAGAAAATTAGGGAAAAGAAAGCCTTAGTGAATGGAAACGCACACGTGTGGAGAATACACTCCTGACAAACCTAAATGAGATAGAGAAAAATGCATGTATGAATTTTATCAAGTTTTTTGTTTTATGCAATGCAAATGATGTCTTTATATGAAAATGACGGCGATAATGCGACTTGACATGCATGTGAAAAAAATAAGATGAAAACATTTTTTTTCGAGTTTGGTGACTGAAATTTTGTAGCCCGTTAAAAGAAAGGACTATGATGATTTTTTTTGAAAGTTTTGCTTCTTGCCTTCTTTTTTTGAAAATTTTGTTTTATGTAATGCAAGGATGTATGCAAATGATGATGATGCAATGATGATGACCACTTGGGAAGTGGAATTGTTCTAAAAGATTTTTGAGTGTTTTTGATGAAATTCCTAGGCATGCAAGAATGATATTTTCAAAATGGTTTTTATTCTTTAGAGGCAAGACGAGATATGAAATGTCGACGTCCCCCCCTTTTTTTTATTGTAAGAAAGATGACATGAGGCAACCAATTGTCGTTACTCTGAGTAACTTGCATGAAACATTGAGTGGATCCTGACTCAATACTTCACGCAATATACTGAAATGCTTTGACATTTGGTTAACTCAAACTTATTCTCTTATTTGAAAACAAACCTCACTTGATAGGGTCAAAGTGTCCCGATATCGTAGAGTAACATCACAAATTTGTAGTGCACAAACAAATTTGAGATATTACCCTTCGTCATTCGAAGGTGCACTTTTACTCATTGAGCTTTTACATGAAGAGCTTTTCTATTTTTCCTTTGTTTAGAGAAGATGCATGCATTGGAAACTTTTCATTTTTTTTTTGATTTTTAGTTTTGGAACATGATTTTGAAAATTATTTGGAGATGCAAATGATTTATTGGAAAAAGGTTTTAGAAAAATGTGCTTGACGGGGTATGACCCGCTCCTACATATCCCCATTGTAGTGAGGAATCAAAGCTTGCGTAGTTCTACTGGGTCTTTTTTTTTTGAAATAATGCTTATGCATGAATTCCATGTTTTGGATGAACTTGGCGAGGAGCTTTTCCCTCTTTTTTGATTATAAACGAAATGCTTAAGCTATGAAGATGATAATTGTTTTTTTCATTTTTATGCAATGAAATGGAATACAAGATGAATGATTTTTTTCAAAATTGGAACTTTATTTAACGCAAATGACACAATGATGTAATGATGCAATGACGCAATGATGTAGGATGCAAGATACTTCTTTTTTTTTGTGAGGTTTTTGCATAAAGAGGGTATTCACAGGCGGAATTTAGAAAACTTTCACACTATTTGCCACCTCATATAGGTGTTTAAGGGAGAATTGTAACACCCCAAATTTAATTAGCTATCTAATTGAATTATTTATTTAATTAATTATTGGGAATTAGGTTGTGGAAAAGTATTAGAAATAATAAAATGGTATTTTATTAAATCAGGGGGTGGTGTTGGTAATCCCGGGGTGGTAAGATTGGCCCAAGCCCAAGCCCATTGACTTAGGCTTAGGCGGATGTAGCAAGGGTTAGGGAAGGGGGACTCATTTGCGAATTAGGTGAGGAAAAGAGAGGAGAGAAAAGAAAGAAAGAAAACGCAAAAGAGAGAAGAGAGAAAGAAAACGCAAAAGAGGAGAAGAGAGAAGAGGAGGCGACGGCTTGCAAGAGGAAGGGAGAGGAATTTCGTGGAGCACTCAAAGAGGAGGGAAAGCTTGTTGGTGTCTTGCAATTCCTTGGAGCCTTGCCTAGTAATTTCGACTTCTAAGAGGTTAGGGGGCTCTTCTTTTCGTTTTTAATGGTGTATGTGATGAGTATCGTATAGGGTTAGGTTTTAGAGCGATTGTCTTGAATGATTTGTGTATTTTGATGTTGTGGCTATGATGAATTTTGATTGTGCAAAGATATGTTTGATTTGGTGGTGAATTGTACACAATAAGAATTGAGCATGCCCATTGTTTGATGTTATGATTGAATGAATTTTTGGTGGAAAATGTGATGGCTATTGTTCATATAAATAATTGGCATTGGTGATTTAATTTGGTGAATTTTTGTTGAGAGGAACTCAAAAAGTGATGGAGCCTTAGGCGCCCTAGGTGTATGTGTGTTGCTGGAAATTCTGCCACTGTTGTGTCTGTGGCTGTGTCTGGGCGCTGGGTGCCCTCCTGGGCGCCTGTGCCACTGTGTTGCCAGTTTTGGCGCTAGGCGCCTTGTGCCATGGGCGCCAAGGGTCCCCATTTTCTGTTGCTTATTTTGCAAAAATTGATACTGGGTTTTCATGTCCAAGTTAAATGGCTCGTGCAAAACAATTTTTGGAGTCATAGGAGTTGTGGTCTGTCCTGGCCTTAGGCGCCTAGTCCATGGGCGCCAAAGATTCGTGTCACTTTTTGCCAAAATTTTTGTTGGGTTCTCATATTCTGAGTATTTGGCTCGTGCAAAATCAATTTCGAAGTAAAATGAGTTTCCTTGCGTGTTTTGCCAAGGCGCCTTATGCATGGGCGCCGTGTTCCTGCGCCAGTTTTGCTAGGCGCTCTGCGCCAGTTTTTCCAGCGCTGTCTGGGCGCTAGGCGCCCTGCGCCAGTTTTGCTAGGCGCTCTGCGCCAGTTTTCCTGCGCCAGTGTCTGGGCGCTAGGCGCCCTGCGCCAGTTTTTGCTAGGCGCTCTGCGCCAGTTTTCCCTGTGCCAGTGCCTGGGCGCTAGGCGCCCTGCGCCAGTTTTTGCTGGGCGCCAAAATCAGGATGTTGCCTAAATTTTTCCAAACTTGTTTTTAATGTAACTTTTGACTCGGTTATCCAAATTTAACGGTTCAAAATGCGTTTCGAAGCTAATTTCGGTGTCTATTCAAATATTCTGGTTTTACGTAAAAATGAGTTATTTTTACTGGTGGTTCTGGACTGAAGTTGTTCAAGTGTCTAAACGGCAATTTTTATCCACTTTCCCTATGTCGTGTCAAACCATAAATTGGCCTATTGAAAATTGGTGTTGGTGTGAGTGGTGGGTTGAGTTGGTGTGTGTATTATGGTGTGATTGGTGAGCAGAGGCTTCGGCCTAATTCTAAATTGGTGAGCCGATTAATGAAATGGTGAGAATATGAATAAAATGGTGAGCTGAATTAAATGGTGAATTTGATTGAATTGTGGTGTGTTGTGATGCATTTCCATAGCATCTCATGATACATGTGCATTATTGGTGAGCAGAGGCTTCGGCCTAGTTTTATTTGGTGAGCAGAGGCTTCGGCCTAGTTTTATTTGGTGAGCAGAGGCTTCGGCCTAGTTTTATTTGGTGAGCAGAGGCTACGGCCTATTTGTATTTGGTGACGGATCCGACATGCATGTGCCCGTGGAGTTTGGGTTGCATTTCACGCATAACCATATCTTTTGCATTGTTGTTTGGAGAATTGTAATTGTGATGTGGTTGCTGCCTTTGTTGTGAATCGGTGTGTCTAGTTACCTTTTCCTATGCAGTGCTTGTTCCATATGTTATTAATTATGAAAAGAGACTCACCCTACTGCTTTTATGTTGCTTCTTATGTCGGCAACGTGCAGGTATTAGCGAGTGAAGGTTATCCTTATGCCTTCGTCTGGTAGGGAGTGTCATGCTCTGATACGTAGCACCGGGGGGCGTCTTAGGTTTATGTGTTATTTTAATTACACTGTTAGACTGTTATTAGTGATGTATTGGATTTGTTTTCGAACTAAATATTTTCCGCTGTGGTAATGACTGTATTTAGTTGATGCGAACTGAACCGGTATTTTATGGTGCTATGTATCTTGTTGTTTTTAGCCAAATTATGCAAATTTGAAGTTGTTGATTTAATGGAGTAAGTGTAGCACTCTCTTATATTGTTTTCAAAAAAAAAAGAAACTCTGATTTTTATTAAATAGTAAGGTTATTAGAAAAGGGGTGTTACATTAGTGGTATCAGAGCAATGGTTGGTCCGTCCGGCCAAGTCGTCGAGTCGTTGTGTCGGTGTACGACCAACTGTTGTCTTTTAAGTGCTGACCAGTGTTTGTGTCGCAGGTAAACCAAGAGTTGCTAATGGTAAGTGAACTAGTGGGGGAGATGCCCCTACTGGTACTGTGTGTTGTATTGCATTTCTGTGTGTGAACTCTGTGTCCCTGTTGTTGGTTGCTGTTCTTTAACTTTCTTGTGGGACGAATTCTAACTTCGGTTGTGTGGTTTTCAATAACTTACCTTGTTGTTTAATATTTACATGTGTTTCGACTGGTTTAAATTTGTTTCGACACTAGGTCTTGTATGAACTCCTTGGTGGTGTGTCTTGATGTGGAGTCTAAGTGTATTGTGAAAATTGTTTTGGTAAATTACGTCGAACTGTTACCCGACACACAAAAATGTTTTGATCACTCTAAGTGATGTCGTCCATACTTAAAAATGTTGATTTTTGATGTTCCTTGATTTGTAATTGTTTCCATGATGAGACTGTCTTTATTTATTTTAAGGGATTATGACATCTTCTGCGTTAGTT
This sequence comes from Astragalus membranaceus, assembly GCA_039519185.1. NCBI lineage: Eukaryota > Viridiplantae > Streptophyta > Magnoliopsida > Fabales > Fabaceae > Astragalus > Astragalus membranaceus. The sequence goes on along the minus strand of CM076854.1, from coordinate 53,749,714 downwards.
GTTTATTTTTGGTGTTGTTCCTGATTGTTTTGACATGCACTGTTGTAAGTTAGGGTCTTCATGAGTTGTTTTGCAATTTCCATGCTACTTGGAGTTTGACATTGTACGCTTAGATTTTATGAAAATTTTTGGTCGTTACTTCTTGAATTGTGTTATGTGGTTTTGAAATCTGAAAAATAAAGTGATTTCTGAAGTTGCTTTTGGACACCCGTAAAACAAATTTGTGGTTGAGTGCTAGTATTGGTGTGAAATTTATTTTAATAAATGAACACTGATTTTGTATAAAGTTTTTACTATGGTTTGGTTTTGATTTCGCATTATATTACGCACTAAGTGCCGTGTGGAATGGTTTTGAAAAGTGGACTATATTTTATGTTGTTGTTATCTACCTTATTCGGTCTTTTGCCTAGTTTTCCTCAACATGTGATGTTTCCAACTCCGAATTTTTGCGAACTACTTCATGACCGTGAGCTGTAATTCCTACACTGGATTGTCCCTGATTTTGTTTTGACTGTTGTACTCTTTATAATTGGCACGGTTTATGTATTTCATTGGGTTAGCTCTTATTGTGGTATGTTCTTAAGAATGCTTTGTTCAAATTGTTAAAATTGATGTTTAATTGATTGATTGATGTGTATTGTTGTGTTTGTAAAATGTTGAGATGTAGTGCGTAACACTGTTTCGGTTTTCGTGAAACTGGGACTGTTCGGCCAGTCCAAAAATTTCGTGTTTAATTGTTCGTGAAAATAGATTTCACGCCGGTCGTTTTGGTACCAATTTCGTTCAATTTGGATTTGTGTAGCTCTAGTTATAGGCTCCACAAGTGAGGTTAATAATCTAGGAGCATTCTGGACATAGGTTCTGTATTTTTAAAAACTGGAAACCTTTCGTTTGTCCAAAAATTATGGGACATATTTTGTTTGGAAATAGACTGAACGCTGGTCATTTTGGCTTTGGTTTGGTCGCATTTGGAGTAGTATAGCTCCAGTTATGGGCTTCGCAAGTTAGGGTAAAATTCTGGGGACCGTCTGGACATAGGGTCAATGTTTTGATTGTGGTGTTTTCAAATGAACTCCTTTTCGAATGGGTCCAATTTCTTTGAAAACTAGACTTCATAAGTATTCCGTAGAGGGGTTGTTTGCAAAATTCCGATGTCGTTTGATAAGGTAAATAAATTGTTGAAATTTATGTGTGAGTGCTGGAACTTTCTGCGTTGCTTAGTTTGTACTGTCACTGTAACTGAGAAACTGTTTTTGCAATATCTTTTGAACCAGGAGTCCGATTTGAGTAAACTAAAATGTTTCGGAAAGCTTGTTCAGAGGCCTAACTGAATATTCTAATTTCAAGGCAAAATTGACTGGTTCTGGTGTTGTTAATTTTTTAGGCGTGTCGGTCGAATTAAATTGTTGTTGTATTGTCGGTGGCTTAGAGCCCCAAGTTGTTGTTGTGTTGTCGGTGGCCTAGTGCCCTAGTTGCTGTTGTTGTTGGTTATGGGATTGTTGGTCCCGGAGTTGTCTCCGCATTGTTGCTTTGCTGTGCTTTGTGGTTGCCTTGTTGATGATAATGATTTTCTTTGATGTTGTTGGTTGTTGTGTTGTGGGTAACGCCGGATGGCCCACAGTGTTTTGTAGTGGGTACCGCCGATATGGCCCACGTTGTTTTGCTGAGGGTACCGCTGAATGGCCCGAAGCGTTTTGATGAATTTTGTGTTGTAGGCCTATGGCCGACGTGGTGATTTAGTGGTTGATGTCGCCTGAGTGGCAAAGTTGTTTGTTGATGTTGTTGTCGTGTTGTTAAATCATGCGGCTTGTTGTACAACTGTGATGCACTCTGTGAATTTCGTTGTGATGCTGTAATGATTGATGTATTTCGTTATCCTTAAGGGTAGATGAGTGAGGTAGAACCCAAGTCAGCGTATCAGAGTAGCGCAGCGGAGTAGAGAGTGAGCCTGATTATTACTGCTTGAAGTTACCTGGCCGAATAAGTAGGAGGGACGGCCGCCCAAGCACTTACCGCCGGTAATCAAAGCAATAGTGATCAGCATGATAGATAGCACTAGTTGTCTAGGTGGCCTTAGAGGGAGAGTGTTGGCGTTGACAGGTGAATTTCGAGGACGAAATTCTCTTAAGTGGGGGAGAGTTGTAACACCCCAAATTTAATTAGCTATCTAATTGAATTATTTATTTAATTAATTATTGGGAATTAGGTTGTGGAAAAGTATTAGAAATAATAAAATGGTATTTTATTAAATCAGGGGGTGGTGTTGGTAATCCCGGGGTGGTAAGATTGGCCCAAGCCCAAGCCCATTGACTTAGGCTTAGGCGGATGTAGCAAGGGTTAGGGAAGGGGGACTCATTTGCGAATTAGGTGAGGAAAAGAGAGGAGAGAAAAGAAAGAAAGAAAACGCAAAAGAGAGAAGAGAGAAAGAAAACGCAAAAGAGGAGAAGAGAGAAGAGGAGGCGACGGCTTGCAAGAGGAAGGGAGAGGAATTTCGTGGAGCACTCAAAGAGGAGGGAAAGCTTGTTGGTGTCTTGCAATTCCTTGGAGCCTTGCCTAGTAATTTCGACTTCTAAGAGGTTAGGGGGCTCTTCTTTTCGTTTTTAATGGTGTATGTGATGAGTATCGTATAGGGTTAGGTTTTAGAGCGATTGTCTTGAATGATTTGTGTATTTTGATGTTGTGGCTATGATGAATTTTGATTGTGCAAAGATATGTTTGATTTGGTGGTGAATTGTACACAATAAGAATTGAGCATGCCCATTGTTTGATGTTATGATTGAATGAATTTTTGGTGGAAAATGTGATGGCTATTGTTCATATAAATAATTGGCATTGGTGATTTAATTTGGTGAATTTTTGTTGAGAGGAACTCAAAAAGTGATGGAGCCTTAGGCGCCCTAGGTGTATGTGTGTTGCTGGAAATTCTGCCACTGTTGTGTCTGTGGCTGTGTCTGGGCGCTGGGTGCCCTCCTGGGCGCCTGTGCCACTGTGTTGCCAGTTTTGGCGCTAGGCGCCTTGTGCCATGGGCGCCAAGGGTCCCCATTTTCTGTTGCTTATTTTGCAAAAATTGATACTGGGTTTTCATGTCCAAGTTAAATGGCTCGTGCAAAACAATTTTTGGAGTCATAGGAGTTGTGGTCTGTCCTGGCCTTAGGCGCCTAGTCCATGGGCGCCAAAGATTCGTGTCACTTTTTGCCAAAATTTTTGTTGGGTTCTCATATTCTGAGTATTTGGCTCGTGCAAAATCAATTTCGAAGTAAAATGAGTTTCCTTGCGTGTTTTGCCAAGGCGCCTTATGCATGGGCGCCGTGTTCCTGCGCCAGTTTTGCTAGGCGCTCTGCGCCAGTTTTTCCAGCGCTGTCTGGGCGCTAGGCGCCCTGCGCCAGTTTTGCTAGGCGCTCTGCGCCAGTTTTCCTGCGCCAGTGTCTGGGCGCTAGGCGCCCTGCGCCAGTTTTTGCTAGGCGCTCTGCGCCAGTTTTCCCTGTGCCAGTGCCTGGGCGCTAGGCGCCCTGCGCCAGTTTTTGCTGGGCGCCAAAATCAGGATGTTGCCTAAATTTTTCCAAACTTGTTTTTAATGTAACTTTTGACTCGGTTATCCAAATTTAACGGTTCAAAATGCGTTTCGAAGCTAATTTCGGTGTCTATTCAAATATTCTGGTTTTACGTAAAAATGAGTTATTTTTACTGGTGGTTCTGGACTGAAGTTGTTCAAGTGTCTAAACGGCAATTTTTATCCACTTTCCCTATGTCGTGTCAAACCATAAATTGGCCTATTGAAAATTGGTGTTGGTGTGAGTGGTGGGTTGAGTTGGTGTGTGTATTATGGTGTGATTGGTGAGCAGAGGCTTCGGCCTAATTCTAAATTGGTGAGCCGATTAATGAAATGGTGAGAATATGAATAAAATGGTGAGCTGAATTAAATGGTGAATTTGATTGAATTGTGGTGTGTTGTGATGCATTTCCATAGCATCTCATGATACATGTGCATTATTGGTGAGCAGAGGCTTCGGCCTAGTTTTATTTGGTGAGCAGAGGCTTCGGCCTAGTTTTATTTGGTGAGCAGAGGCTTCGGCCTAGTTTTATTTGGTGAGCAGAGGCTACGGCCTATTTGTATTTGGTGACGGATCCGACATGCATGTGCCCGTGGAGTTTGGGTTGCATTTCACGCATAACCATATCTTTTGCATTGTTGTTTGGAGAATTGTAATTGTGATGTGGTTGCTGCCTTTGTTGTGAATCGGTGTGTCTAGTTACCTTTTCCTATGCAGTGCTTGTTCCATATGTTATTAATTATGAAAAGAGACTCACCCTACTGCTTTTATGTTGCTTCTTATGTCGGCAACGTGCAGGTATTAGCGAGTGAAGGTTATCCTTATGCCTTCGTCTGGTAGGGAGTGTCATGCTCTGATACGTAGCACCGGGGGGCGTCTTAGGTTTATGTGTTATTTTAATTACACTGTTAGACTGTTATTAGTGATGTATTGGATTTGTTTTCGAACTAAATATTTTCCGCTGTGGTAATGACTGTATTTAGTTGATGCGAACTGAACCGGTATTTTATGGTGCTATGTATCTTGTTGTTTTTAGCCAAATTATGCAAATTTGAAGTTGTTGATTTAATGGAGTAAGTGTAGCACTCTCTTATATTGTTTTCAAAAAAAAAAGAAACTCTGATTTTTATTAAATAGTAAGGTTATTAGAAAAGGGGTGTTACAAGAATTATATCTCTTTTTTTTATTTTTGAAAATCTGAGGGAAAAAATTAACTGGACGAAATGCAACAATGCAGCACACAATTTGTGAAGCCCTCGTGACCTAAAAGGGGGTAGAACCTATGATCTAAGGCACTTTGGGGATAATCTTCTCATGTAGCTCTATTCACATCCTCACAAAGGCCATCAGAGCCACAGTCCCTCTCATGAAAATCCCCGTAAATGCAGCAAACTGCTAGATACGAAGCATCATAAAAGAGCACAACTCTGATTGAAACTTTCGCGAGTAGCCAAACGGACAAAGGTCCTGATGGGCTCCCACTACTCGAATCCACTCATCCTATGGTATCCTAATAGACCTGGGTTATGGTCTCTTTCTCTAATCATATAGCCTCAAGGTACAAGTTTGTGTGTGCGAAGGGCATTTCCTTAAAAACTACCCCACCTGCAAATGAAAATCCAGAACAGTCCAGACAATAGAAAGCAATAACATGTCATCTACCCTAGGGTTCAATACCAATCAAATACAACTTATCTAGGGTGCCGACAGCAATGCACTAATCTAGGGAGCCGACAACAATAGAAGTAACTATCTATTATTTTAAACAAGAGCAAACATAGAAGAAGAATGCATATGGATGCAACATGCTTATGAAAAAGAAGAAGGATATAGGCAAAGCGAGATGTTCAAATCAATCACATAAACCACGCACTTAATTAATTAGGCTTGACCCACTTTTGAAAAATGTTTTTTGGTCCCCAGTGGAATCGCCAGCTGTTGCGCCCGAAAAAGTCCCCGAGGGAGAACCTTCCTCGTTCACAACTTTTCCTAAGACAATGAAGCCGCCACCAATATTTATTAAGGAAAATATTAGGAAAACCTTTTCTTGGAAAGCGATTGGTCTTGCGAAACTAGAGAATAAGGTTCGGGGGTCGGTTACGCGCAGGGAAGGTGTTAGCACCCCACACGTCCTCTCTACTGAGAGGGAACCTTTAATTCAATGTGTGGTTTTAGTGTGTTGATTTGAAAATACTTAATTTTGCCTCTCTACTTCTTATTGAAAAATTCTTAATGAAAAGTTTTATTTATTATGAAAAAGGGGGAAAATGGTTTTTTAGGAAAAAAACGCTTGACGGGACAAGGCCCGCTCCTACGTATCTCCTGGTGCGATGGAGAACTCAAAGCTACGTAGTTCTTCTTTGTCTTTTTGAAAAGTTTTTGTTTTTTATCCTTTTTAGTGAGTTTTCGAAATAGGACGAGCATTAGCGAATGATTAAACTAGCAGAGGCTATGATGAATCACCACTAAATACTCAAAAAGAGAGTTGTACCGCTAGTCAAACGAACAAAGGTTCTGATGACCTATCAATAACAACTCATTTTTATTATCTTTTTTGAAAGTGATTTTCGAAAGAGATTGATTTGCACGATGATCAAACTAACAAAGGTTATGATGGATCATCATTTATTATTCTTTTGGGAAAAAGACATCACCACCAATGGCTAGACGAACAAAGGTTCTGATTAACCACTAGCGACGATGGGTTGAAAATGATTTTAGAAAGGAAAAGGTTTTTGTTCTGAAAATGATCTCGGTTTGCGAAAGTGATTCTTTTTTGTTACGAAAATAACTCTTTTCTTTTTGTTATGCAAATGCTAAACTTTTTATGATTGCGCTTGACGAGAATGTGACTCGCTCCTACGTATCCCAAATGGGAATCAAAGCGACGTAGTTCTAACGAGCCTTGAAAGTGAAAGTCTTTTTGCTTTGGTTTTGAAAAGTGAGGGGTGCTCATGATGATCAAACTAACAAAGGTTATGGGTGATCATCACTAACACTTGCTATGACTTTTGATGCTTAGGAAAATATCTTTTGAAATTGAAAGCATTCATGATAATCAAACTAACATAGGTTATGGGTGATTATCACTAGTAGCTTATGCATATGAAAACATCCTTTTTTTTTGAAATTTAGGCTCTTAGGACAACCAAACTAACAAAGGTTATGGATGGGGTGGGGAATGAACAAACCTCCCCAAAGTTGAGTGGAGTGAGAGATGAAGGGAATGCCCCCTAGTACACACTTTTGGTTCTCCTTAAGAACAACTCAAATGCAATGAAAGCTTTGACTTTTTAGTATGAGGAGAGGCTCCACTTGGTGACCACTAGACCTTGTTTTAATGCAACACGAATGCATCTTGGAGTGCAAGTCCTTCTCCTTCTTTACCAACCTTTTATTTTTTTTATTATTTTTTTATTATTTTTTTATTTTTTTTTGAGCGGCTTTCTTTTTTCCGCTTGTTTGTTTTTTTCTTTTTGAGCAAACACGTCGCAAATAGATAAACTTATTTGTCCTGAAATTAAAACTTGAGAAAACGAAGGCAATTAGTCATTGATCAGAATGGACTTTTTAGGGCTGTGATGTGGAGAAGGGGATGATTGAACTTAATGAAGTGTTTGGGGTTGATGGAGAGGATGGGTCTTATTCGGTGTTGCCCGATGGTCAATGATTTGTGAGGGAAATGGTTATTAAGTTTGATGAGGTGTTTGGGGGTTTTATGAAAGAAGAGATGGCTAAACCCAATGAATTGAGGGCTTTTTTGAAAGGAGGAATAATTGAATGAATTGAGGGCTTTTTTGAAAGGAGAAATGATTGAACCCATTGAATTGAGGGCCTTTTTGGAAGGGGAAGTGATTGAACCCATTGAATCTGAGGGCCTCTTTGAAGGGGAGCTCTTATGCTTCATGACAAAAATGTATTGACTCTTAATTTATACTCCCTTTGTCTTCCTTTCTTTGTTTTGGGATTCTCCTTTTTGAAACTTTGTTATTCCCCTCCTTTTGTGGATTTCCTTTCCTTTTGACTTGGGTGAGAATGATATACCATCTTTGATGTGGAATTAACCCTCGTCCAGAGTGATGGGGATATCTTGGGCTTTTCTTGGCTTAAGATGGGTAACAAAGGGTATTTTTGTGATTTTGAATCTTTGGCTTAAGAGGGGTAGGAAATGGGCTTTCTGGGATTTTAGGTTTTTTGAGGGTATGGAGAGATGGCCAAACTTCATTTCAGATCCCGATTGTTTATCTCTGTAAGACTTAACTTTAGGACAATAATTTATCTATCTTCATGTGCATGCTCTTTTTTTTTTACCCTAATTTTTGCCTGGACCGCTCTTTGCGAGTTTTCAATCCACCGAGCGCTCTTTCTTTGCCTAGGCCGCCCTTTGCGGGTTTTCAACCTAGCGACCTTATTTTATCTTTTTTATTTATTATATATTTTTTAGAAAGACTTGCACTAAAGGAATATGATACCGACAAGGAAAATTAGTGATCACAGAATTGCCCCAGCATGGAGGACTTAAAGTGTTAGTGAGAATAAACCAAAAAGTCAAGTATGCACTGATGGGAGAGAATATGCGCTTTAGGGGTGGACGGGGCGGGATTAGACTTGGATGGGGAATGATGATGAAGGAAATTGACTGACTCAAACAAGAGAAACTGCACGTGGCATGCATGCTTACTAGAAGAACGCTTCACAGAGAGTTAATATTGGTTAAAACATGATATGAAAACTTTTTTTTTTGATGAACTGTTTCAGTCTTTTATCACGGAATGGATGAGATGTAATGTCTTTTTTTTTTTGAAGGAAATACAAATGAGCTATTGATGTAAAAAACTGAGTGCCTTGGAACACCTTGAGTTTGCAAATGAGTGAGGGTAAACTTTTCCAAAAAGGAAAGATTACTTTGCAAGAACATCTCGTCTCTCATCACAACATTTTTGTTGTATGCAATGCATGGATGAAAACATTATGATGTATACATGATGAAAATGAAATGTATGAAAGCCTATTCACTTGAAAAGTGTGATTATTCTAAAAGTTTTTTTTTTATGCTTTCTTTTTATGCAAGACGAAATATGAAATGCCAATGCATCCTTTGATGATGAATGATGCAAGAATGCTGCTTCTTTTCAAAATGATTTTCATAGAGGCAAGACAATATATGAAATGCTGATGCCCCCTTTTTCTTTCGAATGATGAAAGATGCAGGAATGATGCTTTTCTCTAAATGATGATGATTTTTTTTTAGAGGCAAGACAAAGTATGAAATGCCAATGCCCCTTTTTTCTTTTGAATGATGAAAGATGCAGGAATGATGTTTTTTTCTAAATGATGATGATTTTTTTTTTTTAGAGGCAAGGCAAAGTATGAAATACCAATGCCCCTTTTTTCTTTTGAATGATGAAAGATGCAGGAATGATGTTTTTCTAAATGATGATGATTTTTTTTTTCTTTTTTTTTTTAGAGGCAAGGCAAAGTATGAAATACCAATGCCCCTTTTTTTCTTTTGAATGATGAAAGATGCAGGAATGATGCTTTTTTCTAAATGATGATTTTTTGGAGGCAAGGCAAAGCATGAAATACCAATGCCCCTTTTTTCTTTTGAAAGATGCATGTATGGAGGAATGATGTATTTGAACCAAAGTGATGAAATGGTGCATGAATGCTACATTTTGAATAAATTTGATGATGATTTTTATTCATGATTATGAATGAGATGCTTTCTTGTTTTCATTTTTTGTGCGATGAAATGCATGATACTCACAAAAAAAACATGCGTGGGAAGACATGGTTTTTATTGAATGGAAATGCATGCAAAATGAGAGGTTAATGTATTATTTTTCATGATGTGTGAAAAAGGACAACAGTAATGCATGAGACGCGCTTCTAGTAAGACACGATTTTTGGATTTTTCAAGAAAATTAGGGAAAAGAAAGCCTTAGTGAATGGAAACGCACACGTGTGGAGAATGCACTCCTGACAAACCTAAATGAGATAGAGAAAAATGCATGTATGAATTTTATCAAGTTTTTTGTTTTATGCAATGCAAATGATGTCTTTATATGAAAATGACGGCGATAATGCGACTTGACATGCATGTGAAAAAAATAAGATGAAAACATTTTTTTTCGAGTTTGGTGACTGAAATTTTGTAGCCCGTTAAAAGAAAGGACTATGATGATTTTTTTTGAAAGTTTTGCTTCTTGCCTTCTTTTTTTGAAAATTTTGTTTTATGTAATGCAAGGATGTATGCAAATGATGATGATGCAATGATGATGACCACTTGGGAAGTGGAATTGTTCTAAAAGATTTTTGAGTGTTTTTGATGAAATTCCTAGGCATGCAAGAATGATATTTTCAAAATGGTTTTTATTCTTTAGAGGCAAGACGAGATATGAAATGTCGACGTCCCCCCCTTTTTTTTGTTGTAAGAAAGATGACGTGAGGCAACCAATTGTCGTTACTCTGAGTAACTTGCATGAAACATTGAGTGGATCCTGACTCAATACTTCACGCAATATACTGAAATGCTTTGACATTTGGTTAACTCAAACTTATTCTCTTATTTGAAAACAAACCTCACTTGATAGGGTCAAAGTGTCCCGATATCGTAGAGTAACATCTCAAATTTGTAGTGCACAAACAAATTTGAGATATTACCCTTCGTCATTCGAAGGTGCACTTTTACTCATTGAGCTTTTACATGAAGAGCTTTTCTATTTTTCCTTTGTTTAGAGAAGATGCATGCATTGGAAACTTTTCATTTTTTTTTTGATTTTTAGTTTTGGAACATGATTTTGAAAATTATTTGGAGATGCAAATGATTTATTGGAAAAAGGTTTTAGAAAAATGTGCTTGACGGGGTATGACCCGCTCCTACATATCCCCATTGTAATGAGGAATCAAAGCTTGCGTAGTTCTACTGGGTCTTTTTTTTTTGAAATAATGCTTATGCATGAATTCCATGTTTTGGATGAACTTGGCGAGGAGCTTTTCCCTCTTTTTTGATTATAAACGAAATGCTTAAGCTATGAAGATGATAATCGTTTTTTTCATTTTTATGCAATGAAATGGAATACAACATGAATGATTTTTTTCAAAATTGGAACTTTATTTAACGCAAATGACACAATGATGTAATGATGCAATGACGCAATGATGTAGGATGCAAGATACTTCTTTTTTTTGTGATGTTTTTGCATAAAGAGGGTATTCACAGGCGGAATTTAGAAAACTTTCACACTATTTGCCACCTCATATAGGTGTTTAAGGGAGAATTATATCTCTTTTTTTTATTTTTGAAAATCTTTGAGGGAAAAAATTAACTGGACGAAATGCAACAATGCAGCACACAATTTGTGAAGCCCTCGTGACCTAAAAGGGGGTAGAACCTATGATCTAAGGCACTTTGGGGATAATCTTCTCATGTAGCTCTATTCACATCCTCACAAAGGCCATCAGAGCCACAGTCCCTCTCATGAAAATCCCCGTAAATGCAGCAAGCTGCTAGATACGAAGCATCATAAAAGAGCACAACTCTGATTGAAACTTTCGCGAGTAGCCAAATGGACAAAGGTCCTGATGGGCTCCCACTACTCGAATCCATTCATCCTATGGTATCCTAATAGACCTGGGTTATGGTCTCTTTCTCTAATCATATAGCCTCAAGGTACAAGTGTGTGTGTGCGAAGGGCATTTCCTTAAAAACTACCCCACCTGCAAATGAAGATCCAGAACAGTCCAGACAATAGAAAGCAATAACATGTCATCTACCCTAGGGTTCAAAACCAATCAAATACAACTTATCTAGGGTGCCGACAGCAATGCACTAATCTAGGGAGCCGACAACAATAGAAGTAACTATCTATTATTTTAAACAAGAGCAAACATAGAAGAAGAATGCATATGGATGCAACATGCTTATGAAAAAGAAGAAGGATAGAGGCAAAGCGAGATGTTCAAATCAATCACATAAACCACGCACTTAATTAATTAGGCTTGACCCACTTTTGAAAAATGTTTTTTGGTCCCCAGTGGAGTCGCCAGCTGTTGCGCCCGAAAAAGTCCCCGAGGGAGAACCTTCCTCGTTCACAACTTTTCCTAAGACAATGAAGCCGCCACCAATATTTATTAAGGAAAATATTAGGAAAACCTTTTCTTGGAAAGCGATTGGTCTTGCGAAACTAGAGAATAAGGTTCGGGGGTCGGTTACGCGCAGGGAAGGTGTTAGCACCCCACACGTCCTCTCTACTGAGAGGGAACCTTTAATTCAATGTGTGGTTTTAGTGTGTTGATTTGAAAATACTTAATTTTGCCTCTCTACTTCTTATTGAAAAATTCTTCATGAAAAGTTTTATTTATTATGAAAAAGGGGGAAAAATGGTTTTTTAGGAAAAAAACGCTTGACGGGACAAGGCCCGCTCCTACGTATCTCCTGGTGCGATGGAGAACTCAAAGCTACGTAGTTCTTCTTTGTCTTTTTGAAAAGTTTTTGTTTTTTATCCTTTTTAGTGAGTTTTCGAAATAGGACGAGCATTAGCGAATGATTAAACTAGCAGAGGCTATGATGAATCACCACTAAATACTCAAAAAGAGAGTTGTATCGCTAGTCAAACGAACAAAGGTTCTGATGGACTATCAATAACAACTCATTTTTATTATCTTTTTTGAAAGTGATTTTCGAAAGAGATTGATTTGCACGATGATCAAACTAACAAAGGTTATGATGGATCATCATTTATTATTCTTTTGGGAAAAAGACATCACCACCAATGGCTAGACGAACAAAGGTTCTGATTAACCACTAGCGACGATGGGTTGAAAATGATTTTAGAAAGGAAAAGGTTTTTGTTCTGAAAATGATCTCGGTTTGCGAAAGTGATTCTTTTTTGTTACGAAAATAACTCTTTTCTTTTTGTTATGCAAATGCTAAACTTTTTATGATTGCGCTTGACGAGAATGTGACTCGCTCCTACGTATCCCAAATGGGAATTAAAGCGACGTAGTTCTAACGAGCCTTGAAGGTGAACGTCTTTTTGCTTTGGTTTTGAAAAGTGAGGGGCGCTCATGATGATCAAACTAACAAAGGTTATGGGTGATCATCACTAACACTTGCTATGACTTTTGATGCTTAGGAAAATATCTTTTGAAATTGAAAGCATTCATGATAATCAAACTAACAAAGTTTATGGGTGATTATCACTAGTAGCTTATGCATATGAAAACATCCTTTTTTTTTGAAATTTAGGCTCTTAGGACAACCAAACTAACAAAGGTTATGGGTGATTGTCACTAGTCACCATTTTCATGCTAGGCCATTTAGAAAAGAAAGCAATGAATGCAAATCGAATCCTTAGGCAAACAACAATCTCATTTGAATTCTTGAGAAAATATTAGCCTAGACTACACATGTTAGACCACAACACATAAATAGGCAAAGAAGGAACTTGAATTGGGCATTAAGCAAGGGAATCATACTCAAATATTTCTACAAAACGCAAGGGAATCTAAATGCACATCTAGTGGAAGATGCAATGTATGGAGTTGACCTATCTAAGTGTTGATGATATTCTTATATGAGAGTGGGCAATGAAATTGTTAGCTTAAGGAAAAGAGTTGCCTCAATCATGATCATAGGCAAGCAAATTTATTAAAGAATGTTGAATCACTTCGGTCAATCCTCACATTTAAGATTAAGTGCACAAGTGCACAAGTGTGAATCACCTTGCCAATCATCAACAAAAACAAGTTTATTAAAGCAAACCCAAACCCTAATTTTTATGTTAGAACCTAGGAACATACATACCCTAAATCAACTATTATTCATCCCCAAATCATGAAATAAACAAAAGCATTCAAGAACCCTAAACCTAGGCCCATGGCCGAAGGTTATCATGATAAGCAAGCAAATTATTTAGCGACCAAAGCATCAAAGAATGTTGAATCACTTTGGTCAATCCTCACACTTAAGATTAAGTGCACAAGTGCACAAGTGTGAATCACCTTGCCAATCATCAACAAAAACGAGTTTATTAAAGTAAACCCAAACCCTAATTTTTTTAATGTTAAAACCTCAAATCATCATTTATTCTCAAACTCTTTACTTTATGCGAAATCTATGTGAGAAAAGAAATTTGCAAACCTAAACAAAGTATCTAAGCATGAAAACACTAAAATCAAATATCTACAACATGATTAAGCCCCATCAAGCAAAGAGAAACAACAAAATCAAATTAAAGCTAACTTTAATAGGATATGCGAACCAAACAACACATGAAACAACAATTTTATTTCACAACAAATGCAAAAAATCAACACAAAACAACATGACTCAATTTATTCAAGAGTGAGAGGCACCTTAAACACCCAAGCCGCCCTAAGTGCTTGTCAATAGTGTTTAAGGCTCCTCTCACCAACAACAACAAGCTACATTTTAAACAAAATGATGATGATATGTGAAATGCAAAGTGAAGAGGAAAATGGGTTTTAATGCAAAAAGGTTGAAGATGATGCAAGGGTTGAAAGTTTTTACCTCAAATCCAAGCTAGAAAATGCAAGAAGAAAATAGAAACCAAATCAACAAGAACCTCCAAGGAACTTCAACTCCAACCCAAAAAAGCTTGATGAAAACCTTCCTTGATGATGATGTTTTATCTTGAATGGAAAATGGAGAAGACATATGAAAGAGGGATGAGAATGAAGTGAGATGGTGGTGTTTTGGGTGAAGAGGAAATCAAAAATGGATGAAGGAAGGGAGTGGGGAGGCCACGGTTTTGGGAGAGAAAAGAGGAGGTTTTTGGTGTGCTAGGGTTTTTTGGTGTAGGAGAAATGGGAAGGTTCCTTTGAGATGAAAGAAAAAACAAGAGGAAGTGAGGGAGAGGAGAAGGGCTACGGTTTTTGTCCTTGGGAGGAGAGGAGTGAGTTGTTCTTATTGAATTTCCTTGGGAGGCCAAAGATCTAATGGGTTTAAGGTTGTGAGAGGGAAGTAAAGAAATTAGTGTGTATTTAGTGGTGTGGAGAGAAAGAAGGTAAAAAATATGTTGTGTATTGAATGTTATTGGACTCAAAGGTGTGCTTGAAAGGCTTTTGTGATGTGCACTTGATGTGAGTTGATGTGAGGAGAGGCGTGGAGCATGAGGATGGAGTGAGGGAGGTTGTTTGCTTGTAAAATTGGTGCTTACTTTAGCCAAAAATGGATAAGAGCAAAAAGCACCTAAAAAGGAATTAGCCCTAATTCTAAAAATACAATAAGCATCCAATATTATTTTGTTATTCATTTTTTTATTTTGATTTCAGATTTATATTTTTAATTATACATATTTTTGAGCCTTTTTGAAAGCGAGAGAAAAAAACCGTTATAATTGACCAAAATACCCTTTTTGACTCTAAAACCCTAATTTGCCCGAAAAATGCGTTCCAACCCTAAAAATGATTTCAAGAACCTTGGAATGCCTTCTAGGATCCGAAATGCAGTGCATAAGGCTCTTCGCTCTTCAATTTATTTATTTATTGGGGAAAATTAGGGTTTTGACATAAGCCGGACAAAATTGGGGTATGACAGCTGAAGAAAGGGCCGAGCCGGAAAGGCGCTAACTTGGCCCTCCAAAAACAAATAATGTACTTTTGTAAAACGGCCATATAGGCCCCCAGTTGTACCAATTCAATGAAATGAATAAAGAGGACCGGATTATTCCACTCTTGTCTTGCAAACAAAATCTAGAATGGACGACAATAACCCCAGACGTAAGTCCCGATAGGTAAGAACCGAGCAACTTCTCGACGTTACCTTTGGGCACAAAAAATCTAGTCCCGAAGGCAATAGACCGGATTGACAAGTTCATGCGCCACCCTTGGGCGAACCTTATGGAAAAAAAGCAAGGCTGGAACGCTTGCTGCACCATAATGAATCTCTTTAGAAAACTAGCACAACCAAACGCCGCAACATGACTGGGCGGTCATGTTGATCTAAAGAGGGATGAATGATGTACCGATAGGTGAAGACTGACGGAAGCCAACATACACCCTTGGGCACAAACGTGAAGTGAACACACTCGCATAAAAGACCTAAGTCCTGACAGGTGAAGACTGGCAAAAGCCGAGATACACCCTTGGGCACCCGGCCATTCTATGAAAAACATTGAAAGTGTCAAAGTTCCTTACAACAACATCCAAAAGGAAGGCACAAAGGTCAAGTTGAGCAAATCAAAAGTGGCACGCATGCCAAACAAATAAAAGCATAAACAGGATCAAGGAGTAGCCTCAAAATTAAGGTAATCCATCACCATATCCTAGTGCTCGGCATTAGCATTCAAATACTCAAGTTCCGGCTCTCGAACCAAAATGGTTGGATTAGGATCCTGACGGCTAACACCCAAATCATCCTCGGCATTAGGCTCCTGATGACCGACGCCCAAATCAAACGAAGGGTCCTCCTGAGCTTGATCCATCTCCTTCTACAACGGCTCCTCTTCGGTCGGCGCATCCACCAGCAGACCGTTCACCACAATCTTATCCAAATCCACCCCAAAAGATCAATGTCCGGGTGCGGAACTTGGATTTGAGCAACAACAGTATTAAAACCACTGTCAAAATTGGTAACACACTCAAACTTACACTCTTCCAAGCCTGCTCGCAGAGTTTGGATCTTCTCGGACTCCGGACCCATGGCAGCCTCGGCCTTCCTCAAATCTTCGTGAGCGGCACTCAACTTGTCTTGAGCCTCCCGCAAGTCACTTTCCAAAGCTTTGATCTTAGCCGAAAACTCCTTGGCCTCCCTAGCCAACTTTGCCAACTTTCCCTCCAACATGCTCTGGTATGCCTCATGCTTCTGCACATCCACCTGCAGATCGGTCACTCTCTTCAGTGCTCGGCCCAACTCCTCCTCCAACCAACCATATTCCTCCACTGACTTCCTGAATGAGGTCTCCACAAGATGAACCATAAAAGAGCTCCAAACGCCGTAAGTCTTGATAGCTGCCATGGCAGGACCAAAACCCATAGCAGTAGCTTCCTCTGTGTTCACTGCATTCAACACCTTGTTTAAAGGATACCGAGAATCTCAGGCCGTCTTAACTGACCCCTCAGCAGTAGCGGTTGTCACAACCTTCAGGTGCTCGCACCATGAAGAGTCGGCAGGAGGATCGCTAGCATCGGCCTGAACTAAAGAAGCAAGCCCAGAGGCATTAGCAGGAGAGGTAAAATCTCAACAACGGCAGCAGGAGAGGCATTAGCAAGAGAAGCAACTTCAGTATATCCCTGCCTCTTCTTCTGCTCGGCCCGAAGGCGTTTCCTTTCCTCCACACTCATTGGAGCCATGCCCATGGACCCTGCAAAAAGAAAGAGTGACGATCATCACAAAAGAAATAAAAAAGTCAAAAACAGTAGTTAAGGGAAAGGAAATTACTCAAGTATGAAATTAAAGCAGTTTCCAAATTCTCGGTACTCAGCAAAAGGGTAGATTTACACGGTGCACCCTTCAAAAGGCACTCAATGTCCACCCGAACAGAAGAAGAAAGGTCCTTCTCATCTATCAACCACCTCTTACGGGGCTTACAAGTACACTAGAAGGAAAAGCATTCCCATCTTGCTCGTCTAGAAACAGCGTAAAGCAGGAAGGTCTTGGCTCCAACTTTAAGAAACTCTCCTTGAAATGTTTATAGCTACTCTTGTAAACAGACATAAACGGGTGCCGTTGGATATTATGCAGAGAAACCCATGCCTGTTGTAACAGCCCAGGTCCAACGCATTGGCCACCCCAGCACTATTACATCACGGTCTTTTCTACCCCCCTTGTAGAATTTTTGCCTTCCGTGGGAATCGAACCTTGCACCTGAGGCATAAGTGCAAGTTAAACACACCTCCCACTACCAATTGAGCGCGCGCTCAATTGGTAGTGGGAGGTGTGTTTAACTTGCACTTATGCCTCAGGTGCAAGGTTCGATTCCCACGGAAGGCAAAAATTCTACAAGGGGGGTAGAGAAGACCGTGATGTAATAGTGCCGGGGTGGCCAATGCGTTGGACTTGGGCTGTTACACCTGTGGCCTCGGCGACTGCACCCTAATGAAACTCAAGAATTTTTCGGCCGTCGGATCTACACTCAAGCACTCACACAAGATCTCGAACGCCCGCATAGAGGTCCAGCTGTTCGAGTGAACCTGGGAAGGGGCAACATTCAAAGTTCGAAGCACAAGACAATAGTAAGGAGAGAAGGGAACCCGAACCCCCAAGTCTTTAAATATAGTTTTGTACATATAGGTGAATGGGGGAGCCCAACAGCGGCAGGGACATGACAAATGCGCTCGTCAACACTGACAGGCCGAGCAATGGCAACACAAACATCAATTGGGTGACAGAAAATATCTTGGTCTTTTGCAACCTGCTCCTTAGTATTAAGGTCCGAGTGCGCATCCCTCACTTCGGCCTTCACCCAACCAAAGGGCAATGCGGGGTCCAAAATCTCCTCTTGATCCAAACCTGAATCGTCAAACATTCCTGGGGCCGAGGAAGAAGAAGACCCACTATCAGTATCTACAAGTTGCCTAAGTTCAGATATCAAATGTTTCCCCTTACCCACCAAACAATCGACACACTTCCCAGAACAATTGTCCCTCCTACAGAATCTAATGGTAGAGGTAACTTCTGTGTCACTATCGCTACTTAGTAATATCACTGACATTGTTGCAGGAACAAAAATTTTGAGGGTACCAAGAGCAAGAAAGGCGAAAAACAGGAAACATGAAAGACTCCGAAACGTTATAAACTAAAGGAAGATCGAATCAAGAGCGTACCTTGATTCAGACGAACAAAAGCACAAGAAGAGTAGTATTGAAGATCTCGAACACCAAATCGCATGAACACGAGTCACAGGAGGCAAGAGCAGGAAAACGAAAAAAGATGAAGCGTTGAGAAGAAGGAAAATGGTAACCGATGCACACAAGCACATACTTATATGTTTTAAAAAATTCAATCGCGCCCCATCCAACGATAGATGGGGAATGAGGGGCAAACAGCGCAGATCGCTTCACCTTTTCGCATCCCACTGTTATATGGAGACACATGTAATGCGACGAAGGGGGTAGTTATGACATGACCCCTCTTGGGAACAGGCGCGATGATTACAAATCAAAAATCGTACCACATCAGTCAAATTGAAGCGTCGCATCAGAAGATTAGAACAGCCGCGCGATGCTCGAGCTCTACCTAAACTGGGCAACAAAAAGGAAAAACGAGGTATGACTCAAAACACAATTTTATTTCATCAAAATGACTTACAATAGGTCCATATTACATGTACATCATGGAGTAAAATACAATTGCATTAATACATATAAACGTGCATTCTAATCCTGAGGCCGACCGGTCGCCTGCCGAGTCATTGCCGAGGTTCCACTCGTTCCCTTTTTGCAGAAGGCTCTCCCAAGACACGTGCCCGGTTGTAGAAGACTCTCCCAAGACAATTGCTTTGCCACAGAAGACTCTTCCAAATCGGGTGCCCGAAATGGGAGACCGAAAGCCCACAGAAAAACGTGTGTAGCTCCGCCCTCGCTCTGCACGACGCCTTCAGGAGCAACCCGAAGCTGAGGAACTGAAGGACACCACCACTGCCCTAACTGCAGCAGAAGGCTCCTCCTCTAGAACCTCCAGCAGAAGAAAGCAATGGACTAGGGGCGGACGGCCAGTCGCTCTGCCCAAATGAAGACGAGCTCATCGAGTTCTCTGAAAATTCCTGCAGGAAGAAAAAGGAAAGCAGTTGACAAAAATCCATAGCTCCCGCAGATCAAGGATTCCCACTTCGAACTCTTTGGCATTCCCATCGCACACAAAAACACCTGCGGGAATACTCAGAGAACTCGAAGAAGGAGATCTGGTCTTAGCGTAGTAGCAACAACGCATGGTTGAAAAATAACAAGGAAAAGGTAGAGAGAAGTAAGAAAGAAAGAAGTCTGAGGCACCAACTTAAGAAGCCTCGCTCCCCTTATATATATCGCAAGTTTGAGGTCGGTTACAGGACCCAGCATTAATGAGACACCAAAAAAAAACGACAGTCAAACTGAAGAAACTGATGCAGTCAAGTCAGAGTCAAAGGTCGAAAAATGCCTACACTGATGATGATCTCAAATGGGTAAAAAGCACAGTTAGAGGAAAAGAATTTCATCTAACTCAGTCAATCATATCAGAAGCATTGGAGATTCCAACTACACAAGAACAATTGTTTGGGGAAGAATGGATGTTTGCTGTCAACACGACTGAAGAGCGTGTAAGGAAGAGCATATTGAAGGAAGCAGCCACAGAGATCAATACTGGAAATTTAAAGGACCATCTAAGAATCCTACACAAGATATGATGTCACAATCTTGCACCAAGGGGAGGAACATATGAGAAGGTTACCAACACTGAAAATATCATACTCCACCATCTAGCATAGAGGAGGTGCCTCAATCTTCCATATATCATACTGCGGCACATGATATGTGCCATCTATGGAATGAGGGACACTTCTACAATTCCATATGGTATGGTGTTGACAAAGATCTTTCACTTTGAGGGAACTCTCTTAGAAGAATATGAGAGCATTGACACCTGCAAATCCTTCTCATCAAAGAATTTGAATCAAATGAACATTGATCTTAGGCCAATGGAGCCTGAAGAAGAAGAGGAGACAACCAAGAAAGGGGAGAAGAGTAAGAAAGGGACAAGGGGAAAGAGGTCAGAAGCTTCTGCAATTAAAGGGACAACTCGTGAGAGGTCAGAAGCTTCTAAGTATCCAAGGGAGGGTCAGCCCCACCAAGATGAAGAGGAACCTCAGAAAGAAGAAGAGGAAAAGGAAAAAGAGGAAGATAAAGAGGAAAAAGAACAAGATGAAAGTAGGAAAGCCGCTGAGGTAGTGAAACAAGTGCTTAATCTTCAAGACAAGCAGAGTGAAGAACCAAAGGGAAGAGCAAAGGAAGTGCCAAAGAAGAAGAGAACCTCAAAACCACCGCTTAGGAAATCCCCTAGGACTGCACTTGGGGAAGGACCATCTGAACCTTCACCCGCACAAGACGTACACCTCTGAAATCCATAATCAAGTCTCCTACCAAAGAGAAAACACCTAAACCTACTCCTTAGAAAGTCACATTTGAAGAACAATCACCATAAAACACAGAAGAGCTGCATATTTCACCCACACCAGTGGTTGCTGATAAAGTGAAGATAACTGAAGAAATGCAACTCTCAGAACATGGCAATGAAGAGAAATCAAGTCAAAATGTTGTGGTAAATGAGAATCAGTCAAGTGATGGGATAGTGGATGTTGAGAATGTCACTTTGACATCCTCAGAAACCACTTAGAAGACTGTTACGGAGAAACTTCTTAGTGAGCCTTCTGTTGAGGGGGAGCACAAATTATTGAAAACCCCTGGTCCCTCAGCAAATCAAGTCGTTTCTGAAGACTTAGCAAACCTTCAGAAATCTTTTGAGAAGGTCATCCCTCAGCCTGAACATGACACTCCAATGGCCAACACACCACACACATTCCAAACAGTTGACTTGAGAGACTTGTTCAACTCTCCTCCAATATTTGACAAGTCAATTCCTCCTCCAAAACATCACACTCCTCCCATTGCTGCTCAACCCATTAATGTTAGTGAAATTGCTGCGTTGTACTTGATAGGGCCGCAAGTGCACGGTCTTGTCGCGTAATAAAAGAGTTATCGATCCACATGGAGAGCCTAGGTGATTACCAATTTAATTTTCCAAAGTTGATTAACTGAAAAGAAAGTCTTTTTAGAAAGAAGGAATGTTTTTGTTGATGTTTTAAAGATAAAAAGAGACTTGGGGTATTAGTTTCATCGAAATGATAAGGTTTCCGTTATTAATCCTTTCGACTATTTTCCAGTTTAAAGAACGATATATTTGTTAAGACAAGGCGACAGTTGTAGCAAGAGTTTCCTTTCGGAATACAAACGCGTGTTCTAAACTAATTATCAAGCCTATTTTCATGGTTGATTATTATTAGAACCCATTAAGCAAAGACCTTTTCGTGTCTCAATAAAACCAAAACTATTTTCATGTGTTGATTTTATTGTCTAATTTCATAGATCCAACAACCACACTTCCCCTTTCGGTACATCGTGTGGTGTTTTGAAATAATAATGAAAAATGATGAAATTAGATTTAAAAATACAAAGCGATTAAGGTGGAGAATAGTCTTGGGAATTAATTAGTAGGAAGCCATCATTTGATGGTTGCCAAAAACCCCAAGGCTAAGAAAGTCTACTCACTCATGATCATTGTAGACAAAAAGGAGAAGAGGAAGATTGCATATTTGTAAATTGCAAGAATTTGTAAAAAAGCGATAAGTTGCGGAATGTGTAAATTGCAAGAATTGTAAAGAAAGCGATAAGTTGCGGAATGTGTAAATGAGTTAGGAATTAGATGTTAGAATGGCAAGAAAAAAATGCTAGGAATTGAGAAAATTGCAAAATTATAAATAGCGGAATTGTAAATGACAAGAAAGTAAATTGCTTAAAAAGTAAATTGCAAGGAATTTAAATGACTTGGAAAATAAAAGAGCAAGAAAGTAAAAGGGCAAGAAAGTAAAAGAGCGAGAAAGTAAAAGGGCAAGAAAGTAAAAGAGCGAGAAAGTAAAAGGGCAAGAAAGTAAAAGAGCAAGAATTAAAAGAGCAAGAAAGTAAATAAGCAAGAAAGTAAAAGAGCAAGAATTAAAAGGGCAAGAAAGTAAATAAGCAAGAATTAAAAGGGCAAGAAAGTAAATAAGCAAGAATTAAAAGGGCAAGAAAGTAAATAAGCAAGAATCATAAAGAACATGAAGAGTAAATTGAAGTCATGAATCTTAGAGAGTTTTTGAGAGTGATTTTCTAACAAAATTCAAGCTTTTTTACAAGTGAGGATCAATGTCCTATTTATAGGAAAATATGAGGGACAATGCACTTGAGTGGAGGGGCAAAATAGTCATTTCAAGTTTGGCAAAGATGGCCATCAACAAGTGGACAAAGCACTTGAGTGGAGGGGCAAAATAGTCAAAAAGAAGTGTGAACTCAAGTTGGCAAAGATAGCCATCAACAAGTGGACAAGGCACTTTGAGTGGAGGGGCAAAATGGTCAAAAAGAAGTGAAAAATCAAGTTGGCAAAAGATGGCCATCAGCAAGTGGCCGCAGCCAAAATCTGCTGCTCCTTGGCTCCCTTGGCGCCCTATCCTGCGCCAGTTTGCACTGTGCTGCTCCTTGGCGCCCTTGGCGCCTTGTCCTGGGCCAGTTTTGCGCTGTGCTGCTCCTTGGCGCCCTTGGCGCCCTGTCCTGCGCCAGTTTTGCGCTGTGCTGCTCCTTGGCGCCCTTGGCGCCCTGTCCTGCGCCAGTTTTGCGCTGTGCTGCTCCTTGGCGCCCTGCAGAGTGCCTAGTGCTGTCTAAAAAATTGTTCCTCCTCAAATATTTTCTTTGTTCTTCATTTTAGCTCATATTTTCTCTTTTGCTTCAAAATAAAACCTGAAAATAAAAAGTAAACATTTGTAGTAAAATAGCTCAAAAAAATATATTAAAATAAAAAAAACTTAATAAAAATAACAATTAAGAAGACTCTAAAAATAGGCTTATCAGTACTCTGCCAATCCACCTTCTGAAGGTGCTAGCTCTTCTAACAAGGTTGAGAAGCAACTGAGAAAGGTTAAATCTATTCTCAAGCAAGTTCTGGAAGGGCAAAGACTGCTGCAAGAAGGCCAAAGAGCTCAAAATGCAAAGAACCATCAAATCCAACAGTGGCTTCTGACCATTGCATTGCCTACACTCAGCCCTTCTCTTGCTAATCCATAATTTGGTCCCATTCCTCCCGTCCAAGATGTCCGTAAGCATGCTACTTTGACATCTTCTGATGACTCATCTCCTTCTAAGTAGCTGCTTAATCTGATTTCTGCCCCTTTCTTTTTATTGATGACAAAGGGGGAGAAGAGTTTAGATTAAGGTTATAGGTTTTAGTGGGTTAATGGATAGGAAAGGATCTTTTGAAGATGATCTGTATTGCATATCTGTGCTGACATGGGCACTTATTTTGTGAAGCTGAAGCTTCCTAAGTACTTGTTGTATTGGTTTTTGTTTTCTGTTGAAAGCTCCAGAACAAGTGAGCCAAAATTGTACTATTTTACTTCATAATTAATGAAAATTGTTCTGGTCCAAATTGTTTACATGCTTTTCTCTATGCTTAAAAGAAAAAAAAAACCATAGCATGAATTAAGGGGGAGCTTTTCAACTATCTGTATACAACTATTATATCAGAAAACCTTAATAACTTATCAAAAGCTTTTGTCATCATCAAAAAGGGGGAGATTGTTAAGGAAAAATCCCTAAAACAGATTTTGATAAGAACAAACAGTTTTGATAAGCTTCTTAAGCTTTATGATCCATTTGTGATCTAATAAGTTCTCTTGAGTAATCTTATAGACAGGGATACATCATTACATCTCAAGCAGAACATGTGCTATGAATTAGCACATCTGAAGAAGAAGAATTGAGTCTTACAAGATACTATCTACGCTTAATGAGGTGCTCAGAAGATGATAAGCAAAGAGATAACAACATATGACCTAGCATGATGCAAAGCAATACACGACACAACATGGTAATCAAGATATTCCTCAAGAACAACATGTACTTAAGTTTACAACTGCTTAGAAGATACTTTTGAAGACGTTCTGGTTGTATCTCAGAAGCTATATAAGTAAGAAGACAATGCTCAGAATCTTTTGAACAGACTTCAGAAGGTTGGAAGAAAATGTCAAGCTTCTCTCAACGGTCATATTGCCACATCAACATTAGTTCTATGCGAAGAGGAATGAAGCAAATGGACTAGAAGCCATCATTAGAAGCTCTCATGCGTTGACGAGCTCAGAACACTACAAGAATTTTGTGCATTACCGGCGGAAAAAATCCGCTGGTAAATTTTCGGCGGATTTTTACTGTTACCGGCGGATTTGTTCCGCCCGTAAATTACCGGCAGGCTTTCCTCAATTTCCGGCGGCTTTTAATCCCCCAGTAAATTACCGGCGGATTTTCCCTCTGTTTCCGGTAGAACTGTTCTTTAGAAAAAAAAAAAAAAAAAACAACTGGATGCGCCGGTAATTATAGTTACCGGCGGAAATATTGCGTAATATTAAAAAAATATAAAAAGATATCCGCCAGTAATACTGTTTTCCGGCCCATATATCCGCCGGTAATCAGTGGTGACAATTTCCGCCAGTAGATAAATTTTTTGGCGGATTTTCTGAAATTCAAGTTTTTAAATTTCCGCTGGTTATTTTGAAATATCCGCCGGTAATCTGCAAGGCGGTTTTTTTAAAATTCAAATTTTTCAAAATTCCGCCGGTACGCTCAAAATTTCCGCCGGTAATTGCGTAAGATCCGTCGGTATACATAAGATCCGCCGGTAAGATCCATTTCCGGCGGATTAGCGTCTAGGAAGTCATTTTGCCTCGTTTGACCGGATCGGCCGGTAAGAACCATTTCCGGCGGATATTTCCGTATTTTAAAATTATAGCCGTTTGAGAAGCTCTATATATTGAGACATTTCTCACTCACTACTCTCTCCACCCGAAATCACTCTATTCTCTCCATTTTTTTCTAAACTGAAAACTACACTATTTCTCTCCAATTCTCTCCATTCTTCTCTTGCTGCCCATTCTCTCCTATTTCTTTGTTCGTCGGTTCATCAGGCAGCTTACAGCTATGATACTTCCTTCCTCTTTCCTTCATATTTTTCTCCATTTTCTTTTCTAGTTTAATTAATACTTCTAATACTTCTGAAAATATTTTGTTAGCTGTTCTTTGGAGTTTGGTCGAAAATTTATCCGAAGGAATCCGGAATTAGCGTCAAGTCAGACACTTCTCTTCACTACCGGTTAGTTATCAACTTATAGATATTATTAGTATATAGTAAAAACTTATTTGATGTTGCTAGTTTATAAGTTTTTGTTAAAAAAATAGATAAATTTAATTTGTTGTATAAAAATTAAATTGTAATTAATATTAGTTGTTAATGTATTTTAAAAAAATAAATACGAATTATTATATAATATAATAGTATATAATATTTGGTCAAAAAAAATAGTATATAATATAAGTAGTTTTTAAAATAAAAAAGTAAAAAGTAAAAAATAAATACGAATTATTATATAATATAATAATAGTATTATGTAAGTAGTATTATATAAATACGAAATATTATATAACATAATATAATATAATACGAATTAGTAATATATATTTGTTAAAAAAGTAAAATTAATATGATATAAAATGTTTCTAATTACTAAAAATAAATTATATTGTTATTATTTTATTTATTTTATTAATTAAAATAAAATTAGAGTAAATTATTTAGTAACACATTAATAGAGTTCTCCTAATACACATATATGATATATATATATATATATATATATATATATATATATATATATATATATATATATATATATATTAGGAACATCCACAAAAAAATGGATCATAGTTGGATGTATGATCGAATGTATCCTGGAAAAGCTGGGTTGAAGCGACGTTTTGTGCAAGGAGTCAAAGAGTTTGTTCTTTTTGCTAAGCGTCAAAAAGAATTTGAGCGACAAGGTGGAATTAGATGTCCTTGCTCCAAATGTATGTTTCGATCTATAAAAAATGAAGGTGATGTTCGACTTGATTTGTACAATAATGGGTTTAAGCCAAATTATTGGATATGGACCCGTCATGGCGAGGTAGCTGCTGGAGTTCCTGCGGTTGAAAATGTTCCTGTTCAAGTAGAAGGTCCCACGTCAAGTCTAGTCGTAGCTTCCACATCAAGTAGTAATCCAACGACTACGGGATATCAGCCGCCGTTTGATGTTGTACAAGGGATGATATCTAATGCCGTCGGTGTAAATTTGGATTTCGAAGAACCACAATATGATGCTGAAGAAGTTCCAAACGAGGAAGCTCAGAGGTTTTATATGTTTTTGAGTGAGACAAATAAACCATTATTTGAAGGATCTACAGACTCTAAGTTATCAATGTGTGTTCGGTTGTTGGGTCTTAAGTCTCAATTTAACGTTGCGGAATTGTGCATGGAATACATGACTAAAATGATGTTGGATGCAACCCCCGTTAGAGGACTTTTGCCGCAGAGTTATTATGATGCTAAAAGATTGGTGTCGAAGCTTGGTTTAAATTCCATAAGAATTGATTGTTGAGTGTCTGGTTGCAAGATATATTATAACAATGAGTTTGTCATAAATGATGGAGAATTGCTGGAATGCAAGTTTTGTCAAGAGCCACGGTATCGTGTCAGCAGGAAAGGGACAAGCAGAGGAAAACCAGTTCCAAGGAAAGCAATGTTCTACCTGCCGATTATACCAAGACTAAAGAGGATGTTCACTTCATTGGAAACTGCGGGTAAAATGACGTGGCACTATGAAAATAGAAATAATTCTGGTGAATTACGTCATCCATCTGATGGTGAAGCTTGGAAGCTCGTGGTTTGACTCGCACCGTAAGTTTTTACCTACCGATCATCCTTTTAGAAAGTCAAAATATGCATTCATCAAGGGGAATGTTGAAACAGCTGAACCTCCTCGTAGGCTGACACCAGAAGAAGTTTGGAATAGTGTCAAGGATATCCCTCTTGTGGAAGTTGTTGCGGGTGTTGTCTCTCGTCTAGATGGTTATGGACTATGGCATAATTGGACCAAAAATAGTATTTTTTGGGAACTTCCATATTGGAAAGATAATCTATTGAGACACAATCTCGATGTAATTCATATTGAAAAGAATTTCTTTGATAACATATTTA
The DNA here is from genome assembly GCA_039519185.1 of Astragalus membranaceus. Taxonomy (NCBI): domain Eukaryota; kingdom Viridiplantae; phylum Streptophyta; class Magnoliopsida; order Fabales; family Fabaceae; genus Astragalus; species Astragalus membranaceus. The sequence goes on along the minus strand of CM076854.1, from coordinate 53,722,357 downwards.
ATATTGTTATGAACGTGAAAGGTAAAACGAAAGACAATGAGAAGGCTATGAAGGACGTGGATCATTACTGCAGGCGAAAGGATTTGTTGTTGGTTGAGCAAGCTAACGGTAGGACAATGAAACCCAAAGCCAATTATACTTTATCTACGTAGCAAGCGAAAGCAGTTTATCGGTGGATTTCTGAGTTGAAAATGCCAGACGGTTATTCTTCGAATTTAGCAAGATGTGGATAATGGGAGGTTACATGGGACGAAGAGCCATGATTGTCATGTATTCATGGAGTACTTACTTCCTATTGCCTTTAGTTCGTTGCCAACATACGTTTTGAATCCGCTCATTGAAATAAGTCAATACTTTAAGAATTTGTGTTCTGCAACGCTAAAAGCGGATGACCTTACAAAAATGGAACAAGACATCCCACTTATCTTATGCAAGTTGGAGAGAATATTTCCGCCTGGTTTCTTTAATTCTATGGAGCATCTTCCTGTTCATTTCGCATATGAAGCTAAACTTGGTGGACCTGTCCAATACAGATGGATGTATCCGTTTGAAAGGTCAGTTAATATATATATATATATATATATATATATATATATATATATATATATATATATATATATATATATATATATATATATATATATATATATGAAAGAAGTTTATATATATCATTTGGATTAGATGATTATTAACATATCATTTTCTGTAGGTTCATGGGTGATTCAAAAAGATCAGTTAAAAATAAAGCTAGAGTTGAAGACCGCCAACTTCATATGCGAGAGGAGACTGGTGAATATATTGAAGACCGGTCAAGGGAAATTTCGGTAAATAACGTTTATTCTTTATATTTATATATTGTTTTTATTATATTATATTATGTATTACATACTAATGGTTATTCATTTCTTGGTTGTTGCTTTCAGGAAAATTTCTATGATTGGCAGACCAGTTATCGTGAAACTCAACAGAGTAGTGGCAGTGAGATTGATGTCAATCACTAGTGCAAAAAAGGGATTTAAAGTCAGGCGAAAAGGGGATTTAAAGTCAGGCGGGCGCTTGACTTTTATTAAGTCGACTTTGTATGTCTGGAGTTTTAAAGTCAAGCGATAGCCTGACTTCGTAAGTCTGATTTAAAGTCAAGCATTTATTGCGCCTGACTTCGTAAGTATGTTTTAAAGTCAAACATTTATTCTTGCCTGACTTCGTAAGTATGATTTAAAGTCAAGCATTTATTCTTGCCTGACTTCGTAAGTATGATTTAAAGTCAAGCATTAATTATTGCCTGACTTCGTAAGTATGATTTAAGGTCAAGCTTTTATTATTGCTTGACTTCGTATGTATGATTTAAGGTCAAGCATTATTGCGCCAGACCTTAAAAGTTTTTTTTTTTTTAAATTTTGGTTTAATCTATACACCCTGGTTATACAAATTTTTCGTTAAAAAGAAGTGACTCCACTGGGGATCGAACCCAGATCTCTGGTCCCGTAGACCAGCGCCTTATCCATTAGGCCATGGAGTCATATATCAGTGCTCAGGTCATAAATAATACTCACAGTAAAACAACCATAAATAATACCCAACCAGAATTAACAGAACTAAGCTGTAATAAAGCCAATTCTGGCCAATAAATCAATGAGATAAGCAATTCACTTTTGCTAAAGAATGACTTAGCTACTAATCTGACACTTATCATACAAACTCATAATTAAATTGATATGCTAGAGGAATAAATATCTCTTAGTTAACATCAAACTTACCCCTGTTTCTTCCTTTACTTCTCTTACAGCTCCTGTATATAATTACATGAGGAGTGAAACTATGAAGTAAATGGATAATATGGTGGGAAGTAAATGTTCACTGGGAATACACCACCAGCATAAGGGCTGTCTGCAGGACCCATAATTGTAGCTTGCCAATGAAACATATCTTCACCAACAGGCCTGCATGAGTAAACAAAATAATATCCATGATAACAGGAATTTCTGGCCTAGCACACGGAACAGAGTTCTGAAAACATGCTGAAGCAAGCAGAAAGGACATTTATTTCACGTTAGCCACTAAAGGAGAAGGAAACAAACAAGATATTTGACACCCTTTGGCAGAAAATGAACTATTTCAAGGTTTAATTAGAAACTACCAATGCCAATGGACTAAAAACTTTGAAGTATAAAAATTCATATCAAAGTGTAATGGTTACCTTAAATTTCTTATTATAGATTCAGTAGCATTGGCCTCCTCTACTGCTGCAGCAGCAGCTGCTGAAGCAAGAGCTTTCCTTTGCATTGCTTCCTGAATTCAGTTGACAAGAAAATGTCTCAGTTAATCAAATCAAAGTTGGTGAGTTCAACAAAATAATGGCTAATTCATGGTCAAATCACACGTAAAAGAATGATATTGAGAAGTATATATATGCTAAAACGAGAGAAAAGAAGTATATATTTGATAATTCATGGTCATTATTCTGATTCTTTACCCTTAATGTAATGGACAAAGCAAACAAGAGGGAAAGGGGGAACACACAAAACAATAGTATGGCAAAATAAATATATTACAAAATACATATTACAACTTGAAACTAAATATTGAAGTAATCAAAATACATATTACAGCCCAACCCATAAAAACACTAGTCACATGCATTTTTTTCAAAAACATTAGACATACTTTAAACACAACTTCCTCATTCTTATTCTTCAAAATTCTCTAAACACAAAGCAGATTTAATGATCAAACAAACACACCAGTATGAAGCAAGTAATAGGAATCACAGCATCTAACAAATACAAACCCATAGTTTCAAAATTCAAACACCTAAACAAGGATAAAATCCTAAAAATTAACCATTTATAATAACATAAGTGAAACTTACACAGCTGAGAAAACTACACATGAATAGATGGCTAATCAGCAAATTGATCTAAAAAATTAATTGTAAAAGTAAAAGATGAAGAATAAAGAGGATTTTTACCAGAAATAGCTGGGGTAAGAAGTCCATCCCCAATTACCATACAAGTGCCAAGAAGAACCTCAATGAGCAAAGAGGTATTTTTACTCATTTACACTCATAACTCCCCCAGGTATTTTTGCATTTGCACTCTGAACACTGGCAGGGTGATTTCTCTTTGCACTCATCAACATCTGCAACATAATCAAAATAAGTAGGTTTTAAGTACCTTAACACTCGCTATTAATACAAATTTTGCCTTTTTCAATCAAACATCTTCATGGTAAAGTCCATTAAGAGTAATAATTCTCTCTTATGTGTATTTACTGTAAACTAGAAAAATCACCAAAAATAGGACAGTGAGTACCTTCACACGAGAGGACTCCATCGCCTCTGAACCCAGGTGGACACTCACAACCTTTATTGTACTCATTCTGCATTATCAATTATCAATTCAGAAAAAGGAAACAAATGACAGTTATTATCTAGCATATCTGTCTTTCTTCCACCCTTCCTAACCAAAAGCGCGCACAAAAGGACAAACAAAACAACTTACATGGCAAGCAGAGTAACGCCTTCCACCTTGCTCTTTACTCCATCAACCTCCATTGTTCACTTCACAACTTAAGACTCCTGAAGCTGTTAAGAAATTCAAAATTCCCATGCATGATTAGGAATAATGTGTTCTGTTTGGAAGTTGCATTGAGAGGCACAAGGAGCACATCTGAATTCAAAAAAGTAATTTACCTTCACAGTGGGTATATCCATCACCAACAAACTTTACATTGTTTCCAACAGGGAATTCACATACTCTTCAAATTGGACAGAAATATATATGCTAAAACGAGAGAGAAAAGAATCAGAATCATATGAATCATATTGAGAAGTCTTTCAAATTGGACAGCAAGCAGTGCAAGAATAGAACAAAGAACAGTTCAGATGAAACAATAAAGAGTAAAATTGCAAGGTAAAAGACCACCTCTTGTTGAAGTTTTTCTTTCAAACCTGTGTGTGCGAAGATCAAACCAACTTGAGCTGCAACAAAAAATCAATCACATGTTTTGAATATTGCACATCAAGGGATTATATGTTTAGGGAAAAATTAGCAAATAAGCTCCAAGGGTAAAGCCATGTCCTAGAAAGAAAACAAGAACATATCCCAAATTATAGAGGAAGATGTCTCAGTACCTGCAAATTACAGATTCCTGAACACCTTATACATTTTATTTCTCCTTAGTACCTGCAAGCAAAATAAGAGACACAACATTAGAACAAGTAGCAGGAACATTGCACTAAGAGACACAACATTAAAGGTCAACTTAGCCATCCATACATTAGAACAAGCAAAATAATGTTCATTTACTGAAAAACTATTAGCAATTACAGGTTGAAAATTACATGAAAGTTACACGACACAGTGTACATCATACAAGACCCATTAAGACTTTACTATAGGCATAACTGAGAATCAAAGGAAAAGAGTATCTATAGGCATAACTGAGAATCAAAGGAAAAGAGTCCTAAAACATGCAATCAGCTTATTATTTATCAACAGGTTTTTTATTTCATACATTATAATCACATCTCACAGATGTATAAGGAATCTTCCTTCAAGTTTGATATCGCAAATATAGTATAAAATCACCATCATGGATCTTTATCGTTAGGTTAGGTGGGAGTTAAAGAATGACATAGTCACATAGTACTAACTCAAATATGGTGTCTCACACAGTGAAGATAAAGAAGCTGAAATTATAGATGCCCATTTAGTGAAATTATAGTCACATAAAGAAGCTGACAGAACCACATTTAGTGAAGTGAAGATACTTGTAGATGCCCAGCAACCCTTGTATCTTCAACAATGATAGCTGTCATCCCCAAGCATTTGAGACAGACCTGTGATGATGTAGTGAGGGTAAAGTAACCACAAATACAAATGCCAAAAAAACATATTGGTAAGACTAATGATAATATCATATCATATGTCAAAAAAAAATGATAATATCATATCAGAAACAAATATACAAAAGTCATTACTATAGTATGAAGGGATGGAGCATAAAACACTTGGCTAAACTTTTAATTACAAGAAAACAATAGCCAATCAGAATTTTTTGAAGTATAGCTAGCTTCAACCTGTACAATTTAACAGAATTCTAGAGAGGAGAGTAGAGAGTGAAACTGAATCTCTTTCATTATGATTCACTGAATAATATTCTGTTACAGATTGGCTTTTATATGAGCCACTTATCCTTTACCACCACTGATTCCTTCTCTTCCTCTGTCTCCTCCTTCCCAGACTCACTGCCAGTGTCACAGAGCATGAGTTTCATATGCTTGAATTTACAAACATGGTCTCTACCCCACTTGTCTCAACATTTAAAGCATAAACCCTTCCTTGACTTCTCTTCCAGCTCAGCTGAGCTCAACCTCTTATTCCTCCCTGTATCCCCAGTTCTCCCATCTCCTTTCTCACTCTTTATATCCTGATTCAAAGTGGCAAGTCAGGGAAAAACAGCTTATACAGAATATATAGGAAGTAATAAGACAACTCTAAGATCAAAGGTGTACCGGTGTAGACCCTGGTGATTGCTGACTACGAGTTTGAACTTGTGCTGACCCTGGATTTGCATTTGCATTTGTGGTTTCAACAGATTTGAAGCTGAGGCATAAAGCATTTAACACCCCTGAAGGGCTATTAGGAACACAAGGGACAGAAACAGAAGCATTAGTAGTATCCTTTGCAGCAGCAACATCATCACTACCTGAAGATAAATCTTGAATCATTTTAATACACTTCAATACTTTGTCCTGCCAAAAATTAAAAACACAATTAAGACGAATGTCGAAAACATCAATTAAAACATGTTACAAATTAATTACAGGTAATCATGGTTTTAAATAACAGCATGCACCACAACATCATGCTCTTAAAATTTAGACTGTCAAATCTTGATTGGACGACTTCGAGATTTCTGACTGCATGACTGCACACAGTTCCACAGATATTGCCACAGCAGCTGAAGCATTACCTTTTCAACATACTGAATCAGAGCAGAAGCAGCATTCTCAGTGTGTATTGTTTTGGTTTCCCCAACCACAAATATTGCCACTGCAGCTGCAATTTCTGCTGGTTTGAACTCTAGGAATTCAATTACTGCATTGGATTCCAACACAACCTTCAAATTAGAATCTCTGGTTCTTTTCAATCATAGATAGAAATTGCTACAAAGAGTTAGGAAGGAGAATAGATAGAAATGTACCCTTTTGAACCTTGAGTATAAGTTGGCTTGATTGAAAGAATGAAGCAGCTAATGGAACTTGATCATCATTGACTTTGTAAAGAAAATAGTCAATGAAAGAGAAAGGAGTATTTGCCTGCATTCTCCACTTCAATGTGTTCATTATCATAAGCTCCATTCTTTGTATTGTTTTAGGTTCAAATACAAACTTAGTTGCACCAACCTCCTGAAAATAATGATCACCAACCAACATTCAAAAATCAAAGACATTCATCTATTTGATTCAAAATGTTCAAAACTACTAAACATTAAATTGAAATAATTTATTTACCTGCAAATCAAGAGATTGAAGAATCACAGTCTCCTCTAATTTTGCTGCAAGGGATAAGCAGGATACAGCTAACAGTTGCATTGTCCAATTTTGTTGCTTCAAAGTGAGCAAAAATCAGATCAAAATCAATGAAAAAAAACAATAACGACTAAAATGAAACAAAAAATCTTGATATCTATTATCTGAAGATGATGTCTCAGTTTAAATTGAAATATAACCAAAGTCAGAAATTATCATTTACCTGGTGGTAATTTGGGCAAAGACGCAACTGCACTAGTAGCCAACATTGATATCCAGACAGAGATGAGAACTGGCATTAAAACGAAATTAAAGTTAAGAGTATAAATTATGAAAATTAAAATAATAATAATATATATCGCGTAGGTCAGAATCACTGAGGATTGTCATACCTAGTTCTTCAATTGACATCCAACACGACATAAAAAGAAAATAGTCCTTGTCCAGAAACGTAAAAAACAAGGTCAGAATCATCTCAAACAGCAACAGATCTTCAAACAAATTAAAGGAAAACACTGAAGTGCAGTTTTATACCTGTTTGGAGATCTCCACAAGCAGATCTTCGTAGATCTGCAATCTGAAACAAGATTCAGAAGGTTAGGGTTTTGTGTTCGTAGCAAAACCTTAAAACCGAAACTGAAAAGGAGCAAAAACTCAACTCTGAGAAGCAGAGAAGAGTTTTGAGAAGGAAGAAGTATTATACCTGTTCGTTGTGGTGGAAGAGTTTGCTGAGAACGGCGACGGTGAGAACGGCGTGAGAACGCGACGGTGAGAACGCGACGGTGAGGGAGAGGCTTCGTGTTCTTCGATCTGAGAGTGAGAGGCTTCGTGTTCTTCGATCTGAGAGTGAGAGGCTTCGTACATCTGAGAGTGAGAGGCGGAGAGTGAAGGGTTCTGAGAGTGGAGAGCTAGAGGGAGTGAGGGTGAAGAAGGTGACGGTGAGGGAGTGAGGGTGACGGTGAGGAGGTGAGGAGTGACGGTGAGGGGTGAGGGAGTGACGGTGAGGGGGTGACGGTGAGGGGTGAGAGAATCATCAGTGGTTAGGAATATGCTAGGGTTCATGGTTTCTGAGAGTGAGAGTGAGATGCTTCGAGCAGTGATGAGATTGTGAGAGTGAAGGTTTGAGAAATGAGAGGTAGGGGTAAGTGATTGAATATTATTTTTTTTCTATTTTTGGACTTTAGAGGTCAAGCGAGAATAGACGCATGACGTCTAAAGTATTAGAACAGAAAAAAAAACATTCACCCCTAATTACAAGTTTGCCACCGTGTCACTTATGTAGTCAGGCGCATACACGCCTGACTTCTAAAGTCTTAATTTTTCCCTATTTCTTCACTTTAGAAGTCAGGCGTGTATCCGCTTGACCTTAATACTCGCGAGTTTTGCCACTTATTTACAAGTTTGCCACTGTGTCTACTTATGTAGTCAGACATCTGGGCGCCTGACTTTAGATGTCTAATTCTAATGCCATTTTTGGCAAAAATCTGTTGGGCCATCAAAAAGTGGCCGGTTAGTAGGAGCTGGTTGTTTGGGCCCGTCTGCTTTCCCAAATTCCAGTATTCCAAATCTGATTCCCGCATCTTCTTCAGACAGAAGTACTGGTCGCTCTTATGTCCATAAGCCTTCAGAATTAAGCGATGTTCAGCTGTTGACGCAAAAATTGAGCGATAAACATCATGAGATCAAAAAGCGACAGAAGGAACATGATCAGGAAATACAACAGATGCGGGAGCAGCAGGCGGAGCAGCAGCCGTTGAATGAGGTGCGCTTTAAGGAATTGATGGATACTATGTCTCAATACCCGAGGCCATCTATGCCATCATCATCATCATTTTATCCACCGCAGCACATACAGCCTTACGACTCTGCTTTTCAGCCGTATGCACCATTCGTCCAGCCTTCCTTCCACAGCCCGTATGGTCAGCCGTACTCAGCCTCAGCAGCTGCCCCAGCAACTTCAGCAACCCCAGCAGCAGCCCCTGCAGCAGCCCGAGCAACCCCAGCAGCAGCCCAACACAGATCTAGACCTCAACAATTCTGATTTTGAAACATGGTTAAATAATACAGACCTCAACAACCACCCGTCCGACCGCTACTATCAATAGCAGTTTTATTAGATATTTTAGTTTCAATTGTTGGATATTTTAATTTATATTTTGTAATAAATATTTTATAATAATTTTATCATTTTAAAGCATTATTCAATTCTCGTTTAATTAGTATTTATTTAAAAAATAAATATTTATATTAAAAAATTAATAATTATATTTTTAATTGAATAAACGAATTAAATAATAAATATTTTAATAAACGAATTAAACAATAAATATTTTAATAAACGAACAATAAAAAAACTATTTTTTTTTAAAAAAAATTAAAGTTCCGGCGGATTCCTAATATGTTACCGGCGGCTTTGGCGCCGGTAATTACCGGTGGAATTTCGAATTACCGGCAGATCATAAAGTAAATTACTAGTGTATTAGGTAACAGTTACCGGCGAAATTTCGAATTACCGGCGGATCATAAACCAAATGTGAAAAAGATTCTCATCTGCGACATCAAGCAAAGCTTTCGGAGCGCGGGAATGCTGAATCGCAACCAGATTGCGGCTGTTGAAGATGATCCAAATGCTGAAGACGGTGTCATCAGTCTTGTACGCCCTTGTCCTATAAGTGAAAAACTCTTGTTTGACTATGTTGATGTCTTCGCATGGAATTACCAAGACATGCCTAGACTAGACCCTCACATAGTCGAGCATGAGTTGCCAGTGAAGCCTGAATGCCCGCTAGTGAAACAGAAATTAAGAAGGATGAAGCCAGATATGTCACTCAAAATCAGAGAAGGATGAAGCCATATATGTCCTAGCAGTGGCAAAATACCCTCAATGGGTGGCCAACATTGTCCCAGTCCCAAAGAAGGATGAGAAAGTTCGATTGTGTGTCGATTATCAAGATTTGAACAGAGCCAGCCCCAAAGATGACTTCCCGTTGCCTCACATTGATGTTCTAGTAGATAGCACAGCACAACACTCTCTATTCTCCTTCATGGATGGATATTCCGAATACAACCAAATTAGGATGGCCCTTGAAGACATGGAGAAAACCACCTTCATCACTCTCCGGGGAACCTTCTATTACAAAGTAATTCCGTTTGGGCTGAAGAATGTTGGTGCAACATACCAAAAGGCAATGGTGGCGTTATTTCATGATATGATGGGATAACACCAAGACTGAGGAAGAACATATTATCAATCTGCAAAAACTGTTTGAACGTCTAAGGAAGTTCAAGCTTAGATTAAACCCAACTAAATTCACTTTCGGTGTAAGATCTGGAAAGTTGTTGGGATTCATAGTCAGTCAAAGGGGAATAAAAGTGGATCCTGCCAAGGTACGAGCAATACTGAAAATGCCAACATTGAATACTGAAAAAGAAGTTTGTGGATTCTTGGGGAGATTGAACTACATTTCTAGGTTCTGTTGTCGTCAAACTCGTATGTCCTAGTCGTGGTATCGGCCAGGGGTTTGGACAGTCTTTGATTCCTCTATTCTTCAAGCAATTGCGTTGAGGAAGAAACTCTGTTCCTCAACTGTGGGTTTCTTAACTCCTCCAAAGAGTGTCAGGTTGGGTAGAGGGGACGCGAGGATTGGATTATCTACTGGCTAATGCATAAAAGTAAAGTAAAGTGCGATAAAGATAAATTGCGAGAGAAAAATAAGTTTTGTATTGATTGATTGTGTGTTGTTTGTACAAATATTCTTCTCTATATATATACATAGGCCCTCGCCGGCCACTATGCAAGCCTACACTTGCCTACAGTTGCCTCAGTGTCCAAATCTCCCCTGAATTCTATCTCTCAGCCCTCGGCCTACGACTTAATTTATTTTTGGGTGTTAACAATTTCCCCCCTTTTTGTGCTGTTGTATGGCCGCAGGGACGTGGCTGATGCTACAAAAACCCTGGATATGACCTGATGTGACGGTTGCAGTGGCTACCTGCCATTATGTGATACTTGGCGGTTTGATTCACGCAGATCGAAAAGGCAGCGCAGCGGTTCCCAATGTTGCGCCGGTTGCCTCCCTAAGGCTATAAATAGTCGTCATGCCTACTGCATATGGATTCTTGCATACACACTCTTCCCTACGCTTCGAGAGAAACCTTTGCCTTCCCCCTTCTTCTCAGACCGTATTTCGTCAACCATGGCAACCAACCAACATGCTTCTCCCTCTGTTACCCCCACTCTTCAGGGCGCTTCCTCGTCCATTTTCACCACCATCGGCCCTTTATCTGTTCTTCGCCCTATCGCCACCAACGCTGATCAAAGTTCCGACGTCTTTAAACAACGCTTTGGCTCTTGTAATCCCCCCTCAAGACCTCCTGGTTCAACGCTGAGGCCAAGTTCCATGATCTCCGAGGATGGCCGAAAAGCAACCCCGGTTACAACAACTGGGTGGCCCGCTTGGCCAAGCAAAAGGGGGAAATCTGGAAGGCTTGGGGCAACTACGACATGATCATGGTGTCGACCCAGAAGGTTTCTCACAACGCTAATCTCCTGTTCTCTCTGATGTCCTTCTGGTCGACCACCCTGAACGCTTTCGTATTCCCATGGGGCATCCTGACCCACTTTGCTAGACGTGGCCGCCATCCTGGGGCTTCCTGCCGACGACATTGAGGTTCACGCCGATCCTGATTTCCTGGGCGTTGACCCTCCATATACGTACGCTTCGGCCTTCTCCAACATTTTGGCTAAGAACGCCAATGTGGATATCTTGTACTGCAGGTTACTTGTATTGCAGGTGAGGTTTTGATGATGAAAGTGACCGAAGCCAAAGTGACAAATTATCTAAGTCACAATAACTTATCCAAGGCAATCAAAGACTCAAGAATTAAGGGTAGTCTCTAGGGTTTGGGTCATGTCTTAGGATATTTTGTAAGCCGCTTCCGAAGGTCAGCTCATCTCACAAAAGTCTCATACCTTCACTCTTTCCAAATGCATGCATGCACACGTAAACACAAAAAGCATTTTTGAGAAATTAAGAAATCGATTCACTACTTTGAACTAAACATCAAAACCGATTTTCAACTCACAATGAAAGAGAGTTATAGATTCATCAACTATTTTCTAAAGCACAGAATCGATTTCCAAGATGTTTCAAAAAGAAAGAAATCGATTCCTACTATTTTCCATAAAACACATAATCGATTTCTTATGTTTTAAAGGAAGCACATAATCGATTCTTATGTTTTAAGGAAGCACATAATCGATTTCTTATGTTTTAAAGGAAGCACATAATCGATTCTTATGTTTTAATGAAGCACATAATCGATTTCCTCATGTTTTAAGGAAGCACATAATCGATCATCATCCTAGATCTATTTAAGCGTAAAATCGATTATCATCTTTAGGCAATTCAGGAATACAATCGATTTCATCATTTCCATAATTGTTTCAACGGTCATATTTTTCTTAGCCTATAAATAGAAGGCTTTGCAAATCATTTTTAACACAACCCATTTCACGATAAAACGCATCAAACGAAAACAACCCTTTTACATTTTCACTTTTGCTCTTCACGCACTGTTCCGTCAGAGTTGATCTCTCGCAAGGGTTAGTTGGGTTGGGGAAATTTCAAGTTGTAATATCTGCCTACACAAGAGGTATTTTGGTCTTTACATCTGTAATTGATTTATTGTTGTATTTTGTACTAGGGAGTGGGGTATCTCTCTAGGGTAGCTGTTTGTACTAGGAAGTGGGGTATCTTTCTAGGGCAGCTGGTTGTAACAGGGGTGGGGTATCTCTTGTTATTGTTGTAATAGATTTGAGGGCTCTTCATTGGTGGGGTATCCTAGGGAAGAGTGCCTGAGTCTGTAAAGGTTTCCAAGGCACCCGTAAGCCTTGTTGTGTTAGTGGAAAATCTCACAAGGGTGTGAGGACTGGACGCAGGTCATTGGGAGGTGACCGAACCAGTATAAATCTGCTGTGTTCTTTATTGCTTTATTTTCTTTTTCCTTCGCTTCCATAAACCTGCGCGAAAATTAATCTAAGGCTGATGAAGGAATTTTTCTCGGTTACTCTTTATCTAGCAAGGCCTTTAGAATTTTCAATAAAAGAAATAAAGTAATTGAGGAATCTGTACATGTTACATTTGATGAGACTAACCCCAAAAGGCTGGGAAAGGTTATTGATAATGTTGCAGATGAACTTGAAGAGTTACAGTTAGATGAAAAGAAGAAAGATAAAAAGGAAGGGACAAAATCCACTCCTCAAGAGAAGATTGAAGAAGGATCAAGCAGTGAGCTACCCAAGGAATGGAGAATCCCAAGGGACCACTCGCTTGAAAATCTTATAGGTGATGTAACAAAAGGGGTAACTACTCGAAACTCTCTTAGAAATGCATGTGATCATATGGCTTTTGTATCTCAAATTGAACCTAGGAATCTAGATGAGGCCATAGAAGATGAACACTGGACTATCGCTATGCAAGAAAAGTTAAATCAGTTTGAAAGAAACAAAGTGTGGGATCTTGTTCCCAGGCCTGATAAGCATCAAATAATAGGCACAAAATGGGTGTTTAGAAACAAACTAGATGAATCGGGCATAATAGTTAGAAACAAAGCTAGACTAGTCGCTAAGGGTTATAATCAGGAAGAAGGAATAGACTATGATGAAACTTTTGCACCCGTAGCTAGATTAGAGGCTATTCGCATGTCCTTGCTTTTGCATCTATCATGGATTTTAAATTATATAAAATGGATGTCAAAAGTGCTTTTTTAAATGGCTTTATTCAAGAAGAAGTGTATGTTGAACAACCACCTGGCTTTGGAAGTTATGAAAAACCTGATCATGTTTTCAAACTCAAAAAGGCTCTTTATGGCCTAAAGCAAGCTCCAAGAGCTTGGTATGAAAGACTAAGTAAATTTCTACTTGAACATGATTTTCAAAGAGGGAAAGTTGATACTACACTTTTCATAAAAAGAACAAAAGTTGACATCTTACTTGTGCAAATTTATGTGGATGACATTATTTTCGGTGCTACTAATGAATTGTTGTGCAAAGAATTTTCTAGTATTATGCAGAGTGAGTTTGAAATGTCGATGATGGGAGAACTCAACTTCTTCCTCGGGCTTCAAATAAAACAAACCAACAACGGCATCTTCATCTCCCAATCAAAATATTGCAAAGAATTACTCAAGCGATTCGAACTGGACAAAGCAAAAGAAATGTCCACTCCAATGAGCACCTCGTGCTACTTAGGCAAAGATGAAGAAGGTAAACCGGTAGAACTAAGCAAATATCGAGGTATGATTGGCTCTCTTCTCTATTTAACTGCTAGTAGACCGGATATCATGTTTAGTGTTTGCATGTGTGCTAGATATCAAGTAAATCCAAAAGAGTCGCATTTAGTAGCTGTCAAAAGAATAATGAGATATCTTGTAGGCACACAAAATGTTGGTCTGTGGTACCCCAAAGGCGCCACATGTAGTCTTATTGGATACTCAGACTCTGATTTTGCAGGTTGTAAATTGGATAGAAAAAGCACTAGTGGAACATGTCACATTCTAGGTAGTGCACTAGTTTCATGGCACAGTAAGAAACAAGTCAGTGTCGCACTGTCAACTGCTGAAGCAGAATATGTTGCAGCAGGAAGTTGCTGCGCACAAATCCTCTGGATGAAGCAACAACTTCTTGACTATGGTATCCCAATAAAATGCGACAACACCAGCGCTATCAATCTTACAAAGAACCCCGTTCAACACTCTAGGACCAAGAATATAGAAATTAGACATCATTTTCTTAGAGATCATGTCCAAAAAGGCGATTGTGTGATTGAATTTGTTGAATCGTCAAAACAGCTAGCTGATATTTTCATGAAACCTTTACAAAAAGAAAGCTTCTTTTTCATTCGAAGAGAACTTGGAATCATTGACTCCTCTTCTATTTAAAATGAAACATATGCTGTTTAGATTCGCAAACTTTATCATATGTCGACCCTTTTGATCATGATAAAAAGGGGCAGAAATATAGTGTCACATTAAGCATCTAAAATTGTTAGTGTTATAGCATTGTCACTTTGCATCTAGTCAATAAAACAGGGGGAGCATCAAGTTAGGGGGAGTATCACATATATGCATTATTTTGTTTGATGCACTAACCTCCCACCTAAAGATGAGTCAAGTTTTGTCAACATCAAAAAGGGGGAGAATGTGGATATCTTGTACTACAGGTTACTTGTATTGCAGGTGAGGTTTTGATGATGAAAGTGACCGAAGCCAAAGTGACAAATTATCTAAGTCACAATAACTTATCCAAGGCAATCAAAGACTCAAGAATCAAAGACTCAAGAATTAAGGGTAGTCTCTAGGGTTTGGGTCATGTCTTAGGATATTTTGTAAGCCGCTTCCGAAGGTCAGCTCATCTCACAAAAGTTTCATACCTTCACTCTTTCAAAATGCATGCATGCACAAGTAAACACAAAAAGCATTTTTGAGAAATTAAGAAATCGATTCACTACTTTGAACTAAACATCAAAATCGATTTTCAACTATTACTCTCTTAATCAACTATTTTCTAAAGCACATAATCAATTTCCAAGATGTTTCAAAAAGAAAGAAATCGATTCCTACTATTTTCCCTAAAACACATAATCGATTTCTTATGTTTTAAAGGAAACACATAATCGATTCTTATGTTTTAAGGAAGCACATAATCGTTTTCTTATGTTTTAAAGGAAGCACATAATCGATTCTTATGTTTTAATGAAGCACATAATCGATTTCCTCATGTTTTAAGGAAGCACATAATTGATCCTCATCCTAGATCTATTTAAGCATAAAATCGATTATCATCTTTAGGCAATTCAGGCATACAATCGATTTCATCATTTCCATAATTGTTTCAACGGTCATATTTTTCTAAGCCTATAAATAGAAGGCTTTGCAAATCATTTTTAACACAACCCATTTCACGATAAAACGCATCAAACGAAAACAACCCTTTTACATTTTCACTTCTGCTCTTCACGCACCGTTCGTCCGTCAGAGCTGATCTCTCACAAGGGTTAGTTGGGTTGGGGAAATTTCAAGTTGTAATATCTGCCTACACAAGAGGTATTTTGGTCTTTACATCTGTAATTGTTTTATTGTTGTATTTTGTACTAGGGAGTGGGGTATCTCTCTAGGGTAGCTGTTTGTACTAGGAAGTGGGGTATCTTTCTGGGGCAGCTGGTTGTAACAGGGGTGGGGTATCTCTTGCTATTGTTGTAATAGATTTGAGGGCTCTTCATAGGTGGGGTATCCTAGGGAAGAGTGCCTGAGTCTAAAGGTTTCCAAGGCACCCGTAAGCCTTGTTGTGTTAGTGGAAAATCTCACAAGGGTGTGAGGACTGGACGTAGGTCACTGGGAGGTGACCGAACCAGTATAAATCTATTGTGTTCTTTATTGCTTTATTTTCTTTTTCCTTCGCATCCATAAACCTGCGCGAAAATTAATCCAAGTCGTTAAAAGGGGAGAAGTTTGTAAAATCTCAATTCACCCCCCTCTTGAGACCGAAGCCACTTGGTAACAGCCAAGTCCTCCGGACCGGTCACCGATGGGGAGCATCACGCCTTCCTCATGTACTTCTTCAACAAGTTCTTCTACAGCACCAAGTCATTTGGTGTTGTTAAGGAACTCTCTGTTTTTGTTCACTTGCTGCAGACAGGCCACAAGTATGCCTGGGGTCCCTTCTTCCTCGCTCTCCTTTATAAAAGCATGGATAGATTCCTGAGGCAAGTCGAGGACAAAGGCTCCTATTCCAAGGCCGAAGGTCCCTTTTGGTTTCTGCAACTTTGGGCGCAGCTTTACTTTCCCAATTTTGCTCCTGACTTGTCTAGAGATTCCTCGGAGGTCCTAAGGTGTGCTCTTGCTGCCACCCCCAATTTACCAGTGGAGCGTGTGGAGGTGCTTCGAGTCCAGCTGGACATAGACCCCAATTATTTTTGCTGGTGTCCACCTCTGGAGAAGGACCTTGGCCCTCAATGGATCTTTACCCCCCAGAATTTGGACCCCTCCTCCGGTGACCACTACGACATGGTCATCCATTGGAGCCGTGTCCTTATGGCTTGAGATTTGATCGCTGGTGCCATGCTCTCTTCCAATACCATTCCTCTTACTATGGAACCTTACCACCCCAACTTCGTCACCAGGCAGTTTGGCATCGACCAACATGTTTCGGTCCTCCATGATTCCAAGGCTGTGCAGCACCACCGAGGAAAGATTCTCCTCACCGATCTTAACAAGCTTCTGGCGGACCAGGAGGCGAGGTTCCTCTCTTTCTCTTGGGGTACCTATCACCGCCATGTTGGTCAGACTAGCAGCTATGCCTCCTGGTGGTTGCTTATTCGGGAATATCTCTTCCCTCTCCCCACCACCGAATATCTTCAGCGGTAGTTGGGGTCGGCCGAGGGCCTCTCCGCTCAGCCCACTTCGATGGCTTCCCGCACGAGTCCACCACCTCCCACGGCTGTCCACTCGGTGGCTAAACCAACGGAGACAGGAAAAAAGAAAAGACCATTGCTTTCCAATCCTTCCCCTCATCGCTCTTCACCTCGTCTGAGGTCCATTGGGCAACCCTCTTCTACCACCAGTAAGTCTTTTGGCTTTTGTCCTGTCATTTTTTTCATTCTATTAGTATAGCTTGACATGACATCATCCTTGTGTAGCCCAAACGCCGGAGGTAGTTGCCCTGGATGATGATGACGAAGATGTTCCTCTCCTACACCGTAAAAGAACTCGAGACCTGCTTACTTCAGTTTCACCTCCCCCTGCCACTCATACTACTGGGGAACATTCCTCTCCTTTCAAGCTACTATGGGTAAGCTCTTTCTCTCGACATGTCTCAGGCGTTTTGCCATTTGCCAATTTTTTCCTCTAACTTTTGAATATTCCTACAGAGACCCCACTCTTCAATGGAATCACCTCCAACCCCTCATGCTCAGGTCCGCAACAGTCCAGGTTCAATCTCCGTAAGTCATCCCCTTTAACCTTTGTACTTTGTTCGCGGTAATTGTCTCCCTTTCTTATAGTTTCTTTTGGCAGAGACTTCCTCATGATGTTATGGTGGCTGATCTCCCTCCTCTTGAGGAGGCCAATCCTACCGTCACTCAACAACCCGAGGCCCTTGCCACTCCGGATGGGACTGAGGAATAACTGGAACACTATTTTCTTAGCCTTGATGTTCCAACGGTTGCTGCCTCCCCTACAGATGCAGATCTCAGCCAGGTGGAGGCTCCCTTGGTTGGGAAATCCCAACTGATCCTAACCAGGTAGCTGATCTCAGGGCTTCATTGTTTCGACTCTCCAGCTCTTCCGGCGTTCCCCTTCCAAGAAAGAGGTTTTGAGGGAGATAGCATTGCAGCTCGGGGACATTTCAAGTTTATATGGCCGAGCCAATATTACCCAGGATCGAGCCCAATCTTCTTTACAACAATTAGAGTCTCTTTAGGCTGAAAAGGCTGGATATCGTGCCACCTTCATTTTCCTCGATCAAAGAAAACGTGCTACGTTGGCCGAGAAGGAGAAGATTGCTTGTAGGGTGCAAACTATTGAAGACCAGATAGCCTCCCTTCAACTGGAATTGGCCTCACTCACTCCGCAGCATTCCACAGCTGTAAATAAACTTTCCAACATCACCTTCGATATTGTCCAGCTTTTCCGTCGCAGCTCTGCACTAGATCCACATCTCGCACAACGACCTGGCTTGGAAGCCGATCTTGACAAGTGCCGCGAAGCTATTATGAATGTAGTCAATGGATGGGGCACCCTACAGACGTCCTTCGAGCAAGCCCTCGTCCCACCAGTCCTGGGGACCAAGGAGTTACCTTTAGCTCAGACAGATGACGAGACTGAGGTAGGTAAGCAACCCCTTTCTCCAGAACCTTCACCTCCTGACAACGCCCCTACAGTTGAGGCAGTCGTAGGCCACGGGATCGACGCTGACTATGAGGTGGGGCGCCAGTATTAGAAGCATGCCCGCCAATAGGTCTCCCCTTCTGGGAGCCTGGAGGTGCTAGGTGAGGTTGCAGCTGCAGAGGCAGAAGAGGTTGCATCAGATGCTGTTATTGCGGAGGCTGTAGCAAATGAGGTTAATGCGGGGGCTGTGGCAGATAAGATTGTAGCAGATGAGTAGTTTTGACTCTTTACTAAGCCACCGGTATGTGGCGCGCCATTCTGACAATCGAGGGTTTCTTACTAGGCCGCCAGTATGTGGCGTGCCACCCTGACAATTATGGTTTCCATCTACCAATTCTCCTTTCCTTGCATACTTTCCCATTGAGTAGCATAATATGCTTTAAGATATTTGCCGTTGATTTTCGTTTCAAACTCTTCTCCGTCTAACGTAATAAGACGGTACGATCCGCCGTTGAATACTTCGCTTATAATATAGGGTCCATCCCAGTTCGGGGACCACTTGCCAAACTTGGGATCTTTCCTTCCAAGTGGCAAAATAGTTTTCCAAACAAGGTCATCTTCAACAAACTTTTTTGGCCTGACATGCTTGTTGTAGGCGTGGGCCGTTTTGGCTTTATTTATCTCTATCTTGCTGAGGGCAGCCAGTCTGTCATCATCAATCGAGTCCAGCTCCATCAGCATGGCTTGTTGGTACTCATCCATACTAAGAGAGTGCTACCGAGCCACTCTCAATGAGGCCACACTAATCTCAGGTGGTAGTACAACATCCTGACCATAAACCAAACGATAGGGAGTTGCCCCCGTGGCTGTAGACTTGGAATTCCTCATGTCCCATCGGACATTAAGGGTTTCATGCCACCGTCGAGGCTTATCCTCTATGTTTTTCTTGATGAGCTCAATGATGATTTTATTGGTAGCCTCGACTTGTCCATTAGCCTGGGCATCCGAGTGTCTCATTTTAATGCCATACTCTTGGGCAATGGCCGCAACTTGTTCTCCTGTGAACATTGTGCCTTGATCGGCTGTGATGGTCTCGGAGATCACAAACCTATATATGATTTGGTTCTCTGTGAATTTGATCACCGCGGCCTGGTTAACACTTCTCGGGGGCAGGACTTCCACCCATTTTGTGAAGTAATCGGTAGCTACAATAATGAAGTTATGGCCCTTCGAGCTCGAAGGGTATATCTTGCCAATTAGGTCCATGGCCCACCCTCTGAACGGCCAAGGTTTGACAATGGGATGGAGCTCGTCCATAGGTACTCTTTGGATTGGCCCATGCAATTGGAAAGCTTCGCAACCCTTTGCAAATTGGAAACAGTCGGCCGTGACCGTCGGTCAATAGTATCCGTGTCTATAGATAAGTGATCAGCGGTCGTACGCGGGTCAAAATAATTAAGAGATATAAAATACAGTAACAAGGTAAGACCTTGGTCGTCTCACAAGGACCTCTAAATACTGAAATTACCAACAACAAGTACGAAATTAACAATAAAAGGGAGAGTTTTTGTAGTAGACAAGTTATGTTTGAGGGGAAAACAACTTAGAGCGACAATCAATCCACCGGTTTCGGGGTGCGCTTCACAGATTTATCATAGGTTCTAAAAAATAACGTCTCTAAGGATTTCCAATTCCAGATTTATATAAGCTAACTAGAACAAGCGTTAATTAGTTTATACGAATTCACACAGTTTCAGGCACGCGCCGAAACCGTGGGTTCAATCGGTGACGAAAGCAGACAAGCGCCGTTTAAAGCATAACCAATATCATAACAGAACTCATGTCAATCCTCTATCAATTTCTAATCGAATTAAATAAATTAAGCATCCAAATAACTCAAAATAATCAAAGGTTACGAAAGGAGATTGTATACAAGCAAGCGCGTACACAAACGAATCGCGTTTTGCAAAAACAGAATTCAAATGATTCAAGCAAAATAAGAAGAACTGAAATTGCAACTATTAAGAGTAAAAACAAAATTGATAGAAACGAATTAGAAACTAAGACGAAATATCATAAACAATAAAGAACCGAACCTCAAAATCCGTACAGCGACATGTAACACCCCCTTTACTAATAACTATTATTTAGTTAATTTAAAAATCAGAGTTCGCAAAAACCGTTTTAATGCAACCACGAGAGGGTGCCACATTTAAAACACCAACGTATTATATCTCTGAAAATTAATATATAAGTATAAAAACATCGCAGCGAAATAATCACCAAATCTGACAATATCAAATTACATCACCGAAAATAGAGTTCAACATCAATTTAAACAGAATAGTAAACTAACGCCCCCTGGTGCTACGTATCAGAGCTGACTCGACCCACTAGATAGAAGGTACTAGATCACCTTCGCCCGCTATCACCTGCACGTTGCCGACATGAGAAGCAACATAAAAGCAGTAGGGTGAGTCTCATTTCATAAGTAATAACATATAAGATCAACAATATATAGATCAGGCAACGAATAGCACCACTTCACATTAATAATAGCACACCATCATTTCACATCACTGAGACACAACACCCACACACACAGCTCTAATAGCACACCGTCACTTTATTCATTCACAGGCAACAACGAGGGTATGTGACATGTATGCAATGCGACCCAACTCCTAGACGTATGCATGTGGATCCATCAACACCAAAAACTTGCCTTGAGGGCACTCACCAAGATAGGCCGAAGCCTCTGCTCACCAAAATAGGCCGAAGCCTCTGCTCACCAAAATATGCACATGATAATGTGACGCCATGACCATGCACCATACACACCAACACATGTAAACACACCCCATAATTAACATACTCAACAATTAAACCTTGTGGGCACATCACTAACAAGACCGAAGTCTTCTGCTCGCCAATAATTCATAATAAGGTCGAAACCTTCTGCTCACCCAAAATATCATATTAACTCTCCAATTATATCTCCGCTCACCAGTAATATTATATTAACTCACCAATACTTATTCAGCTCACCAATCGTATTATAACAACTCACAAATATTTATTCAGCTCACCAATCATATTATAACAACTCACAAATATTTATTCAGCTCACCAATCATATTATGAGGACTACGCCGCACCGTAAAGACTAAAAACACACCAAGGGCCAAAACTTCACCATAAGGACCAAACAGCACCAAAACTAGGCAATAATATCCTAGACACCGACTAAGGCAGGATTGAGTCACAGGCTTAGACGCGCACCTAGACGCACCTAGACATCACCGGGACAACTCACAAACGACACGGGATAAAATGAAATCGCTCTAGCCAAAACGTTCACAATAAAAAGTTGCTCGGTCAATACAAAATTTGGCTAGGGAAAAAGTGCTCAGAAAATCGAGTTTTCCACAAAAAACCATTTTTTAACAGTCTTGACAGCAACACTGCACAGTGGCAGCAACACTGTCACTGTGCAACACACACATAAACCAAAACTTGCGCACATCTCCCAAATGGTGAGTGCTACAGAGAATCCGCTCGAGCCAAAACGTTCACAATAAAAAGTTGCTCGGTCAATACAAAATTTGGCTAGGGAAAAAGTGGTTAGAAAATCGAGTTTTTGACGAAAAACACATTTGTCACTGTTCTGCCAGCAACACTGCAGCAGAACAGCAACACAGCAAGCAACACACAGCAACTGTGCAGATTTTTCCTGCAGCAGTGCGCCTACTTCAGCGAATTAATTAAAATAGTAAACGATAACGGATTTCAACAAAAGACCACTCATTGGAAAGCTCTTTGAGTGTAGTTTCAGCCTGTAATTTTCATTTTTCAAAATAAGTATCCAACTGGTACAGTTTTTCAAATTACTACAGAGAGGTACCAATTCGGACAGAATTTTGTGACCCGACTTTGGAGACTTATAACTTGAGCTACACAACTCCGATTTAAACGAAACCAGTGCCAAAACGACCGGCGTTAAGTCTACTTTCTAACGCAATCATCCACCAATTTTTCGAGTCGACCAAACAGTGCCAGTTTACGAAAACACGAAACAGTGTTCAGAAAAATACACAACACGACACATCAATTTTTGACCCCGAAACTTGTCGCGCTCCCAATTCGGGTTTAAGGCCACGTCATGCCACGCGAATACCAACATAAACTCCAAAATATAAGGCGTCCCGATTTCATCAAACCCCAACATACATAATAATCATCACATATTATAAATTCACACCACAATTAATTTCAGCAACATAACGATTCAATTTAACAATCACCCATAATACCAACCCCTAAATTATTAATCAAATAGGTTATTAGAGATGAAGGAGAGCCCCCTAACCTTTAGGAATTCGAGAATACTAGGCACCCCTCCAAGAAATCACTTCTTCTTCTTCCTCTTGCTTGAGCCTCCACGTTTTCCTCCTCCTTCTCCTTGCTGTTTTCACGAGTTCCTCTTCTCACTCATCTCTCCTTTCCTTTCTTTTTGTTCCCTACGGCCCTCTCTCTCTTTTCTCTTGTTTTCTTTTCTTTTCTTCTCTTCTTCTCTTCTTCCTTCTTTCTCACCTACGGCTAATCCATTTCTTTTAATTCCTTCCTTTAGTTTCATTTTAACCCTAGGCCCAATTAAACTAATGGCCTTTGGGCCATTGGCCCTTTATTTACACCTCCCACCAATTACTTCCACCACTCCTAATTACTTAACACCTCCTAAAATAGAATAAACTCCAACTTAATTAATCTACTTAAATAAATATTGCAAGCCTTAAATAACTTAATTAAATAAATAATTAAATGAATAATTAAAAAAATAATTAAATTATTTTGGGGCGTTACACGACACCCGTTCACCAATGAATTGACTACGGGTTTTTAGCTTCCTTGGAGGTTAGGACACAAAACGTAAATTCAAAGTAGGAATGCGTAAGAGAGAAAAGACGGCTGATCAAACTGTATCTTATAAGACTAAAAACGAAAACCTAAATCCCTAAACGGGTTCTATGATAAAAGCCAGTTAACAAACTAATATTCAGCCTAAAACCCGTTTTACACAGTACTTTTTAGGTAATTCGCAGTTTTCACCTTCAAGACTTTAGAATTGGGTTTCGAGCTCAACATAAGAATTGTAGCTCTGTTCCTTAGTTTTCCAACGCATACTTTCACGCCTCAATCGGATAACCACATCCAAAGTTGTGGCCTGCAGAGTAGACATGGGTCAATATGCAATTAAAACAAGAATTAATCAGGAAATTGCTATATTGCTCAAATAGGACAAAGTCTAGAAACGTGCTAAGACTCAAATATTATGTAACATCCCCAAAATAATTAGTAGAATTATTTGGGTGTTTACCCAATTAAATTAATTTAGTACTTAACTGGTAAATTTATTGAGTGCTAAAATTATTTATTGGTTGTCATCGGATCGTTAACCGAATAATATGGGTCAAGGAAGTTTTGAAATCGAAATAAGAGATTTAGATCAATATGGTAAGTGGACCACGTTACCGCGTATATATTAATAAATATATATATGTATGCGTGTAAGTGTGTGGGTGTGTGTTAAAAGAAAGAAAAAGAATTAAGAAAGAAAGAAAGAATGGGACGCGAGAGACAGAGAGGGAAAGGAGAGAAAGAAGGGAGAAGAGAAAGAATGGTGAGGAGGAAGAAGAGGAAAAAGGTGGGGATTCGGCTCATCAAAACGACTTCCTTCCAACACGAAAAGCGTTCAGCGTTACTTCCTCTTCGTTTTGGTACCAAAATCTTCATCATCAACTCACTCTCCTCAAATCCACCATTTTCGAATTTGAGCTCAAAAGTGAGGTTTCGATGGTTGAAGCTTAAGGATAGCTTAGGATTGTGTTTGGCGCGAACCCAAGGATGATGGATCGGTGAAGGATGTTCGATTGAAAGATTGGAAGCTAGTTGGGTGATTTGGGGTTATGGATGAATAGTAGTTTTGGAGGTTAGGGAAGATGAATAGTGTTCGGGAAAGATTTCGAGGAATTCGGTATTTCGGTCAAAAAGAAGTTTCGCGATCGAGTGGAAAGCTTTGGAAGAGGATTGGGTGTCGCCGGAGCGGGGAGCGTTCGTGTGGTTACTCGGTGAATTCGGCTCGATCGTGGTTCACGCTTCAAGGGTGAGTTTTACTCACGTTTAGGCTTATTCCGTTTTGAAATGAATTGTGTGACTTGGTTTCGAAAGATTTTGAGTCGAAAACGTTATTTTGAAATATATCGCGTTTTGACGAAATTCGTAATCGTTGAGTTTTTGATTGAATTACTTGATTGTTTGATGTTGATTGGACTGGAATATTGCCTGGTATTGTCTGTTTTCGAGTTAGGAATCGATCGGGGCGAGTTTCGGATTGATCGGAAAGCAAATTTTCATAAAACAGGCCATTTTTGGCAATGCTGTCAAATGAGCACGACCCGTGCGTCCAGGGGCACGACCCGTGCGCCTGGTTCTGTCCAAAATTTTCAAAGTGCTCAAAATGATTCCGTTTCAATTCCAATCCTCTTTTAATCCTTTCCTAACCCTTCTATAATGATATTAGGCTTATAATGCCATGATTTTGGGTATGTTTCAAAAAGGGTTTTATAAAATACGTTCGAAGTTGAAATTGTTTCAAAAACCGAATAATAGTACACGTGTGCGGATATGTTTTATTGATAATAAACTGGACTATGAGTCCTACGTGGTATGGTATAACTGACGCGGGATGATTATTATTTATTCGTCTAAACCGGTCTATAATTCACGATATATAAATTATATCGATTAAAGGAGTCGACCCAATGTGGGTGGTTATATATGATTGTAGATATATATATTATATCGAGTTTGGGTGACGACCCATGTTGACATACTAGGCGGGACAGTCATGATCCCTTATCCTAGGCCCTGTGCCATTAGGGAAAGTACTATTGGTAAGGGGGTTCACCGGGTTTCAGCGTTCGCGCAGGCGGTGTTATGTTAAAAAGTTGTTGTGCGATACACCGGGGTTAGCGTTCGCGCAGTCGGTGTCGTACTGAGTCATAACATGTACACCGGGTTTTAGCGTTCGCGCAGGCGGTGTCATGTTAAAAGTTTGTTGTGCGATATACCGGGGTTAGCGTTCGCGCAGTCGGTGTCGTACTGGATTATAACACTTTCACCGGGTTTTAGCGTTCGCGCAGGCGGTGTCGTGTAAGCTAAAAAGAATTCATAATTGAACCGAGAGTGTAGATAGGGGTCTCGGTAGAACTCACTGAGATTGTATCTCATTGTTTATATGTTGTTGTTTTACAGAGAAACAGGGACAGCAGAAATCCAAGAGGCACGAGTAGGTGGTACTCGGATGGTGGCTGAAGACTTAGCTTTATGCATAAGTGTATATCCTTCCTTGTTATCTGTGTATCAAGACATTTTGTCTTTAGCGTTATGTATTTATTTCCGCTTTCTTGTACGATATTGAACACTGTATTTCACTGATGGTTTGTGGTCTTATTTATGTTTAAGACTGTCCTGTTGTTTTTCAGTGAAAATTTTATAGTGGCGTTCAGTGTTTAAACAGGAAATATATCTCTGATGATTTAGGAATGGTTCACTTGGGTATTTTTACTCGATAAAAATACCGGGGTGTTACAGTTGGTATCAGAGCAGTTCGACCTAGTCGGACTTAGTTTAGGGTTGAGTCGATTCCTTGTTAGTCCTGGTTGTAATTACACTTGTGATGCTAAGAGACATTGAGCCTGATCAACTTAATACTTAGTGCATCATAAGCGGAATTATGGTAGGATGATCAAGACGCAGTCCTCGACCAAGACCGGAGTCTCCAACCGGTGCATCCTCAGGAAAGGTGGCATGACGGTGGGAGAATACACCGCTAAGTTCGAGAAGTTGTCTCAGTTTTACCGAATGGTAAGGTATGTTCCGAACGAGGAATGGATGATGCAGAAGTATAAGAGGGGCCTTAGTGCTTTTATGATTTATGGTCTCAGTTCTTATACTATTACCAATTATGTTGCCTTAGAGCAACCAGCCTATGTCGCCGAGGTTGATCTCATAAGGAGTATGGGAAAGGAAAGAAGGCAGTTGAGTTACTAACTCCGAATGTAAAGTCCTAAGATAATTTCATCAAAGGAAAAACAGGTGCAATTTTCTGATTCTTCAAAGGTCAGAAGATGTTCTAACTATGGAAGACATCACCAGGGTGATCGTCAGCACAGATCAATCGGTGCTGTTATTGTAATGAAGAAGGTCACTATACAAATAGGTGTCCTGCAAGGAAGAGTTCCAAGGAGTTACAAGCAGCTCCAAGTCAAGGATGCGTCAACACTTTGGATGCTCAGACAGTTACAACTGCTGACAAGTTACTGAGGGGTATGGAATCAGTTTTCAATAACTCCGTCGGTATATTATATGGTTCGGGTGCAACCCGTTGTTTTACAGCACAATCATGTGTGGATCGGTTGGGACTAGCGAATCTCCGCTATCCAAGTCGATAACTGTTTTTATTGCTGCTAAGGGTCGTGTCCAGACCCAATCCTTTTGTTGAGATTGTCTACTTGTTATAGGAGCCAGAAGTTTCGTTGCAGAACTGATTTGTTCGCTTATGAGAAGTATGGACATCGTCTTAGGCACGAATTGGATGACTGCAAATCATGTTACAATCGGCTGTATTAATCAACTATCAGCTTCGTTTCAGAATCAGTTGAATTGTCTGGGACAAATTTTGAAGCGGTTACCTTGTTCACCTTAGACAGTCGATCTTCATTCCAAGGTGCAGAAGCACATGTTAGTATGTTATCTGAATCCACTGAAACTAGTTTAGATTTGACGAACATTCAGGTTGTGAATGACTTTCTGGATGTTTCACGATGAAGTTTCTTCTGAACCTCCAGAGCGAGAGGTAGAGTTTACTGTAGGATTGGTTCCTGGCACGGGATCAATATCTATTGTTTCTTATTGAATGTTTCTTTAGAATTAAAGGAAATGGAGTCTCAACTTGAAGAGTCGATGTTAAAGAAATTCGTTCGACCGAGTGCTTCTCTAAGGAGTGCTCTGGTGTGGTTAGTCAAAAGGAAAGATGGAAGCATGAGATTGTGCATTGATTATCGACTACTCAACAAAGTGACGATCAAGAATAAATATCCCTTACCAAGGATAGACGATTTGCTTGAGCAATTTGAGGTGCTGCAGTGTTTTCTAAAATTGATCCGAGGTCAGGATATCATCAAATAAAAGTTATAGCCTTAGATATTCCGAAGACAGCTTTCCGTACTAGGTATGGACATTATGTGTTTGTAGTGATGCCCTTCGGTTTGACTAATGCTCCAGCGGTATTCATTGACTACATGAACAGAGTTTTTCCACACGTACCTAGATCAATTTGTAGTCGTTTTCATTGATGGTATCGTGATGTGCTCGAAGACCATTGAGGAGCATGTCCAACATCTCCTCATTGTTCTGAAAGTACTCCGAGAAAATAAGTTGTACTTGAAACCTTCGAGGTGTGATTTTTGGGTGTCAGAGGTAAAGTCTTTGGGACATGTGATTTCCCAAGTCGGGAGTTTCTATAGATTCCAGTAAGGTGGAAGCGGTGTTGAACTGGGAACGACCAACATCAATCACAAAGATCAGAAGTTTTTGGGTCTAGCTGGTTACTACAGGAGGTTTAATCAAGGGTTCTCACAGTTAGTTCTTCCACTTACTCGGTTAACTCGTAAGGGTCAGCCGTCTAGGTGAGATGCCAATTGTGAAGAATGTTTCAAGAGTTAAAGATTCAGTTGACTTCTGCTCCGATCCTGATTCTTCCGGATCCGCCTTTGGAATTCCAAATATACAGCGATGCTTCAGGGAAAGGGTTAAGGATGTGCTCTCATGCGGAATCAACAAGTGGTAGCTTATGCATTCAGGCAATTGAAGGCTCATAAGGAGAATCATCCAACTCATGAATTGGAGATAATAGCTATTGTGTATGCATTGAAGGTTTGTAGACATTACCTGTATGGATCTCGTTTCGAAGTCTTTAGTGGTCACAAGAGTTTAAGGTATCTGTTTGATCAGAAAGAACTGAATAGCAGGCAGAGAAGTGTGTTGAATTCCTGAAGAATTATAAATTTGTGTTGAAGTAGCATTTAAGAGAGGCCAATGTTGTAACGGATGCGCTGAGTAGGGAATCCATTCACATGGCAGAGTTAATGACGCAAGAAATGGAATTGTTAGAGTCTTTTAGACCTAAGTTGGGGTACATCCATAAGTTTCCACTTTGGTGGCGAGGTATTAGTTTGTTAACTTCTCCTTGGTGAAGGTTAACAATGAGATTGTCTTACGAGATTCTGTTTGACAAGATGAACGTGAATACGAATATGTAAGTGAGGTAACTGCTGACTGTTTTCACATTGCGAATAACCATAAAAGGATTAATTGATGGATCTGCTTGCAAGTGACTGAAATTTCCGAAGTGAAGTTTGGCGTGCGGTATGGTAGTTTTTTTTTAAAAAAAAAAAAAAATCATTTTTGTGAAAACCCGCATGCTAAAGTTAATTTTGGGAACGAATCAAGAGGCTAATGAAATCTGATTTAGGAAAATCCTAGAAGGATTACTTAGGTTGAGGGGAAGCTCTCAATGCTATTGACCAATTCGGAAAGGAATCGGGTGCGTCGTTGGTGAAAACCTCATGAAGAAGTTGCAATATAAGAAAAGGAGCTTTGAGTTCTGTTTGATAGTTGTTTTGAGAACAACTGAGGTGATTTTCATTACTTTCGAAATTAATTGATGTTCCCACGGTTTATTTCTACGTTTAAGGTCAAGACTTATAGTAAAATCCTCATTTCATCTTTCTGAAAAGTTTTATCTCGAAATCTTGGGGGCGAGTCAAGAAGTTTCACAGATGACTTTTCCGTCACATTGGCAATGTGTACGAGAACTGTTATGTAATTTTTAGAAAAATTGTGGAGAACGTGTTTACACCCTTCGAGGAGATCATGTTTGTACTTATCTCTACCGTGGAGTACCAATTTGTGGATCTCATTTCCAACCTGTTGTTATACCCCAATTTTGTCCGAGCTCCTGTTAATAGCGTTTTAATTTACTAGGTCGCATTTTTTTGCAAGTCTCGAGTCCTGTTAACGCGTGTCGGTGTCATGCGAGTGTCGTTAAGATGCCATTTGTGTAATTGGGTCAACAGTTGGGTTATTGGGCCTACACATATACAAATTGGGCTTATCATTTTGAGTTGGGCCCACGAACGTGGTTCCTAGTTAATTTTTAGTGTTTATCAGTTAGCGGGCCTATTTGTTCTATTTGAGCCTCGTTCTAGCGCATTTGTCTAGTTGGGCCCGATTTCGCTTTTGTATTTGGCTCAACTTCTTTTATTATTATTTTGTCTATTTAATTTGTTTTGAGTCCAAAAATGTCAAAAAAATCAAATTTTATTTCATTTACAATTTAATAGTGTTTAGGAGTCCAAATATCCAAAAATATACAAAAATAATAATCATCTAAAAATACCAAAAAATACAAATCCGAAAATGCAAATAATAATAGGCAGCAGCAGCAGATTTAGGGTTTCCAGCAGCTGCTCCCCAAGCTGCTGGGCCTAGGTCGATCCGCTCCAAAACCTGAAAAAATAAGTCAAAGCCCGGTCAAAAGCAATTAATGCCAAGACCTAAGTTTTTAATATAAATAAACAGTCAGCCCACAGCAAAACGGGGGGATCACAGATGCATACAACTGCAAAAATCACTAAGAAATAAGGAGTGGGGCTTCGCATTGAAACCCTAATCACCTAAATACGTTTTTTTCTCAAGATCTGAGAGCTGAAAAGTTTGAGTAAAGAAGCATTAGCAGTTCAACAAAGTAGATACAGCAGCAAGCACAATC
This sequence comes from Astragalus membranaceus, assembly GCA_039519185.1. Classification (NCBI taxonomy): domain Eukaryota; kingdom Viridiplantae; phylum Streptophyta; class Magnoliopsida; order Fabales; family Fabaceae; genus Astragalus; species Astragalus membranaceus. The sequence goes on along the minus strand of CM076854.1, from coordinate 53,692,043 downwards.
AAGCAATCTAGGAGACCAATCTGAGGCTAGACTAAAGGTTGGTTCATTTATATTATAAAAGGCTGCAGAATCAAAGACCTGTATATATGTATGATACTAATCCAGATTCTGTTTATATTCAAAATAAACCAAAACGAATTTAGACAAGTTTTTTTTCTTTTCTCTGATTAGGGTACTGTTTGCATAAAATTAGAAATTAATTCTGTCAAAAGGTTATATTGGCTTCGTTTGTGTTCTGTTCGTTTCAAACTAGGCTAGTTCTTTGTTTCAAGAAACCAAAAGGCATACAAACACAGTAATCAAACATAGTATAAACCAGATGATTAAGAAATCAGAGTCAAAAAAAATATAGAAAAAATGTGTATATAAAAAAAAGGGGATCTGAAAATACCTCCGGCCACCACGTACGGTGGTCGTAAACCGTGTCGCCACCACGAGCCACCGTCGACAGCCCCCCCTTTTTTCGCCGGTCTCCAAAACTGAACCAGAAACGCGTGACCACCGTACGGTGGTCATCTCCGTCGCCAACACCCGTCCGTTGTCCTCCCTCCGTTTGCGCGCTCCAACTGCCACGAAACACCAACACTCCGACGACCCATCACGAAACCGAGCCGCCTGGAATCACCATCGCGACCACCCCCACGCGTTCGTCGCCGCCGGAGAAACACCATTCTCCGTTCGCCGTCTCCGATCCGACGCTCCCTCTCCTCCTCTGAGCTTCGGTCTTCAACTTCCAGGAAACCGGCGCAATTCTCGCCGTCAATCTCTCTCTCACCGTGAAGTGAGGCGAAAATTTCGCCTGGAATCTCTCTCTCAATTGGCCGCGGCGCAGCCAGGGAAGGGGGGGGGAGGCTGAAATGAAATTAGGGTTTTTTAATTTAGGTTTCCTCTTATATAGTGCCTCCAATATTTCATTTTATTTTAATTTTATTTTTAATATTCAGATTACTGCTGACACCCCCTCAATTCATGCGCGCGCCTCCCTCACTTAAGCTCAGTTCCGCATACTGGGCTCTCCTATGCGAACTGGGCTTCTTTTTTTATACCACCTATTTAATTATACCACTCCCCACAGTTAATTACACTTTTATTTTACCATTTCACCCCCCTTTTTTTTTCTCGTTTTTTTTAATTTAATTTAATTCTCTTCAAGACAAAATAATTTCTCATAAATCAAAAACTTTGTTAATAGTCTTGTGAAGCCTTTGCTTGCGGAATTATTGACAACGAGGTACTAGTGGCGATCACTTGGAGCCTTTGCTCAATTGATCATCATGAATGCCTAATTTTCCTAAAGATTTTCACTAAATCAAAAACTTTGTTAGTAGCCTTGTGAAGCCTTTGCTTGCATGATTATTAACAATGAAGTGCTAGTGGTGATCACTTGGAGCCCTTGCTCAATTGATCATCACGAAAGCTTGATTTTCAAAATTAAACAAGATAAAAAAACAAAAACCTTTTTCAGGACAAAGAAGAACTACGTAGCTTTGAATTCTCCATCACACCGGGAGATACGTAGGAGCGGGCTATGTCCCGTCAAGCTCTTTTTCTAAAAACCCTTTTTCCCCCCTTTTCTCTCCAAAAATAAATTATTAAGTTCTTTAATTCATTTTCAATAAGAAATAAAGAGGCAAATTAGGTAATTTTCAAATCAACACTTAAAACCACACAGTTAATTAAAGGTTCCCTCTCAGTAGAGAGGACGTGTGAGGTGCTAATACCTTCCCCGCGCGTAACCGACCCCCGAACCCAAAACTCTCAGTTTTCAAAGGCCAATTGCTTTCCAATAAAAGGTTTTCCTAATATTTCCCTTAATAAATATTGGTGGCGGCTTCATTGACTTTAGAAAAGTTGTAAACGAGGAAGGCTCTCCCTCGGGGACTTTTTCGGGCGCAACAGCTGGCGACTTCACTGGGGAACACTAAAAAAAAAAAAAACATTTTTTTTAAAGTGGGTCAAGCCTAATTAATTAAGTGTGTGGTTTATATGATTGATTCGAATATCTTGCTTTGCCTCTCTTCTTCTTCCTTTTTCATAAGCATATTACATCCATGTGCATTTTTTCCCCATGCATTTTTTCCCCATTTCTTATCATGTCCCCTTCTTCTTTGCTCCCTTTCCTAAGGTAAGTAGTGCATTGTTATTGGTACCCTAGGATAAACAACATGCTATTTGTCTGGACTGCTCTGGATTTTCATTTGCAGGTGGGAAGGGTAGTTATTCCTAGGTGTTGTGCCCTCGACACTCACTTCACATCCTATACTTGTGAGCATTGAGTGGGGCCCAAAACCCAAGGTCTGAACAAAAACCTAGGAGAGTGGGAACGATTAGTGACTGCCATTCGTAGACCTTTGTCTGTATGGTTCTCATGAAAGTTCCGCCCAAGAGTGTGCTTTGTCATGATGCCTCACACTCGGTAGCTTTCTACGATTGTGGGTGCCATCATGAGAGAGAATTTAGCTGTTGGTTGCCATTGTAAGGAAGTGAATAGAGCTACATGAGAAGACTATCCCTAAAATACCTTAGATCATAGGTTCTACCCCCTTTTAGGTCACAAGGGCTTTCCAAATTGTGTGTTGCATCGTTGCATTCAGTTCAATCAATTTTTCCTTCAAAATTTTTGAAAATTAAAAAAGATATGCTTTCCCTTTTCAATAAACGCCTATATGAGGTGGCATATAGCGGGAAAATTTTCAAATCACCACCTGTAAATATCCTCTTCCTACAAAAACACAAAAAAAGCATCACTGCATCATTGCATCGTTTGCATCGCATAAAATTCCAATTTTGAAAAAAACCATTCATCTTGCATTCCCTTTCATCACATAAAGATAAAACAAAAACAATTATCATCTGCATAGCATAAGCATTTCATTTATAATCATGCAAAAAAATCCTCGTTAAGTTCATCCAAGATGAGACATTCATGCATAAGCATTATTTCAAAAAAGGACACAGTAGAACTACGTAAGCTTTGATTCCTCATTACAATGGGGATACGTAGGAGCGGGTCATACCCCGTCAAGCACATTTTTCTAAAACCTTTTTTCCAATAAATCATTCGCATCTCCAAATAATTTTCAAAATCATGTTCCAAAACTAAAAAAACAAAAAAGAAAATCATTGTGAGTATCATGCATTTCATTGCACGAAAAAAAATGAAAACAAGAAAGCATCTCATTCATAATCATGAATAAAAATCATCATCAAATTTATTCAAAATGTAGCATTCATGCACCATTTCATTAACCTCATCACTTTGGTTCAAATACATCGTTCCTCCATACATGCATCTTTCAAAAAAGGAAGGGGCATTGGCATTTCATACCTTGCCTTGCCTCTAAAAAAATCATCATCATCATTTAGAGAAAAGCATCATTCCTGCATCTTTCAGAAAAAGGCGACATCGGCATTTCATATCTTGTCTTGCCTCTATAAAAATCATTTTGAAAAGAAGCAGCATTCTTGCATCATTCATCATCCAAGGATGCATTGGCATTTCATATTCCGTCTTGCATAATAAAAAAAAAACTTTTAGAATAATCACACTTTTCAAGTAAATATGCTTTCATGCATTTCATTTTCATCATGTATACATCATAATGTTTTCATCCATTCATTGCATAAAATAAGAGTTGTGACGAGAAGCGGGACGTTCTTGCGAAACAATCATCCTTTTTGAAAAAGTTTATCCTTACTTGGTTGCAAACTCAAGGTGTTCCAAGGCACTCAGTTTTTCAAATCAATAGCTCATTTGCATTTCTTTCAAAAGCACTGCATCTCAACCATTCTATGACAAAAGACTGAAATAGTGTGTCCAAGAAAAAACAAATTTTTAACTGATGTAACTCTCTGTGAAGCATTCTTCTAATGAGCGTGCATGCTATGAGTACATTCTCTTGTTTGAGCCCGTTGGTTTTCCTCCCTTACCACAGTTTCCCGTCCAAGTCTGGTCCCGCCCCGTCCACCCATAAAGTGCATATTCTCCCCATCAGTGCGTATTTGACTTTTGGTTCAAGTCCTCCATGCTGGGGCAAGTCTGTGATCATTAATTCCCCTTGATTAATATCATATTCCTTCAGTGCAAGTCTCTCAAAAAAAATAATAATAACAATAATATAATAAACAAGAAAACAAGCTCGCTAGGTTGAAAACCCGCAAAGGGCGGACTAGGCAAAAAGGAGCGCCCGGTGGGCTGAAAACTCGCAAAGAGCGGTCCAGGCAAAAATTAGGGCACAAAAAGAAAAAAAGAGCAAACACATGAAGATAGATAAGTTATTGTTCTAAAGTTAAGTCTTATAGAAATAAGCAATCGGGATTTGAAATGAAGTTTGGCCATCTCCTCAAAAAACCCCAAAATCCCAGAAAGTCCCTTTCCTACCCACCTTGAGCCAAGAAAAACCAAAATCCAAAAATCACCCTAGACAAGAATCACCCCAAATAAAGAAACAGTGCATCACTTTTTATCAGCTCACCCGAATCAAAAAAGGAAAAGAATCATAAAAAAAAAAAAGAGGAGGGATTCAAAAATCCCAAAACAAAAGAAAATACAAAAGAAATGTAAGTGGTGAGCTGGTACATGTTACCACAAAATACAAGAGATCCTTGTCTAAATAAACCTTCAAACACTTCATCATTCCAACACCTGATTCCATAAACCTTCAAACACTTCTTTTGGCCTCAACATCAAACCCCTTCGTCATTCTACCATGAGACACGAATTTGCTTTAACAGAGCCCAAACAAGCCCAATAACCATCTTCCTCATAGACCATTAACCGTCAATCAACGCCGAACAAAACTCATCCTCCCATTAGCCTCAAACACTTCATTAAGCCTAACCCTCCTTCCTCCACAAAACACCACAATCCCGAAAAGTCCATTCCGATCAATGACCGGTTGCTTTTGTTCACTCAAATTCTAATCTTAGGACGAACAAGTTTATCTATGTACAATGTGTTTGCTCAAAAGAAAAACAAACGATCAGAAAAAAAGAAAGCTGATCAAGAAAGAATAAGCCCTCAGAAAAAAGAGAACTGAGGAAACAAAAACGAACAGTCAGAAAAAAGAAAGCTGACAAAATAAAAAAGAGGGACTTGCACTCCAAAACACATTCAAGATGCATTAAAACAAGGTTTAGTGATCACCAGGTAAGGATTCTTTCGCACCAAAAATCAAGACATCAGTAGAGAACCAAAGATTTGCACTGAGAATACCACTCAGTTGGGGCGTTCTCTTCACCACCCACACACCCTAGTCTTGGGAAACTCTGTTCAATGCCCATCCCATGTCACTCCAGTTGTCAATGTCATTCCAAAGTGGGGCAAGTGCATTCTCATTCCTTCACCTCATTCATTCCCATAAAAACCTCACCGGGGCAATTTCTCAACTCACTATCCTAAACAAGACCTTGTCATTCTGATTGGGGCAGCTTTGTCCTTGTTATGACTGGGGCAACATCAAATTTTGTGGGTTGAGGCAAAACCCCTTTCATTCCAGCTTTCATCCCAAGAGCCGAAGCGTTCCCAATCCATCATTTTCTACACCCCTAGTTGTTGTCACCACTAGACAGGGGCAAACTATTCACTCATCAAAGACCTGAATTGGGGCAGTCTTGTATCTCTTGATCCCTCACAAGCTTCGGCAATAGCCATGTCGGTCATTCCTTCACTTGCCATAAAAGTCCATGCCCTAAACCAATTCCAAGTTAACTGACTCAGTTATTCACATTTGCACTCCTATGCATGCTTATTAGACAATGCTTCAAGAGAGAGAACACAAGTTGTCTACGTGATAGCTAAAATTCAGTCATCATGGAAAGAAAGAGAAAGCAAGTGGGGTTGTTTGTAAATAAAAACCTTGAGAACACCAGAGTTTGAATCAAATTCAATTTTTCAACAGAATGGTCAATAATCATCTCAAGTCCTTGCATTCAAAGTCTCGCATCTCATCATCACAAAAATGTTTACCTCATGCACCTAAGCATTATAGCATATGCATCAAAGCATTACATTTGCATCTTCACATTTTGTGCATTCATCACATAGTAAAAAGAAAAAAACGTTCCACATCAGTTGCACCATATTAATACTTGCATTTGATAGAAGAGAATAGTAAAGAAGAAAAAAGCAGAAATCTTTTCATTGCATTGGCATCATATTAACGTTCGCACTTCATAAAAAAGGAAGAGAACAAAATCATTGCATGTCATTCATCATTAGAGCATTACATTTTGCATCAGATATTCCATAGAAAAAGCAAAGAAAGCAAAAAGAAAACAAAGAAAAGAAACCACAAAAGCAACACAAAAACATTCCCTGTCATCCAGCATTCCATATCATTCACAAGCATTCCTTTGTCATTCAATCATCAAACATTAAAGCAGTGCATACGCATCATATTAACGTTAGCATTTCCATAAAAGAAAAAAGAACAAGAATCATTGCATCAAACATCAGAGCATTGCATCATATTAATGCTTGCATTTCATAGAAGAAGCAAAAAGAAACAAACAGAAGTTAGAACAGGAGCATTTCATTCATCAAAGCATCAATCACCGCATACATTTGCATCAAACACCAAAGCAATACAGTTGCATCACATTAATACTTGCATCTCATAGAAGAAAAGAAAGCTAGAACATCCCATGTCATTCATCATTTCATGTTATTCATTTTATAGCAATATTCCCACTTCATAAAAAAAAAAAAAAGAAAGGGAAGAGAAAGTTTTCCTTTGCATTAAAATACATGAGCATTCCATCAAAGCTTTGCATTCGCATACCCATGATTCTTAAAAGAGCAAAAAGAAAAGCCAAAAGAGAGAAAAGAGAAGAACCAAGAGAGCAACAAAGAGAAAAGAAAAAAAAAGAAAGAAGAGAAGCTAGAGAAAGAGAAAAAGACATATAAGAACAGTAGAAAATCATGCATTAATCAAAAAAAAAAAATCATGCATTGCGTACAGACAAGAGAAGAAAAGGAAAATCGTTGCATTCATCAAGCATATAGGAACAGTAGAGGATCATGCATTCATCCAACATAGACAAAGGAAATAAGAAACTCATCATTCAAAGAAAACAGCAATCATGGCATTTGCACTGCATGCATTTGTTCATTTTAGCTACAGGCACAAAGAGAGGATGAGCACTTCGGTGTTAGCCCTCGCCCCCAGATTCCAGAAAATGTTCCCCCAAGTTGGGAGTTCAGAAAGAAAAAAGAAAAGAGAGAAATAGAAAAGAAAGAGAGAAAAGAAAAGAGAGCGCTCAAGCGCGCATTGCGGATTGGAGCACAGAGATCATCGCTCCCTTCTGCCCAGGTCTCACGTCGCGTACGAGCAACGCGATGGACCGCAGCCCCATGTGAGGTCCAACGGAATAATTGTATCAGCCTAAGATACAGTGGACGCCGTGCATTGATCAGTATATCAGTTCCGGAGCTGATAACGATCCCCCCGGTCGCTCGAAAAGGCCAACAGGAAGAGCGTGCTCCTCAAAGCCACGTGCAAACTCGGATTCATCAAGAGTTCGTTTAAGGATTACAGGTTTTAGGCATCCTGGGCAATTTACCGCTTTTTGCACGCCAAGTGCCCATTTTACCTTTTCTGTCTGCACGCCAAGTGCCCATTTTACCTTTTCTGTCTGCACGCCAAGTGCCCATTTTACCTTTTCTGTCTGCACGCCAAGTGCCCATTTTACCTTTTCTGTCTGCACGCCAAGTGCCCATTTTACCTTTTCCGTCTGCACGCCAAGTGCCCATTTTACTTTTCTGCCTGCACGCAAGTGCCCATTTTACCTTTTCTGTCTGCACGTCAGTGTTCATTTACTGTTTTCGCATCAACACGAAAGTGTCTATCTTTCCAAAGACAAAAAAAAAGGGGGGAAATTCGGGTTTCTCCAAATGGACAAAATTGGTATAATTTCTGAATTCTTTATTTCTATTTTACCTTCGAGATATGTCTCGCGCAATTCATATTTCTTGGTAAAATCCAAATAAAGAGGGGCAGCTGTTATACCCCAAATTTGTCCGAGCTCCTGTTAATAGCGTTTTAATTTACTAGGTCGCATTTTTTTGCAAGTCTCGAGTCCTGTTAACGCGTGTCGGTGTCATGCGAGTGTCGTTAAGATGCCATTTGTGTAATTGGGCCAACAGTTGGGTTATTGGGCCTACACATATACAAATTGGGCTTATCATTTTGAGTTGGGCCCACGAACGTGGTTCCTAGTTAATTTTTAGTATTTATCAGTTAGCGGGCCTATTTGTTCTATTTGAGCCTCGTTCTAGCGCATTTGTCTAGTTGGGCCCGATTTCGCTTTTGTATTTGGCTCAACTTCTTTTATTATTATTTTGTCTATTTAATTTGTTTTGAGTCCAAAAATGTCAAAAAAATCAAATTTTATTTCATTTACAATTTAATAGTGTTTAGGAGTCCAAATATCCAAAAATATACAAAAATAATAATCATCTAAAAATACCAAAAAATACAAATCCGAAAATGCAAATAATAATAGGCAGCAGCAGTAGATTTAGGGTTTCCAGCAGCTGCTCCCCAAGCTGCTGGGCCTAGGTCGATCCGCTCCAAAACCTGAAAAAATAAGTCAAAGCCCGGTCAAAAGCAATTAATGCCAAGACCTAAGTTTTTAATATAAATAAACAGTCAGCCCACAGAAAAACGGGGGGATCACAAATGCATACAACTGCAAAAATCACTAAGACATAAGGAGTGGGGCTTCGCATTGAAACCCTAATCACCTAAATACGTTTTTTTCTCAAGATCTGAGAGCTGAAAAGTTTGAGTAAAGAAGCATTAGCAGTTCAACAAAGTAGATACAGCAGCAAGCACAATCAAGCAATCTAGGAGACTAATCTGAGGCTGGACTAAAGGTTGGTTCATTTATATTATAAAAGGCTGCAGAATCAAAGACCTGTATATATGTATGATACTAATCCAGATTCTGTTTATGTTCAAAATAAACCAAAACGAATTTAGACAAGTTTTTTTTTCTTTTCTCTGATTAGGGTACTGTTTGCATAAAATTAGAAATTAATTCTGTCAAAAGGTTATATTGGCTTCGTTTGTGTTCTGTTCGTTTCAAACTAGGCTAGTTCTTTGTTTCAAGAAACCAAAAGGCATACAAACACAGTAATCAAACATAGTATAAACTAGATGATTAAGAAATCAGAGTCAAAAAAATATAGAAAAAATGTGTATATAAAAAAAAGGGGATCTGAAAATACCTCCGGCCACCACGTACGGCGGTCGTAAACCGTGTCGCCACCACGAGCCACCGTCGACAGCCCCCCCCTTTTTTCGCCGGTCTCCAAAACTGAACCAGAAACGCGTGACCACTGTACGGTGGTCATCTCCGTCGCCAACACCCGTCCGTTGTCCTCCCTCCGTTCGCGCGCTCCAACTGCCACGAAACACCAACACTCCGACGACCCATCACGAAACCGAGCCGCCTGGAATCACCATCGCGACCACCCCCACGCGTTCGTCGCCGCCGGAGAAACACCATTCTCCGTTCGCCGTCTCCGATCCGACGCTCCCTCTCCTCCTCTGAGCTTCGGTCTTCAACTTCCAGGAAACCGGCGCAATTCTCGCCGTCAATCTCTCTCTCACCGTGAAGTGAGGCGAAAATTTCGCCTGGAATCTCTCTCTCAATTGGCCGCGGCGAAGCCAGGGAAGGGGGGGGGGAGGCTGAAATGAAATTAGGGTTTTTTAATTTAGGTTTCCTCTTATATAGTGCCTCCAATATTTCATTTTATTTTAATTTTATTTTTAATATTCAGATTACTGCTGACACCCCCTCAATTCATGCGCGCGCCTCCCTCACTTAAGCCCAGTTCCGCATACTGGGCTCTCCTATGCGAACTGGGCTTCTTTTTTTATACCACCTATTTAATTATACCACTCCCCACAGTTAATTACACTTTTATTTTACCATTTCACCCCCCTTTTTTTTTCTCGTTTTTTTTAATTTAATTTAATTCTCTTCAAGACAAAATAATTTCTCATAAATCAAAAACTTTGTTAATAGTCTTGTGAAGCCTTTGCTTGCGGAATTATTGACAACGAGGTACTAGTGGCGATCACTTGGAGCCTTTGCTCAATTGATCATCATGAATGCCTAATTTTCCTAAAGATTTTCACTAAATCAAAAACTTTGTTAGTAGCCTTGCGAAGCCTTTGCTTGCATGATTATTAACAATGAAGTGCTAGTGGTGATCACTTGGAGCCCTTGCTCAATTGATCATCACGAAAGCTTGATTTTCAAAATTAAACAAGATAAAAAAACAAAAACCTTTTTCAGGACAAAGAAGAACTACGTAGCTTTGAATTCTCCATCGCACCGGGAGATACGTAGGAGCGGGCCATGTCCCGTCAAGCTCTTTTTCTAAAAACCCTTTTTCCCCCCTTTTCTCTCCAAAAATAAATTATTAAGTTCTTTAATTCATTTTCAATAAGAAATAAAGAGGCAAATTAGGTAATTTTCAAATCAACACTTAAAACCACACATTTAATTAAAGGTTCCCTCTCAGTAGAGAGGACGTGTGAGGTGCTAATACCTTCCCCGCGCGTAACCGACCCCCGAACCCAAAACTCTCAGTTTTCAAAGGCCAATTGCTTTCCAATAAAAGGTTTTCCTAATATTTCCCTTAATAAATATTGGTGGCGGCTTCATTGACTTTAGAAAAGTTGTAAACGAGGAAGGCTCTCCCTCGGGGACTTTTTCGGGCGCAACACCTGTATCTCTACCAAGCATCTTGTATTAAAACCTTTGATTTAGATTAATCAAAGTTGGGGAGTAAACGGGGATAATTGGAATGAAGCTTCGGAAGTGTTTTCAAACGCGGTGCCGAGCCGATGTAGGCAAATGATGAGTTTCTCGTGTTGATTCGTAACAAGAGAGTTCGGACTATAACCTTAGAAGCGTTCTAGGGTAGTAGTGGATCATACTTGAAGATTGATGTGCATTAGGAAGATTTTCTACACTCATTTCGTTAATTCAAGATTGTGTTCCAGCAACCTGAGAATGTCGATCCGCGGTAAGTCAGATGAAAGACTTGACGAAATTTTGAGGACAAAATTCTTTCAAGTTGGGGAGAATGTAACATCCCCAAAATAATTAGTAGAATTATTTGGGTGTTTACCCAATTAAATTAATTTAGTATTTAACTGGTAAATTTATTGAGTGCTAAAATTATTTATTGGTTGTCATCGGATCGTTAACCGAATAATACGGGTCAAGGAAGTTTTGGAATCGAAATAAGAGATTTAGATCAATATGGTTAGTGGACCACGTTACCGCGTATATATTAATAAATATATATATATATATATATATATATATATATATATATGTATGCGTGTAAGTGTGTGGGTGTGTGTTAAAAGAAAGAAAAAGAATTAAGAAAGAAAGAAAGAATGGGACGCGAGAGACAGAGAGGGAAAGGAGAGAAAGAAGGGAGAAGAGAAAGAATGGTGAGGAGGAAGAAGAGGAAAAAGGTGGGGATTCGGCTCATCAAAACGACTTCCTTCCAACACGAAAAGCGTTCAGCGTTACTTCCTCTTCGTTTTGGTACCAAAATCTTCATCATCAACTCACTCTCCTCAAATCCACCATTTTCGAATTTGAGCTCAAAAGTGAGGTTTCGATGGTTGAAGCTTAAGGATAGCTTAGGATTGTGTTTGGCGCGAACCCAAGGATGATGGATCGGTGAAGGATGTTCGATTGAAAGATTGGAAGCTAGTTGGGTGATTTGGGGTTATGGATGAATAGTAGTTTTGGAGGTTAGGGAAGATGAATAGTGTTCGGGAAAGATTTCGAGGAATTCGGTATTTCGGTCAAAAAGAGGTTTCGCGATCGAGTGGAAAGCTTTGGAAGCGGATTGGGTGTCGCCGGAGCGGGGAGCGTTCGTGTGGTTACTCGGTGAATTCGGCTCGATCGTGGTTCACGCTTCAAGGGTGAGTTTTACCCAATTTTAGGCTTATTCCGTTTTGAAATGAATTGTGTGACTTGGTTTCGAAAGATTTTGAGTCGAAAACGTTATTTTGAAATATATCGCGTTTTGACGAAATTCGTAATCGTTGAGTTTTTGATTGAATTACTTGATTGTTTGATGTTGATTGGACTGGAATATTGCCTGGTATTGTCTGTTTTCGAGTTAGGAATCGATCGGGGCGAGTTTCGGATTGATCGGAAAGCAAATTTTCATAAAACAGGCCATTTTTGGCAATGCTGTCAAATGAGCACGACCCGTGCGTCCAGGGGCACGACCCGTGCGCCTGGTTCTGTCCAAAATTTTCAAAGTGCTCAAAATGATTCAGTTTCGATTCCAATCCTCTCCTAATCCTTTCCTAACCCTTCTATAATGATATTAGGCTTATAATGCCATGATTTTGGGTATGTTTCAAAAAGGGTTTTATAAAATACGTTCGAAGTTGAAATTGTTTCAAAAACCGAATAATAGTACACGTGTGCGGATATGTTTTATTGATAATAAACCGGACTATGAGTCCTACGTGGTATGGTATAACTGACGCGGGATGATTATTATTTATTCGTCTAAACCGGTCTATAATTCACGATATATAAATTATATCGATTAAAGGAGTCGACCCAATGTGGGTGGTTATATATGATTGTAGATATATATATTATATCGAGTTTGGGTGACGACCCATGTTGACATACTAGGCGGGGCAGTCATGATCCCTTATCCTAGGCCCTGTGCCATTAGGGAAAGTACTATTGGTAAGGGGGTTCACCGGGTTTCAGCGTTCGCGCAGGCGGTGTTATGTTAAAAAGTTGTTGTGCGATACACCGGGGTTAGCGTTCGCGCAGTCGGTGTCGTACTGAGTCATAGCATGTACACCGGGTTTTAGCGTTCGCGCAGGCGGTGTCATGTTAAAAGTTTGTTGTGCGATATACCGGGGTTAGCGTTCGCGCAGTCGGTGTCGTACTGGATTATAACACTTTCACCGGGTTTTAGCGTTCGCGCAGGCGGTGTCGTGTAAGCTAAAAAGAATTCATAATTGAACCGAGAGTGTAGATAGGGGTCTCGGTAGAACTCACTGAGATTGTATCTCATTGTTTATATGTTGTTGTTTTACAGAGAAACAGGGACAGCGGAAATCTAAGAGGCACGAGTAGGTGGTACTCGGATGGTGGCTGAAGACTTAGCTTTATGCATAAGTGTATATCCTTCCTTGTTATCTGTGTATCAAGACATTTTGTCTTTAGCGTTATGTATTTATTTCCGCTTTCTTTTACGATATTGAACACTGTATTTCACTAATGGTTTGTGGTCTTATTTATGTTTAAGACTGTCCTGTTGTTATTCAGTGAAAATTTTATAGTGGCGTTCAGTGTTTAAACAGGAAATATATCTCTGATGATTTAGGAATGGTTCACTTGGGTATTTTTACTCGATAAAAATTCCGGGGTGTTACATATTAAACATAGAACACAATCAAAAACACCAAGTGAAAAGCTATAAGGAGTGCATTAAAATGCGCTGATCATATTCCCCTACACTTAAGGTTTTACACTCCGGGCAAAATACACAAAACAAGACATAAAAATAGCACATGAAGTTCCAATGAACCCAAAGAATGCAAAGTTGTAATAGAGATGCTTTTACTAGACTTCAAGGAGAATGGAAATCAGAGATGGAACTTAATTACAATCAAGGCAAACAAGAGAATAGAGCACCAGAGAGTGAATCATAAGTGTGAGTCCTCACAGGATATGTAGAAGTAATGCTTTCAGTCACTCAAGTGTCTAGGTTTGTGTTTACTCTCATATATATACTAAGCACATCATTGAAAGTTAGCACTACCATATGCTTGACAAGCTTCTAACATATATCCACACTTAAGAACACATGCACATAAGATCAAAAGGTCTTTATAAGGGTTGTAATGGGGCCAAGGTCAAGATGGGATAATCCTAAGGGGGAACTAGGCTAAAAAGAACCAAAGAGGATAAAGAATCTAAGAAAATCAATTGTAAAGTGAGCCTGAGAGTATCCAACTTCAACAAGATATGACTAACTTCTCTATTTTGATACTTCTCCCCATAACTTTCTTCACACAACATTCACTCTTCTTGATACAAAAATAAAAAGATACACTTCTTTTTTTTTCTTTTCTTTTTGCTTTTTTTTTTCATTTTTTTTTTCATTTTTTCTTCTTTTTTTTTTCTTTTTGGGGAATATTTTTCTATACAAATTTACTTGCCAAACTTTTCATTGAGAACCCAAGAACTAACCCAAGTGAGAACCACAATTTGGACACCCCCACACTTATGGATTTGACAATTTTCAGATCAAAGCTCCTTCACCCTCTAAGATTGGGTAATAACATTGTTTTTCACTTATGGGCTTGTAATGAGCTATAAAACAAAGAATGGGATAAAAAGGCTCAAAGTAGCTTACAAAAAGGGATAAATTCAGGGTAGGCTTTGGCTAGTAACTAAGAAAAAAACAAAATTGCCTAGATCATTTCAAGCATGCATGTGAACAAGTGTTTCAACAAGAATCAAGTCAAGTTCTAGAGTAACTAACAAACATGAGTGAGTCACACACAAGAAAGGAGAGAATGTCAAAATGTAGTCCATCCTTTAAAAGGCTCGATTATCACCAGGGACAATGACTATCACAGATGATGCAGTATTTAGTGCTCATATCCAACTTATTATACCAAGAGCAACAAAAAATCAATCAAATCATGTCAAAACACCTGTTGTCCTAAGTCAAAATCACCCACAACTTGTACAAACCAAGAACTCATGGAAAAATATGCTAAAATAACATTTTTATTTTAGTTTTTTTTTACACAAGGAAAACTGAAAAACAAACCAAAAATTAAAAGAAAAAGAAAAACTACTAAGCTACTAAAAGACACTCCCCACACTTAAATCATACATTGTCCTCAATGAAAACAACAAGCATAAAATAAGAGTAAGGAGGATGAACTCCCTGGTCAAACTTCAGTGTAGGTGGGATGTTCTAATGAGAGTTCTCTTATGGTTGCATCTTCAGTTGCGGAACTCTCATGGAATAAGCTGAGGTGCTTTCCATCGACTTTGAAAACTTTGGTTGTCTCATTACTTTTTATTTCCACAACACCTTGAGGAAAAATGTTAGTAATAACAAAAGGACCAATCCACTTGGATCGCTGTTTCCCAACCATAATTTTCAGGCGGGGTCTGAACCTTAAAACTATATGCCCAATGGAGAACTCCTTTCTGGAAATCAACTTATCATGCTTAGCTTTCCACACTTTCTTGGCAGGAATGCCCGCCAAGGTTAAACCAATGTCGCTCCTATGTTTCCTTAGGATTGGCGGCTTCTCTTCCTGTTCAGATTTAAACCCTACTATACTAGTCTCATGAAGCTTCCCACTCCCCTCTGAATATGCATAATTAAAAATTTTAGGGGGTGGGTCAAGCTCTAAAACAAGGGGCTGCTCAATGGCAGCAGCTACATCCACATCATCAGCTATAGGAGGTGTGTCAACCGGCCTGCAAAGTATCCACCAAACCATCAAGCAATTCAATTTTACAAAGGGGATGCTCTTCCATGGGGTGTTACTTAGCATTAAAGATGCTAAATTTTTCAGTGGTATCACCAAATTCCATGGAATGAGTCCTTGCATGTACATCAATTTTAGTTTTTGCAGTCCTCAAGAAAGGCCTGCCTAAAATGATAGGCGACCTGCTGGACATAGTTTCTTCCACCATGTCTAGAATGTAAAAATCTTCAGGAAAAATCAAATCATTAACTTTAACAAGAACATCCTCAATCAATCCAGCAGGTCGAGCATTACTTCTATTTGCTAGTTGGATGGTAACACCTGTTTCCTGCAAAGGTCCATGAGCAAGAGAGTTAAAAATAGATGTGGGCATTACATTGATTGAAGCTCCTATATCTAGCATGGCATTGTCAAATTAACTTTTTCCTATGGTACATGGGATGGAGACAGTTCCTGGATCATTGCACGTTTGAGGCATGGGCAACATGAGGGCTGAAACATTATACCCCACGTTGACTTTTTCAATTCCTTTCACTCTTCTCCTTCTCTTGTATGTGCACAACTCTTTCAGAAATCTGGCATATTTTGGAATCTGCTTAATTGCCTCAAGAAGGGGAATGTTGACTTCCACCTTCCTAAAAGTATCTAAGATCTCACTGTCCCTATCTGCCTCATCTTGTTTTTTAGTCATTGTTGCTCTTTGAGGGAAAGAGAGTGGTGGTATGTATTGCTCATCATCAATAGGTTCAGGTGCTTTTCTATTTTTCAAAGTAGTAGTTTCAGGCACCTTTGGAGTGTCAACAGCCTTCCCAGATCTTAATGTGATAGAACAAACATTGGGGTTTGGTGCATTCAGATTAACCACTACTTGAGCAGGCAGTTGGTCTGCCCCCCGGGCTTGCATCTGATTAATTGTGGTAGCCATCTGTCCCATTTGTGTCTGCAAATTCTGAATTGAGGCATCTGTTCTCTGTTGGAACTGGAGATTCTGGGCAGTCATCTGCTTAATTAGATCCTCTAATGAAGGTTCAGGCCTGGCAGCAGCTTGTTGTGCAGCTGGATTTCCCCATCTCAGGTTTGGATGGTTCCTCCAGTTTGGGTGGTACATTCTAGATGACAAATCAGTATTGGCTAAGGGTTAAATATGTTGGCTGCATATGCTTGAGGGGTATCAGTATTAGGATCGTCTTGCAGCGAAGGACAAGAATCTGTGGGGTGCTCTGTAGAGGTGCAAATACCACAAACCCTTGCTGTCTGACCTGTTGCCAAATCTTTTACCAAAACCGTGAGTTCATTCAACCTGTTCTCTAAGCTATTATGATTAATAGCCCGTATCTCACTTACTCCCCTTGTTAGAAGTGCAGAGTTACTTCTGGTTGTGAATTGTTGGGAGTTAGTAAACATATTTTCTATTAAAGCTCTTGCATCTGCTGGTGTTTTGTCTACAAGTGCAGCTCCACTAGCAGCATCCATGATATTACGGTCCATGGGTAGTAACCCTTCATATAAGTACCGTATGAGCAGTTGTTCAGAGATCTGGTGGTGAGGGAAGCTTGCACACAGTTTCTTGAATCTCTCCCAGTATTCATGTAGAGACTCAGTGGAGTTTTTCCTAATACCACATATCTCTTTTCTGATTGAAGCAGCTCTGGATGCAGGAAAGAACTTCTCTAGGAACAGCTTTTTCAAGTCATTCCAATTTTCAACAGAACCTGGTTGGAGGTAATACAACCAATCCTTGGCTGCATCTAGTAGTGAGAAGGGAAAGGCCCTTAGTTTAATGTGCTCCTCTGGAACTCCTTGGGGCTTCATGGTTGAGCACACTATGTGGAACTCCTTGAGATGTTTGTGTGGATCATCACCTGCAAGACCATTAAACTTTGGCAACAAGTGTATTAAACCAGATTTCAATTCAAAAGGAACATCAACATCAGGATAATTAATACATAGAGCATTGTAAGTAACATCAAGTGCAGCAAGTTCCCTAAGGGTTCTACGCCATGTTGACAGAATCAAGATCAGAATCAAGTTCAAAAAGATTATGGCTAAAGATGCTATCACTATCACAACCACTATCCTCTATATGCTCTCAAAGTCTACGATGTAATGTTCTCTCAATTTCAGGGTCCAAGGGATGCAAATTAACAGTATTAGACCTGATCATGCACCATATGCAGCAAGAAGTGAGAAAATGCAACAATTCTAGAAATACCAACTATGTCGTAATGCTAAAATGAATGCAGAAAATAGAAAACGAAGGAAATCTAATCAAAAATATTTAAAAACAGTACTAAAAATCTAAATAAATCAAAAGAAATATATGCAAATTTTTTTGTATTTTTTGGAGACATGAAAATTTAAAACAATTACTTAAAAATAGAAAACGAGCAAATTTGAGATTTTTACGCTACAGCTCCCACGTATGGGAGTCTCATTCCTTGATTTATTTCTGATTATCCGACCAAATTTCGGAGCAATCAGATAAGATCTCCTGAAAACCGTTTTTTCACCTAATCAGATACAAAACTGAACAGGGATGAAACAAACAGAACCTGCAAGGCAATTAAACTCAAAAACAATTGTTAGTGGGTAGTGAGTCCTTAAGTTGGCAATCCCTAATTAGAGATTCCCGGCAACAACAAGCACGAAATTAACAATAAAGGGAGAGTTTTTGTAGTAGACAAGTTATGTTTAAAGGGAAAACAATTTAGAGAGACAATCAATCCACCGGTTTCGGAGTGCGCTTCTCGGATTTATCATAGGTTCTAAAAAATAACGTCTCTAAGGATTTCCAATTCCAGATTGATATAAACTAACTAGAACATGCGTTAATTAGTTTATACGAATTCACACAGTTTCGGGCAAGCGCCGAAACCGTGGGTTCAATCGGTCACGAAAGCGGACAAGCGCCGTTTAAAGCAAAACCAATATCATAACAGAATTCATGTCAATCCTCTATCAATTTCTAATCGAATTAAATAAATTAAGCATCCAAAACACAAAATAATCAAAGGTTACGAAACGCGATTGTATCAAGCAAGCGCGTACACAAACGAATCGCGTTTTGCAAAAACAGAATTCAAATGATTCAAGCGAAATAAGAAGAACTGAAATTGCAACCATTAAGAGCAAAAACGAAATTGATAGAGACGAATTAGAAACTAAGACGAAATATCATAAACAATAAAGAACCGAACCTCAAAATCCGTACAGTGATACCCGTTCACCAATGAATTGACTCCGGGTTTTTAGCTTCCTTGGAGGTTAGGACACAAAACGTAAATTCAAAGTAGGAATGCGTAAGAGCAAAGACGGCTGATCAAACTGTATCTTATAAGACTAAAAACGAAAACCTAAATCCCTAAACGGGTTCTATGATAAAAGCCAGTTAACAAACTAATATTCAGCCCAAAACCCGTTTTACACAGTACTTCTTCGGTAATTCGCAGTTTTCACCTTCAATACTTTCGAATTGGATTTCATGCTCAACAGAAGAATTGTAGCACTGTTCCTTAGCTTTCCAACGCATGCTTTCACGCCTCAATCGGATAACCACATCCAAAGTTATGGCCTGCAGAGTAGACAGGGGTCAATATGCAATAAAAAAAGAATTAATCAAGAAATTGCTATGTTGCTCAAACAGGACCCAAAGTCTAGAAACGTGCTAAGACTCAAATATTAAACATAGAACACAATCAAAAACACCAAGTGAAAAGCTATAAAGAGTGCATTAAAATGCACTGATCAATAAGCCACTTCATGATGGGGCCAGACCTGTGGGCACCACATACCCCCTCGTGCACTTGAGCCATCACCACATAAGCATCCTTCCTCTTGAGGCATCGTAACAATACCCCATTGACGCTTCTCTTGTAAATCTCATTCCCTATCATGATGTATTTGAGGGCCCTCTGCTCGACCTTGAAGTCAGCGTTAGCCGTTGGGTTACGGAGGTATTCTGACAACACTCTGATCCAAGCATCGGTGGGATCATCCTCAGCTGGTACCACAACATCTTGCTGTAGTACCTCGGTCACCATCTCCTTATACCCTGAGGCATGTTGGGTCAAGTCGTTTGCCTCTTGATTCTTGTTTCTAGGGACATATATAATCACGACATCGGGAAACAACTTTAACAAGTTATGAGCCGAGGATCGTAGCTGCTTGAGCTTTACGTTGTAACACTTGTACTCCCCAGTGATTTTTTTGATCAAGGCTTCCTATTCGGCCTGATTATTAGAAGCTTGATCTCCTATCCTGCACATAAACCTCCATGTTCTGCCATTGGGGGTAGTGATTACCACACCAATGCCTGCCCCAGTTTGGGTGCTTGATCCATCGAACATGAGGGTCCAAGGTTTTAACCCTAAGTAGTTGATAGTTTTAGTGGGTAATTCACACACCTCCACACATGGGTGTTGGGCTAGAAAGTTAGCCATGGCATGACCCTTGATGGCCCTTAGAGGTACGTAAGTTAAAGCAAATGCATTCAACTTAATGGCCCCCTTTACAAGTCTTCCTTGCAAGACAGGCCTAATAAGAAGGTACTGAATGATGTCTACTTTGCACACAACCAAAACTTCCTTAGGTAATAGGTAATATTCAAGTTTAGTACAAGCATTAAACAACGATAAACAAAGTTTCTCAATAGGAGAATATCTGGTTTCGGCATCATTGTGGATCCTACTGAGATAATATATATAGCTCGCTCCGCCCCATTATCATCATCTTGAGCAAACAAAAAGCCGATAGTTGCTCATCGGCCGCAATGTACAACTTAAGAGGCTTGCCTGGCTGCGGAGGTACCAAGACAGGGGTTTAGTTAAGGCAGCCTTGATTTGATCAAAGGCCTCCTATTGCTTAGTTCCCCAGACCATCTCTTTCGTGTTCTTTATCCTTAATAGGGGTGGGAAAGCCTTCATCTTCCCAGCCGAGTTGGCGATAAACCTCCTTAGGAAGTTGATCTTGCCAAGCAAGCTCTGCAACTCCTTCTTTGTTCTAGGAGGTCTAGCCTCTAAGATGGCTCAAGCCTTGTTTTTGTCTACTTCAACGCCTTGGTTGTGCACTAAAAAGCCCATAAAATTTTCTACAGATACGCCAAAAGCACATTTAGCGGGGTTCATTTTAATATTGTGGAGTCTCATCCGCTTGAAAGCCTACTCAAGCCACACGAGATGGGCCTCGAAGATCTTGGATTTGACTACCACATCATCAATATATACTTCCATGCTTTTACCAATCAGGTCATGGAAAATGGCGTTCATCGCCCTTCGATACGTAGCCCCCGCGTTTTTGAGGCCGAAGGGCATTACCAACCACTCATAGATACCTAAGGAACTGGGGCACCTGAAGGCAGTCTTATGGGTGTCATCCTCAGCCACATATATCTGGTTATAGCCAGAATAGCCGCCCATAACTGTCAAGATGGCATTGTTAGCCGCGGCATCGACCAACATGTCGGCCACAGGCATACCATACTCATCTTTCAGAGTGACCAAGTTCAGGTCTCTCTAATCAATACATACCCTCACTTGGCCATTATTTTTTATCACGGGGACTATGTTAGACAGCCACTCTATGTACCTGGCAGTTCTTATGAACCCCGCTTTCAGCAATCTCTCTACCTTTGCTTTGATCTGGGGCATCAATTGGGGGTTGAATCTCCTCGGTGGTTGCTTATGGGGCTTGCAACCTTCCTTAATGGGAAGCCTGTGTTCTACCAGTGTCCTATCAAGACCCGGCATCTCATGGTAATCCCAAGCAAAGCAGTCGCGGTACTCCTTAATCGAAGCCACCATCTGATCTCGTTGTTTTGGTTGCAACTTGCCACTGACCTTGGTCATTCTTGGTTCGTCTTCGTCTCCTAGATTCACTTCCACTAGAGGGTCTTGAGCTTCAAACATGGGTACTCTTCTCTGGATGGGCTCTATGTGAGGGGGTTCGGCCAACATCCCGTCCTCAGGGTTATCCGAAATCCTCTGACATGGGCGTTCTAGGATCCCATCCTCTCCGTGTATTGCGCCAAACATAGCCTCTTCAATGCTGGATTCAACCTGGAACAGGTGCAGTCGATCCAGTAGGCTCTGTACTTCTAGTGGGAGACTAATCATTACTCTCGGTGTTAGGCCGTAGGTCGGCCAACATTTTGAATTCAAAGCCCTTCTTTGTCCAATCACAAGACTCTATACCCCCTTCCTCGTAGTTTCCTGGAATGGCTATGGGGCACAAATGGGGGGAATAGAACACGGCTTCAAACATCTTTACCTCGGCAGGGAATGGATTGAGATCAGCCTCCACTATCTCCACCTTGTCACCTATCCATATCATTAATTTCTAATGTAGAGTGGAGGGAACACATTCACACCCAGAGCATGAGACGGGTGGCACATGAAACTTGTCATGGTCATGGTCGTAGGGATGAGATCCTCAACATTCTTACCTAGCTTCTTCATTGTTGCCAACGACATGATGTTGAAAACAGCTCCACCATCCATGAAGACCCGATTAAACAGTTTTCCCATTCAGGTGGGCTTTAATATAGAGGGGCTTCAAGTGTCTGGTCATGTCTGTCGTGGGTTTCTCAAACAACATTCCCTCCGTAACTGGTCCCTCAGGCTCTGTCAAGACAGCCCATTCGACTTCCTCGGCAAAAACATCCCCCTCGAGGGCCTTTGGCTGGTCCTTATTTCCCCAAAATTCAGGTGGTAGGAGTCCCACCATTTCTATGCCAGCAAAGAAATCCCCATCGTCTCCGTCCATAATGTCATCCAAGATTGTTTCTATGATAGAATTACCATCAAAATTGAGTGGACCGAAGGGGTTCTCTTTTCTTCACCCAAGAGATCATCTTCTGCAATTTCCTCTTTAGTCATTATTGTAACACCCAAATAATTTAATTAATTTATTTAATTAAATTATTAGGGATTTATTTTATTTAGTGATTTAATTAAATTTAGAAAATAATTGAGTGGGTGCATATTATTATTTAGGGCATGATGTTGGGTTGGAGCGCACATAGGGCTTGAGTTGGATAAGCCCATGACCCAATACCCAACATAGGCGAGTTTGGCTAAGTGAATGGGGTTAGGGTTTGAGGCTTGGCATTGGCGAAATCCCTAGAGAGAGTGGAGAGAGTGAGCCGTTTTGGAGAGCAAAGGAAAGGAGAGAAAACGCAAAACTTCAAGAAAGAAAGAAGAAGGAAGGGCGAGGATCAAGAAGAGAAGGGGGCCTCCATTGTTGCTGAATTTTTGGTGGTGATTTCCTCTCAAGAACTCCTACTTCTTCTAACATAAGGTAAGGGGGGATCATCTTTCTCTATAATAGATTGTGTGATGGGTTTTAGGATGGGATTTAGCCTAGATCTATCCATATTATTGTTGATCCTTAATCATTGCTATCTTGACGAATATATGCGACTGATGATCTTGGTGATTGCTTGATGTTTATGTGTTTTTGATTATATTCATGTTGATTGAGATTAATGATATGATCATGTATGTGTTGTTGAATTCACTGTTTTGAGATGTTCTGACATAGGTTTAGTATTTCAGTGACTGAGAACGTTTTACTAATTGAAAAATTATGTGGTTTGTCATTTCGAAAACTTGATTGAATGCTTGTTAATTTGACGCTGGTTTGGTTGCGTTTAGAGCTGTGAAGATCGAGTTATGAATTCCACAAGTTAGGGTAATATTCTGGAAGCATTCCGGACATAGGTTCGGTATTTTTAAAACTGGGAACTTTCTGTTCGTCAAAAAATTATGGGACTTTTTTGTTAGAAAACAGACTTAATTTTGGTCACTTTGGCACTGGTTTGGTTAAATTTGGAGTAGTGTAGCTCGAGTTATGAGCGTCCCAAGTCAGGTCAAATTTCTGGACTTAAACTAGGTATAGGTTCAGTGTTTCAGGTCTTGTGTCTTCAATTGAACTCTGATTTGAACGATTCTTTTTCCATTAGAAACTATACTCAAATTGATTTTGTAAGGCTAAGGTTTTGTTCCATTTGGTCAAGTGTAAGTCAGTTTAGAGTGATTTGAAGTGGAAGGACAGAATCTGTCCAGTCTGGGAACCATTCGGGTTGTTTCTAAAAACTGTACTAACTGGCTCATTGTTTTGAAACTTTAAATATATGTTCAGAAACTACACATCTGTATCTTTCCAACGAGGGGTCTTTTGTAATTTTTCGATGTCGTTTACCTATTTTATCTAATTCTCCGAATTCTGGCTGCCGTGTTCGCGTAGCCCAGGGTGTCGCTGTTGTTCCCAAATTTGTTTTTCGAATATCTTTTGACTCGGGACTCCGTTTTAGGCGTTTCAAAATGTTTTGGAAAACTTATTCGGACGCCCATCTGAATATTCTAATTTGGGGCTCAGTAAAGTATTTTCTGGAAGAAATGTTGATGATTAACTCAAACCCTAAAAGTTGTCATTTTGAGAAAATGTCGAGTCGCAATCATTGGAAAATGAATCATTCTGAGGAAAAATATGTTAGTTGCTGTTGTATGGATGCCCGTGTGGCTGTCCCGGTTGAATAATGAAATTTTATGAATAAAGTGACGAAAATGCTCTTGGTGGCCAATGTGTGAGTGTCTTGACGATGATGCCCTTAGTGGCTAGTTTTGTTGACAAAAATGCCCTTAGCGGCCAATGGGTGAGTAACATGATTAGCGATGATGTGATATAATTGGCGATGATGTGATATAATTAGCGAAGATGATTAGCGGTGATGATTAGCGGTGATGATTAGCGGTGATGATTAGCGATGATGATTAGCGATGATGATATAAATACTGATGTGATATTTTTAGCGATGATGGGATATAATTGATGATGATGATGTAATGTGATTGATGCATGTTCATAGTGTCGCATGCATCCATGTGCATTCAGCGGTGATGTAGGCTTCGGCCATGCGGTGAGTAGGCTTCGGCCAAAGCGGTGATGTGCCCTCAAGGCTTATTGCGGTGATGATGGATCCACATGTATATATTGCATTCTCATACATCTACATGCCATAGTGACGGATTGCCTTAATGAGTGACTTTCGAGTGATTATGTGATGACTGTAGTATGGTTGTTCTAGTCCTGTAATTCTAGCCTGAGACTTATCACATGTTCTATTATATGGTTAGATTGAACTCACCCTTTCTCTGTTGAATGTTACCCTACGTGGTAACTGCAGGTGATCACGAGTGAAGGTATTCGTACTCTTCACTATTTGGAGTCGGGTCGTCAGGCTCTGATACGTAGCACTCAGTGGGGAGGGATGTACCTTAGTTTTCTGATGACTGTTTAACTGTTATGATTCATCGATGATTTAATGATTTTCCGCTGCTTGAATAAATGAGAATTTAAGTGCTATGTATTAGCTTTTCGGAAAACGACGTGATTAAGCTATTAGCGTTTTGACGAAAATGTGACACTCCTCTTGTTGAAAATAAAAGAAAAAGATTTTTGTAAACTCTTGTTTTATAATAATAAATAACGGGTAGAAAAGGGGTGTTACATTAGTGGTATCAGAGCAATGGTTGGTCCGTCCGGCCAAGTCGTCGAGTCGTTGTGTCGGTTAACGACCAACTGTTGTCTTTTGAATCTAACGGTTGTTTGTGTTGTACGAACACTTCTGCAGGTAAAGGCAAAACAAAAATTGCTAATGGTAAGTGAACTAGTGGGGGAGGAGTCCCTACTAGTGTTGTGTGCCTATGTCGTATGTCTGTGTGTAGATTCTGTGTTTCGTTTTTGGTTATGTTTTCCTTTGACCTCCTTGTTGCATGCTGTTAAAAGACTTGCCCCGTCGCTTAGTGCTCGCATGTGTTTTGATTTGCCTGAACTGTTTTAATCTTGATGCTAAGGCTAATCGTATTGTAAAATGGTTTTGCTGATTATTTAAGTCGCTACTTCGTCGATGACGTGCAAATAATGTTTTGATTTAGTATTGGACCTTGCGTGTTCTTCATGATATTCATTGATTGCGAACTTGTTTTGTTAAATTGTGTTAAATTGTTTTTATCACTCTCAGTAATGACATCCATGCTTAAAAATGTTGAGTCTTGCACCCCTTGACTTATAACTATTTTCTATTGAAGGGTTAACTTCGCTATCACCAGAAATTGACTTATGCGTGTCAGTTAGCCTATCTTTCTTTACCTTGTGTCCCTGATTGTTTTGTCATGCACTGCTGTGAGTTTAGAGCCTTCACAATTGTTTTATAATAATGCTTGCAGTTTAGTATTTTTGCACTTGAATTTTTTTGACAAAGTTTTGGTTATTACTTCTTGAGTTGTGTTATGTGGTTTTAGAACCTAAGAATAAAAAGATTTTCTGAGAACTGCTTGTGAAAATCTTGTTAAACAAATTTAATGTCGGATACCAATATTGATATTAAAATTATTTTGATGCTAGCCGTGTGTAAGATTCTTACCGTAACGTCTTCTTGATTTCATATTGGCATTGTATACCAAATGTTTTATGAACTTCTCGGTAGTGTGTTTTGAGGTTCGAAAACTGATTACAATGAAAAGTTGCTTTGCGGAATTTTTTTTTTTTAAGTCACTGCCTCGCTATTAACCGCTGTGGCGTCTTAAACCAATAAAAGTGAAAATGTGTTTGTTCAAATGCTGTGACTTTATTTCCAACGTGAAGGTGTCTTTTGTAAATCAAGCGTAACGATTTTAGCAGTAGGTTGTGCCATCCCTACTTTCGTTTTCTCCCCTATTTGCCCAGTTTTCCTCGAGGTGTGATCTTGTGCGCTTGAAAATCTATGACATGATCTTAGTTGTTGCCTCTTGAATTATGCTATGTGGTTCTGTGTTCCTAAAAGGCAAAGTGACTTCTGGAAATGTTTTTGAACATCTAGTGAACGATTTTACGGTTAGATACTGATATTAGTGTTGAAAGTCATTTTAGTAAATGGACGTTGATCTCGTGTCAAGTTTTAATACGGTATTTGATTGCACAATGGTGCTACACGGTCTTACTGTCTTGACTGTTGCGAATGATAAAAATTTTGGTTTGAAAACTGCAACTATTGTCGCCTCCTATTTTTGCTACCACGTGAAATGACATTAAAAGTGGGCTGAATTTTATGTTGTTAGTATTACCCCACATATTTTACTCTATTTCGGTTTTCACAATGGTATGGGAAAATTTCCTTTGGCAAAATAATAACTATGACCGTAACCGTCTACAACGAGTTTCCCGGATTTTGCTCTAGCTGTTGCACTCTTTGTAATTGCGCCCCGTAATTTTGAAAACCTTAAAAATTTAAGATGTGCATTGGCACTGTTTGTGCACTTCCTTGAGTTAGCTTTTATTGCCGTATACTCTTAAGAATATTTTATTCAAACTATTTAAGCTGACGACTAGTCTTGTAGAGGGAAAATCAATTTCTATGACGTGTGTTGTTTCTTGTGTCGAAAAAACTCTGAACAAAGTGTTTAGTGCATGTATTTGGTCGTACATTTTGTTTATGTGCCTGTTTTGCTGTGTTGCTTGCGGCGCCTTAGCGCCCACCGTTGTGACTAAGTTGTTAGTCCTGATGCTGCCGATTATTATCATAATTGTTGAGGTTGTAGTTGTTGCCATGCCGTATGCTGATGTTTTGCTATTGTTGCCTTGGGTACTGCCGAGTGGCCCAAATTATGTTGTTTGTTGTCGTGGGTACCGCCGAATGGCCCGCGTTGTCATCGATTTATGTTGTCGGCCGGTGGCCATTGTTGTTGAATTGCATTGTGTGCACTCTGTGAGTCTTGCATTGATGGTGTGATGGTCGGTATACGCTGTGTCCGTAAGGGTAGATGAGTGAGGTAGAACCCAGGTCAGCTTATCAGAGTAGCGCAGCGAAGTTTTGGCAGGTTATATTAGGAAGGAACTCTAATAGAGTTTTGGGGTGATCATGTGGTACCGGCATGATTGCGCTCAAAAACCCTACCGGTGGACCTGAGGGAGGAGAGGTCTGGTTGATATTTCCGGAGTTACCTGGCCGAGTAAGTAGGAGGGACGGCCGCCCAATCACTTATCGCCGGTAACCAAGGAAATAATGATCAGCTTGATGGATCGTTGGTTTATTAGTGGAGGAGTGTTGGCTTAGGCGGTTAAGTTTTCGAGGACGAAAACATTCTAAGTGGGGGAGAGTTGTAACACCCAAATAATTTAATTAATTTATTTAATTAAATTATTAGGGATTTATTTTATTTAGTGATTTAATTAAATTTAGAAAATAATTGAGTGGGTGCATATTATTATTTAGGGCATGATGTTGGCTTGGAGCGCACATAGGGCTTGAGTTGGATAAGCCCATGACCCAATACCCAACATAGGCGAGTTTGGCTAAGTGAATGGGGTTAGGGTTTGAGGCTTGGCATTGGCGAAATCCCTAGAGAGAGTGGAGAGAGTGAGCCGTTTTGGAGAGCAAAGGAAAGGAGAGAAAACGCAAAACTTCAAGAAAGAAAGAAGAAGGAAGGGCGAGGATCAAGAAGAGAAGGGGGCCTCCATTGTTGCTGAATTTTTGGTGGTGATTTCCTCTCAAGAACTCCTACTTCTTCTAACATAAGGTAAGGGGGGATCATCTTTCTCTATAATAGATTGTGTGATGGGTTTTAGGATGGGATTTAGCCTAGATCTATCCATATTATTGTTGATCCTTAATCATTGCTATCTTGATGAATATATGCGACTTATGATCTTGGTGATTGCTTGATGTTTATGTGTTTTTGATTATATTCATGTTGATTGAGATTAATGATATGATCATGTATGTGTTGTTGAATTCACTGTTTTGAGATGTTCTGACATAGGTTTAGTATTTCAGTGACTGAGAACGTTTTACTAATTGAAAAATTATGTGGTTTGTCATTTCGAAAACTTGATTGAATGCTTGTTAATTTGACGCTGGTTTGGTTGTGTTTAGAGCTGTGAAGATCGAGTTATGAATTCCACAAGTTAGGGTAATATTCTGGAAGCATTCTGGACATAGGTTCGGTATTTTTAAAACTGGGAACTTTCTGTTCGTCAAACAATTATGGGACTTTTTTTGTTAGAAAACAGACTTAAGTTTGGTCACTTTGGCACTGGTTTGGTTAAATTTGGAGTAGTGTAGCTCGAGTTATGAGCGTCCCAAGTCAGGTCAAATTTCTGGACTTAAACTAGGTATAGGTTCAGTGTTTCAGGTCTTGTGTCTTCAATTGAACTCTGATTTGAACGATTCTTTTTCCATTAGAAACTATACTCAAATTGATTTTGTAAGGCTAAGGTTTTGTTCCATTTGGTCAAGTGTAAGTCAGTTTAGAGTGATTTGAAGTGGAAGGACAGAATCTGTCCAATCTGGGAACCATTCGGGTTGTTTCTAAAAACTGTACTAACTGGCTCATTGTTTTGAAACTTTAAATATATGTTCAGAAACTACACATCTGTAGCTTTCCAACGAGGGGTTTTTTGTAATTTTTCGATGTCGTTTACTATTTTATCTAATTCGCCGAATTCTGGCTGCCGTGTTCGCGTAGCCCAGGGTGTCGCTGTTGTTCCCAAATTTGTTTTTCGAATATCTTTTGACTCGGGACTCCGTTTTAGGCGTTTCAAAATGTTTTGGAAAACTTATTCGGACGCCCATCTGAATATTCTAATTTGGGGCTCAGTAAAGTATTTTCTGGAAGAAATGTTGATGATTAACTCAAACCCTAAAAGTTGTCATTTTGAGAAAATGTCGAGTCGCAATCATTGGAAAATGAATCATTCTGAGGAAAAATATGTTAGTTGCTGTTGTATGGATGCCCGTGTGGCTGTCCCGGTTGAATAATGAAATTTTATGAATAAAGTGACGAAAATGCCCTTGGTGGCCAATGTGTGAGTGTCTTGACGATGATGCCCTTAGTGGCTAGTTTTGTTGACAAAAATGCCCTTAGCGGCCAATGGGTGAGTAACATGATTAGCGATGATGTGATATAATTGGCGATGATGTGATATAATTAGCGAAGATGATTAGCGGTGATGATTAGCGGTGATGATTAGCGGTGATGATTAGCGATGATGATTAGCGATGATGATATAAATACTGATGTGATATTTTTAGCGATGATGGGATATAATTGATGATGATGATGTAATGTGATTGATGCATGTTCATAGTGTCGCATGCATCCATGTGCATTCAGCGGTGATGTAGGCTTCGGCCATGCGGTGAGTAGGCTTCGGCCAAAGCGGTGATGTGCCCTCAAGGCTTATTGCGGTGATGATGGATCCACATGTATATATTGCATTCTCATACATCTACATGCCATAGTGACGGATTGCCTTAATGAGTGACTTTCGAGTGATTATGTGATGACTGTAGTATGGTTGTTCTAGTCCTGTAATTCTAGCCTGAGACTTATCACATGTTCTATTATATGGTTAGATTGAACTCACCCTTTCTCTGTTGAATGTTACCCTACGTGGTAACTGCAGGTGATCACGAGTGAAGGTATTCGTACTCTTCACTATTTGGAGTCGGGTCGTCAGGCTCTGATACGTAGCACTCAGTGGGGAGGGATGTACCTTAGTTTTCTGATGACTGTTTAACTGTTATGATTCATCGATGATTTAATGATTTTCCGCTGCTTGAATAAATGAGAATTTAAGTGCTATGTATTAGCTTTTCGGAAAACGACGTGATTAAGCTATTAGCGTTTTGACGAAAATGTGACACTCCTCTTGTTGAAAATAAAAGAAAAAGATTTTTGTAAACTCCTTTTTTATAATAATAAATAACGGGTAGAAAAGGGGTGTTACAAATATTCCCTCGCCAGGGAGAGTGCTGATTGGCTGAGGTCGTCCAGGGTTGTGGGGGCCATACAGACATTCACTTACTGCTTCGGTGAGAGGGCTGTCAATTGCATCCACCACCCCTATCATGGTATTAGGCTCTTCTTCCCCCTCAATGGATGTGTCAGGACCAGCTACCTCAATGTCCCACTGCTCTAGAGCTTTATCCTCGGTAGGTTTTGGGAAAGCTTGTTCTTGCAGGAATAGCATGTGTATTCCCTTCCCTGGCTGAGGTGATCATCTGCAGCGTTTCCCTCATTCTGTGGAACGCCCTTGTCCTTTGCAGCCTCCTCTTCTGCGAGCGAGATTTGGAGGCCGCCTTAGGGTGTTACACTGCTGATACCGCTTTGGTCATCCACTGTTCCTGGGGTACTTCAGAGGGAGGTTTCAGTTTTAGTGGCTCTCAACTCACGATCATTCAGCACTGTGATATCGACTGACATCGAGTTATGCGCCGTAGTTACTTGTGCAACCCACCTTTCTCCCTTCGAGTGGGATGTCTCCCCTGGGCCTGGCACAGCGGCTTGCTCGATAGATTTATCAACTGGCCGACCGTGCCCCCAAGCGGGAGGTGTTGGGGTCTCAGATCTTTGGGTGAGGTGCTTGCCTCTCAAGATTGAGTTTGGACAAGTGTAGTTCCCTGAGATTGTGGACCAGCCTCCCTGGCTTAGGAAGTCTCTTCTGAGGTTCTTTACTTTGGCTTGACTCCCTTACCCGCAACATGTCTTGCAAGAGAGCTACACGCTCGGCCATAGTGGATCCCTCAGCAGGGGGTCCCAATCGATCAAAGGCTGAGACTCTTCTTTCTGGGAGAGGTTCTTGTTTAGGGACCCTTACATATTTCTTCTTTTGTTTTCCCCGGTCACTCCCTGAGAAAGAAACCATGTTAATGTTCATGCTGGAGAAAGTGTCAGTGTCGACGGTCCTTTCTGACACTCCTTTATAATGCAATTGGCGGTGGCATGGTTGAATGAATTGTGCCACTTGGAGTATTTCTTTCCTTTTATTTCTTCGGGCGGAGGTATCTTATGGCCGTCGAGGAGCTTGATTTGTTTATCCTTTAACATGTAGTCAAAGATCTGATCCGCCTTGGATATGTCAAAGGAGTACTCAGACTTGTTATCCACCTCATCCTTCTCCTCCCCTTTAGCAGGCTTAAGAGCAGGACATAGGTAAGCCTTCCCTTTCACTATCTCGGCCACCATGATGTCTGTCGCGTAATCAGCTGAATCATCATAGTCAGAGTCTTCTTCAATGTCAACTATTGACAATTGAACTGTTCAATTTGGATAGCCCTCGAGGCAAGGCCACTGAGGTCACTGCAAGCTTGTCACACAAGCTTCTCCTTCAGTTGAGGGTGCATTCCAGAGATGGCCATGAAAGTGAGTTGTGATTATGGAAAAGGCACTGAGCATTTTCCGACCATCTTTCTGAATCTTTCAATGAAGTCGGTCACAGCCTCGTCCACCTTCTAGCGTAAATTCATGAGATCAGCTGCGGTGACCTCAAGCTGTGGCCAATAAAATCTATCATGGAAGCACCTTTTGATGTCTGCCAAGGTCTGAATAGAATCAGGTGGGAGTGAAGAGTACCATGAGAATGCAGTCCCTGTCCAAGGGGAACAACTGTAGCTTGTGATATTCATTTTGGTTCCCTTCTCCACATTGGGCCGTCAATCGGCCGATGTGCTCCATTGTAGACTTGCCATCGTCCCCGGAAAATGTAGCAAAGTCAGGTGTTTTGAATCCTCTGGGTAGAGGTACCAACTTGTCCACCCACTCGGGGTAAGGCTTCCTGTACACCGGTCTGTCGAACGGTTTCAACTGCAAACCGAAGAACTTCATGATGGTGTCAGGTATTAAATTCGGGTGCAGGAGTTGGGGCCCCGATGGTCTTTCAGGTGGAGGCATTGGCCGCCACATTGTATCTGGCATACCTTGCGCTCCTGACTGCGGTGGTGCCAGAGGTGGAGCATATGTCCATGGCTGCCCAGGCATCACTTGGGCTAGGTTAACAGAGCCAGTTCTTGGTACAGGTGCCTGATTGCCTCGATGAGGTGGAAACTCGTTCCATGGATGCTCAACCGGGACACCAATCATCTGTGTCTGTAAATAAAAACCTGTCGGGTAGGTACCAGGCTGAGGAATTACAGGAGTAGGATTTACCTGATGAGAGAACACTTGCTGAGGCCCAACCATGCTCCCACTTGGTGGACTCTATTGCATGTTTCCCATTTGAGTTTGAGTATAGGAAGATGCCTGCTGAGGTCCAGCCGGGTTGGTGTATAGTTGCGTCTGATGCGTGCCTCCTAGAGAGTTAGGTTGTCCTCCCTGTGATTGGCCGGGGAAAATAGGGCTTATTGTGCTACTAGCTTACGTAGCACGCCTCTGTTCCAATTCCTTGGCCTGTGGCACCTCGTTGTGCACCATAGGTTTCACTATGTCAGCCAATTGTTGGGACACTTGGTACATTATGTCATGTATCCCCATGTCGATTTGTTGCCGAATGAATGATGTGGTCATGATAATGGGCTCCTCATATTGGTGGGGTTGTTCATTCGAATCAGCAGTAACCGTTAGGGTGGTAGTCCCCGAAACACTTGCTGGCTCTGTGATTTTGCCTTTGGAAGCAGTTGCCTTCTTTAACGTCGAAGAGGGTTCCAAAATTAGGTTTCTACCTGACCGAAAGTGCATACGCCAACAATAATCCAGTCCAGGCGAATCAAACGTGAATGTTAGTTCACCCGTTCCTGTCCCACTAGGCGTACCAATTTTGTTGTCGTCAAACTCTTATATCCTAGCTGTGGTATCGGCCAGGGGTTTGGACAGTCTTTGATTCCTCTGTTATTCAAACAATTGCGTTGAGGAAGGAACTCTGTTCCTCAACTGTGGGTTTCCTAACTCCTACAAAGAGTGTCAGGTTGGGTAGAGGGGACGCGAGGATTGGATTATCTACTAGCTAATTCATAAAAGTAATGTAAAGTAAAGTGCGATAAATATAAATTGCGAGAGAAAAATAAGTTTTGTATTGATTGATTGTGTGTTGTTTTGTACAAGTATTCTTCTCTATATATATACATAGGCCCTCGTCGGCCACTATGCGAGCCTACACTTGCCTACCGTTGGATCAATTGAAGATGTTGACACCCGTTTTTGGGCCACTCGGCTGATGAAGAATCGGTTAGCCGATGGCTGTTTCCCGTCGGAAAAATACAATCTTAGCGGTTTGGGGTCTAATTAACTATACATGACCACATGGCTAAGATAAACAGCTGAGGTGCCTACTCGGCTGACGCCTGATTGGCCGAGGCAAGACTTGACCGAGACAAATCGCCTTGACGTGGCTGCTAAGTCTATATAGGCTTGGAGGCTAAAATTGATCCTAATGTGTTCATATAATTATTTATTAAATAATTATATTATTTATTAAAATAAATATAATGGGAAAAGGCCAAACCAAGCTACGGTAACCGTCTTCCTAAATTTATGTGAAGTGCCGTGAGGAGTTGGCCGAGGTAAAGGAGCTTGCTTTGGGAGCAAGCATTCAACGCACGTGAACACATTTCGACGTTGGAGTGGTTAAGACAACGTGGAAAAGCGTCATAGAAGTGGAGGCGAAGATATTTTGACCCCACTACCCGTGCCAGTGGAAGAGTGAAACGTGCTTCCAATTTTTAAGGCCTGGATATAATGTAGTACGTTGATCTTAGTTGATCCAACGGTGAGCAATTGTAGGCTCGAGTAGTGGCTAACGAGGGCTCATGTATATATATATAATTGCACTTGTACAATTTAAAACGCCCCAACACATCAATCAATACACAAGTCCTTACTTATTTTACATTTCCGTTATCGCTTTTTCTTTATCACTTTCCTTTATTTTTATGCTTTCCTAGTTTAGTAATAGTTCTCCTTCTACACTAGACGCTTTCTAAAGTAGTCTAGGAACCCGTAGCTGAGAAACAGAGTCCCTTTCTCAGCGAAATCGCTTGATCAACAAAGGGATCAGTGCGAGATAGCCTTAGCAAACGCCTAGTCGGTCGAGGAAACACCCAATTGGTTGACTAAGCATCTTGCTCGGCTAATCACCGAAATTCGCACGACAACAAAAATGGCACGCCCGGTGGGACCAATGAAGGTGAACGCTCCGTTCAACTTTGGAGTACCCTAACAAGAGCAACCATATGTTCAGGCAGAACCTTTGCCACAGGTTCAGCCGAGCACTATTCAGGCAGAACTTTTGTCACGAGTTCAGCTGAATACGTTTGCTACTATTTTCCCAGGGGGCAAACAATGGGGAATGATAGGTTCAATGATGCAGCAAGACACATTGGAATGCATCTAGTTATGCCATCTGCTTCGGCTAATGGTACGACTATGCACGCTACTAATCAAGGACTTGCTGATTATCAAGCTCTGGGCTCTGGAATACAGATGCAGCTATCTGGTGATTATATAAGACAGCAGCCATGGAATAATTGTCGACCTGCTTATTATAATCAACCACTCCATCAGTATGTCTTAGAAAGGCCTAGCGAGATGGGTTCAATTCCTCCTCGAGGGACTGTGTATACAACAACCGGTCATTATAATAGAGAGCAGCCATGGAATACTATTCCACCTCTTTTGAGTAATAACCAAGTTGTTCATGAGACTCAATATATGAATCATGATGGTTACGCAGCAGAGCAGCCATGGAGACCAACTCCACCTCTTGCGGCTAATCATACAATGGTTCCAATGAATCATGGTGGTTACGTAGCAGAGCAGCTATGGAGACCAACTCCACCTCTTGCGGCTCATCATACAATGGTTCCCCATATGCTGAAGCAAACATGCCAGATGTCGCTTCAACAGGCAGCAATGCCAACAATACAATACGGTCAAACTCCAGCTCTTGTTGCAAATAATTCCAAGTCGATGATGGCTGAGAGTAGACCGATTGTACCTCAGCTGATTGATCCCCTGATGATCCCTGAGGTTATGCTAAGTCACTTAGGCATACAGCTGAGACCATTGTCTCGGTCTATGTATGGAAAGCCATATCCAGAATGGGTGGACAAAATGATTCCATTGCCGAGAGGGTTTGAGGTTCCAAACTTCACATATTTCTCAAGCGAAGATGACATGTCTACTATCGAACATATTGGCCGATTTACTGCCCAGTGTGGAGAGGCTAATCGGAACGAATTCCATAGGTTACAATGATTTCCTTTATCATTGACAAAGACAGGCTTTACTTGGTATTCTTCCTTACCTCCTAATTTTGTGGTAAGCTGGGAAGACATGGAAAGGTGCTTCCATGAGAGGTTTTACAAGCCTCAGCCGGAAGTTACAGCAGTCGATTTGAAGCACCTGAAACAAGAAGAGGGTAAAACCATTGATGACTTCATAGAAAGGTTCAGGAAGCAGAGTAGCAGATGCGCAAAGCAACTCTCAGAAATAGATTGTAACACCCAGAACTTTGGATGTCACAAAGTCTAGGTTGTTAACCATCTTAATACAATCAGAGTTCTAAGTCATTAATGAATTCTAATAAACATAGTTCAAATCCAAATAATGAATTAGAATTATTACATTCACTTAATACAAACTTAAAACTTAAAGTGTTACAACTGTAATACATAGCCCTTGGCTGAAGAAACTAACAATAAACCTAATTCTTAGAGAATCCCTTAACTCAAAAGCCCAAAACAACTGCTACATTCCTTCATCGTGCTGAAACTTAACCTGTCAATCTGAAAAACATAAACGATAAACAATGAGATTACAAATCTCAGTGAGCTCTTTCGCGACCCCTCACATATCCTCTCATCGTCATTTTCTTTATCTTTTCACTTGTCATAATGTAATCCATAAGAAGACTGAACAACGTCAGCTTCAGCGGAGAACCCAATCCAAATAACAATCAGAGCCATGACTCAATCCGTGTGAAACCGAATAACCATCTGAGCCATGTCTCAATCCGGTTAACCATCTGGGCCTTGAACTCAGGAGACATGACCTCCTATTCCAAGTACATTACTTAACATAATTGGATCGTCAACCCCGTCGTGTTTTATTAATTTCCTTAATTACATTCTCACTCGTTCGTTCATTTCATAAAATAATGTCTTTCCTTCGATCAAAGATCCTTCACTCAGTCATAACCTCTTTCATTTGTTCAATCGTGCATCATTCATTTCGATCAATTATCGGACCATAAAACCTCATTCATTCGTTTCATAAAACCTCATCCAATAACATATCATTCATCTCCATCATTTCATTCAATCATGTATCTTATAAGCCCAAGTATGATTAGGGTATCTTAGGTTGGATTAAGGAAAGGACCGGGGATGAGATCGCGTCGAAATGAGAGGGCAGAAGAGGGCGCACGGGTCGTGCCCCTGGGCGCACGGGTCGTGCCCCTGGGCGCACGGGTCGTGCCCCTGGGCGCACGGGTCGTTCCCTTGGGCGCACGGGTCGTGCCCCTGGGCGCACGGGTCGTGCCCCTTCTGCAGGTTTTTCCAAAATTCTTTTTTCGTCGACTTCCGCTAATCCGTTCGATCCGATTTCTTTCCCACTCGATTCTTAACCCAACACACATCAATAACAGTACAAATAACACTCCAAACAGCATCAATATATCAATAACAAATCGAAATCAAACCCACAACCAATGAACATGCCAACTTCTTAACTTAAACACAATTTCAATATTTCAGCATGTCATTAGTTCTAAGTCATCCACTAGTATCATGCAACTTCCAGAACTCAGAATACACTCCTAAATTCAACATGCATGTCAATCAAACACAAAACAGAACAAAGAACTCACATGAATTCGAAGAGGAAGTAAGAAGTTCAGCAAAACCACGATGCAAACACCCAAAAACTCCTCCTAAGGCCCTCCAATGAACACCTATTCGAAACCCACAAATCCAAAGATTGAATGCAAGTTTCACAACTGAAATTGGACGAATTGTTTGGTTTAGAACAGCTCCTAATGCTCAATGGTAGTGAGAATGTGAACATGCAACTTGGGTGGCTTTGGTCACCATGAGTGGACAGCTTGACCGAAATTTTGAAACCGATTTGACGAGATGAAACACCCAAATCCGAAACTGAACAAAAGTAATAGTTACCCACAGAATTTCCATTCAACAAAACTCTCTTCCCATCCCTTCATGCGTTCAACCTTCAGCCCCAAGAGTCCAATTCCAAGCTTCAATCTCATTCCTTTAAGCTCCTAACACATCCACTAACTTTAACACTTCATAAAACTAAGCTTGCAAAGCATTTGAGATAGGATTGGTGTGTATTTCAGATTTTGGTTCTTGGAGAAAAAGGTAAAAGAGGTGACTAAAACTGAAATGGGGGTGAGTAGAAGAAACAATGACGTTGGGGTTAGTGTTTGTAGAGTAGTTTGGGGTTGAGGAAGTGAAAATGGGTTTCACTCTCAATCTTTTCTCTTCTCCCAGTTTATGTGTGTATATATGATGTTCTTGCATGTTGAAAGATGAGATGGAAGTATAAAAGATGAACATTCAGCACAACACTCTCACTAGCTGCCATGGAATTGAAGCTTCCACCTCACTATCTCTTCGACCCACTCTCCTCTCTCTCAATTTCATAAATAGTGTGGTTTTGTGTTTTTGATGAAAATGAGAATGTGGCTTTTGTGGAAGTAAGAATCAAGTGTTTTAATGATGGGCAGCTGAAGGAGAAACAAGTGGGAGTGGGTTGATTGAGAAAAATAATTCTGGGCTTGGCTTGAACTCAATTCACCACTATTTGCACCACCCACAATTCATTACCCCATTAAAATTAACTTAAACTAGCAAACAAGCACACAAATATTTCACTTAGTCGCTTATAAAATAACTCAATTTACCCACTATGAAATCAATTGGAAAACAACTAATTAAAAGCACCTATTAATTTCAAGAATTAGAATTAGCCAATATGGGGATGTTACACAGATTATGCTGCAATTATTTTGCGTAACATGCTTTTTCATATGAAAGAAGGTTTGGTTGGTCACAAACTGTCAAGCTTAAATCAATTGGCAGCCAAAGCTTCCATGATTGAGCACTTCATTGATGAGAAGAAGCAAGAACGATCCGACAGTGAAATGGTCCTTATGGGTGATTATGATGTGTCTGAACACACGTCTGATTGCTATAGTGATTAGGCAGCCACACTGACATGGCAGCCAAGACCTTGTCAACTAACAAGGGTGGCTACACTTTTTACTTATGGTTTTGGAGCACGGTTTACCATTTCCTTCAACAAAGGTTAAGTGGAAGTAGCTGATGCAATGGAAACGGAATAGTATACCATCCAACAAGACAAAGTGTGACGGCACTTAGCAGTGCCACATCGGCAACGTAAGTCTACTATCTGTAAACGCGGCGTCTTTCTAACATTGGTGTTTACTTAATCGGCCGGAGCACACATAACTCGGGGGCACCTAGCAGTGTCACTTTGACATTATGAGTCTACTGTATGCAGTCCCAGTCAGACATAACTGGGGGGCACCTAGCAGTGTCACTTTCACATTATGAGTATACTGTCTGCAATCCCAATTGTACAAAACTGGGGGGCATATAGCTGTGTCATTGTGATATTGTGAGTCTACTGTCTGCAATCTCAGTTATTCCAAAAGATTAAGTATCCGTATGCACTACAACAATAGTTATTAAGTGTAAGTAGTTGGCAGAGAAGAAATCGACTGACATAATACATCCTTCAGCTTCCTCTTATTTTCTTCAGCTAAAGGATGCAGGGGGCATTTGTTGACACCCGTTTTTGTCGAAGGCCACTCGGCTGATGAAGAATCGGTTAGCCGAGGGCTGATTCCCGTCGGCAAAATACAATCTTAGCGATTTGGGGTCTAATTAACTATACATGACCACATGGCTAAGATAAACAGCTGAGGTGCCTACTCGGATGGCGCCTGAATGACCGAGGCAAGACTCGACCAAGTCAAATCGCCTTGATGTGGCTGCGGTAACCGCCTTCCTAAGTTTATGGGAAGTGGGCGTGAGGAGTTGGCCGAGGTAAAGAAGCTTGCTTTGGGAGCAAGCATTCAACGCACGTGGACACATTTAGACGTTGGAGCGGTTAAGACAACGTGGAGAAGCGTCGTAGAAGTGGAGGCGAAGATATTTTGACCTCAACCCGTGCTAGTGGAAGAGTGAAACGTGCTTCCTATTTTTAAGGCCTGGATATAATGTAGTACGTTGATCTTAGTTGATCCAACAGTGAGCAATTGTAGGCTCGAGTAGTGGCTAACGAGGGCTCATGTATATATATAGTATCACTTGTACAATTTAAAACGCCCCAACACATCAATCAATACACAAGTCCTTACTTGTTTTACATTTCCGTTATCGCTTTCCTTTATTTTTATACTTTCCTAGTTTAGTAGTAGTTCTCCTTCTACAGTAGACGCTTTCTACAGTAGTCTAGGAACCCGCAGCAGAGAAACATAGTCCCTTTCTCAGCGTAATCGCTTGATCAACAAAGGAATCTGTGCGAGATATCCTTAGCAAACGCCTAGTCGACCGAGGAAACACCCAATTGGCTGACTAAGCATCTTGCTCGGCTAAGCACCGAAATTCGCACGACAACAGAAGATCAACGCCTAATTTCACTCCTAGCCCTAAGAAATCGGAGCCATTACCCACGATCCCACTAGCACGGTTAGTGGCATGCAAAAACCTCTTCTCTCCACTCCTCAAGGCTTCTCCTCTTCGCTTAACTTTCAACTCCTCCCACGTTCTATCCACATGCCCTTCCTTGCCTCGCAAGCAAGTCCTCTTTGCCTCGGTCACATACCCCTTTGGCTGATCCTTGTCCTCGGCCTGCAGCCATCAAACTTAGGCTAACCGAGCTATTGTGGCCGAGGCACTCTATAAGTTGAAACTTTCTCTACTCCAGCACTATCTGTTGTCCCTCGGCCTACGACTTAATTTTTTTGGGTGTTAACAGGTTCACATTCCAATTGGCATCTACGTGGGGAGCCTATCTTCAATCTGTTGTGCAAATATCAAGAAACTAAATGGAACGATAACTGCCAGAAGGCTTTCGAGAAAATCAAAAGGTACCTCCAAGATCCACTGGTTCTGATGCCACCTGTGTCGGGCCGACCTCTTATCTTGTACTTAACAGTGCTAGACAAGTCAATGGGTTGAGTGCTGGGGTAACATGATGATTCTAGAAGGAAAGAACATGCTATCTACTACTTGAGCAAGAAGTTCACAGATTGCGAGACGAGATACTCATTGTTGGAAAGAACATGTTATGCTTTATCCTGGGCAGCACATCGACTAAGGCAGTATATGCTAAGCCACACAACTTGGTTGGTATCCAAAATGGATCCAATCAAGTACATCTTTGAAAAACCCGCAGTCACAGGGAGAAATGCTCACTGGAAAATGCTACTGTCTAAATATGACATCTTGTATGTTACTCAGAAAGCGATCAAAGGCAGTGCG
This sequence comes from Astragalus membranaceus, assembly GCA_039519185.1. Classification (NCBI taxonomy): domain Eukaryota; kingdom Viridiplantae; phylum Streptophyta; class Magnoliopsida; order Fabales; family Fabaceae; genus Astragalus; species Astragalus membranaceus. Next base: position 53,651,228 of record CM076854.1, on the reverse strand, counting down.
TTAGCTGAATACTTGGCACACCAATCCATTGATGATTACCAGTTAATGCAGTGTGATTTTCCAGAAGAATATATACTGGCTTTGTTCGGAGAAGGAAAATATCCAGACGATGAAAGGTGGGGGCATGGGGTTGGAGCTATGTTAATCTCTCAGATAATTGCTTCTTACCATTTACTGCTAAATTGAGCTTCTATTGCACCAACAACATCGCAGAATATGAAGCATATATTCTAGGCATCAAAGCAGCCCTTGAATGGAAAGTTAAAACACTCGATGTATATTGGGACTCAGCCTTGGTCATCCATCAGATAAAGGGTGACTCAGAAACAAGAGACTCTAAGTTAATCCCCTATCGCGATCACATCCGAAAGATGATAGAACAGATTGATGAGATCACTTTCCACCATCTCCCTCGTGAAGAAAATCAATTGGCTGACGCCTTAGCGACTCTGTCATCAAAGTTCAATATCAACGACAATAGGAGTCTGACATTCATCAAAATACAGAATCGTGAGCTACCAACACATCGTTGTATGGAAATTGAAGAGCAACCTGATAATAAACCTTAGTATTACGATATCAAGCACTATATCACAAGCAGGGAATATCCTCTCGGTGCCTCAGAAAATGATAAGAGGACGTTAAGGAGATTATCAATGGGTTTCTTCCTAAACGGGGAGGTGCTCTATAAAAGAAATCATGTTATGGTCCTTCTCAGATGTGTAGCAAACGAAGAAGCAGAAAGAATTACGCAAGATGTCCACAAAGGTTCATTCGGAATTCATTCTAATGGGCTGGCTATTACTGATTGTCTATGGAGACCGACTGCTTTAACTATGTGAGGAAATGCCACAAGTGTCAACTCTACGCCGATTACATCCATTTGCCACCTGCTTCTTTGAATGTCTTAACAGCACCATGGCCATTCTCAATGTGGGGGAGGGATGTCATTGGTCCCATCAAACCTAAGGCATCAAATGGGCATCGCTTCCTCCTGGTCGCTATCGACTATTTCACCAAATAGGTTGAAGTCGCTTCATATGCAAGTATAACGAAATCTGTGGTTGTCAAGTTCATAAAAAGAGATTTGGTCTGCCGTTACGACCTTCCAAATAAGATCATCACAGACAATGGGACTAACCTCAATAACAAAATGATGAAAGAGTTGTGTGACGACTTAAAAATTCAGAACCATAACTCTTCCCCGTACCGCTCAAAGATGAATGGGGCAGTCGAGTCGGCAAATAAGAATATAAAGAAGATTGTTCAAAAGATGGTGGTGACCCTCAAAGACTGGCATGAAATGCTCCCTTTCGCCTTGCATGGGTATCGGACCTTAGTTCGCACTTCAACAGGGCCAACCCCATTCTCGCTAGTATACGGGATGGAAGCAGTTCTTCCCATCGAAGTTGAAATACACTCGCTGTGGGTGTTGATGGAAACAAAATTCGAAGAGGCAGAATGGTTTCAAACTCGTCTGGATCAGTTAAATCTCATCGAAGAAAAGAGAGTAGTTGCTTTATGCCATGGGCAATTATATCAACAAAGAATGAGGAGAGCTTATGAGAAGAAAGTTTGTCCTTGACAGTTTCAAGAAGGAGACTTAGTGTTCAAGAAGATCTTGCCTATCCAAAAGGATTCCCGAGGGAAATAGACCCCGAATTATGAAGGACCTTCTGTGGTAAAGAAATCATTCTCTGGAGGAGCCTTAATTCTCACAAAAATGGATGGTGAAGACCTCCCACTCCCGGTGAACTCTGATGCAGTCAAACAATACTATGACTAAAAGAGGTTACATGGAAAAAAGAGAAAGATGAGTCAAAGTTAGAGCGAAAGGGCGACCTAGGAAAAAGTTAGAGCGAGCTGATGGATTGAGAACTCGAAAGAGCGATCCAGACAAAAACTAGGGTCAGAAGTTAGACTATGAACACATAAGGCAATCAACACATCCGAAAGTTGGATGATGGGTAATCAAGGTTATGCGTATGGGCGACTAACATCGTTACTTCAAGAATAGCAACTATTAAGAGATCTGTTCATTCTTTGTCTTTCCTTTTTTATTCAGTTTAAACTCCCAATGTAATCTTAAGTCGGTGTGACCTTCTACGCACTCGGCTTCCATTTGAATATCAAACACTTTCCTGTTTTCTCGTTCCCCTACTGAATTGTTTTGTGATAAATCATACTGAATTGTGAAACACGTGGCATAATTAAAAGCATTACAATCATTACGAAATTTCTAAGAATCACATAAAGGACATAATCTTTCATAAATAAGTTGCAAGGAAGGATAAATACATGCATGATCACCTCAAACGACGAATCACAATAACCTGCGTTCGATCTGGCAGTACCACCACACTGGATGGCCCTCATGTTCCACGCCGGAAGTCCTACGAGTTGACGAGACTAGTGAGAAAAAAGAAAAGCAAGAAAAGAAGCCAAAAAGTTCAGAAGCAAAATAAATCAAAAAAAAAGAAGCAATCATTGCATGTGCATACATTACATGCATTGCAGAACATCTACTTCTTTTCATTCGACTTCAGGTGCCGATCCCTATATATTTTCTTAAGCCAACGCGACGAGCGTTGAATCCTATATCACGCACCAGATAGCAATGTTAGCACCGAGTCTAGCATAAATTCTACAGACCAAATCGGTCCTTCAGTTCAATTTAGGTCAACGCGTCAAACGCCGACCCCAAGCTGCACCATCAAATCATTACGTCGCCACTGAGTCCGACGAATCCTTCAACTCTTAGATTAGCCGTGTCTGCCTAAGAATAGTGTAAATCCTTCGTGGTCAACATATCGTTCTAGATCTGATCTTGGCCCTCATGACCTCCTGACGTAGGTCACCCTCAGACCGTTTTACTAGTACCATAGCTAGATGCGGTACATCAGACCATTTTGATCCATCAGGCCCAGACAGCCCTTAAGACCAACCGGTCCTTCAGTTTAATTCAAACCGATGCGCCAAGCATCGATTTCGAATTAGACCTTCAAATCACATTGCCAACACTTAAAGGCATCGATTATTCAGACTAATCGGTCCTACTCCTTCAGACCAATCGGTCCTTCAGATCCCCAGTGATCCTTCTTTATTGCTTTTTCATTAACAAGTCGAGTGTTAACAAACCCTGTTTATTCTCAACCCCCAACTTTCTTTTTCTTTATTTCTATTCCTACTAAGAAACTTGAAAACCCATCATTTCTTCTAGCCGAATATAAATAAAGAGGGGGCAGCTGTTATACCCCAATTTAATCCGCGTTTTTATTATTATTACAATATTTTTTTGTATTAGTTTGTGTATCTTTAGTGCGATAGTAGATGGTAGGTAGTAAGTCTCGAGCCTATTAGCACATGTCAATGTTATTAAAGTCCCGTTTATATACTTTTTACTTAGTTTAGGCCTGAGGTTAGTAAATTTATTGTGATTGGGCCTAAGTTTAGTACTTTATTCAGTTGGGCCTGGTTTTAGTTTCTTCATTATGGGGTTTGGCCCAATTTACTTTTTTTTGTTTATTTAGTCAAAAAATAATAAAATAAAATAAAAAATATGTACAATAATAAAAAAAACAGAATTTACAAAATATAAAAAGAAAAAGATATTAAAACTACAAAATACATAATTAATTAATAACAAAAAAACCAAAATTACAGAAAAAATACAAAAAAAAAAAGAAATAAGAGGGCGCTGCGCATTTTTTCTTTGGCCTAAACAAACAAGGTCGTTAGAGCCTAAAAAATTCGCACCATGTTGTCGTGCAAATTTCGGTACTTAGCCGAGCAAGATGCTTAGTCAGCCAATTGGGTATTTCCTCTGCCGACTAGGCGTTTGCTAAGGCTATCTTACACTGATCCCTTTGTTGATCAAGCGAGTATGCTGACAAAAGGACTCTGTTTCTCAGCTGCGGGTTCCTAGACTACGTTAGAAAGCATCTAGTGTTGAAGGAGAACTACTACTAAACTAGGAAAGCGTAAAGATAATAAAAAAGCGATAAAGGAAAGCGATAACGGAAATGTAAAATAAATAAGGACTTGTGTATTGATTGATGTGTTGGGGAGTTTTAAATTGTACAAGTGCTACTATATATATACATGAGCCCTCGTTAGCCACTACTCGAGCCTACAATTGCTCACCGTTATATCCAGGCCTTAAAAATAGGAAGCACGTTCCACTCTTCCACTAGCACGGGTAGTGGGGTCAAAATATCTTCGCCTCCACTTCTGCGACGCTTCTCCACGTTGTCTTAACCGCTCCAATGTCTAAATGTGTCCACGTGCGTTGAATGCTTGCTCCCAAAGCAAGCAACTTTACCTCGGCCAACTCCTCATGCCCACTTCCCATAACTTTAGGAAGGCGGTTACCGTAGCTTGGTTTGGCCTTTTTCCGTTATATTTATTTTAATAAATCATATAATTATTTAATAAATAATTAAATGAACACATTAGGATCAAATATTAGCCTCCAAGCCTATATAGACTTAGCAGCCACGTCAAGGCGATTTGTCTCGATCGAGTCTTGCCTCGGCCAATCAAGCGTCAGCCAAGTAGGCACCTCATCTGTTTATCTTAGCCATGTGGTCACGTATAGTTAATTAGACCCCAAACCACTAAGATTGTATTTTGCCGACGGTAATCAGCCCTCGGCTAACCGATTCTTCATTAGCCGAGTGGCCTTCGACAAAAACGGGTGTCAACAAATGCCCCCTACATCCTTTAGCTGAGGATAATAAGAGGAAGCTGAAGGATGTATTATGTCAGCCGATTTCTTCTCTGCCAACGACTTACACTTGATAACTATTGTGGTAGTGCATACAGAAACATAATCTTTTGGAATAACTGAGATTACAGACAGTAGACTCACAATATCACAATGACACTGCTAGATGCCCCCCAGTTTTGTACAATTGGTATTGCAGACAGTAGACTCATAATGTCAAAGTGACACTGCTAGGTTCCCCCCAGTTATGTCTGATTGGGATTGCAGACAGTAGACTCATAATGTCAAAGTGACACTGCTAGGTGCCCCCCAGTTATGTGTGCTCCGGCCGATTAAGGAAACACCAATGTTAGAAAGACGCTGCGCTTCTTACGTTGCCGATGTGGCACTGCTAAGAGCCATCACACTTTGTCTTGTTGGATTGGTATACTATTCCGTTTCCATTGCATCGGCTACTTCCACTTAATCTTTGTTGAAGGAAATGGTAAACCGTGCGCCAAAACCATAAGTAAAAAGTGTCGCCACCCTTGTTAGTTGACGAGGTCTCGGCTGCCATGTCAGTGTGGCTGCCTAATCACTATAGCAATCAGACGTGTCTTCAGACACATCATAATCGCCCATAGGGACCATTTCACTGTCGGATCATTCTTGCTACTTCTCATGAATGAAGCGCTCAATCATGGAAGCTCTGGCTGCCAATTGACTTAAGCTTGACAGTTTGTGGCCAACCGAACCTTCTTTCATATGAGGAAGCATGTTACGCAAAATAATTGCTGTATAATCTGCTTTTGAGAGTTGCTTTGCGCATCTGCTATTCTGCTTCCAGAATCTTTCTATGAAGTCAGCAACCATTTCGTCCTCTTCTTGTTTCAGGTGCATCAAATCGGCTGCTGTAACTTCCGGCTGAGGCTTGTAAAACCTCTCATGGAAGCAACTTTCCATGTCTGCCCAGCTTACCACAAAATTAGGAGGTAAGGAAGAATACCAAAATAAAGGTTGTCTTTGTCAACGACAAAGGAAATAATTGTAACCTATGGTATTCTTTCCGATTAGCCTCTCCCCAATGGGCAGTAAATCGGCCAATATGTTCGATAGTAGACATGTCATCTTCGCCTGAGAAATATGTGAAGTTTGGAACCTCAAACCCTCTTGGCAACGGAATCATTTTGTCCACCCATTCTGGATATGGCTTTCCATACATAGACCGAGACAATGGTCTTAGTTGTATGCCGAAGTGACTTACCATAACCTCAGCGATCATCAAGGGATCAATCGGCTGAGGAACAATCAGTCTACTCTCCGCCATCATCGACTTGGAATGATTTGCAACAAGAGCTGGAGTTTAACCGTATTGTATTGTTGGGATTGCTGCCTGTTGAAGCAACATCTGCCATGTTTGCTTCAGCATATGTGGAACCATTGTATGATTAGCCGCAAGAGGTGGAGTTGGTCTCCATGGCTGGCCTGCTACGTAACCACCATGATTCATTGGAACCATTGTATGATTAGCCGCAAGAGGTGGAGTTGGTCTCCATGGCTGGTCTGCTACGTAACCACCATGATTCATTGGAACCATTGTATGATTAGCCGCAAGAGGTGGAGTTGGTCTCCATGGCTGCTATGCTACGTAACCACCATGATTCATATATTGAGTCTTATGAACAACTTGGTTATTACTCAAAAGAGGTGGAATAGTATTCCATGGCTGCTCTCTATTATAATGACTAGTTGTTGTATACACAGTCCCTCGAGGAGGAATTGAACCCATCTCGCTAGGCCATTCTGAGACATACTGATGGAATGGTTGATTATAATAAGCAGGTGGAAAATTATTCCATGGTTGCTGTCTTATATAATCACCAGATAGATGCATCTGTATTCCAGAGCCCCGAGCTTGATAATCAGCAAGTCCTTGATTAGTAGCCTGCATAGTCGTACCATTAGCCGGAGCAGATGGCATAACTAGAGGCATTCCAATGTGTCTTGCTGCATCATTGAACCTATCATTCGCCATAATCTGATTCTGATAGTGGCTTTGCGCATCTGCTACTCTGCTTCCTGAATCTTTCTATGAAGTCTGAAACTGTTTCGTCCTCTTCTTGCTTCAGGTGCATCGGCTGCTGTAAATTCCGGCTGAGGCTGGTAAAACCTCTCATGGAAGCACCTTTCCATGTCTGCCCAGCTTAGCACAAAATTAGGAGGTAAGGAAGAACACCAAGTAAAGGCCGTCTTTGTCAACGACAAAGGAAGTAATTGTAACCTATGGTATTCGTTCCGATTAGCCTCTCCACAATGGGCAGTAAATCGGCCAATATGTTCGATAGTAGACTTGTCATCTTCGCCTGAGAAATATGTGAAGTTTGGAACCTCAAACCCTCTCGGCAATGGAATCATTTTGTCCACCCATTCTGGATGTGACTTTCCATACATAGACCGAGACAATGGTCTTAGTTGTATGCCGAAGTGACTTAGCATAACCTCAGCGATCATCAGGGGATCAATCGGCTGAGGAACAATCAGTCTACTCTCAGCCATCATCGACTTGGAATTATTTGCAACAAGAGCTGGAGTTTGACCGTATTGTATTGTTCGCATTGCTGCCTGTTGAAGCGACATCTGGCATGTTTTCTTCAGCATATGTGGAACCATTGTATGATTAGCCGCAAGAGGTGGAATTGGTCTCCATGGCTGGTCTGCTACGTAACCACCATGATTCATTGGAACCATTGTATGATTAGCCGCAAGAGGTGGAGTTGGTCTCCATGACCGGTCTGCTACGTAACCACCATGATTCATTGGAACCATTGTATGATTAGCCGCAAGAGGTGGAGTTGGTCTCCATGTCTGGTCTGCTACGTAACCACCATGATTCATTGGAACCATTGTATGATTAGCCGCAAGAGGTGGAGTTGCTCTCCATGGCTGCTCTGCTACGTAACCACCATGATTCGTATATTCAGTCTCATGAACAACTTGGTTATTACTCAAAAGAGGTGGAATAGTATTCCATGGCTGCTCTCTATTATAATGACCAGTTGTTGTATACACAGTCCCTCGAGGAGGAATTGAACCCATCTCGCTAGGCCTTTCTGAGACATACTGATGGAATGGTTGATTATAATAAGTAGGTGGAAAATTATTCCATGGCTGCTGTCTTATATAATCACCAGATAGCTGCATCTGTATTCCAGAGCCCAGAGCTTGATAATCAGCAAGTCCTTGATTAGTATCCTGCATAGTCGTACAATTAGCCGGAGCTGATGGCATAACTAGAGGAATTCCAATGTGTCTTGATGCATCATCGAACCTATCATTCGCCATTATTTGCCCCCCTGGGCAAATAGTAGCAGGCGTATTCGGCTGAACTCGTGACAAAAGTTCTGCCTGAATAGTGCTCGGGTGAACTTGTGGTAAAGGTTCTGCCTGAACATATGGTTGCTCTTGTTGGGGTACTCCAAAGTTGAATGGAGCGTTCACCTTCATTGGTCCCACCGGGCGTGCCATTTTTGTTGTCATGCGAATTTTGGTGCTTAGCCGAGCAAGATGCTTAGTCAGCCAATTGGGTGTTTCCTCGGCCGACTAGGCGTTTGCTAAGGCTATCTCACACTGAGAAAGGGACTCTGTTTCTCAACTGCGGGTTCCTAGACTACTTTAGAAAACGTCTAGTGTAGAAGGAGAACTACTACTAAACTAGGAAAGCATAAAAATATAGGAAACCGATAAAGGAAAGTGATAATGGAAATGTAAAATAAGTAAGGACTTGTGTATTGATTGATGTGTTGGGGCGTTTTAAATTGTACAAGTGCTACTATATATACATGAGCTCTCGTTAGCCACTACTCGAGCCTACAATTGCTCACCGTTGGATCGACTCAGATCAACGTACTACATTATATCCAGGCCTTAAAAACAGGAAGCACGTTCCACTCTTCCACTAGCACGGGTAGTGGGGTCAAGGTCAACGTTGGATATGCGCATTTTCTTCTTGACCCTCGACTAAGATCATCGTACTACATTATATCCACGCCTTAAAAATTGCTCACCGTTGGATATGCGCATTTTCTTCTTGACCCTCTTATCTCTGAAAGCTCTAACGACCTTGTTTGTTTAAAAATATTTGGGCTACTAATGGAGTGTAGCCCTCATCATCCATTCCAGGTCTGTTGCCTTCCCTTGGTCGTGGGGGAAAAGGAGTCCTTCATGGGAATGGCCGAACAAGGTTGGAATACTGTTGTCCTTTGCTCGCACCTGATTTAGGTAGCTTCTTGGAAGGAGGATGATGGAATGCTGCTAGGATTCTTGTTGTCGGATACCTTGTCATTAAAAGTAACTTCCTTGGTAGATCTCAGACTCCTATCCTTTGGCCTGCTTGGTGTTATTATGAGGGACCTGTAACTTACAGAAAACTCTAATAGTCTAACTTGTCCTAGGAGTTCTATATCAAGCAGATTTCTAGCAACCCTCATACAGCAGTTCTTGGCACTTATCATCATATATAGACAAACTTATGCAAGTGAATTAACCTACATAGAAAAATTTGCACAATTAATTAAACTAGTCATCATCTCTGGTCATAACTATTACCCAAGTCCCCGCTAATTCTATATAATAACGTCATCCTTATATTCATTAGCACAATAGACATTAGCTCATCCTATAACTTTTATAATTAACTCGTCCTTCTCATTTTTAATTAAGGGTAATGCTCAAGTCATATAGGCTCATTAATTCATTCTAATTATTTCGTTCTTACACTTATATCACCCTCACTGTCAACTCAATCCTTCACCTTAGTAACTTGTGAGTCATTCAAATCAAGTAACACCAATCGACGTACAATTGCTTACCCACACTATATTCATTTCCTAAACTCGGCATACTAGCTATAGTCATCCCTATCATAAATCACACTCATCCAAATCATTAAGTTACAGTCATTCAAACCAAATAATTTACAGACACTGAAATCATTTACAATCTTCCATAACAATTACAGTCTTTCGAATTGAATTATATTTACAGTCATTCATAATAATTACAGTTATCCAAATTGAATAAATCGAATAAATGAATACATTAAATAAATACAAACAAAAATTGAAATAGCGATAATCAATACTATTCTAGTCCTATACCATATTCCCCATATAGAAAAGAAACCCTTTCCCCCATACCTGATATCCAAGTGTCTTTGAAAGGTGAACTGACAATGACCAATCACAAGTTCTTGAGCGTGATTCCATTCCAACGGGACAATTGACTCGAACGAGTATAATTATGCAACAACAACAAAGACAGTCCAAAAGTCATACACTAAAATACTAAAAATACTCAATTGCCCCGTTAATGAATTAATGGTGTTTTTCGACATACCTACCCGAAGGGTACGACACGGAGGCCACGATTCGAAGTCGTGAACTTAAGGAGGGATTTGGTCGGGTATGACATTTCTGATAGGTTTGAGTATTCTACGGTGATTGGAGTTCGATGAGGGTGCTGAATTGCAAACATTGAAATAGTGGTGCGAACGTGTTCTCGGTGATAGGGAGGAATTATGCAAGGGAAGAATACGTTTGGCATGTTTGAGACAGATCTGAACCTTTAATGTTTGCAAAACCATGGGTTGAACGTAGTTGAGACTTGAGAGAGAGAGAAGGGTCTTGGTTCGATGTCCCTGGTTTCGTTTTGGTTAAGCAGCACGCCGGAGATCATGAGAGTCACAGAGGTGGGGCAACACATAGAGGCGTGCCAGCACCTAGATGATTCGCGAGAGAGGGAGGGCGTTCGGGTGTTGTGGTGGTCGTAAATGGCGGACACCAGTCCGTGTGGGGTGGTTGTTCTTGACGAAACGATGCAACAATCGAGGAAACCGAGGCCAAAAATGAAATGAGCGACTATTTTCGAGTGGTTCTGCAAAGTTTCAGGCGTGGCCATGGTCTGGAGGAGGAAAACGCAAAGGAGAGAGAGTTGTTCTTAGGGTTTTTCTGCAACTGCTATGTGAGGAAGAAGAAGAGATCCTGGGTCGGGTCAGATCAGGGTCCAGTGGGCTGCGCGTGGACTGGGCTGTAGCGGGTTAGAGCTAGTGGCATGGGTGCGATTAAAAGGTAAAAAGGGGGCTGTATGCGTAAACAAATACATAAAAATGCCCAAAATAATTTTGGCTAAAGTGCTCCCGGGGTCCCTTATCTTTATTTAAAGTAACGAATTAGTCCTTTATGTTTTTTTTGTCCCAAATAAGTCCTTTATCTTTCAAATTTTTGACACATAAATCCTTTTTCGTTAACAGTGCTGATTTATGTGTCAAAAAAAAGGATATATGTGTTAAAAATTTGAAACATAAAGGACTGATTTGGGACAGAAAAGGATTTATGTGTCAAAAATTTAAAACATAAAGGACTGATTTGGGACAAAAAAAAGATAAAGGACCAAATCGTTACTTTAAATAAAGATAAGTGACCCCGGGAGCACTTTAACCAATAATTTTCTATACAAATAACATCAAGAATACTAATATTTTTAAAACTAAAATAAATATACAATAACAATCATATATTACTAGTAACATATAAAAATACATTAAATAAGATTTCAACCAATTTTAATAACTTAAATACAAGATAATTTAATCAAGCACTTACTACATTAATCGCAACGCACGAAAATCGGGGTGTTACAATTCAACGCCCCTTAAAAGAAATTTCGTCCTCGAAATTTCATGAGCTCAAGACAACTAAAATAATAATTACTTCGAGAGTTCAAACACACAGGAGAATAATCCAAACCTTGAAACATTCACAAAAGATAAGAAGTCAACGACATTCAATGAGTGGAATGGAGAGAATCAACCAATACAAGCTACAAACTCACAATGGAAAATATAATAACTAGGGAAGCTCGCCACATAGTGCATTGAAAACAATTAAGCAAATATAACAAACAAAACAAAATAAGTGGGATAATGATAACATAACAACACAACCACAATTAAAAATCTTTACACTAATTGTCATTGTCATGAAGATAAAAGAAAACACAATTTGTAGAATTGAAACAGATTTTTTTTCTTCTTTCCAACATGAAGACACATTAGCAGAGAAGTAGCACTTTTTTTTAAAAAAAATTAACAAAATAACTTCACAAAACACATCGCACGTAGCACAATTGCGCAAACTAAAAGCATGTTGTAGCAATAGATTTTACATAAGACTAAATATTAACTCAACCAATTAATTTAAGTACCTATGTGAACATCTAACGATAAAAACTAATTTTAAAGAAGTGTACAAGCATTTTCGGTACACATTATTATTCTAAAACTTCTAAACCACGTAGCACAAATAAAAGTAACAACAAAGGTCAAATCATAAAATTTATACCGTACACAGTAAGAGTCCACAATCACAAATATCGTGGAAGTTAAGAAACATTTGCATAAGTACACTAAGTTCATAATGTTACACGTCAAAGACAGTTAGACACAAATGACAAAACATCATAAAATAATTAACACCAAAATACAGTAAACATCTGAAACGATTACATCCAATTTCGGTCATAAGAATATAAGGAATTAGTAATTGTAGAACTTAAGAAATAAAAGATTTTACTATAGGCAGTAATCAAAAGCATTACAACACATAAGTGGTGAAATGTCAACTTAAAACAATTAACAAGAAAATTCCATAAAACACTCAACTGATTAATACACAATAACAACACCTTATAGCAAATGACATTATACATGTGAACATTTAGCGATAGAAATTAATTTATTAGAAATGCACAATTAGACTAAATACACATTTCATTCTTAGATCACCAAATCACACAACACAAATAATTTTATAGCAACTACAAAGGTCAAATCCTAGAAGCTCAGACTAATGAAGTCAGAATTCAGAGAACAACAAATACAAAACAAAAGGAAAATTACAGAGTTCACACAGAGAAAACAAAATAAACAACACAAACAGTCCGGTTTGGACCGAACGGCTCTGATACCACTAAATGTGACACCCTTTACCCACAAAGTAATAATAAGGGAAAAGTACGAAAAATGAGTAAATTTGTTTTTCAAATAATGTTTGCAATTCATTTTCGAAATACCTATCGCAAGTAAAAGATGTCCTCAACTCCTTAAATCATATAAACATTATTTATAAGAACATTAAAGCCTAAGGCGATAAGACATTTCTTTTAATACAGTAACTAGAATGACATGAGATATAATATTGAAGTTTCAACCCAAATCCCGATGTCACATGATCAGAGCAACAAACCTTTAATCAACTAAATAAAAAGAAGGTAACATCAACGTGTTGTATCATTCCGCAAGTTGCTGGGAGATCCGTGGTGACCACATCTCCACCGCTCCACAATCGTCGCAGCTCACATCAACGATACCTGGAACTCGATCTAAAAAAAAGTGCACGGGTGAGAAAGAGCGTCCAAACCATATAAGGAACATAAGACCGAGACTAAAACAACAAGGACAACCACCACCCATCCAATCAATATAAAACAGTCACTCTCAAAAGAGTGACCAACACAACATGTTCATACAGCAAGATGTCACAAAGTGAAGCCACAGAGGGCCCGTACGTAAAAAGTGATGAGGTCACATCACGCCGTACAAATCACTACAGCATATACGACAAACATACAATGTATACTCGGTTAATCAAAAACAACAACAACAACAGCAACAACACCAGCAGCAACAGCAGCAACAATAGCACCAGCAACAGCAGCAACGACAACGACAGCAACAACGGCAGCACCAACAACGTCAACAACAACAACAACAACAACAACAGGATCAGGATCCCTTGCCAGATACTGTCTTACCATCATCATCAAAACAACAATAGCACCGGGATACCTTGCCCGATAATGCCTAACCATCAACAACAACAATAACAACAACACTAATAGGGTCAGGACACCTTGCCAGATACTGCCTTACAATCATCATCAACAACAACAATAGGACCGGGATACCTTGCCCGATAATTCCCTACGACGACAACAACAATAGGACCAGGATACCTTGCCTGAACGGGATACCTTGCTTGATAACGCCCTACGACGAACAACAATATGACCGGGATACCTTGCCCGAACGGGATACCTTGCCCGATAATGCCCTACAAGAAAACAACAGGACCGGAATAGCCCGAACGGGATACCTTGCCCGATAATGCCCTGAAGAACACCCAAGAGGACTATGAGGACCGAGATACCTTGCTCGAATGGAATACCTTGCCCGATAATGCCCTCTACTAACGACAACGACGATGACGATGACAACGACGACGACAACGAAGATGGCAACAACAACAATAACAACAATACCTATCATCATCACCATCCTTTGAGGTACGGCTCGCCCATACTGCGACGAGTCCTTGCCCATACTGCGACAAGGTTCCTCCTACAACTTAAATTACTAAGGTACGGCTCGCCCATACTGCGGCGAGTCCTTGCCCATACTGCGACAAGGTTCCTTAAACATTATCATCAACTTCCCTAAGAACTCATAAGTCCAAGGGTATCATCAACAACTAGGGGTCATTTAATCATCATCTCGGGTATCATCAAACAACTAGGGGGTCACTATAGTCATCATCTCTGGTCATAACTATTACCCAAGTCCCCGCTAATTCTATATAATAACGTCATCCTTATATTCATTAGCACAATAGACATTAGCTCATCCTATAACTTTTATAATTAACTCGTCCTTCTCATTTTTAATTAAGGGTAATGCTCAAGTCATATAGGCTCATTAATTCATTCTAATTATTTCGTTCTTACACTTATATCACCCTCACTGTCAACTCAATCCTTCACCTTAGTAACTTGTGAGTCATTCAAATCAAGTAACACCAATCGACATACAATTGCTTACCCACACTATATTCATTTCCTAAACTCGGCATACTAGCTATAGTCATCCCTATCATAAATCACACTCATCCAAATCATTAAGTTACAGTCATTCAAACCAAATAATTTACAGACACTGAAATCATTTACAATCTTCCATAACAATTACAGTCTTTCGAATTGAATTATATTTACAGTCATTCATAATAATTACAGTTATCCAAATTGAATAAATCGAATAAATGAATACATTAAATAAATACAAACAAAAATTGGAATAGCGATAATCAATACTATTCTAGTCCTATCCCATATTCCCCATATAGAAAAAAAACCCTTTCCCCCCATGCCTGATATCGAAGTGTGAAGTGTCTTTGAAAGGTGAACTGACAATGACCAATCACAAGTTCTTGAGCGTGATTCCATTCCAACGGGACAATTGACTCGAACGAGTATAATTATGCAACAACAACAAAGACAGTCCAAAAGTCATACACTAAAATACTAAAAATACTCAATTGCCCCGTTAATGAATTAATGGTGTTTTAAGACATACCTACCCGAAGGGTACGACACGGAGGCCACGATTCGAAGTCGTGAACTTAAGGAGGGATTTGGTCGGGTATGACATTTCTGATAGGTTTGAGTATTCTACGGTGATTGGAGTTCGATGAGGGTGCTGAATTGCAAACATTGAAATAGTGGTGCGAACGTGTTCTCGGTGATAGGGAGGAATTGTGCAAGGGAAGAATACGTTTGGCATGTTTGAGACAGATCTGAACATTGAATGTTTGCAAAACCATGGGTTGAACGTAGTTGAGACTTGAGAGAGAGAAGGGTCTTGGTTCGAAGTCCCCGGTTTCGTTTTGGTTAAGCAGCACGCCGGAGATCATGAGAGTCACAGAGGTGGGGCAACACATAGAGGCGTGCCAGCACCTAGATGATTCGCGAGAGAGGGAGGGCGTTCAGTGTAACAGCCCAGGTCCACCGCAGCGGCCACCCCGGTCCCACTGTTACCTCACGGTCTTTTCTACCCCCCTTGTAGAATTTTTGCCTTCCGTGGGAATCGAACCTTGCACCTGAGGCATAAGTGCAAGTTAAACACCCTTCCCCCTCTGATACCAATAATGTAACACCCCTTTCTACCCGTTACTTCGTTTATAAAAATCAGAGTTTGAAAATCTCGTTCATAGGGAAATGTTACACATACTTCAATAAAACGTCGCTTAGCAGTTTTGAAAAAAAAAAAAAAAAAACAGTTCAACTCAATACTCATGCATTCGCGTAGCACATCACAAACAAAGAATCTCCAATCTCATTTCAGCGTCACTTATAAAACTCAACATAACACAACCCAATACGCAGCGGAAAATAGTAAAACATAACCAAATAGTCCACATGGACATAATAATCAAAAATCATAATTAAATGCCGAGTTCGTTATCCCCCCTGAGTGCTACGTATCAGAGCATGACGACTCGACTCAAAAGTGAAGCTAATACCTTCACTGGGAATCACCTGCACGTTACCAACACGGGGGTAACATTCAAACAGGAAAGGGTGAGCATCATTTCAGTCTATATAATAGAAAATATGATAAGCACTAATCATAGGCTACGCACTAGAACAATCAGCATCCAAACACCAAATACTCACATCATAGTCATCTCTTACGTCATTTACAATAACTCATTACATATCATGTAGATTTATGAAATGCAACCCACTCGCGGGTATATGCATGAAGGTACCTTTTCACAAAACGTCGCTTAGCCACTCAGGCCTTATCATCACTTAGCCACTCAGGCCTCAAAACATCACTGGGTTTATGCATATGGGCATGAGACACTATGACATGCACCACTCACAATACACACATACACAATTACTCAATTCATGGTCAACTATGTGACCCGTCACTTACCGGTTTGCCGAATAAAGGCACAGCACCTGTCATTTCACAATTCACACACAAATAACGTCACTTAGCCTTTTAGGCCTTAACATCACTTAGCCACTCAGGCCCCAAATGTCACTTACACATAAACATCATTCAACTCAAACATTAGCCACTGAGGGCAAAAACGTCATTTGACTAACCACCAAGGGCATCCTCGTCATTTACACATCATTATCATTAACTTTGGCCACTAGGGGCAAAACAGTCATTTGACTAGCCACCAAGGGCATCCTCGTCATTTACACATCATTATCATTAACTTTGGCCACTAGGGGCAAAACAGTCATTTTTGACACTACCGTGTTAAAACTGTTGTTTATACACCAAAAGGGATTTTTAAAGAGTTCCACGTCATTTTTCAATGTCACTGGGACGATCACCGGGGACAGCCACTTGGGCGCCCACAAACAGTCAGAAAATAACAACTTTTCATTTTAAAAATTGAACCCACAGATAGACAACGTAAAAAGCTTCACGGCACTTTTCGAATCGTTCAAAACGGACGTCTGAGTCAAAAGTTATGATAAAAACAATTTTGGAAAAATTAGGCAACATCCTGGGAACAGACGCCTTAGGCGCCCAGGCAACACAGGCACCCAGCGCCCAGGCGCGCAACAACGCACAACACAGACACAACACGGGCGCCTAGCGCCCAGGCGCGCCCCCACGCGCAACAACAACACAGCACAGGCGCCCAGCGCCCAGCATAGGCGCCCAGCGCCCAGAAACCAGCAACCAACCCAGAATTTTGCCAAAACGCTTTTTAACACTGAAAATTGTTTTCTTAACAATTCCAAATCATAAAAACTCAACATTTTCCCAGCAACTAAACATACACATATTTTAATCAATTTCTCAAAAAATTTCAATTGGGCATTGTCTTCCCTATCCCCTTGGCGCCCTAGGCGCCTATATACCATCCATCAAATCTTGCGAACAACACAAGCAAAATCCCACACAAATTCAGTTTTCATGATCAATTCCACTTCGCATACACACATATATACAATGGCCAATACCAACAAAGCATCAAGAAACATCAAGAACTCAAGCCTCTCTCAATTCGCATACATCTATATATAAGCCAACATCAACAATGCATCAAGAAACATCAAGAACTCAAGCCTCTCTCAATTCGCATACATCTATATATAAGCCAACATCAACAATGCATCAAGAAACATCAAGAACTCAAACATCCATCAATTCGCATACATCTATATATAAAAACCAACATCAACAATGCATCAAGAAACATCAAGAACTCAAGCCTCTCTCAATTCGCATACATCTATATATAAGCCAACATCAACAATGCATCAAGAAACATCAAGAACTCAAACATCCATCAATTCGCATACATCTATATATAAAAACCAACATCAACAATGCATCAAGAGCATCAAGAACGCAAGAACACCAAAACGCAAGGGACTTCAAAACGCAAGAACATCAAGAAAACGTACGATTCTAATACAAGCCCTAGATCTAGAACTCATCATAGGAATTATTAGATAGAATGATAGAGCTCCCCTAACCTCGAAATTGAAGAACGGAGGCTCCGGAGATAGTCACGTACAGGACCACAGCAACAAAATCAAGCTCCTTGCTCTTCCTTGATTGCGACTTCTTCTCCTCTTCCTCTTCTCTCCTACGGCGCCTCCTTGCTCTCTCTCTATCTCACGCTCTTTTCTTTCTTTCTTGCTTTTCTCTTTTGATTTCGCAACAACTAGCAAAACCCTAACCCCCTATGCGCTACTCCACTTCGCATATGACAAGGATAATGGGCTTGGGCTTCTCACTTAGGCCCAAGTCCATTTGGGTTGGCACCTCCACTTTCTACCACTCCCTACACACATTAGTATAAATTCTAATTAATTGAAATACATCGAATAATTTAATTTAAATCCCCAATTACTTAATTAAATAAATTAATTAAATAATTTTAGGGTGTTACATTCAGGTGTTGTGGTGGTCGTAAATGGCGGACACCAGTCCGTGTGGGGTGGTTGTTCTTGACGAAATGATGCAACAATCGAGGAAACCGTGGCCAAAAATGAAATGAGCGACTATTTTCGAGTGGTTTTGCAAAGTTTCAGGCGTGGCCATGGTCTGGAGGAGGAAAACGCGAAGGAGAGAGAGTTGTTCTTAGGGTTTTCCTACAACTGCTATGTGAGGAAGAAGAAGAGATCCTGGGTCGGGTCAGATCAGGGTCCAGTGGGCTGCGCGTGGACTGGGCTGTAGCGGGTTAGAGCTAGTGGCATGGGTGCGATTAAAAGGTAAAAAGGGGGCTGTATGCGTAAACAAATACATAAAAATGCCCAAAATAATTTTCTATACAAATAACATCAAGAATACTAATATTTTTAAAACTAAAATAAATATACAATAACAATCATATATTACTAGTAACATATAAAAATACATTTAATAAGATTTCAACCAATTTTAATAACTCAAATACATGATAATTTAATCTTATCAATTCAAAATAATTCATAAAACAAGCACTTACTACACTAATCGCAACGCACGAAAATCGGGGTGTTACAGGACTTGCATCCCATGTCACATAATGTCCGACTTAAATGGACCTCCAGGAGCCGTCAAAATTATCTGAAAAATGTTGTTGTACGGTGAGAATCACATTCAAGTCATATTAAGACCATAGAATAAACATTAAGGCAGACACTAGTCCCATTTAATTGAGAACAACAAAAATTCACTGAATAACATACGTGTGAAACAATGTGTATTTTAAAATAATTATAGGTTACACATTCTTTTGACACAAAGGCAAAAGGTTGAAAATTGATGAACCCTTTTATAAAGTAAATCCAGCAAGACATTACAAACATCAATTTTTCAAAGAGATAA
Source organism: Astragalus membranaceus (assembly GCA_039519185.1). NCBI lineage: Eukaryota > Viridiplantae > Streptophyta > Magnoliopsida > Fabales > Fabaceae > Astragalus > Astragalus membranaceus. Next base: position 53,631,777 of record CM076854.1, on the reverse strand, counting down.
TCACGAGTCATAAATCAGCATAAATCACAAATCATCACGTGCACGAAGGTATGATATGCATGTCTCATACAGCAAACACAGGAATGTCTCTCCCTAGACTCAAGAGAAAAAAAAGGTGAACCATCTTTGCCTCACCCTAGGGCTAGATGACGCAGACTCAATGACACGTAACCAAACACCATAGGAACTGAGCACCATCTTCACCTCTCACAGGCTAGGTAGCTCAGACTCAATGAAACTAAGTGAGTTATATTTCACTTAAACACCGTTATTGCCTCTCATCACAGGCTAAGTAACTCAGACTCAGAGATACTGGCCGCCTCTCACAGGCTAGCTAATTAAGACTCAACCACACTAGGTCAACTATGGCATCACTTGAGTACCGAATCGCCTCTCACAGACTTGGTAACTCAGACTCAAATATACTAGGTTTGCCATAACACAACTCGATTATTATTCTCGCTTCTCACATGCTAGGTGACTCAGACTCAAGGACACCATATCACAACACGCACAACCAAATATCACAAACGCAATCACAGTGTAGTCACAGTATCACCTGAGCACCATTCTCACCTGTTACAAGCTAGGTAGCTCATCACAATGATATCAAGTCATATTCATATATCACATAGTATAAGGAAGATAGTAACAACGACACACACATTTTACTCGCACCTTTCGTTATTCAAATCCATATAATTCTTTATACTCTTAAATCCACCAATGGTATTCATTTCTTATTCAAATATTAAAACATCAAAATATTCATATAAATTTAATAACTAAATCTAATTCTATTATTTTGTCTCCTTATAATGCAGACAATACTTTTTAAACATTAAATCTTACAATATTTATTGGATCTTTAAATAATTCCTTATGTCAGTGACTTGATTCTATATTTATAAATGCGAACCTTACAAAACATCAACTCAGGACTCATGTCCTAATTTCAATAGATGACCAGACAATCAAACAACTCATGAATTCAATTGATTTGTACCAATATAATTACAACAGATCAAATACAATAAAAGAGAAAATACAATTTACAACAATCAAGCACACATGAATATTAAGCATATAACATTCAACATTCAAGAGTCTCAATTAGGATCACGAACTGCATTATTAAAGTTGATTTATTAATCACATGCTTTATAACAATCTCTTAGGTGTTGGCCTTGTTTGTACGAGGCCATATGCATATTTAGTTAGGTGTTCAAGGGATTAATGGAAATCCAACCTTAATGGTACCCTATAACCCGAATATAACCCGAAGATCATCTCTCGTATCTGGTCCGACGATCTCGTAAAATATCAAATTAAAAGGAATTTAATCACGATAGTCCACACCACGAACAAGTTGACAATTAAATTGTCCGGCAACGGCTTCATAGGGCTAACGAAATACGACTGTAAAATTATGTTGACTTTAAGAACTAGTGTTAAATATTTAATAAAATATTAGGAGTGAAAATAGAGTACAAACGACCAAAAGAGAATGACCGAAAAAGTCTCACCGAAACAAGTTACGAAAGGACAAATGTCAACTTCACTAAAATGAACAAAAGACAAGTGTTTCTCGAAGGTTTTGACGAGTAGATTTCAAAAATGACATCAGTTTTCTCAATCAGAGATCATGGTGGCCAAAAAATTGAATATACAGTCTGCCCTCAAGGAAAGAATCGGCGAAACGAGGCTGCAATCGAACGAAACGACACTGGAAATGAACTCGGGTTGATTTCTTGTACGGTGATGAAGTTTCGTAGCTTACCGCTTCTGAAAGGTGGAGAACGAAGGAACTGAAGTGGGAGGTGAGGGTTTCTAACCTACTGTTCGTGTTTTGAAATTAACGGTCTCACAATAGTAGGGGAGGTGCACTAGTAAAATTGTCTTTAGTTAAAAATAGAAACCAGCGTTTCATAGGAATGCCGGCAACTATCTTCTCTTTATTTTTTTTCATTTGTGTTTTAAACATATAAGTCAATCAATTGAGGTTCTAGGATATAAGTGTAAACCAAAGGGTAATTAAAAGTGGGGTCTATCATAGTCTTAGTAAAACGCTCAAATCTTTAAAATACATTCTTTAAAAACATACGTACTTATTTTTAATACCCTCACAAAATTGTTTTCAAAATGATATTTAATATGTCATGATTAATATTTTATACAAATAAAATAATAACTAAAACAAATTTAAATCAACAATAAAAATATTAATTACTAAAGTAAAATACAAAACAACATTTACAAAATTGCTAATTTATTCACACACTTATATTAACAAAAAAATGGGGTGTTACAAGGTTCACCCATGGGTGGTCCGTGAACTCGTTAGTTCCGCTCTCGCCTGTCGAGACATTCAGTCGTTGTTGCCCAAAGGTAACATCGAGACGTTGCTTCGTTCTTACCTGTCGGGAATTTTATTTTGTTTTATAGGTACATTCTAAGTTGATAAGAATAGTGGGGTAATGTAAAGAGCAGTCACTCTTCTTTATTAATGTGATCAGAATGCAGTACATATATGACTTCATATATTATTCAGTACACGGGGTAAGCAGTTTCTTATTTCGCGCTCTCCAGTTGCGGTTGTTCGCCTTGCAGATACGCAAGGATATTGGTCATCCACTAGTTGGGCTCTATTTTTGTCGAAAGAACTTTGGCGTTATTTATGCTGGGTTGTTATCCGGTTTCTTTGTGCTAGCTAGTTTTGCTAGGATGTCCTCCTTGCTGTTTTGCTCTTTTGGTACTTGGTTAGGTCAAACGTCTTTAACTTGAGTTTAAATTTGTGTACCTTTTGAAGGTATTTAATCAACATCTTATCGTTAGCACTGAAGGCTCCCGTAACATGTTTGGTTACTAATAACAAATCACTGAGGACTTTTAGATTGATGAATCCTAGGTCGGCTGCCAAGGTCATTCCACCAAGCAATGCTTCATATTCAGCCTGGTTGTTGTTGGCCTTTCAATTAAACCTGAGAGATTGTTCGGGGAGAATACCGTATGGTAATTCCAAAGCCACGCCAACGCCACTGCCTCGTAGGTTGGATGAACCATCGACAAAGAGGGTCTAGGTGTTCTCTGACCTTGGTTGGTCACTTGTATCTCCGTCAACCGATTCAGATGCAAAGTTGGCCAATGCTTGTGCTTTGATTGGACCTCTGGGTTCATATCTGATGTTTTATTCGGAGAGCTCCACTAACCAAGCAACTATTCTCCCAGCTATTGTATTGTGTGTTCGATTGATTGTCGTTTGATGTTATGATTGATAATTCATGGTGATTGGCATTGGTGATTAAGGATTGGTGATTTGAATTGGTTAATTAACGAAATTATTGAACCCTAGGGTGCCATGGGCGCCATTGTCTTAGATACTGTTTTTGGCGATCTGTGCCTGGGCGCCGTGCCTGTCCATGTTGCCTGGTGTTTCTGTTGCTGTTTCTGGCGCCCAGTGCATGGGCGCCGTGTCTGGTGCGTGTCTTGCGTGCCAGGATGGTTGTTGCTGTTGTGTTCTGAATCATGGGCGCCATGGGCGCCAGAGTTGCTGTTGTTGTGTTCCCTGTGTGTGTTGCAGTTTTTGGCGCCCTGTGCCTGGGCGCCGTGTCTGGGCGTGTTCCCTGTGCCATGTTGCATTTTCGTTTGTGCTGTAGGCTGTCTAGGCGCCAAGGGCGCCAATTCCTGTGTTTTGGTGCGGTTCTGTGTGTTTCCAGGTGGACTGGGCGCCAAGGGCGCCATCTCCTGCAGTGTTGCTGGGCGCCCTACTCCTGGGCGCCAGTTTTTCTGTGTGGCTGTTTCCTGCTAGGCGCCATGTGCCTGGCGCCGTGTCAGGGGTGTGTTTCATGTTGTGTTGTGTAACGCCCAAAATAATTTAATTAATTATTTAATTAATTTATTTAAGTGTTGCATTATTATTATTATATTAAATTATTAATAGAGTGTTTTATTTTAATAAAGGAAGTAGTAACCGGTAATTACGGCGTGGTAGGATCGGCCCAAGCGCCCAAGGCCCATTGGATTAGGCCCCTAGGCGCAAGGGATTGAGACAAGCGTCTCATTTGCGCAAAAGAAAAAAAGAAATCGCAAAAGAGAGAAGAGAGAAGAGAGAAAGAGAAACTTGCGAAGAGAGGAGAAGAAGGAAGGATGTACGGCGCGCAAGAGAGAAGAGGAGCAAGGAGCTATTGCTGTGGTTACTTCGGTGCTTACGTAGAGGTCTCATCATCTTCGGAAAAACTAAGGTAAGGGTGGGTCTTACCTTATACTAGGGTTCATAATGGGATGTATGTGGGTTTAGGGCTATATCGTTATCTTGTATGATTTTTGACAATGTTATAATGTATGATTGTTTGGATGATGAATTGATGCACACTAAGTGCTTGTTGAGAAGTACGTGACTTGTTAGGCGTATGTGATGATTGAAAATGCATGTAGGTACTCGTTAAAATGTGGGTTTGAATATGTGAGAATGAATTTGTGATGCTTGAAGTTATTGTTGATGATTGAACATATAAAAATTTGGAGAAAATTGAATTAGAAGGACCCTAGGCGCCTTAGGCACCATTGTTGTTGCCATTGTCTCGCATTGTTGCTGCTGTCTGGGCGCCATGGGCGCCTGTTGCCTGTGTCTAAGTGCTGGGCGCCAGGATCCCTCCTGCGCCAGTTTTTGTGTTGCTGCCTGTGTCTAAGTGCTGGGCGCCAGGATCCCTCCTGCGCCAGTTTTTGTGTTGCTGCCTGTGTCTAAGTGCTGGGCGCCAGGATCCCTCCTGCGCCAGTTTTTTTGTTGCTGCCTGTGTCTAAGTGCTGGGCGCCAGGATCCCTCCTGCGCCAGTTTTTGTGTTGCTGCCTGTGTCTAAGTGCTGGGCGCCAGGATCCCTCCTGCGCCAGTTTTTGTGTTGCTGCCTGTGTCTAAGTGCTGGGCGCCAGGATCCCTCCTGCGCCAGTTTTTGTGTTGCTGCCTGTGTCTAAGTGCTGGGAGCCAGGATCCCTCCTGCGCCCGTTTTTGTGTTGCTGCCTGTGTCTAAGTGCTGGGCGCCAGGATCCCTCCTGCGCCAGTTTTCTGTGTTGCCTGGGCGCCAAGGGCGCCAGTTTGTGTGGCTGCGCCAGTTTTCCCTGGTAGGCGCCCAGTGCCTGGGCGCCATTTTCAGCATGTGTCTCAGTTTTGTTCCTAATTTGTTTTTGATGTATCTTTTGACTCGGGTGTCCGTTTTAAGTGCTTCAAAGTGCGTTTCGAAGCTTATTCAGTCCTCTATCTGTATATGCTACTTTAAAGTGAAAAATGATTATTTTTCTGATAGTTTCTGGGCGCCAATGTTGTGCTGCCATGTTGATGTTAATGACGATGGGTCTAATGACCAAATATTATTAATGTTGTTAAATGATGATGGGTCTAATGACCAAATATTATTGATGTTGTTAAATGACGATGGGTCTATTGACCAAATTATACTGATGATGTTATTGACGATGGGTCTAATGACCAAAATGACGATGATGATATGGATGACGTCGTTGTTGCTAAGTGACGTTATTTGTGTGTGAATTGTGAAATGACAGGTGCTGTGCCTTTATTCGGCAAACCGGTAAGTGACGGGTCACATAGTTGACCATGAATTGAGTAATTGTGTATGTGTGTATTGTGAGTGGTGCATGTCATAGTGTCTCATGCCCATATGCATAAACCCAGTGATGTTTTGAGGCCTGAGTGGCTAAGTGATGATAAGGCCTGAGTGGCTAAGCGACGTTTTGTGAAAAGGTACCTTCATGCATATACCCGCGAGTGGGTTGCATTTCATAAATCTACATGATATGTAATGAGTTATTGTAAATGACGTAAGAGATGACTATGATGTGAGTATTTGGTGTTTGGATGCTGATTGTTCTAGTGCGTAGCCTATGATTAGTGCTTATCATATTTTCTATTATATAGACTGAAATGATGCTCACCCTTTCCTGTTTGAATGTTACCCCCGTGTTGGTAACGTGCAGGTGATTCCCAGTGAAGGTATTAGCTTCACTTTTGAGTCGAGTCGTCATGCTCTGATACGTAGCACTCAGGGGGGATAACGAACTCGGCATTTAATTATGATTTTTGATTATTATGTCCATGTGGACTATTTGGTTATGTTTTACTATTTTCCGCTGCGTATTGGGTTGTGTTATGTTGAGTTTTATAAGTGACGCTGAAATGAGATTGGAGATTCTTTGTTTGTGATGTGCTACGCGAATGCATGAGTATTGAGTTGAACTGTTTTTTTTTTTTTTTTTTTCAAAACTGCTAAGCGACGTTTTATTGAAGTATGTGTAACATTTCCCTATGAACGAGATTTTCAAACTCTGATTTTTATAAACGAAGTAACGGGTAGAAAGGGGTGTTACATTATTGGTATCAGAGGGGGAAGGGTGTTTAACTTGCACTTATGCCTCAGGTGCAAGGTTCGATTCCCACGGAAGGCAAAAATTCTACAAGGGGGGTAGAAAAGACCGTGAGGTAACAGTGGGACCGGGGTGGCCGCTGCGGTGGACCTGGGCTGTTACACTGAACGCCCTCCCTCTCTCGCGAATCATCTAGGTGCTGGCACGCCTCTATGTGTTGCCCCACCTCTGTGACTCTCATGATCTCCGGCGTGCTGCTTAACCAAAACGAAACCGGGGACTTCGAACCAAGACCCTTCTCTCTCTCAAGTCTCAACTACGTTCAACCCATGGTTTTGCAAACATTCAATGTTCAGATCTGTCTCAAACATGCCAAACGTATTCTTCCCTTGCACAATTCCTCCCTATCACCGAGAACACGTTCGCACCACTATTTCAATGTTTGCAATTCAGCACCCTCATCGAACTCCAATCACCGTAGAATACTCAAACCTATCAGAAATGTCATACCCGACCAAATCCCTCCTTAAGTTCACGACTCAGGTCTTGACAGTACTTTTTTAATTGGTCAGTTGGTCTTCACAATGATTGAGTGGCTTTGAAAGTATTGTCTCAGCTTCCTGGCCGCAAGAACGACTGCATATGTTGCCTTCTCTATTTTCTGGTACCCGACTTCTGTCCCCCTCCACACCCTCCTCACATGATATATTGTTCGTTGTTTCCTGCCTTGTTACTCTAGGAGTGCCGCACTGCAGGCATTTTCTGATATAACTAGATAAAGCAACAATGGAACGCCTTGAGTGGGAGATGTTAGTATCGGAGGGGTGACTATGAACTGCTTTAGTGTTTGGAAAGTGGTGTTCTTCCTTAGGAGTTGGAACAGTGGTTTCACCTTATCTGCCGAACGTGCCATGAAACGTGACACAGCTGCTATTCTTCCTATCAAGATCTGAACTTCTTTTGCCTCCTTGCGACACTTTATCTCGATTATAGCCCTACACTTGGTAGGGTTGGTGTAACACCCTTTTTCTACCCGGTAATTATTTAACAAAATCAGAGTTTACAAAATTTTAATTCAATATTCGAAAAAGGATGTCACACATTCATCGTTAAATAACACGTCTCATACGACATAAATAACACCTGGTCAAAATACATCACCACGCAGCGGAATATAATATAAGTTTTAAAACATAAAATAACAACGTCCTGAAAATGGACTCCAATTAACAAAATACAATAATCCAAAGTTTAGCGTTTATCCCCCCCTTGAGTGTTACACATCAAAGCAAAGGACACCGACACAGAATAGCGAAGGTACCTAAGCCTTTACTCGCAATCACCTGCACGTTACCGCATAGGGGTAACATTCAAACAGCAGGGGTGAGATATCTCCAATATAATAGCATAAAATGATAGGAAATATGCTAGAATACGACAACTATGTCTACTACCTCACTACGCACACCAAATTGTAAACACACATCAATTATAATTATACATCAATTATAAACACCACATTCAGTCACCAAATGTCATGACGATGCATGAATGCAACCCACACCAACGGGCATATGCATGTGGTACCAAAATCACCAAGAGTCTTGCCCGTAAATAGGGGCGTCACCAAAATTGAGAGCTTTCACACCAGGCTCACCAATTCACCAAAAATCGAGCTTTAACACCAGGCTCACCAGTTTTAGAAAAATTTGAGCTTTCACACCTAGCTCCAAGACCAAAGGTCTTCACCAAAATAATGCATATGCTGTATACGACACCATGAATGCACACAGACAATCACCAATTTAGTCACAATGTGACACACCAACAACAATCACCAAATATCACCAAAGTTGGGCTTTCACACCTAGCCACAACGACACCGAAAACGCCACCCACCTGACACAACGGAAACAATAAGACTTGGAACCTCCACACCTAGTTCCAACAACACCAAGGCTTGAGCCTTCACACCTAGCATCAAACCGCACCAAGACACCTAGAGGACAACAATCTTCCAAAACAACACCAAGACACCAAGAAGACAACAATTTTCCAAAAACAATACCAATACGCCAAGATGACGACAATTTTCTAAAACATTTGAGACACGAGGTTTTTTCACGACACCGGAGACAAACGACAATTTTCCAAAGTATTTGGGACACGACAATTTCTTTTTTAAAACATCACCATTTAACGACTACACCAACGGTAAACAACTTTTCCAGAAAAATGGGCCACTTTGCCTCAAATTAGAATATTCAGTTAGGCCTCTGAATAAGCTTTCCAAAACATTTTGAAACATCTAAATCGGAATCCCGAGTCAAAAGATATGTCAAAAACAAAACCGGGAAAAAATTGAGCAACATCCTGAAAATGGCGCCCAGGCAACACAGAAACGCAACAAGACACAGGATTTGGCGCCCATGGCGCCCCTGCGCCAAGACACAGCGCGCAACACACCCAGACACACCCAGACACAGGTGCCCATGGCGCCCCCTGCGCCAAGACAGCGCGCCACAACACAACACAGGAACAGGCGCCCCTGCGCCAACAACGCGCAACACAACACACCCTGGAACACGGCGCCCACACCCAGGGCGCCAAAAACAGCAACACGACCGGACGCAACATGACCCAAACACGGAACCCATGCACTGGGCGCCAGAAACAGCAACATGGCACCAAGCAACATTTGGCACACGGCGCCCAGCAGCAGGGACCCCAAATCAGCAACACACCAAATTCACCAAAACACCACATATGCACATCATATCACCAATTTAGCTCATCATTTTTTAATCACCGATGCCAATCACCATAATTTGGGAATTACAACATCAAACAACATTTTATCGAACACCTAACATGCAATTAGTTATAACAACAACGAATCACCAATGTTTAGGGTCACAACCATCACCAACAAGCAAGTATTTTCAATCAACCTAGTTACGATTCACCTACCATCAATCTACGCATCAAAATCAAACCCTAGGCATCATAGGATCTACTCCCACATAACCCCATCATAAAACCCTATTATAAGGAAGAACCCTACCCTTACCTTATAGTAGGAGAGCACCAATTCTCTTGATCGAGTCACCAACAGAACCTCAGCACACAGCTCCTCTCTGCTCCCTTGGACTATGCGAACTCCTCTTCTTCTCCTCCCTTGGGATTCGCGCCGTACTCTTTCTCTCTTCTCCTCTCTCTATTTCGCAACTTTTCTTTCTCTCTTTCTCAAGCCAATTCGCAAATGACACTAAACCCTAGCCTAGGCGCTTCTCCTATGCGCCTAGCTAGCGGGCTTGGATCACGGGCTTTCCTCCGGCTTAAGCCCGATCACTAACGCCATCACCTAAAATCCAATTACACACCTCTCAATCCATCGTTAATATAATTACACCAACTAAAATAAATAAAAGAAATAATTGAATACCTAAATATTTAATTAAATAATTTAATTAAATATTTGGGCGTTACAACTCTCCCCCACTTAGAATGTTTTCGTCCTCGAAAACTCACCTGAATCAAACAGCTCTGGATAGGACTCCCGCATCTTACTCTCCAACTCCCAAGTCATGCCCTCACCGGCAGTTCCTAACCAGACCACCTTCACCAATGCAATTTCCTTGCCTCTTAACACCTTCACCTCATGGTCTTCAATCCGCACAGGCATAGTCTCCACCGTGAGATTATCCCGCACCTCCACGTCATCCATGTGGATCACATGAGACGGATCCGAAATGTACTTCCGAAGTTGCGACACGTGAAACACGTCGTGCAAATTCGAAAGATTTGGCGGTAAAGCCACTCTATACGCCACATTCCCAACTCTTCCGGAAATCTGATAAGGAACAATGAATCGAGGAGTGAGATTCTTCGACTTCAAAGCACGGCCAACACCGGTCACCGGAGTGACTCTCAAAAATACATGCTCACCCTCCTGGAACTCTAAATCTTTTCTCCTCTTGTCGTGATAACTCTTCTGACGACTCTGCGAGGCCTTCATCATCTCACGGATCAACTTTATAACTTCTCGGTTGTCTCCCGAACAATTTCTGGTCCAAGCACCACACTCTCTCTAGACTCATACCAACACAACAGAGTTCTACACTTCCGACCATATAATGCCTCAAAAGGTGCCATCCCGATACTAGAATGGTAACTATTGTTATACGTGAACTCAATCAACGAAAGGTAGGAATCCCACGAACCTCCTTATTCCAAAACACAAGCCCTCAACAAATCCTCTAATGACTGAATCGTCCTCTCTGACTGACCATCTGTTTGAGGATGATACGCCGAACTCAACATCAGCTTAGACCCCAACTTCTCTTGCAAACTCTTCCAAAAATCTGAAGTGAACCTCGGATCTCTATCCGAAACAATACTCTTAGGAACCCCATGAAGCTTCACAATCTCCCGGTTATAAATCTCTGCCAACTTCGACACCGGATACGTGATGCTGATAGGAACAAAATGAGACGATTTCGTTAACCTGTCAACAATCACCCAAATTGCATCATACCCTTTCGCAGTATTAGGCAATCCCGTTACAAAATCCATCGAAATGCTATCCCATTTCCACTCCGGAATTTCTAACGGTTGCATCAGTCCAGCAGGCTTCTGATGCTCCACCTTTTACTTCTGGCAAGTCAAACAGGCATACACAAATTGTGCCACATCTCGCTTCATCCCTGTAACACCCCTTTTCTATAACTTTACTTTTTAATAAAATCAGAGTCTCCTTTTTTTTTTTGAAAATAATTAAAGTGAGTGCTACACTTACTCCATAAAAATCAAGATACATAACACCATGAGAAAAAGTTTAGTTCGCATCAACTAAAATCCAATCACCATCAGCAGCGGAATAATAATAAGTTCAAAAATTAAAACCAATACATCACCAATGAAAAATAACAGTTTTAGGCAAATAATGCATAAACATAAGGACACCCCCCCCTGGTGCTACGTATCAGAGCGTGACACTTCCTACCAGACGAAGGCATAAGAAATCCTTCACTCGCTATTACCTGCACGTTGCCGACATAAGAAGCAACATAAAAGCAGTAGGGTGAGTCTCTTTTCATAATTAATAACATATGAGAATTAAGCACTGCATAGGAAAAGGAAACCAGGCACACCAATTCATAACAATGGGAAAACAATCACACCAGCATACTATTTCCAAGCGGCACTATACAATATATGATTATGTATGTAATGCAACCCAAACTCCACGGGTACATGCATGTCGGATCCGTCACCAATACAAATAGGCCGTAGCCTCTGCTCACCAAATCAAACTAGGCCGAAGCCTCTGCTCACCAATTAAAATTAGGCCGTAGCCTCTGCTCACCAATAATGCATATGTCCATGAGATGCTATGGGAATGCATCACAACACACCAAGTCCAATCAATTTATCATTTAAAATTCATAGTCTCACCATTGTATATTAATCAGCTCACCAAATTAAAATTAGGCCGTAGCCTCTGCTCACCAATCTCACCCTATCACACTCACCAATTCAGCTCACCACTCACACCGACACCAATTTAAATAGACCAGCTTAGGACATTGACATGACATAGGGAAAATGGAGGAAAACAGTCATTTGGACACTTGAACATCATCAGCCCAGAAACACCAGTAAAATAATTTATTTTTGCATAAAATTGAGACTATTGGATAGGCACTGAAATTAGCTTCGAAACGCATTTTGAACCGTTGAATTTGGATAACCGAGTCAAAAGTTACATTAAAAACAATTTAGGAAAAATGTTTAGACATCCTGGAAACTGGCGCATGGGCGCTGGGCGCCCAGGGGCAACACAGCGCTTGGCGCATGGGCGCTTGGCGCCCAGGAGAGGCAACACGCACAGGCGCATAGGCGCTTGGCGCCCAGGAGAGGCAACACGCACAGGCGCATAGGCGCTTGGCGCCCAGGAACAACACGCGCAACAGCGCACTGGCGCTAGGCGCCCAGGGGAACAACACGCGCAACAGCGCACAGGCGCTAGGCGCCCAGGGGAACAACACGCACACAGGCGCATTGCGCCCAGCACAGCAACACGGCGCCCAGGCACTAGGCGCCTAAGACCAACTTGCAACAGAACTCATTTTTCTTCGAAATTTATTTTACACGAGCCAAATGCTCAGGACATGAAAACCCAATAAAAATTTTATCAAAAGCTGAACATTATTTTTGGCGCCCATGCACTAGGCACCTAGTGAAAATACGCAACTCAACTCCTTTGTTGCCCAAAATCAGTTTTCATGAGCCATTTTACCTGAGTATAAAAACCTGAAAACAATTTTCACAAAACTATCACCAGGACTTTGGGGCCCTTGGCGCCCATGACTCAAGCAACAAGTGCCAAAACTGGCAGCACAGGAACACAGGGAGGCAACACAGGCAACAGAATTTTGGAAACAGGCGCAGCACACTGCTGGGCGCCTGGCGCCCATGACTAGGCGCAACACAGAATTTTTTCAGCAATATGCATATGGCGCCCAAGGCGCCTAGGGGCTCCCAAACAGAATTTTTCCACTTTCAATTATCAATTAAAATCACCGAAACACTCCTATATATATATATATAATTAAAGTGTCACCATGATCCCCAATTTCACCCAATGAGCACCAATGAGACATATGATCAAACATAGGGTATCCAATTCGCATTTAGCCACAACTCAAGCATCAATCATACAATTCTCAACATAATAATTCAACATCAAGCATCACAATATTATAATTCCTCATCAACAACACAATTCAATCATGGAACTAACCTAGGACCCTAACCCTAAGCAATTCATAATTCGCATACTCATTAAGAACAAAAAGAGGACCCCCTAACCTTATGGAAGTCGAATTGCTAGCCAATCTCCAAGGGAAGAATGCAAGCCACCAATGAGCCTCCTCCTCTTCTCTATGTGCTTCGCCTTCTCCTCTTCTTCTCTCCTTCTATTCGCAACTTTTCTCTTCTCACTCTCTCTTACGTTTCTTTTTCTTTCTTTTTCTCACTTGAGTGAATTGCAACTAAACTCCCTAGACCCCAAAGAGTCGACTCCTATGCCAAAGAAATGGGCCACGGGCCTAATTGTGGATCACGGGCCCTTGCTCGCACCACTTAAATAGTGACAACACCTCCTAATAAAATAAAATAAAATAATTAAACTTGAATTATTTAATTAAATTAAATAAATATTGTAAGCCTTAAATAACTTAATTAAATAAATAATTAAATTATTTTGGGGCGTTACAACTCTCCCCCACTTAGAATATTTCGTCCTCGAAATTACCTGAATCAAACAACTCCGGATATGCTTCCCGCATCTTACTCTCCAGCTCCCAAGTCACACTCTCACCAGCAGCTCCTAACCAAACCACTTTCACCAAAGGAATCTCCTTCCCCCTCAGAATCTTCACTTCTCTATCTTCAATTCGCACAGGCATAGTCTCAACCGTGAGATTATCCCGTACCTCTACTTCGTCCATCTGAATCACATGAGACGGGTCCGGAACATACTTTCGAAGTTGTGACACGTGAAACACGTCATGCAAGTTCGAAAGATTAGGCGGCAAAGCCACCCTATAGGCAACACTTCCCACCCTCTCCGTAATCTGATACGGACCAATGAAACGGGGAGTCAACTTCTTTGATTTCAAGGCACGCCCAACACCAGTCACCGGAGTGACTCTCAGGAACACATGATCACCGGCCTGAAACTCTAAATCCTTCCTTCTCTTATCATGATAGCTCTTTTGTCGACTCTGCGACGCTTTCATCTTCTCACGGATCAATTTTACCTTCTCAGTTGTTTCTCGCACAATTTCAGGCCCCAACACTGCACTCTCCCCAGATTCATACCAACACAACGGAGTTCTACATCTCCTGCCATACAACGCCTCAAACGGTGCCATACCAATACTAGAGTGAAAACTGTTGTTATAGGTGAACTCTATCAACGAAAGATGAGAATCCCATGAACCTCCCTGCTCAAGAACACATGCCCTCAACAAGTCCTCTAACGACTGAATAGTCCTCTCCGTCTGACCATCTGTCTGCGGATGATAAGCGGAGCTCAACCTCAACTTAGAACCCAAAGCTTCCTGCAAACTTTTCCAAAATTCAGAAGTGAATCTTGGATCTCTATCAGATACAATACTAAGCGGAACGCCATGCAACTTCACAAAATCCATGGAAATGCTATCCCATTTCCATTCCGGAACTTCTAATGGTTGCATCAACCCCGCAGGCTTCTGATGCTCAATCTTAGACTTCTGACAAGTCAGACAAGAATACACAAACTGTGCCACATCCTTCTTCATACCAGGCCACCAGAACAACTTCTTCAAATCTTGGTACATTTTCGTAGCCCCTGGATGAATACTCAACTTGCTCCTATGGCTCTCCTCAAGAATCATTCTCTTCATCTCAGCATCATCAGGAATACAAATCCTATCTCTGAATCTCAATACACCTTGGGAATCTAACTTGAAATCCCCATTCACAGCTTGATCATTCACAACTAACAAGTCTACCAACTTTACATCTGACTTTTGAGCTCCTCGAACACTAACCAAAAATTCATTGCCAATCTTCAACATTCCCAATCTGACACTCTGCGGTGTCACTTCACAAACCAGATTCATGTCCCGGAACTGCTCAATCAACTCTAATTCTTTCACCATCATAGCCGACATATGCAAGCTCTTCCGACTTAAAGCATCAGCCACGACATTAGCTTTGCCGGGGTGATAGTTCAAGCCGAAATCATAATCCTTCAGCAATTCTAACCAACGTCTCTGTCTCATATTCAGCTCCTTCTGATCGAACAAGTATTTTCAAACTCTTATGGTCACTAAACACTTCAAATCTAGTACCATACAGATAGTGCCTCCAAATTTTCAGCACAACACAATTGCAGCTAGCTCCAAATCATGAGTAGGGTAGTTCTTCTCATGGGTCCTCAACTGTCTGGACGCATAAGCTACTACCTTACCTTCTTGCATCAATGCACCTCCCAAACCCATCTTGGAAGCATCACAATATACTACAAACGGTTCCTCCGGATTAGGCAACGTCAAAACAGGCGACGTTGTCAATCTCTTTTTCAGTTCCATAAAACTTTCTTCACACCGAGCATCCCAAACGAAAACTTTACCCTTACAAGTCAACTGAGTCAACGGAAGGGCCAACTAGGAAAAACCCCCGATGAACCTCCTGTAGTACCCAGCCAAACCCAAAAAGCTTCTAATCTCTGTCGCGGACTTCGGAGCCTCCCACTCCAACACTGCTTCTACCTTTGCCGGATCAACCGCAATACCATTACCAGAAATCACGTGCCCAAGGAAACTCACTTCTTTCAGCCAGAACTCACACTTTGATAACTTAGCATACAACTTTTTCTCTTTCAAAACTTCTAACACTGTCTTCAGGTGCTCAGCATGCTCTTCCTCTGACTTAGAATAAACTAGAATGTCATCTATGAAGATCACCACAAACCGATCTAGGTAATTATGGAAAATACGATTCATATATTCCATAAATACACCAGGAGCATTGGTCACACCAAACGGCATCACTGAATATTCATAATGCCCATACCTTGTCCTGAACGCTGTCTTCTGAACATCTTCATCCTCTACTTTAATCTGATGATATCCGGACCTCAAATCAATTTTGCTGAAAACACGGGCACCCACTAACTGATCCATCAGATCGTCGATCCTCGGAAGCGGATACTTATTCTTGATAGTTACCTTATTCAGCTGCCTATAACCAACACACGACTTCCTACCACAATCAGCAGCAATCCAACAACAGCAGCAGCAGCCCAACATCAGCAGCAGCAACTCAACAACAGCAGCAGCGATCCTCCCAGCCATCTCAACTCACTTGCTACAACAACAACAGTTAGATATAACTGACAACACACCGTTGTCAGTTGACACTACGACTGGACAACTTGGCCGCACAGACCGAACTGCTCTGATACCACTAATGTAACACCCCTTTTCTATAACTTTACTTTTTAATAGAATCAGAGTCTCCTTTTTTTTTTTGAAAACAATTAAAGTGAGTGCTACACTTACTCCATAAAAATCAAGATACATAACACCATGAGAAAAAGTTTAGTTCGCATCAACTAAAATCCAATCACCATCAGCAGCGGAATAATAATAAGTTCAAAAATTAAAACCAATACATCACCAATGAAAAATAACAGTTTTAGGCAAATAATGCATAAACATAAGGACACCCCCCCCCCTGGTGCTACGTATCAGAGCGTGACACTTCCTACCAGACGAAGGCATAAGAAATCCTTCACTCGCTATTACCTGCACGTTGCCGACATAAGAAGCAACATAAAAGCAGTAGGGTGAGTCTCTTTTCATAATTAATAACATATGAGAATTAAGCACTGCATAGGAAAAGGAAACCAGGCACACCAATTCATAACAATGGGAAAACAATCACACCAGCATACTATTTCCAAGCGGCACTATACAATATATGATTATGTATGTAATGCAACCCAAACTCCACGGGTACATGCATGTCGGATCCGTCACCAATACAAATAGGCCGTAGCCTCTGCTCACCAAATCAAACTAGGCCGAAGCCTCTGCTCACCAATTAAAATTAGGCCGTAGCCTCTGCTCACCAATAATGCATATGTCCATGAGATGCTATGGGAATGCATCACAACACACCAAGTCCAATCAATTTATCATTTAAAATTCATAGTCTCACCATTGTATATTAATCAGCTCACCAAATTAAAATTAGGCCGTAGCCTCTGCTCACCAATCTCACCCTATCACACTCACCAATTCAGCTCACCACTCACACCGACACCAATTTAAATAGACCAGCTTAGGACATTGACATGACATAGGGAAAATGGAGGAAAACAGTCATTTGGACACTTGAACATCATCAGACCAGAAACACCAGTAAAATAATTTATTTTTGCATAAAATTGAGACTATTGGATAGGCACTGAAATTAGCTTCGAAACGCATTTTGAACCGTTGAATTTGGATAACCGAGTCAAAAGTTACATTAAAAACAATTTAGGAAAAATGTTTAGACATCCTGGAAACTGGCGCATGGGCGCTGGGCGCCCAGGGGCAACACAGCGCTTGGCGCATGGGCGCTTGGCGCCCAGGAGAGGCAACACGCACAGGCGCATAGGCGCTTGGCGCATGGGCGCTTGGCGCCCAGGAGAGGCAACACGCACAGGCGCATAGGCGCTTGGCGCCCAGGAACAACACGCGCAACAGCGCACTGGCGCTAGGCGCCCAGGGGAACAACACGCGCAACAGCGCACAGGCGCTAGGCGCCCAGGGGAACAACACGCACACAGGCGCATTGCGCCCAGCACAGCAACACGGCGCCCAGGCACTAGGCGCCTAAGACCAACTTGCAACAGAACTCATTTTTCTTCGAAATTTATTTTACACGAGCCAAATGCTCAGGACATGAAAGCCCAATAAAAATTTTATCAAAAGCTGAACATTATTTTTGGCGCCCATGCACTAGGCACCTAGTGAAAATACGCAACTCAACTCCTTTGTTGCCCAAAATCAGTTTTCATGAGCCATTTTACCTGAGTATAAAAACCTGAAAACAATTTTCACAAAACTATCACCAGGACTTTGGGGCCCTTGGCGCCCATGACTCAAGCAACAAGTGCCAAAACTGGCAGCACAGGAACACAGGGAGGCAACACAGGCAACAGAATTTTGGAAACAGGCGCAGCACACTGCTGGGCGCCTGGCGCCCATGACTAGGCGCAACACAGAATTTTTTCAGCAATATGCATATGGCGCCCAAGGCGCCTAGGGGCTCCCAAACAGAATTTTTCCACTTTCAATTATCAATTAAAATCACCAAAACACTCCTATATATATATATATATATATATATAATTAAAGTGTCACCATGATCCCCAATTTCACCCAATGAGCACCAATGAGACATATGATCAAACATAGGGTATCCAATTCGCATTTAGCCACAACTCAAGCATCAATCATACAATTCTCAACATAATAATTCAACATCAAGCATCACAATATTATAATTCCTCATCAACAACACAATTCAATCATGGAACTAACCTAGGACCCTAACCCTAAGCAATTCATAATTCGCATACTCATTAAGAACAAAAAGAGGACCCCCTAACCTTATGGAAGTCGAATTGCTAGCCAATCTCCAAGGGAAGAATGCAAGCCACCAATGAGCCTCCTCCTCTTCTCTATGTGCTTCGCCTTCTCCTCTTCTTCTCTCCTTCTATTCGCAACTTTTCTCTTCTCACTCTCTCTTACGTTTCTTTTTCTTTCTTTTTCTCACTTGAGTGAATTGCAACTAAACTCCCTAGACCCCAAAGAGTCGACTCCTATGCCAAAGAAATGGGCCACGGGCCTAATTGTGGATCACGGGCCCTTGCTCGCACCACTTAAATAGTGACAACACCTCCTAATAAAATAAAATAAAATAATTAAACTTGAATTATTTAATTAAATTAAATAAATATTGTAAGCCTTAAATAACTTAATTAAATAAATAATTAAATTATTTTGGGGCGTTACAATCCCAGGCCACCAAAACAGCTTCTTCAGATCTTGATACATCTTCGTAGCTCCCGGATGAATACTCAACTTACTTCGATGACCCTCTTCTAAAATTGCTCTCTTCAGCTCTGCGCCTTCAGGAATACAAATCCTATTACGAAATCTCAAAACACCATGCGCATCCAACTTAATATCACTACCCTCAGGCTGATCGTCCCCGACCATCAAATCCACCAACTTGATATCCAACTTCTGAGCTTCTCTGATACTGTCAAGGAACTCATTATTAATCTTCAACATACCCAACTTAACACTCTGAAGTGACACTTCACAAACCAAACTCAAATCTCTGAATTCCTCAATCAACTCTAACTCCTTAGCCATCATTGCCGACATATGCAAGGACTTTCGACTTAAAGCATCAGCCACGGCATTAGCTTTGCCTGGATGGTAGTTCAAACCGAAATCATAGTCTTTCAACAATTCTAACCACCTTCGTTGCCTCATATTCAGCTCCTTCTGGTCAAACAAATACTTCAAACTCTTATGATCGCTGAACACCTCAAATCTGGAACCATACAAATAGTGCATCCAAATCTTCATCACAAAGACTACTGCAGCCAACTCCAAATCATGCGTTGGATAATTCTTCTCATGAATCCTTAACTGCCTCGACGCATAAGCAATCACCTTCCCATTGTGCATAAGCACACCACCTAGACCCATCTTCGAAGCATCACAATATACTACGAACGGCTCTCCCGGATTTGGCAACGTCAAAACAGGAGACGTCGTCAATCTCTTCTTCAACTCAAGGAAACTTTCTTCACAACGAGCATCCCACACAAAAGCCTTACCCTTACAAGTCAACTGCGTCAACGAAAGGGCCAACTTAGAAAAACCTTCGATGAACCTTCTGTAGTAACCAGCCAACCCTAAGAAGCTTCTAATCTCCGTAGCCGACTTCGGACTCTCCCACTGCATCACGGCATCAACCTTAGACGGATCCACAGCAATACCACTACCAGAAATGATATGACCCAGAAAACTTACTTCTGACAACCAGAATTCACACTTAGACAATTTTGCATACAGCTTCTTCTCTTTCAGGATCTCCAATACTAATCTCAAATGCTCTGCATGCTCCTCTTCCGACTTCGAATAAATTAGGATGTCGTCAATGAACACCACCACGAACCGATCCAAGTAAGTATGGAATATACGATTCATGTACTCCATAAATACACCTGGCGCGTTAGTGACACCGAACGGCATCACCGAATACTCATAATGCCCATACCGCGTCCTGAAAGCAGTCTTCTGAACATCTTCATCCTTCACCTTGATCTGATGATAACCTGATCTCAAATCAATCTTGCTGAACACTCGAGCACCCACTAACTGATCCATCAAATCGTCTATCCTCGGCAGTGGATACTTGTTCTTAATAGTCACCTTATTCAGCTGCCTATAATCAACACACAACCTCATGCTTCCATCCTTCTTCTTCACCAGCAACACAGGAGCTCCCCATGGCGATACACTCGGCCTAATAAACTTCTTCTCAAGCAGATCTTCAAGTTGCTTCTTCAATTCAGACAATTCTGACGCAGACATCCTGTACGGTGCCATAGACACAGGCCTCGTACCGGGTACCAGCTCAATAGAAAACTCCATTTCCCTCTCAGGCGGCACACTTGGAATCTCATCAGGAAAGACTTCAGGAAATTCGCGCACCACCTGCAACTCTTCAATGATAGCTTGATTCTCAACAGACAGCGATGCCATCAGCGAGAATAACTGAACTCCCTCCTTTGCTAACTTCCGCAACTGGCTAGCAGATAACAAACCAGACTCTTCCTCTCCAAAGCTCACACACTTGCGACGACAATCAATGCGAACATGGTTATGCTCCAACCAGTTCATACCCAAAATTACACCTAATCCACTCAGCGGCAAACAAACAAAGTCCACAACAAAGTCTCTGTCAAAGATCGACAAGGGACACTGAGAACATACTAGAGAGGTAGTTACCGACCCCTTAGCTGGAGTGTCGACAACCATCTCTCCATTCATAGCAGACAATACAAGATTCAACCTCTTACAACAATCAGCAGCAATAAAGTAATGAGTAGCACCAGTATCAACAATAGACTTTAAAGGAGTACCATTAATGAAGCACGTACCTCTAATGAGTCCATCATCTTCAGTGGGCTCTTCACCTGCTAAAGCGAACACCTTACCACTGGACCTTTCCTTCTTCGGCTTCGGACACTGAGTACTAATGTGCCCCTCTTCACCACAGTTGTAGCAGACCACTGCCTTGCGCTCACATTCGGACACCACATGACCATCCTTACCGCACTTGAAACACTTCTTTACGTCGCTTCTGCACATGATACTCTTGTGGCCAGGCTTGCCACACTTAAAACACACAATGCTAGCAGGGGCATCTCCCCCACTAGTCCTCTTGCCAGCATCAGCTCTCTGCTTACCCTTGCCCGCAGGGACTTCATACGGCTTACTACGGCCTTGAAACTTGCTCCTCTTATCATTCACAATCTTGTAGTGCGCATTACTATCCTCCTCAAAAATTCTGCAACTATCAATCAAGTCAGCAAAGACACGGATCTTTTGATATCCGATTGCCTTCTTGATCTCGGGCCTCAAACCATTCTCAAACTTGATACACTTAGAAAACTCAGCATTAGCTCCAGTGTAATGCGGATAGAACTTTGCTAGCTCCACGAACTTTGCAGCATACTCAGATACAAACATACTCCCCTGTTTCAGCTCCAGAAACTCAATCTCTTTCTTCCCTCGGACATCTTCCGGATAATACTTACGGTTAAACTCTCTGCTGAACACTTCCCAGGTAATTTCTTCATTAGCAGCCTCCAACCTCTGCCTCGTCTCTAACCACCAATCATCAGCTTCCTCAGCTAGCATATGCGTACCATAGCGGACCTTCTGTGCTTGGGTACAATCCATCACTCGGAAAATCCTCTCCATTTCTTTCAACCAAGCCAAAACACCATCGGGATCATACTTGCCCTTGAACGTGGGCGGATTCTCTCTCTGAAATGTCGCCAGACTGCGAGTCCCAGCATTCTCACCAGCATTCTGTTGATTCTGCACCGCTTGTGCCATAGCAGCTAGAGCAGCAGCAATTGCAGTATCGTTCCTCCCAGCCATTTCAACTCACTTGCTACAAAACAAACAACAGTTGGATACAATTGACAACACACCATTGTCAATTGACACTACAACTAGACAACTTGGCCGGACAGTCCGAACTTTTGCTCTGATACCACTAATGTAACACCCTTTTTCTACCCGGTAATTATTTAACAAAATCAGAGTTTACAAAATTTTAATTCAAAATTCGAAAAAGGATGTCACACATTCATCGTTAAATAACACGTCTCATACGACATAAATAACACCTGGTCAAAATACATCACCACGCAGCGGAATATAATATAAGTTTTAAAACATTAAATAACAACGTCCTGAAAATGGACTCCAATTAACAAAATACAATAATCCAAAGTTTAGCGTTTATCCCCCCCTTGAGTGTTACACATCAAAGCAAAGGACACCGACGACACCGACACAGAATAGCGAAGGTACCTAAGCCTTCACTCGCAATCACCTGCACGTTACCGCATAGGGGTAACATTCAAACAGCAGGGGTGAGATATCTCCAATATAATAGCATAAAATGATAGGAAATATGCTAGAATACGACAACTATGTCTACTACCTCACTACGCACACCAAATCGTAAACACACATCAATTATAATTATACATCAATTATAAACACCACATTCAGTCACCAAATGTCATGACGATGCATGAATGCAACCCACACCAACGGGCATATGCATGTGGTACAAAAATCACCAAGAGTCTTGCCCGTAAATAGAGGCGTCACCAAAATTGAGAGCCTTCACACCAGGCTCACCAATTCACCAAAAATCGAGCTTTCACACCAGGCTCACCAGTTTTAGAAAAATTTGAGCTTTCACACTAGCTCCAAGACCAAAGTCTTCACCAAAATAATGCATATGCTGTATGCAACACCATGACTGCACACAGACAATCACCAATTTAGTCACAATGTGACACACCAACAACAATCACCAAATATCACCAAAGTTGGGCTTTCACACCTAGCCACAACGACACCGAAAACGCCACCCACCTGACACAACGGAAACAACAAGACTTGGAACCTCCACACCTAGTTCCAACAACACCAAGGCTTGAGCCTTCACACCTAGCATCAAACCGCACCAAGACACCTAGAGGACAACAATCTTCCAAAACAACACCAAGACACCAAGAAGACAACAATTTTCCAAAAACAATACCAATACACCAAGATGACGACAATTTTCTAAAACATTTGAGACACGAGGGTTTTTCACGACACCGGAGACAAACGACAATTTTCCAAAGTATTTGGGACACGACAATTTCTTTTTTAAAACATCACCATTTAACGACTACACCAACGGTAAACAACTTTTCCAGAAAAATGGGCCACTTTGCCTCAAATTAGAATATTCAGTTAGGCCTCTGAATAAGCTTTCCAAAACATTTTGAAACGTCTAAATCGGACTCCCGAGTCAAAAGATATGTCAAAAACAAAACCGGGAAAAAATTGAGCAACATCCTGAAAATGGCGCCCAGGCAACACAGAAACGCAACAAGACACAGGATTTGGCGCCCATGGCGCCCCTGCGCCAAGACACAGCGCGCAACACACCCAGACACAGGCGCCCATGGCGCCCCCTGCGCCAAGACAGCGCGCCACAACACAACACAGGAACAGGCGCCCATGGCGCCCATGGTGCCCCTGCGCCAACAACGCGCAACACAACACACCCTGGAACACGGCGCCCACACCCAGGGCACAAAAAACAGCAACACGACCGGACACAACATGACCCAAACACGGCGCCCATGCACTGGGCGCCAGAAACAGCAACATGGCACCAAGCAACATTTGGCACACGGCGCCCAGTAGCAGGGACCCCAAATCAGCAACACATCAAATTCACCAAAACACCACATATGCACATCATATCACCAATTTAGCTCATCAATTTTTAATCACCGATGCCAATCACCATAATTTGGGAATTACAACATCAAACAACATTTTATCGAACACCTAACATGCAATTAGTTATAACAACAACGAATCACCAATGTTTAGGGTCACAACCATCACCAACAAGCAAGTATTTTCAATCAACCTAGTTACGATTCACCTACCATCAATCTACGCATCAAAATCAAACCCTAGGCATCGTAGGATCTACTCCCACATAACCCCATCATAAAACCCTATTATAAGGAAGAACCCCACCCTTACCTTATAGTAGGAGAGCACCAATTCTCTTGATCGAGTCACCAACAGAACCTCAGCACACAGCTCCTCTCTGCTCCCTTGGACTATGCGAACTCCTCTTCTTCTCCTCCCTTGGGATTCGCGCCGTACTCTTTCTCTCTTCTCCTCTCTCTATTTCGCAACTTTTCTTTCTCTCTTTCTCAAGCCAGTTCGCAAATGACACTAAACCCTAGCCTAGGCGCTTCTCCTATGCGCCTAGCTAGTGGGCTTGGATCACGGGCTTTCCTCCGGCTTAAGCCCGATCACTAACGCCATCACCTAAAATCCAATTACACACCTCTCAATCCATCGTTAATATAATTACACCAACTAAAATAAATAAAAGAAATAATTGAATCCTAAATATTTAATTAAATAATTTAATTAAATATTTGGGCGTTACAGTTGGCTTCAGTCCCTCGGTGTGTGAGGATGAAACCGAGGAATTCTCCTGCCTGTATGCTGGATGAGCATTTGTTTGCGTTGAGCCTGATATTATATTTCTTCAACAAATGAAGAACGTTTGACAGGTTTTCCAAGTGTCCTATGTTTGTGTCTGACTTTACCACCTTGTCGTCTACATAAACCTCGATTGGCCGGCTGATAATTTCTTCAAAGATTTGGTCCATCACTCCCTGATACATTGCACCCACGTTCTTCAAACCGAAGGGCATCACTTTGTAAGATAAATTCGCCTGACCGGTCATGAAGGATGTCCTTTCTTCATCCGTGGGGCTCTTTCGGATTTGATTGTATGTTGAATAAGCGTCCATGAAACTCAACAGTTTGTATCTAGATGCTCCATCCATGAAGCTGTCACTACTGGGTAAAGGACAGGAATCCCGTAGACAAGATTTGTTCAGGTCGGTATAGTCCACGCACAACCTCCATTTGCCACTGGGATTTTTCACCATTACCGGGTTTGCTAACCAAGTGGGGTACTTGACTTCCTGGATGAATGTTAGAATTTCAGCAAGTGTACTGAAACGTTGCAAGTCATAGTAAAAATGGTAAGAACCGGTCGTATCCACAGGGATTGCGTTTCATTATTAATTAGGCAAGTTTATTAATTCTTAGTAGTGACAATCGGAATAAAAGTGAATTAACAGTAATTTGTAAAGTAACAGCGAAATTGAGCGTTTATAAAATAAGTAAGGTAAAAGCGATTAGGGAATGACTCCCCTCTCCTATGCTATCATATGACCTTCAACCAATATCAAAGTAATTATCCAAATTATCTGATTCAATTCACTAAATTAGGTTAAGGACAATCCCTTGCCTCAAAACCCCTTTTACCTAATGAGAAACCCTAATTCCTTAGGTGATTCATGCCAATAGGCAAAGCATTAAACATGAGAAATAGAGAATTCACACACCCATCCCATATTCCTATGGTGATCGCATATGTGACCTAGATCCCCAATTTCAAGCCTACAAACCCATATTCCTATGGTGATCATAAACCTAGATCAATACAATTATCATGTGTAAGAGTAAAGCATTAAGCATAGAGATAAAGGCAATGGATAAATTGAACAAAAACTGACTTGGTCATAGCAAAGCATTCACATAATAGTTTTGGGAAGAGTCATCTCTCCCAAATCAAAAGAACTAATTACATGGCATAATAGGAATAGAATTCATGAGTAGAAGAAGTTCACACCATTAGGCCTCCATTAGAACCTTCAAACCCTTGTTCCCAAGGTGTTGGGAAGGCCCCAAATTCACCCCCAGCTGCTGCTCCAAACCCTAAAATCGTTCCCAAGCCGAAGAGAGCTCTGAAAAACGCAAAACTGAAATATATATAGTACTCTCGGCCACGCATCGCGTCGCGATGGGCCTGGGTCGCGTCGCGACTTCTTGCAGAATTGCAGGGTTGTGGCGCGATCTTCTTGGCCGCAGGTGCGAAAGCTGTCCGATCTTTTTCCTTCCTTCTTTTCTCCGTTTCGTCACTAGGCAAGTGTCTGGTTCGCTAGTAGACGCCACATCAAATTGAAGGATTTCTCATGCATTTTGTTACAACTCCACACTTACTACATAGAACTAAAATCACCGACATAAAATCACCGACATTTCGGTTGTAAACTGAACAAAAATGTACATATGATGATGAGTCATCAATGAACTCGGCTATCATGAGTCTGGTCGTTTCCTCTTTTATGGTTGTCGTCTTTTCCTCCCCCTACTTTCTTTTCCTCTGTACTACAGGCTTCACAAAAGGACTTAGTGATAGACGATGGCAAATGAAGTTAGGATCAATACCTAGCATATCCTGAGGGGACCATGTGAACACTTTTGTCTACCATTAATTTGATGAGCCGTCTCTCCATATCTGTGGCTATTCGTGCACTTGTCATCTCTTTCTGGGTCTAACAACCTCGAATCTTTGTCCAAGAAACTACAGTCTTGACTTTCTGTATGCTTTTCATGTATTGTTCGTACCCGTGCACTTTCAGCATAACATTTCCGAGCGGTTGCTTAGTCTCCTCTGACTACACCAATCTCTCCCCCTGGGAGCAGGTAGTTGATTCATAGGTGAGGGTATGATACTGCAGTTGCTAGGGCATTCAGAGTTGGTCTGCCCAAAATGATATTGGAGTGTGACCGTTTTTGCATGCTCCCCTTCTCTGAATGTAGTCGGTAGACCTAGATAGTCGTATACTTCTGCCTTCTTTCCTGAGAATCCTGTTAAAATGCCTTGGAAGTTCTTTAGTGCTTCGGTCGGCAACTGTAGCTTTTCAAAACATGCCCAGTACATGACATTGACTGAGCTCCCTCCTCAAATTAGCAACCGTTGAAGGTTTGAACCTCTGATGATGATGGATATGACAATGGGGTCATCCTCGTGAATTTGGATGCCGTTGAAATCTTGTTCGTCAAACGTGATGGTCGGGTATTCTGGCACAGCAAAACCAACTTCAGAATCATTTATACTCATAACAGAACAAGCATACCTTTTCCTTGATGATGAGGATGCTCATCCACCTGAGAATTCTCTTGCGATTGTTCCTACGTGTTGGCTCCTCGTTCTTGTTGGTTAGCTGTTTCGACTGACTCATGTTCGATTCGTCTGACAAACTCACGTAGTAGGCCGCTCGAGAGGAGCCTCTCGAGTTGCTGCCTGAGAGTTCAACATTCGTCACTTGCATGTCCGTCCGCCCGATGCTACCTATAATAAGAATTGCGATGTTCACCCATAAGCCTGCAAAAGGCGCCGGCAGTTTGATCATAGCGCCTTTTAGTGCTTCATCGAGGGTGTTCGAGGGCTTTGCATTCGGGGTCTCGTAAAATGAGCTGATAGCTTTGGGGCTTGGTCTCGTAAAATGAGGTCATAGCGCCTTTTGGTCATGCTTTTGGAAGGAGCTTGGGAGTGTTGACGTTTCAAAAGCACGGGTAGCCCGCCAAACCACTTAAGGGTGATCTCTGCTAAAATCTTTGCGAAGATTCTGCTGCTGATGGCATCATGACTGTTGTTGAGTAATGCCTTGGATTGGGGCATGTCATTATGCATTTCTGGATCTGCCAATCTGTTTGGGGCATTTGTTGCCTGGGTTTCTGTGAAGAGGGCTTGATGCAATCATTCAGGAGACCCGACGACTTCGAATCTCTGTGCGAGTTTTCATTTGTCGTTTAGTTGGGCCTGTAGCCGCCTTTCCTTTGCTTCTTGGACCTGTATCTGGTTTTCTTGCTCCTCATGTGTACATTCTTGCTCCAAATTTTGAGATCTCAGAATTCGAAGCATTTCCAAGCGTTGGGTCACTCTTGATCGTCACTGTCATTTTTTGACATCGTCGTAAGTGGATTCAAAATCTTAGCTATGGGGCGTAGGAAACGATTTACTAGGGCCCTACGTTGGGCGCCAATACAATCTCTTCCTTGAGCAGGAATTAAATCGAAAATGAGTGATAGAATGATGATGATGATAATTGCAAAAAGTATGAAATGAGTAGAGTTTGAGAAATGAATTATGGGTCCTTTCATTAGCCTCTCAGGGCAAAAATATATAGTACAAGGTACATAAATGATATTTAATGGGTATTATGGTTATTATGGGCGTTACAAGACAAAGGGGAGGAAGACCAGGGATCTCCAATAACTTCTTTGACTGCCATTATAGCTGGTCAGCCGAGCGGTTGGTGAAGGGATCTAGGTAGCTGATCAGTCAATTTGGTGAGTGGAACCCTTTTCCTTCAGTAGAGCGATACTCGGTCGAGCTCTTGTGCATACTGTCTAGTACGATTGGGAACAATCGTGGTTGGTAAAGAGTAGTATGGGTGACATTCATAACATTCAGTAACCCGTACACGGCTAACACATCCGCTTACATACGATCTCTGGCAAATTGTGGCGAAAAATGTATGTTTGGGCCTTCTTGTCCTTTCTTTTTACTGTATCTTGCACTTCAACTTACTCTTTTAACTTAGATACTTGAAGGATTCACGATGTTCATTAAACCGGGATTAAATTCGAGTCCTCTTTATTTTATCTCTTTTGATTCATTTGTTGGACAATGAAAAATACTGGAAAATAAATTGGCAAGCCCAGCGATACCTAGTTAGAGATAGTTGTGCCAAGTGTCGGTTTTGTATGCTTCTTTGAAGTGGTAAAATGGCTCATTCTAGGTATTGTAACAAACCATCTACAAGTTCTCCCAATCGAAACGGAAATAATGATTCCAAACAAAAAGTTCAACAACAATTCAATTCATCTGAACAATATAATAACATTGATGTTATTCCTTGCGGAGAACCGAGGACTATCCCCGTCGTAAGCTAGTTAGAACCAGAATAGCCAATTCAGCTCGAAATATAAAACGTTAACATGACTCAACCACCCTATGAATCGCCTCATGGATTTGTTCCTCCTCCAAAGGTAACATTGGCGAGTTCGAGTGTTCCTCCTGGATTTCAGACTATTAGTAATTGGGGAATTTGCAGTTCAAGACTTGGCCATCTAAATCCTCATAATGTGGCCTTGGATAATGTACTTAATTCTCCAATTACAAATATGGTCATGCATTCATTTAGAAAACAAATGGATGAAAGTAACCTTGATATGGTAGATATGATGATTCGACAAATAGCCAATGTGTTTAACCCTTTAATTGAAAATACTAATAATACTTATCAAGTGTTGGCTACACCAATGGGGAGAATTGCTAATGTCTTTGGTTCACCCCAAGGGGATAGTGAAAATAGGGTTCAAAATGATAATGAAAATATCCAAGAACAACCTCTTCTTGAACCACTTCGAAATAATGTGATCCCTCGAAATGTTGCTATCATCAATAGAAATTAAAATGTTGACAACATGTTGCAACAGATTTGACAAAATGCTGGGGGGCATCATATCGAAAACGTAGTGGAAAGGGTCTTGAACAGACATGGATTTAATGTTGGATATGCAAATAGACCATTTTGTGTCTACCTTTCCCCCTGCAGTTTTGCAGACAGAATTGCCCAGAGGAATTCAAATCCAAAAGTTTTTGAAATTTGCTGGTGAGGAAGGAGAACCAACAGTGGAACATGTGGCAAGATACCAGATTGAATGTGGTGATGAATTTTTAAAAAATAAATATTTTCCAATTTCTTTTACCAAAGATGCTTTCAATTGGTTCAATACCTTACCCCCAAATTCGATTCCAAATTCGACAGTATGTTTCATAAACAATTCTTTCGAGGAGAAAACAAGGTCAATGTCGTTGATCTGGCCAATATTCAGAGGAAGAATAAAGAGTCTATTGATGATTACATTAGTAGATTCAGACAAATGAAGGCTAGATGCTTGACGACCGTACCTGAGTATGAACCAGTTCAAATGGCCGTAGCCGGTTTTGACTATGCTGTTCGAAGGAAAATGATTAATCAGCAACTAAGGTACATGTCTCAATTGGTAGATAGTGCCATACAAATAGAAACGTTGAGTTCGGAAAAGGAAAAACTTAAGAAGAATGAGAAAGGCTCGAAAAAATATAACTTTTCAAAGAAAAATGATAACTATTCGAAGAAAGAGAATGAACGCTTTTCTAGAAATGATAAAGAAATGTTTGTGGCCTTAGTAGAACAAGATTCCAAAGATGAAAGTGACCCTGAAGAAGAGGAATCTAGTGGAATTAATCTGGCGGAGTTAAAGCCAGGACCACCTTATGTTTGTTTAGGACTAAAAAATTTGTTGGTAAAAGAAAGCTCTAAATTTGTAAAGAAAATATATGATTTCGATATCAACAATGCAGACCAAATATTTGACATTTTATTGAAAGAAAAAAAAAACTAGTCCTAAGAGATGACCGTAAAGAGTGTTCACCTGAACAAATGAAAGGAAAGAAATACGGTAAGTATCATAATGTCTTTGGGCATACCACAAATACTTGTATGTGTTTCAGGGACATCATTCAGAAGGCAATCGAAGAAGGGCGCCTGATTTTCAAAGAGAAGTAGAAGGCTCTCATGAAGGTTGATATTGATCCATTTCAAGTGGCTATCAACTACTCTAACCCAGAGAATTTGGACATCTGTACGGTTGACATCAAGGAGATGGAGGATTTCATAACAATGCATGAGGTGGAAAACAATCTTGGCAAGCTCGAAATTGTTGGGGTTAATTCCAAAGAAACCGGAAGCGCAGACACCATTGATATGGTAATTATTCAGTTTGATAACCTTGAATTATGTGTTGTTGATGTTAAGGAGGTCAAGTATACAGACATTATTGATTAGTTGATGGAACAATTCGAAGTGGACACATGCAGTAAAATTTATCCTGGTCCTGGAGAAACCCTCTTCGAATACTTGCAGAAGATGTGCAACTTCAATCCATAGACCATGTTGTGCCCATGGTGTAGTGCAGTCGTTGACAGCAAGAAAGGCGGCAAAGGCCTTCAAAAGTTCTAAGTCAAAGATGAAAGATGAGGAGGCTAAAGGCAAGGAGGGTATGGTTCCTGGAAACATTCCTTTCATTAGGCCTCTGTTATGGAAAAAACCACTATCCTTCCCATGGAAAAATAACTTATGTTCCACCCTATAAAGTTCCCAAGAACTAGTGGATCAGAGGCATCAACCGCCCTTCATCCAAACAGTGGGTGATTGCTAATAACTACAAACCTAAAATGCCTATGTAAAGGGAGAAAGTTTGAATTCTGGTTACGTTCGAAATCAGGGTTATGGTTTCGAAGATTAGGGTATGACTAGGACTTAGATAAGGATGGCTCAGAGGATCAGGAAAGCTTCTTATGAGGCTTATGAGGCCCGCCAAATCCCTAATGTTACTATCAAATAAAGAGGAGACAATAGTGTCACTTATCATAATACTAGAGGTTATTCAAAGAATAAAACTCAACAGAATGATAGCAAGAAGTTGTAGAATATAAAGATGAGGACGATCTAATAACATATGTGTTTGACTAAGGTTTTGATGAAGATTTGCATGATATCTATGCAGTAGTTTCTGTTTTACCTGCAGAATATGCAGAAAGAATTCTGGGGATTGAAGAACTAGAATATTATTTTGAGAAAGCTGAGGAACTCAAAAGGAGAAGCCCATGTGTTAGTAGGATGCATGCCCAGGTCTTCTATAATTACAAGGTCAGATACTCAAGCTTGTAATTCAATAATCTTCGAAGCCCCATCTGATTGCATGATGACTCGTTTGAAATCTCTATTCATACAAATAAATATTGATGGTACCATTCTGGTTAATAAGGTACTCATAGACGGAGGTGAAACAATTAATTTGATGCCTAAGGGTGTGATGGAAAGCCTTAGAAAGAATGATGAGGACTTAATCCCACATAATTTTTTGATAACTTATTTCAATGGGAAAAGTTCAAAGTCTAGGGGTATTATTGCCCTTAATATCAGGTGGGTACCATACCTCGAAACACCATGTTTGTTGTGGTACCTTCAAAAGCCAACTTTAATTTGTTGTCGGGTAGAGAGTGAATTCATGCTGTGGGAGTAGTGCCTTCAACTTTGTACCAAAAGATGTTCATTTGGAATGATCTCCATGATTGCCAAATTATTGAGGCTGATCCTACATCTTTCAATACCCCTGATGCAAAGATCTTTAACACTGACAAGATTTTGGTAGATATTGGCCCAATCAAGATTGAACAAGGCACTGACCTCAAAGGGCAATTCAATGTAAAAGGTGAACCATTGAATATGGTCCTCAAACCTCATGTTGACTTTGAACTAGGCCATAAGAATGTTGAACAAGGTTGTGATGCGGCCGAGTGAGAATTTTTATGATGGACTCGAACTTCATAGCTCGAATTTTGGCCTACATGGCCGAAAATAAGATAAGCGCGGCCTTTGAGGCCGAATGTGGTTATATGAACTTCAGAAAAGATGCGATTTAAGGCATTGACAATGTTTCCTAGATGGAAGAGGCTGCAGAATCAAGAAACACAAGTGATTGCTGATTTAGATCTAGAAGGAGAACCCTAGGTACGCACTCAAGTCTTTGACACAAAATAATAACTACTTATTAGAAATTTTCACCAACGCAGAAAAAGGTGAGACTTCAAAGGATGATGTGATTGAAGAAGTTTCTGAAGGAGAGGAAGAGGTTAATGATGGCCTTTTAGATTCCATCTCTGATGATGCACCTCTAGGCTTCGAAAATGGTTGGTCAGATGAGGTTGGCAAGCTAGAAGCGCAGGATCCAATGGAGGAGGTAGATTTGGCTGAAGAAGGTGAGAAACCAAGACCAACATACCTAAGTGCCCTTTTAGAACCAAGTATGAAGGAATAAATAATCAAAATTTTGAAAGAATACAAAGACTATTTTGCTTGGGACTACAAGGAGATGCTAGGGTTGGATAGGAGCTTGGTGGAGCATAAAAGGCAGAACTTCGGAGGTTGCGCCTAAAGTCATTCAAAAGATAAAGGCAGAATTTCAGAGGTTGCGCGAAGCCAAGTTCATTCGAACTGCCAGGTATGTAAAGTGGATTTCAAACATTGTGCCTGTAGTTAAGAAAAATGGTTCTCTAAAAGTTTGTATAAACTTTAGAGATCTAAATAAAGCAACTCCAAAAAATGAATACCCTATACCTGTAGCAGACATGCTATTTGATTCGGCATCGGGGTAACGAGATATTAGGTTTGATGGATGGTTATTTAGGCTATAACCAATATTACATTGTTGAGGAAGATGTTCCTATAACAACAATTCTATGCCCTGGTGCCATAGGCACTTTCGAATAGGGTCATGATGTCTTTTGGCTTAAAAAGTGAGGGTGCCACATATCAGAGAGCTATGAATTGGTTTTTCATCAATTTATTGGCTCCTTTATGCAGGTTTATATCGATGACGTTGTGGTCTAATATGCCTCAAAAGCTGACCATTTGGAACACTTAAGGTTATCATTAGAAAGAATGAGATGGATTGAAAATGAGTCCTATTAAGCGTGCCTTTGGTGTTACTGCAGGAAAATTCTTTGGCTTTTTAATACAAGGAAATGGGGTGGAGGTAGATACGAGCAAGACAAAAGCTATCATGGAGACCCCCCTCTAAGAAACAAAAAGGAGCTGCAATCCTTCTTGGGCAAAATCAAGTTCCTTCGAAGACTTATTTCTTATTAAGCCCAAAATCTTATTTCTAATAGTATCTTCATAGAAAATTCTATGGTTTCTCTTTCTTACTTTTCACTAATTTTATTCTCTCTTTTTTATCTTCAATTCCTTCTCTCTCCTATTGTTTCTCTCTATTTTTTGGTTTTTGTCTCACATTTGGTAACACATTTTCTAATTTCATTTATTATCTTTTGTTTACTCTGATTTCTTATTTAATGTTATTTATTTACATGGTCAACTTTTTTTTTCTAAAAAAACTTAATTGCTCCTAAGTTCCGATGGAATTTTTTTGTCGATATAACTATAATCAAATAACATGCTAGTGCTGTAAAAAAAATAACATGCTAGCAAAAAGACTATTTTGGACATTCTACTTTTATGTCATTTGTTATTTTTAATGACAAAATTGTCAATTAGTTCTTTTCTCCTTTACTTTTTCACTTCCTCTTCGTACATTTTACTTATTTTGGTTTCTGTTCTTACTTTTTAGGCTAAATAGCACTTTTGGTCCTTTATCTTTGCTCCAGATTTCACTTTGGTCCGTTTTGGTCATTTATCTTTCATTTTTGTTTCACTTTGGTCCTTTATCTTTTTTTGAGTCCGTTTTGGTCCTTTATCTTTCATTTTCGTTTCATTTTGGTCCCTCACGTTATTATTTAATTCAATTAAAACATTAAAACAATTAAAACAATTAATTCAATTAAAACAATTAAATAAATAAAACATAAACCCCCCCCCCCACGTTATTATGTTTTATTTATTTAATTGTTTTAATTGAATTAATTGTTTTAATTGTTTTAATGTTTTAATTGAATTAAATAATAACGTGAGGGACCAAAATGAAACGAAAATGAAAGATAAAGGACCAAAATGGACCCAAAAAAAGATAAATGACCACAGTGAAACAAAAATGAAAGATAAAGGACCAAAACGGACCAAAAAAAAGATAAAGGACCAAAGTGAAATCTGGAGCAAAGATAAAGGACCAAAAGTGATATTTAGCCTACTTTTTACTATTTCTCTTTCTTACTTTTCACTAATTTTATCCTCTCTTTCATCTTCGGTTCCTTTTCTCTCCTAGTTCAAGGGTGCATCAAATATGGACCCCTAAAAAATGGTAAATGGTCCACCGGTGGACCTTTACCATTTTTTGTAAGTTTTAATAAAATATTTTATTTTTTATTTTTTATTATTATAAAATTCATTTTTTACTTAAAATAGTAAAAGTCTACCTGTTGACCTTTTCTGAGAAGTTCATATTAGATGCGCCCCTATTTCAATCTATCTCTATTATTTCTGTCTATTTTTTGGTTTTTCTGTCACATTTGCTATCACATTTTCTAATTTCATTTATTCTCTTTTGTTTACTCTCATCTCTTATTTAAGCTTATTTATTTACGTGGTCCACTTTATTTCCTAAAAGAACTAAATTGCTTTAAAGTTCTGCCGGAAAGTTTTGTCAAAAAGAAGTCCCGACAAGAAAATATTACTTATTATACATATAATTGGTATTATAATATTTCTTCACGGATTGATATTTTATATATTTTGTCTTTAAAGAACCACAACATTTTTTTACCAAACAATCTCAGCATTATTTGTTGTCAAAATAATTATGTTATATATTTTTTCTTTATGTAACTAAGTGTGTGTTTTTTTTTTGACTTTCCACCCAAAAATATTTCATGTTGTTGTTATAATTTTTCTTCATGGAATGATATTTTATATATTTTGTCTTTAAACAAACTCAATTTTTGATAATGTTTTATAATCTTAAATACAATCTGTTCTGGACTGGACCAAAAGGCTCATTCAGCACTTAGACATAGATTGACCCAATCACTTTGATCCATATCCACAATACACAAGCCTATTCATGACTCTCATACTTGGATGACTCAGATTCACTCTACCGATCCAACGGCCCATCACGGACACAATTCCCTATAAATACTGGCACACATTGCCATAAAGAGGTAGATTCTCATTCCTAGCTAAATCACTCACTTATTCTCAATACTGACTTGAGCGTTGGAGTGGCTTCGCAGATACCCCTCCCGGGCTCACATTTACCTCTGGCCAGGCAGCAGGCGACCTACCAACTGCAGTCCACCCAACACTGCAAGGTACAGAACACAATCCATACAATTTTTCAATTTTATAAGTCGTAAATACAATTATCAAAGCCACGGGTATACTGCTTGTATTACTTAAAATCTTATAAGGTCATTGTAACTTCTCACTTTGATGTAATATTAACAAAGCCACTCTTGTATTCTCGAATAGGTAAATGGGCCTTAGCATTAACAGATTTCTATTTGATGTATGTGCCTTTTAAAGCTATGAAAGGGCAAGTAATTGCTAATTTCTTAGAAAATTACACTTTCGAAAGAAAGAAACCTTTAGGCTACAACTACGTTGATGTAATAACTTGGAAACTTTATTTTGATGCCATAGGAAAGGTAGTTGCATTGGATTAATGAATGTGTCCCCTGATGGTTGCCCTACGAAATTCTTGTATAAACTAACAACCAAGTGTCCAAAAAATGAGGCTGAATATGAAGCAATTATAGTACACTTCGAATTGTTATTAGAATTTAAAGTTTGAAAAGTTTTAATTCGTGGAGACTCATTGTTAGTTTTTAACCAATTAAAGGGTGAATATAAATGCGAGAGCCAAAGTCTACTCAAGTATTTTAACTTATCGAAAGCGTTCATTAAAATATTTGAAGAGGTATACTCAAGTGTTTTAACTTATCCATACATTTTCCTTGATGATGAGGATGCTCCTTTGCCTGAGAATCCTCCTGCGATTGTTCCTACATGTCGGCTACTTGTTCCTGTTGTTTGCCTGTTTTTGGCTGACTCCTATTCGGTTCCTCGAACAAACCGGCGTTGCCGGCCGCTCGAGAGGAGTCTCTCGAGTTGTTGCCTGAGACTCTAGCATTTCGTAAGTTGTATGTCCATCTGCCCAATGGCATCTGCCCAATGGCACCTGCAATAAGAATCATGACGTTCACCCATAAGTCCGGCAAAAGGCGCCGACTGTTTGATCATTCTGCCTTTTAGTGCTTCGTCGAGGATATCTGAGGGCTTTGTGTGACACCCTCTACCCTGAAAGTAATTATAAAAGAAAGATTACGAAAAACAAGTAACTTTGTTTTTCAAATCGAAATTCCACTTCATTTTCGAAATACCTTTCGCAAGTAAAAGATGTCGTCCAATTTCTTGAAATCATCAATAAATAATTTATGACAATATTTAAGACTAAAGCGATAAAACATTTCTTTTAATACACTAACTAGAATGACCTGAAGTATAATATTGAAAATACAACCCAAACTCTGATGTCGCATGATCAGAGCAGTAAACCTTTAATCAATTAAGTAAAAAGAAAGTAACATCAACGTATAGTATCATTCCGCAAGTTGTTGGGTGATCCGTAGTGTTCACATCTCCACCACTGCACAATCGTAGAAGCTCACATCAACGACACCTGGAACTCAATCTAAAAAAATGATACACAGGTGAGAAAGAGCATCCAAATCATATAAGGAACATAAGACCGAGACTAAAACAGCAAAGACAACCACAATCCATCAAATCAATATCAAACAGTCACTCTCAAAAGAGTGACAAACACAACATGTCCATACAGCAAGATGTCACAAAGTGAAGCCACAAAGGGCTCGTACAAAAAAAGTGATGAGGTCACATCACACCGTAATAATCACTACAGTATATACGACAAACATAACCTGTATACTCGGTTAATCATCAACAACAACCACAACAATAACAATAGGACCGGGATACCTTGCCCGAACGGGATACCTTGCCCGATAATGCCCTACAAAGAACAACATGACCGAGATACCATGCCCGAACGGGATACCTTGCCCGATAATGCCCTGAAGAACAACAAGAAGAGGACTATGAGGACCGGGATACCTTTCCCGAACGGGATACCTTGTCCGATAATGCCCTACTAACAACAACAACGACAACAGCAGGATCGGGATACCATACCCGAACGAGATACCTTGCCTGATAACACCCCACTAACAACAACGACGACAACCGCAGGACTGACACGCATGAACCTAATCAGACCCAATGTCTAACAACGACAACACAAGTAACAACAATGAAAACTAAAGTAGCAACGACAACAATGGTGCAACGAGAACGACGATGACAACAACAACAACAACACCACCTATCACCATCACCATCCTTTGAGGTACGGCTTGCCCATACTGCGATGAGTCATTGCCCATACTGCGACAAGGTTCCTCCTATACAATTTCAACTATTGAGCTACGGCTCGCCCATACTGTAATGAGTCATTGCCCATACTGCGACAAAGTTCCTCTTACAATCATCAACTTTTAAGGTGCACCTTGCCCATATTGCGACGAGTCCTTGCCCATGCTGCGACAAGGTTACTGTTGCGTGAAAACGTAGATAGTGCAAGTATACACCGTCAACAAGTAATATAGAGTAAGTGAGATCGTTCCCACGAGGAATTAAGCTAAATAATGAGAGTTTAATTTGATTAACAATTTAGTGAGGAAAGTAAATGACACACAAGTTTTGGGCAACATAAACAATAGTAAAAAGTAAAGGGTAATGGAAATCAGTGATGAGAACAAGTCAAGATGCATTCACTTCAGTAGCTTCATTAAAATGTGATTAAGAGTACGTTCAATGCTACAGCATTAGGTGCTGCAGCAATAAGACGTTATTCTCTCGAATACTTCACACTAGGTTTCCTTGCAAGAGTTTATCTCTAAACCCTAAAGAAGTACCTCCTAGGGTGCTTGAGCACCAGCAGTGTTCACCTTATGGGTTATGCCCTCTTATCTCTAGGGTTAAGCAAGGAACATCAAGATCTCTCGTTAATGTTCACTACCCATATTACCTTGTGAGATAAATTTACAAACCATCTCTGAATTTATAAATGCTATTTAGAATAGGCGGACCATTCCTACTCTAAAATGGAAATATTTTCACACACAAGATAAAATGCATAACATTGAACATACTTCATTATTCACATAGTAATTTAGCTACATCAGATCCAGCATCTCAACTATGAGTATTTAGCTCATATTGAGCTTGCAAAACATGGAAAATAACTTAAACAAAATAGTAGAAGTCATATTACAAATTTCAAGGTAAGAAATGATACTACGAAGAGAGAACAGTAGGAGAGCTCCAAGGATGACAATGGAGGACTGATCCAGCTCGTCCAGGTAGAATCCACCGAGAAAAATGTAACTCCAGTGATGCTGCAGCAATAGTCTCAGCAATGGAAGTGTTTGGTAGTGCAGGGTGAGCTTTTGCACGCAAGAGGAGCTATCTCTAAACTTCCCCTGACGGCAGCGCATGCTAATGAAGAAAGGGAAACGTCCTTTTATAGTGTCTCCTTGCTCACAACCCTAAAATGATGTCCTTTTTGGGAAAATGCTGCCTAGGTTAAAGGGCAATTGTGGGAAACACACATTAGGTCATATCTTTCCGTGCCATACAGCTCTGACACCTGTCCTTGCCTTGATTTCCGTGTTTTCCGCACTCCCCTTGAGCTTTCTCTCTCTCATCTTCCGCATTTCCACTATTGCGCACGCACCTGTTGCTGCAGCACTTACACAAGACACAATTAAATGCACAAAGGGCATCAAAATGCCCAATTAAAACCAAATCATTCCTGCACCAATATTTCTAACCAAAACACTTATTTACACACTAATTAACACAACAAGTTTATTAAATCTCCTAAAATCAAGTTTAGAAAGCAAGTAATAACCATCATAAAAGATGGTTATCAGTTACTTCAACAAATCTCGATCACGAAGATACAACTCGTCCATACTGCAACGAGTTCTTGCCCATGTTGCGACAAGATTCTTCAACACGAACCAACTTGCTAATTATCGACGAAGGATAACTTGCTCCTTGTGCGACAAGTTTCCGATGACAATACACATAAAACCAGCCAGCAATAACAACAAAACATTACCATCAAGTCACCTAATGACTTAACAACTCCGAGTTGATCTCAGCTACGTTAATAGATATTAAGATATCGATCAGGAACTCAAACAATATTAATTTGTATCATTTAGTCTTACATATCATTATAATCCATTAGCACATTAGACATTAACTCATCCTATAACTGTTATAACTAACTCTTCCTTCTCATTTTTAATTATGAGTAATACTAAAGTCATATGGGCTCATTAATTCGTTCTAATTATTTTGTTCTTACTCTTAACTCACCCTCATTGTCAACTCGATTCTTCGTCTTAGTAACATGTGAGTCATTCAAATCAAGGAACACCAGTCGACATACAATTGCCTACTCATACAAGATTCATTTCCTAAACTCGGCATATTAGCTATAGTCATCCCTATCATTCAATTATAGTCATCCAAATCATTATGTTACGGTCATCCAGATCAAATAATTTACAAACACTTAAATCGTTTACAGTTATCCATAATAATTACAGTTATCCAAATTGAATTATATTTACAGTCATCCATAATAATTACAGTTATCCAAATTGAATAAATTGAATAATTGAATAAATTAAATAAATACAAACAAAAGTAGGAATAGCGATAATCAACACCAATATAGTCCTATCCCCTATTCCCCATATAGAATAGAAACCCTTTTTCCCCGCACCTGATAGCGAGTTGCATTCCGATAGCGAATCGACAAGGATCATCACAAACCACAATCCTAATCTGGGTTTGACGGACACGGCGGGTAACTCGAACTTCTACAATTAAACAACAAAAGAGACTCAATGATTATCTCATTAAATTTTTAGGAACATTTAATAAATTATTTAATGAAACTAGTCATATTTCTTAAAGGCTTAGAGTCAAAATAGTTGTAATAAAAAAACAAGCCATAAGGAAGCTGCTTACCACTAACTACAATGTGGCAGCGTTGGTGTTCAAACGATGAAAAGGGACACCAAGTGAGGGCTCAAAATGTGAGGGAGCCATAAGGAGCTGCTTACCACTAACTACAATGTAGCTAGATCCGATTTTTGTTTTATTTTTGTTTAACAATGTTCGGTACCGTATCTCCTGCTACGTATCCGATCTTGGATAGATAGTCCGGTCCGAGATAGTTGGTACGTGTATCCTTGGTTGTCCGAGTTGGTGCTCCGGTCCGAGGTGGGGTGGTACCTGCAATGACACTCCGACGCTCAAGTCAGTGAGTGAGTCAATTACAAGTGAAAGTATGTGAGAGATGAATACCATTAATGTGAGCAATCAATGCTTATTTATAGGTATCTGGAGTGGAGGAGGGCTGTTGGATCTAGGTCTGCAGTCTCCACCGTTGGATGAATTGGGTCCTTTGGTGTTGGGCCTTTTTGGTGGATTGGCCATCGAGGCCCAATCCATAACAGTAGCCCCCCAAGTCGGGTCGCCTTAAGGCGAGCTAGACTTGTCGTTTAGAGATTTCGTCGGGCCCAAACTCGGGTGAGATACTTCACGGTATACCGGGACGATCTGAGGGACTCAGGTCGCGTCGAGTGACTCGAGGCTGTCCGCTTTTGAGAGATTCCGGTCACGGCGGGGTCAAGAGACCGGGGCGAGCCGAGGGAAACGAAGCGATCCGGTCATAGCTGCGCCTTGATTTCTGTGCCAGCTGGCAACGTCATTGATGGGACGCGTCGTTCGAGGATGATTGGGGTAATCTTGTGAAAGCGAGGCAGGCCCAGGTCGGGTCTAGCGTTGATTCCTTGCCTCGGATTGCTGAATTGGAAAAAGAGCTTCAGGAGGTACGTGCCAAAGCCGAAGCCTTGGAGGACGAGATGGTGGAGGTGGCTCAAATGGCCGTGGACGTGGCCGGGGAGAGTTTCGAAAAAGCGCTTGCTCAAGTCACCGTCATCCACCCATCCCTTCCTCTGGACCGGGGAGTTCTTCGCTTGGAGCATACCGTAGAGGACGGGCGTATTGTCAGGCCCTATCGTGACTCTGAAGCGTTCGATGTCATTTACCCCCCCCCCCCCCTTCCTTGCCCTGACTGTTGCTGATGGGGGAGCTCTGAATTCGCTGCTTTTTGGGTTCCGGGTGGAACCGGTGGGGGAGTAAAACCCCGGGTTCCGGGCGGAACCGGAATTTGTAATATGTCACCACCTTTTTGAACTAGAGGACCCGGCCGTATCCGGGATAATTTGTAATGGAAATGTATTATAATGTGCCTCCGGTTTCATTTACCTCGGTTTAGTCTTTATACTGTTGTTTTACATTCGTGCACTTGCGTTTAATTCGCTCAAGTGGTAAGCGTCGCCTTAGGGACAGTTTACCGGGACTCGGCCCAGATCGAACTCGTCCCTTAGGGTTGTGGCAACCTCGGCCAACAAGTTGTTTTACGTAACAATGATCGCCTTCGGGGCAGTTTACCGGGACTCGGCCCAGATCAAACTCGTCCCTTTAGGGTAGCGACAACCTCGGTCAGCTAAAAGAAGATAAACTAGGTGATAAAATCGGTAGACACCGCAAGCATAATGGATAACATCGGTATACACCGTTCATTAGATAAGATGAGTTACAACGTCGGTATACACCGCAAACATAATTGATATCATCGGTATACACCGTTCTTTAGATAAGATAAGAGTCAGCTGTAGTATTTTCTCAGTTTAGTGGAATTCCAAGTTCTTGGGATCGCCTTGCCGGACAAGGTCTCCAATTCGTAGGCACCTCTGCCGGTTTTAGATAAAACTCGGTAAGGTCCTTCCCAGTTGGGGGCGAGCTTGCCCTGTGCGGCGTTCTTCAAACCGACATCGGCTCTTCGTAAAACTAAATCACCGACCTCAAGGTCTCTGGGGATCACTTTCGAGTTATATCGTACTGCTACCTTCTGTTTTATTATTGCTTCTTTAAGGAAGGCCTGGCCTCGGACCTCATCGACGAGGTCGAGGTTTTCCTTCAACGCCTGGCTATTGTCCCCCGGAGGTTTCGGGTGGAGTGTCCTCCAGCTCAGCTCCCCGATCTCTACCGGAATTACGGCCTCCGTCCCGTACGAAAGTCGGAAAGGGGTTTCCCCCGTTGAGCTCTGTGGGGTAGTTCTGTAGGCCCACAGCACGTAAGGTAGCTCTTCAACCCAGTTTCCTTTTGCTTCATCGAGCCGTCTCCTCAGTCCATTGAGAAGGACCTTGTTGGCAGCCTCGGCCTGACCGTTCGTCTGAGGGTGCTCTACCGAGGTAAACCGATGTTTGATCTTAAGGTCAGACATGAGTTTTCTGAAGCCTTTGTCGGCGAACTGTGTTCCGTTGTCCGTGACTACAACCTCGGGGATCCCGAATCTAGTCATTATATTCTTCTTGAAGAATTTGATGCAGTTCTTAGCGCTGATGATGGCCAAAGGCTCGGCTTCAATCCATTTGGTGGAGTAATCCACCGCTACTATGAGGTATTTGATCTGGCCAGGGGCAGTTGGGAATGGTCCCAAGAGATCTATTCCCCACCAAGCAAATGGCCACGGCGAGCTTAAGCTGGTAAGCTCCGTAGGGGGCGCTATGTGGACCTTGGCGTGGATCTGACACTTACTGCACCTCTTTACATAATTTCTTGCATCGGTCTCCATGGTCGGCCAGAAATATCCCGCCCTTAATGCCTTTCGAGCCAGGGATCGACCTCCAAGGTGTTGCCCGCAGATTCCCTCGTGGATCTCGGCCAGGACGTAGTCCGCCTCTCCTCCTTCGATGCACTTCAACAGCGGTGCAGACAAGCTTCTTCTGTAGAGGCTTCCATTGATTATG
The DNA here is from genome assembly GCA_039519185.1 of Astragalus membranaceus. Classification (NCBI taxonomy): domain Eukaryota; kingdom Viridiplantae; phylum Streptophyta; class Magnoliopsida; order Fabales; family Fabaceae; genus Astragalus; species Astragalus membranaceus. The sequence continues at coordinate 53,588,025 of CM076854.1, read as the reverse complement.
GAAAAAGAGGAGGCCTTCCTCCGGAGGATCTTGGCTTTGCTCGGGTCTGGAGGCTCGTTCCCCGTTCTGATGTAGTCTATTAATGGCGCGATCCAACCCTGGCTTTCTTCCACTACATTAACAGAAAAATTTGCTTCCGGGTTCAAGATTACGCTCGGCTTGCTCAGTGTTTCCTGGATTATCGACCGGTGGTTCCCCGGAATTTTGGTGCTGGCAAGCTTGGAGAGTATGTCTGCCCTGATATTTTCCGATCTTGGAACGTGCTTCACTTCCGTGAATGTAAAAAGGGAGAGCAGCTCCTGCACTTGGGTTAGGTACCTTTGCAAGATCGGATCTTTAGCTTCGTACTGTTTCCCGATTTGGGATACCACCAATAATGAGTCGGTATTTAAGGAAAGCCGGGAGACCTTGAGATCGATCGCAAGCCGGAGTCCAGCTATGCACGCTTCATATTCCGCCTGGTTGTTTGAGGTAGGGAAACCGAACGTGAGTGATACTTCGATTACGACGCCCGTCGGGCTTTCGAGCATCAACTCTGCACCACTTCCTTTTGGATTTGAGGACCCGTCCACGTGGAGTGTCCACAACCCGTCCTCCGGATCGACGGGTGCCATCTCCGTGACAAAGTCGGCAAGTATCTGAGCTTTCATGGCCGGTCTTGTTTCGTATTTGATTCGAACTCGGAGAGTTCTACTGCCCATTTGATCATTCGTCCTGCTAAGTCGGGTCGGTGCAGGATCTGTCGAATTGGATAATTAGTTCGCACCACGATTTGATGGGCGACGAAGTAAGGTCGGAGGCGGCGTGCCGAGATGAGTAGAGCAAAAGCGATTTTCTCTATTTTCTGATATCTCACTTCTGATCCATGTAAAGCTTTACTTACGAAGTATACCGGGCTTTGACCAGTTCCGGTCTCCCTGATAAGCACGGCTCCGATGGCCTCATCCGAGATGGCCAAATACAAAAATAGATCTTCCCCTGGGCTCGGCCGACTTAGTATGGGCGGTTCGGATAGGACCTTTTTGAGCCGGGAGAGTGCCTCGTCCCGTTCTGGGGTCCATTCGAAAGTTGCTTCTTTCTTAAGCAGTTTGAACAATGGGAGCGATTTGAAGGCGGCGTTGGAAATGAAGCGAGATAACGCCGCTATCATACCGTTGAGTTTTTGGAGCTCTTTCTTAGTGGACGGGGTTCGCATTTCTGTTACCGCTCGACATTTATCCGGGTTGGCTTCAATGCCCCTTTCCGTGAGATAGAAGCCCAGGAATTTTCCAGCCCGGACCACGAAAGTGCATTTTTCCGGGTTTAGCCTCATTTTATTTCTTCGGATTTCAGTAAAAATCTCTTCCAGGTCGGATATGTGGAGGTCTTCCCTTTCGCTTTTTGCAATCATATCGTCGAGGTAGACTTCCACGTTACGGCCGATCTGATCTCGGAATACCTTGTTCATCATCCTTTGATAAGTTGCCCCCGCATTTTTTAAACCGAATGGCATGACCCGATAGCAGAAATTACCGCGGTCGGGGGGGAACATCGGAATTTGATTGTATCCGGAATAGGCATCCATGAACGATAGTAAACGAAAACCTGAAGCATTATCGACGAGCCGATCAATGCTAGGAACAGGGAAGGCGTCCTTAGGACAGGCCTTATTAAGGTCGGTATAGTCAACGCACATTCGCCACTTTCCATTGCTTTTCTTAACAAGTACAGGGTTTGAGAGCCAAGTTGTATACTTGACCTCTTTTACAAAATCAGCCTTAATTAAATCTTCTACGACCTTAGCCGTAGCAGCTGCCTTTTCCTGGCTTTGACCTCTTTTGCGTTGGGCGACCCATTTTACCCCGGGGTTCACCGCTAGCTGATGACAGGCGACCTCGGGGGGAATCCCGGGCATGTCCTTTGCTGACCACGCGAAGAGATCGGCGTGGGATTTTAGGCAGAGGGTGAGCTTTGCTTTTACTTCGTCGGGGAGATCGGATCCGATCTGGACAGTTTGGGTCGGGTTCTCTCCCAGCTGGATTTGCATGAACTGTCCATCAGGTTGAGGTCGCCTAATTTTCTTCTTTAGCTCTCGTGCTAACTCGTCGTCGCTTTCTTCCTCGGAGCTGTCCGGGTCATATCTTGCATCGAGGTCTGTGACGTTGACCTCGGCCGCTGGACCGGTTCTTTTCTTCTTTGGGCTTTTGAGTCCTTGCCTCTATGGGGGGAACCCCCTCTTCTGAGGCCTGCCTGTCCGCCTTGACGTGAAGATAGAAACATCTTTGGGCGGACTCTAAGTCGGCGTCAAGGGTGATAACTTCGTCACTCAATGAGTAGAACTTCATCTTGAGGTGAACCGTTGAAGTTACGGCTCCGAGCCTTCCAAGGGTGGGCCTCCCGATGATACAATTGTAGACCGAGGGGCATGGCAGTACCAAGAACTTGGTCTTGACCGTCCTTTCCAGTGGCTCCTCTCCATAGGTGACCATCATTTCCAGGTAACCGAGAGGTTTGGTCAGGGATCCGTTGAAGCCCGAAAGATCCGATCCCCGGTAAGGGGTGAAGTCTTCCTCTGAGATCTGCAGTTTTCTCACCAGGTCGATGAAGATGATATCAGCGGAGCTCCCCTGGTCGACCAGAATCCTCCTTATCTCATGGTTTGCCATGACCGCCCTGATTATGAGGGGTATGTGCTTATTTGGCTTGCCATCCAATAAGTCTCAGGTCGCTGAATGCCAAGGGTGGGCGCTCCGGGCCTGAGCTGATCGCAGAGGTGGAAGCGGCACACATGACTTCCTTCCATTTTCTTTTCATTGTTTTGCCCGATGCCTCGTCGGGGTAGCCCCCAGATATCATCATCATCACAGGTCGGCCCTTTGATTTTCGATAATCGCGCTCGTCCTCTGAGCTCTCTTCTCATTTTTGTGGGGCTTTACCCTTTCGTTTCGGATCGGCTTCTTCTTCCTTAACCTCGGCCTCGTGCCTGGGTGCTTTAGCCACGTACTGGCTCAACTTCCCTTTCTTAATCAGGTCCTCGATGTCATCCTTCAAAGCATTGCATCGATTGGTATCGTGCCCTTTGCTCCGGTGATACCGGTATGTACTTGTTGGATCGTGCCCTTTGCCCTTTGCTCCCACTGTGGTCGCCAATGTGCGGTACCGTATCTCCTGCTACGTATCCGATCTTGGATAGATAGTCCGGTCCGAGATAGTTGGTACGTGTATCCTTGGTTGTCCGAGTTGGTGCTCCGGTCCGAGGTGGGGTGGTACCTGCAATGACACTCCGACGCTCAAGTCAGTGAGTGAGTCAATTACAAGTGAAAGTATGTGAGAGATGAATACCATTAATGTGAGCAATCAATGCTTATTTATAGGTATCTGGAGTGGAGGAGGGCTGTTGGATCTAGGTCTGCAATCTCCACCGTTGGATGAATTGGGTCCTTTGGTGTTGGGCCTTTTTGGTGGATTGGCCATCGAGGCCCAATCCATAACAAACAATTTGTTTGTTTTTTCCAGCATCCAATAGGTATCGAGGGGATTCCTCGGCTCAGGCCTCGCTATCTGCTCCTAGTACACGCACCCGCCACAGGATTGCGGGACATGCGTCTACCCGGCGTAGCCGACAGCAACAGCCGGTGGAGGTGGAGGAAGCCCCAGACTATCACTATGAGGAGGGCCAGTAGGGGCTCCCTTTTGATGAGTCTATGTCTGAGGACCAGTATATGTCTGAGAACCTGTATATGCCTAAGCAGCAGCGGTATCAGCAGCAGCAGTATCAGCAGTATCAGCAGCATATCCTGGAGGAGCAGTACCAGGAGGAGCCCTACCATCAGCCTCAGCAGCATCAGGAGCAGCCTCCTCTATTCACAGGGCTAGCATCTCATGTTCGTACCGTTATTCTGAGAGACCCGGTAAGTTGAATTTATTTACATAGCCTTATTAGTTGAATTTATTTACATAGCCTTATTTTTTTATTTATTTTTAATTCAGACATATGAGCGTAAATTGAAGATTACCAACCATGGTAACAAGCTGGGTCAGAGACTACTTGGGTATTCCCAAAACCACCAGTTGTGGGAGTATATCACAGGTTCCGGATTAGCCCCACTCGTCTCGACCGGACATACAAAGGTGGACCATGAGTTGAAGTCTGCTTTTCTTGAGAGGTGGCACTCAGAGACATCGTCATTTCACTTACCATTTGGTGAAATGACGATTACTTTGGATGAGGTGTCCTGTTTGTGCATCTACCCTTTATGGGGAACTACTACAGAGCTCCACCTACTTCTGTCCCCACTGATCAGGCCATCCACCTATGTCATACCCTAATTTTGTCCGACTAATTGAAAAATCCCAAAATTTTATCGCTTCGCATATTGTTCTAAACGCGGGTGTCTTTGGCACTCTCGTGCAACGATTTTGTTTGACACTCGTTACTTTCAAAAAAAAAAGAGTCCAAATATAAATAATAAAAATAATAATAAATAACGCGAGCGCGCGTTTCGTTTTGAGTCGTGTGAGTAGTTGCGTCGGTGCGCGTTTATTTTTACCGTTTTCTTTTTTAGAGAAGTGAGGATAAAATAAAATCGGGTTTTAATGACTTACGCGTGTGCGCATTAAAGTCAGGTACGCGTTCATAGTCTTAACGCGAGCGCGCGTTGATTGCGATTCGTGTGTGAGTAGTTGCGTCGGTGCGCGTTATTTTTACCGCTTTTATTATCATAAAAAAATATAGTAATAGTAAAATAAAATCAATTTTGATAAAAAAATCAATCAGCTGTCCTTTTATTTAAACTTGTTACACATATGGACAATAATTTAAGGCAAATAGTACTAGAAAAAAAGGAAGTCAACTTTCTTTTACATGGAGACAAAAAAAGGTACAAAAATTAAAAGTAAAATAAAAATAAAAGAGAGGGCAGAGGCGCCTCTTGCTGACAGCTGCATTTGAGGAGTGGAGCCAATTTCTCCTTCTCCTTGCTCTTTCGTTTGTTTCCAAATAAGTCCCAACCAAGCCACTTTTCAGCACCTCCCTTGCTGCCATCCCTCACTGCTGTCTCTGATTCTATTGTGCTTTGTCTCCAAAGGGATTTTCTCCCCTGCTTCATACCACACCTACACCATAGTTTCTCCAATATAAATACCAGGCACAGTAACACTGAAAAAAGGAGGATACGCACAACAATTCACACACGCAAAAAATATACAGAAACCATATTTCAACTTGAGCAGAATAGAAAAAAAAATACTGTGTTTTGCTTCATTTCGAAGAGTCTGGAACTAGGTTAGTTCCTAATTTAGTTGTTTATTCATAAGATCAGTTTTCAGTATTGTTTTTACCTTATTTATTTGTTATTATAAATCATGTAGCCTCATAAAATCATTCATTCACTAATCATGTATATACGTATATAGTCACAGATTATCCCCAAACATGTTTTTTGTTTCTTAAAGAACACATTTTTCTCATGATAAATATTGGTATATGAATGCTTGGACAAAGTAAAAATTAGAAAGGCAAAGGAAACAGAATAGGAAATAGGGAGAGGCGAAGAAAAAAAAACGATTTCGGAGAGAAAACAGAGACGCAGCGACACCAAATACACACAGTCACAAAATACAACCAAAAGAGAGAGAGACAGTGAGACGGAAAAGAAAGAGGGAGTGGAGAGATTTTATCTCCGGCCACCGTTCACGGTGGCCGCCGCCGTAACCTCGCCGTGAGCCATCAGACAACCACCCAACGGCCAAACCCCCCACGCCGCCGTAAACCATCAACTGCAACCCGAAACGCCACCGTCGAAATACCCTTACGCGCTATACCACCATCCTTTGTTTCTCTCTCCGTCACAACGCCGGCGTCCCCACGGCTCCCCACCGTGGCTGGCTTCCTCCGGCGTGGCACCTCTCATCGGAGCCGTCACAGCATCTCTCCACCGCCGTGAGTGAAACATCGACCTTCTAGTCGTGGATCGGTTCGGTGAGGGAGGGGAGAAGACGAGGTTGCGATTGACGGTGAGAGGCGGTGAGGAAGAAAGAGGACACTGTGTTTTGGTGAGGAGAGGGCGAAACGAAGCTTGGGTGAGGGAACGACGAGAGCTGGGTAAGGCGAAACGGCGAGGAGAGGGGAATGGCGGTGGTTCGGTGAAGAGAAGAAAAACAGAGCTAGGGAGAGGGTGAGAAGACGATCGGTATAGAGGGGAGAGAACGGTGGAGTCGCAGTTGCAGAGAGAGAGCGTGATGAGAAAATGAAATTAGGGTAAGGGAATGGGAGTGCGGCGCGCTGGGAGTGAAGAGGTTAGAAGTTAGGTTTAGATTTTTTAGGTTTTGCTTTATATACGTAGGGTTTTAGTTAACCTTAATTTTAATTTTTTTTATTATTATGGTTTGCACCCCTCTGTTTCGCCGCCACAACCCCCAGAAAAGCCCACGTTTCGTGGGTTAACAAGCCTAATGCTGGGCTAGGCTCTGCCGTCTGCACCCATTTTGTTTCCTAATACTACCCCCTTATTCTAAGCGCACCCCTTGTTTTAATAGCTTGCGTCCCCTGCGCAAGCCCACCTTTTAGAATACAGCCCAGTTCACAGAAAACGAACTGGGCCTATTTTCTGCACCCACTACTTTAAAACACAACCCTTTTCTGCTAACCACACCCTATTTTACTACTGCACCCCCTGTTTCTCTTTTTAAATTTTGTTTCTTTCCCCTAAGTAAACTCATTTTTTCACAAACCCCTTTTTTCCCAAATAATGGATAAATGTTTCCCTAAACAAGAATCAATCCAATTGTGAAAACTCTTCAAAATCAAACTTTGTTATTAGTCTTGTGCAGCCTTTGCTTACATGATTATTAACAATGAGGTACTAGTGGCGATCACTTGGAGCCTTTGCTCAATTGATCATCATGAATGCCTAATTTTCCTAAGGATTTTCACTAAACCAAAAACTTTGTTAGTAGTCTTGCGGAGCCTTTGCTTGCATGCTTATTAACAATGGAGTGCTAATGGTGGTCACTTGGAGCCTTTGCTCAATTGATCATCATGAAAGCTCAATTTTCACAATTAAACAAGGTAAGAAAACAAAAACCTTTTTCTAGACAACCCAGAACTACGTAGCTTTGAATTCTCCATCGCACCGGGAGATACGTAGGAGCGGATCCCCTCCGTCAAGCACAATAAACCCAAAACATTTTTCCTTTCAAAAACCAAACACTTTTCCTAAATAAAACATTTTTCAAAAACAAGAACTACGTTGCTTTGAATTCTCCATCGCACCGGGAGATACGTAGGAGCGGATCCCCTCCGTCAAGCACAAAAACTAAAGATTTTTCATTAAGTCATCCATCAACAAAAGAGGTAAAAACAAAACATTTTTCCAAATCAACTTTGCAAATCGCACATTTAATTAAGGTAACCCTTCTTTGAAGGGACGTTATGGGGTGCTAACACCTTCCCCATACGTAATTAGACCCCGGAACCCAAATCTAATGGTTCCAAAGACCATTGCTTTTCAAAAAAGGTTTTTCCGATGTTTTACCTTAAAAAAAATTGGTGGCGACTCTAAAATCCCGTTGTGCGAAGAAAAATCCCGCCAAGGATTTTTCGGGGTGCGACAACCTAGCATATGTTTATCTAGGAGTGACTATGGAGGAGGCGGGGCTGGAGTGTCGAGCTTCTTCTGGTCCATATTTCCGTTTTGAGTGGCTGCATGAGATAGTTAGTAGAGGGTCCATACAGAACGACATGTGTCCTGCTGTCAGGGCATTTATCCTTCTGATCCTGAGCTGGTCCATCTTCACTGTCAAGACTGGCGACAGGGCTGAGGCTAAGTGGATGCTTCTACTTAAGGACGTCAGTGCAGCTGCTGTTCGATCATATGCATGGGGGCAGTAGGGCTTGCTTTCATGTATGACCAGGTGAACTACTCCTGTTTGGACCAGACGCATCAGTTAGGAGGGTATGCGACCCTATTACAGGTAATAATTTTAGATTTATTTTTTCCGAGTTTGGTTAAATTTATGTTAAACAGTTTTTAGCTGAACCATGTTGTTTATCTTTGCATTTTAGAGCTGGATTTTATGGTATTTTCCTCAGCTAGTGGAGAGGAGGAGTGGATTGCGGGCTAGAGCACTGTGTGGGCGTTAGAGGAAGAAGAAGACAGATGGAGTGAAGCTGGGGGTATACAGGCAAAGGATTGATGTGCTGACCTCGGATGATGTCTGTTGGTGACCGTTTGACGAGCACCGAGGGCATAGAGACTTTGAGCAAGTGTCATTATACAGGGGACACATCAGCTGGGGAGACATCATTGTTCCCTACATGCCAGATAGGTGACTCAGACAGCTTGGGTACGTGCAGGTCATCCCACGTCACCCTCTTACTGGTCGTCCGAGCCATGCAGACTGCATTTTTCGTATTGCACATTATATGCCTGTGGTGGAGGAGGTTTTGCGTACTACTTATCCTGCTGAGGAGTTGGGTCAGGTTGCTCCGGACTACTTACATTGGTATGTGAGAGCATCTATTCCTAGACTCTTACGGGTTGCATCACCACCACCACCAGTACAGCCAGCTGCACCACCAGTACAGCCAGATTTGCTCGAGATTGTGGAGGAGGAGATTCAGAGGGGGCTTCGGATCAGAGACATTAGGATGGGTAGTCAAACATACGCTCGCCTCACGCGGTTACTGGATATGCTACCGAGGCGTGACTTGGGGGTTTTGTGGGATTGTATGTTTGAACTATTTTTATATGACTTGATTATTATTATTTCTTGTTTATTATATTTGTGGAGTTTCATTAAAATTTTGATTTCATTCGTGCGATAAAAGATAAAACATAACCAACTACAATAACAATAGACAAATTCATTTTCCTAAAATTCTATTCCTCGAACACGACGTAAAATCTCATTCACACTCCGTTGAGTTTCCACGTACAGCTCCAACGGCTTATACCCCTGAAGCGTGTCATGGATGTTTAACATGTTCGCCACGTCTTCGTCAGTCTTGATTGTCATGGACGAGAAGGAAACGCGGCCATCGTCTCCAAGATAGGGTTTGCGATAAGTGATACTAGTGACGTCACAGTCGTCACCAGTCACTTGAACTTTGGACCACACTTTATCCTTCAAACCTTCAAACCCCATGCCGCGGTGGATTCTGCATAACACCGGCTGAGGACTCCAGAAGTGGACACCATCTTCTCTCATCGTGATTTGGCCCCGATGATGTATACCGCAAAGGCTTATTGTCATCTGAGCGTTGAGTGAGGCATATCTCCATTTTGGATGAGTGAAGTGAGAGTGAAATATTTGAGTGAAAAGAATGAGGTTGGCAATGGGTATTTACAGAATTCGTCAATGAGTATCAACCGTTGATATTGTCGGTGCAATCTACACCGTTGATCAACATTGGCAGTCAAATCCTACCCGTCGAATTTAGTACAAATCGGATTTACCTATCAGGGAGGTAAATCCGATTTGCATTTTAACAAAGCGGACATACCCCCACTGATAGGTATATCCGCTTTGTTAATTGCAAAGCAGATTTACCTATCAGGGAGGTAAATCCGATTTGCATTTTAACAAAGCGAACATACCCCCACTGATATGTATATCCGCTTTGTTAATTGCAAAGCGGATTTACCTACCTGATAGGTACATCCGCTTTTATATTTTAACAAATCGGATCTACCTCACTAAAGGTATATCCGATTTCCCCCCACTAATTCTAATCGGATATACGTAAATCCGCCTTTCATTTTTTTGAATCGGATCTACCTACCTTATATGTAGATCGGATTTAAGTCAATTTAACCAGGGGTATTTTCGTATTAAAATTTATTGTGGGGGTATAAGCTGAAAAGATGGGGGTACAAAAAAATCCCAAGGAAAATTGCATTTTGTTGATCCCAATTCTATACACCAAAATAGCTGAACCAAAGGTCAAGAGACGGAAGAAGCTGGTTTTAGAGCTCGCGATGTCAGGTTGGGCTCACGATGGGGATATTAGTTAGCATCCAGAGGTAGGGAAGTCGTGTACCATGCAAGTCTAGTTCGGTGGAGATGGTGCATGAAGTGTACGATGTGACCAGGGACGTCAATAGCAACCGGAACAGCTTTCGCAGCAGTCATGGAGTTTTCGCGCTAGAAGATATGCGACTGGAACACAAGATAGAGGCTGCAATCAATTGAATGGAGGCCGGAATCAAACTCAGAGCGCGATTTTCGAGTGGAAGTGTGGGTTTTGGAACTTGGATGTGGCCTGAGTTGGAAAATCGAGTAGGAGAGACAGAGTTGTGCAAGGGTTTATTGTTGCTGTGCGTGTTTCAGCGTGAGGAAGAAGGAGCTGGGAGCAGGTCGAATTCGGGTCTGTCCTATGGGCTCTTGTTCGCGCATTGGGCTTCTGGAATTGGGCTGCGAATTTATTTGGGATTAGTTAGTGGCAGGGGTGCGCCTAGCAAGGGAATGGGGGTGCGTGCGAGTAAAATGCGTAAAAAGCAGTTTCTTGTCTACTTTTAAAACCCATTTTAAATACACACACTATATTAACACCTTGATAACCCAAAATAGTTCCTAAAAATAAATTAGACTTTAAACACGAATATTTTTTATAAAATAAAATAAACAACAAAAATAATAATATTTCAAATACACATAAATATATAAAATCATTTAAAATGATAAACATTACTAAAATATATAATTACTAAGGCAAAGGACACACAATACATCACAAAATTACTATATATCCACGCATAAGCCAAAATATACTAATACGAAAATCGGGGTGTTACACTTTGCATTCAGGGTCTCATAAAATGAGCGGATAACTTTGGCGCTTTCGGGAAAGAGTTTGGGAGTGTTGATAGTTCAGAAGCGCGGATAGCCCATCAAACCACTTAAGGGTGATCTCTGCTAAAGTCTTTGCAAAGATTCTGCTGCTGATTGCGACATGACTATTGCTAAGAATGCATGGGATTGGGGCATGTCATTATGCCCTTAGGGATCTGCCAATCTAGCTGTTAGGGGCATTTGTTGTCTACGTTTCTATAAAGAGGGGTTGAGGCACTATTTCAGGAGACCCGACGACTTTGAAGCTTTGTGAGAGTTTTCTTATGTCGTTTAGTTGGGCCTGTATTCGCCCTTCCTTTGCTTCTTGGACCTGTATCTGGTTTTCTTGCTCCAAATTATGAGATCTCAGAATTTGAAGCATTTCCAGAAGTTGGGTTCGTCTTGGATTGTCACTATCAGTTTTTGACATCGTCGTATGTGGATTCAAAATCTTAGCTACGCGGCGTAGGAAACGATTTACCAGGGCCTCGTGGTGGGCGCCAATGTTCCAGTCTATTCCTTGAGCAGCAATTAGACCAAACAAGAGTGATAGAATGATGATGATAATCGTAAAAAGTTTGAAATGAATATAGAGTTTGAGAAATGAATTATGGGTCCTTTCATTATCCTCTCCGGGCAAAATATATAGTACAAGATACATAAATGAGATTAAATGGGTATTATGGCTATTATGGCCGTTACAAGACAAAGGGGAGGATGACAGGGAAGGAAGACTAGAGATTTGCATCAACTGCTTTGACTGCCATTATAGCTGGCCAGCCGAGCCGTTGGTGAATGGGTCTAGGTAGCCTGTAGGTCAATCTGGTGAGTGGATTCCTTCTCCTTCAGTCTAGCGATACTCGGCCGAGCTCTTGTGCATACCGGCTGGTCCGGTTGGGAACAATAGTGGTTGGTAAATAGTTCTAGGGGCGACATTCATAAAATTCAGTAACCCATACACGCCTAACACATCTTCTTACATAGGATCTCTCGAAAATTGCGTTGGAAATGTATGTTTGGGCCAATTTCTTTGTAACGAATGTTCACTTTGAAAATCGAGTGCTTCACTCTTGTCCTTTCTTTTTACAGTATTTTGCACTTCAATTTACTCTTTAAACTTAGATGCTTAAAGGATTCATGATGTTCAAACCCTCTTGGGGTTGATTCCCATGTTTTGTTTAAGTGACTTTTCACTGATTTGTACTTCCAAATTCGGTTTGTATTATTTGTCTTGAGTCAAATTGCTGATTCGATTAACAATGCAATTAAATTGACTTGTGAAACTCCCATTTTACTCTTTCAAAACATTTTCAATCAAGTTTTCACTTAAACCTATGAACTGGTGAACCTACAATTTAATTCAAGTTCTCTTTATTTTATCTCTTTCAACGGAAAACAACGAAAAATACTGGAAAACAAATTTGCACGCCCAGTGAAACTCAGTATGAGATAATTGTGGCAGGTGTTGGTTTTGCATGCTTCGTCGAAGCGGTAAAGTGGCTCATCCTAGAAACTGTAAACCATCAGCAAGTTCTCCCAATCGAAACAGAAATAATGATTCCGGACAAGAAGTTCAACAAGAATTGAATTCATTTGAAAAATATAATTACATTGATGTTATTCCTTATGGAGAATCGTGGTCTATTCCTGCCGTGAGTCGGTTAGAACTAGAACAACCAATTCAATCTGAGAGATAGAACATTAACATGACTGAACCACCCTATGAATTGCCTCGTAGCTTCGTTCCTCCTCCAAGGTAAAAAAACTAATAATTCATGCAATTATAACCAAAAGCTCTAGAATTTTACTTTTTAATATGATAAATTAGATTTAGTTAACTAATTTTAAAGTTTCGAATTAGCCTTTTATTATTTTTTGGCTTAAATATATGATAAGCCCCTGCAAATATGGCCAAAATCCATTTAAGCCCTTGCAAAAATTTTTTTTTTTAAAATGACCCTTACAAATATTAAGCGTTTGCGGTTAAGCCCTCGGTCAATTTTCTATAAAAAAAAGGCATAAAAAATACTGACGTGGCCACGTGTCTTCATCCCATTGGACCATTGTGCCACGTGTCACTAAACCTAACATGCCACGTGTCACTAAACCTAATTTCTAACTCTCCCTTTCTCAGCACCGCAACCCTCTCCACCTAACCCTAAACTTCTCTTTCACCTCAGTGCCGCTCCTCAATCTCTCTGCCCACCGCCTTACTCCCTCGAGCTCTCTTCTCTTCAGCGCCGTTCACCCCCTCCTCTCCTCCTCACCAAACCAGATTTCGCTTCTCTTCTCCCACCAACCCGATCCTCTCTTCCTCTCACCACCGACAGTAACTCTAAACTTACTCTCTCTTCTCGCCGCCAATCCTAACCTCCTATTTTGACAACAGCACCGATTCAACAAAAGGGAGGGGGAGAAACGCGAACGGGATGCAGAACGGAGTGAGAAGAGATTTAGGGAGAGAAAACGAAAGGGAGGGGGAGCGGGAATGGAGGGGTTAAGACGCGACGACGGTGGGGTTTCAGTGGTGTTGTGTTTGGTTGTCGAGTGGGGGTTGTTGGGTGAAGAGAGAGGGTCGGTGTAGAAACGGCGATGGGGTGATATGGGTTTTCACGGTGGGGGAAGAGAGACGGTGGTGAGAGAGAAAGGGGGTTACAGTTGAGAGAGAGAGCTGCGACGGACGATTTGTCAATGTGGTCGGTTGGTGGTTTTGCTGGGTTATTCACGGTGGTTCACGGCGGTGGAAAGTGGTGGTTAGCCGTTTGGGTGGTTTGGGGTAGTTTACGAAGAGGGGGAAGACGGTGGGTGGAGGAAAGGAGGATGGCGGCGAGGGGAGAGAGGGTGACGGAGATGTGGTGTGGAGGGCGTACGGCTTGGTGGTTTTGACGAGGGTGGTGAGGAGAGCTACGGTGGTGGTCACGGGGGAGGTTCGCCAGTGGTGGAGGTGAGGAGCAGTGGTGGCTGACGTGGCAGTGATGACATGGGGTGCTTACGTGGCATGTTAGTGACACGTGGTACAATGGTCCAATGGGATGAAGACACGTGGCCACGTCAGTATTTTTTTTATGCCTTTTTTGATAGAAAATTGACCGAGGAGCTTAACCGCAAACTCTTAATATTTGCAAGGGTCATTTTAAAAAAAAATATTTGCAGGGGCTTAAATGGATTTTGGCCATATTTGCAGGGGCTTATCATATATTTAAGCCTTATTTTTTTCTCAACTTTGTTTTTAAATTTTTGAAACGTTAAAATAGACATCCATAGCAGGCCAACAATAAATTTTCCATCTCCACCACCTCATATCACTAATAAATAAATGGAGTAATAATATACTGTTACGATCTGTTTCCGAGAGAAACTAGATCGAACACAAGATTAATAGAGTAACACTATAATTGATATGGAATATTATGAAGTGAATAAGAAATGGTGAATATTGGATTCATAATCCTTTCATTGGCCTCAAAGGGCTGTATATATATATATATATATAGTACAAAGTGAGATTATTACTCATTATTACACATTATGTCCGATTCGACCGTTACAAGACAAATAGGTGGGAAATCAGGGATTTTCTCCTATGATTCCGCTAACTACCATAAAGGGAGAGAAGCCGACTAGGTGAAGTGGGAGAATTATGACCTGATCGGCCAATCATGTTGGAGGATCCTACCTTCTCCGGTCGACCAAAGTGTGTGTATATATATATATATATATATATATATATATATATATATATATATATATATATATATATATATATATATATATATATATATATATATATATATATATATACACTAGTATGTATGACCCGTGCGCTGCATGGGCATACATCTTCTTTGTTGAATTTAAATTGAAATTATTCTGTTGTTAAAATATTATAAATATATGTGTATTGTAGATGTTTGTAATTATATAATTGTTATTTTCGGTTAAAAAACAATTCACCTTTGTAGATTAAAAAACCATTGGCTTAAAATGATTGACACTATTGACACTTAATTTGAATTTCAAAAGCAATCTTGGCGAAATTAGAGGTAATTAAAAATGATTTCAATTGATTGCCAAATGCTAGAGTTTTATTGTTTATAGCATAATAATTTCTGGATGGCTAAGTTGTTTTACTACGAAACCCGTGCAGTCACTAATGATATTGATCTGCCTTCCTAATCATAATATAATATGTATGCAAAAGGAAAATAGGATTTTAGGGAATAATCTAGGCATCTAAAACAGATTGGACGTATTAGGAATAATTTAAAATAATTTATCAACTCATTTATGCTATTACGAAATACGAATTTGTAAAAAAATTAATTTTTTTGACCAAAAACGTATTGCTGTTTTTTAGGATTATTCATTAACAACAATGAATTTGAGCTGGTGATTTGGGACGAAGTTATCCAAATCAATTAAATTAACTATTTGGTCCAGATGCGTTTATACATTGATATTTAGAAATATTTTAAAATACTGGCAATTTAAAATTTAAACAGGTGTTAATTTTTTTCCCAAATTTAAAATTAATTTTGATTATTGACACCTAATTCGAATTTCAAAAATAATCTTGGCGAAAATTAGAGGTAATTAAAATGATTTAAATTTATTGCCAAATGCTATAGTTTTATTATTCGAACCATAATAATTTCTGGCAGCTAAACAAAAGTTCTTTACGAAATCAGTGCAGACACTAATCACATGGTTCTGCCTTCCTAATCATAATATGTTTGCATTCAGGAAAATCAGATTTGAAGGAATGATTCAGGCATCTAAAAAAGATTCGGACATATTAGAAATATTTTTGACTAATTTATCAACTCAGCTGGTGATTTGGTTCGAGGTTATGCAAATCAAGTTCTCCTTTGATCAATAAGAAATAAGTAATGCAAATCAATTAATTTAATTATTTAGCCCAATGCTTTTTTATTATTTTAGAAATATTTTAATAAGTTGAAATTTAAATTTAATAAGGTGCTAATTTTCGACTATTGGGAAAACGTGTAACACCCCAGTATTTCTAACTTGTAGAAATACCAAAATGCACAGCATGACATGCATCAGAGTTGACTTGTATGCCTAGAATATTGAACACAACTAAAAACTTCGATAAATAATTATCAAACGGTTCCATGAATCTCATTAAACTTAACATAAAGTACTTAAGTCTCATGACTTAAAACTTATACAACCTGGTGTTCAATATCCAAAACATAAGTAGCAGAAACAATTTACAACTGTTAGCGAATAATAGTTATACAATCGATATTACAAAGATAACAAAAGAGAAAAAGGCATAATCATAAAACTGATTCTTCAATGACTCCATGAGTCACACCGGCTAACCGTGCTTTTTCGCCATTGCTTTTCCCCGTTTCTCTGTAAAAACTACAATAATAAAAGGTGAGATAACATTATCTCAGTGAGTCCTATCGAGACCCCTTACTAACACTAGCTGTTCATTATGTATCTTTTTCATCCGTAGCCCAAGTCTGGATAGCTACGTGTAACATGTCATACTAACACAACACTGAAGACCTGCAGTTTCAGTCCCCCGGTGAACCCCATCCACTAATCCTTTCATCAGTGGGCAAACATAGAAGAAGCCTAGGTTATGGGCTCATGACTTTCCTCTCCAAGTGTGCTATCATAGAGGTCGTCACCTCTTTATCATACCTTGATCCTTTCATCAAGTAGTTCATTATCATACCTTGAATAAAATCAAGTCATTCTTTATCATAAATTATCATACCTTGAATTATATCAAGTAATTCATTATCATAAATTATCATACCTTGAATTATATCAAGTCATTCATTATTATACCTTGAATTATATCAAGTCATTTTAGTGGTTACCAAAACCTCAATGAACCTTTAGTCTATTGTATTAACATATACTTGTGTTTTCTCACTCGTAACTCTAATCGGTTATCGTACATTTAACATACTTGGACAATTTCCAATATCTCATTCATACCTACGCTTATTTATGCGAATTATGGTTTATTTGTCAATACATAGGGTTGGGGAAGGGATTAGAATGGACTTGGAACCAATTGGAATGGCCTAAAACATGTTTTGAAAGAGGGTAATAGAAGCTGACGCACGGTCCGTGCGCTAAGGCGCACGACCTGTGCGTGTTTTTAAAAATTTTGGCACGCACAGACCGAACAGGCCGCACGGTCCGTGCACTAAGGCGCACGACCCGGGCGTGTTTTAAAAGTGTTTTGCGTAGCACGCGCAAGACCCGTGCGCATGGGCACACGGTCCGGCGTATGCATCAGTGCCAAGAAAATGTTGTTTTGGTGAAACAATACCATCCCGTTCGATTCCAATATTCATCCCGATCGATTCCCGAACATAACAACACATTAACTTGGCACCAAACAACAATCATAATCGATCCAATCAACCACACAAAATCATCACATAATCATTCAACCATATAATTCGTCGTTCAACACGTAGTTTTCATAAAAACGATTTTGGGCTCGAAAACTTAATGAAACGAAAATCAAACGTAATTTCAGTGACATGCAGAGTTTGACACAAATATTAAATCCCTAAGCGAGTATAGAACTCACCTCTTGCGATGAAAATCGCAAACAACAACATCGACAACTAGACTTCAACGAGCGAAAACCGTAGTGTCACGAACCGGCTCCTATCTTCCAACACTTCAAACTCGAAATCAAAACCTCCCAAAACAGAGTTTCTACCCTTGAATCCCCTGGTCAGACGAAATTTGTGTGTTTGAAACCCTTGGAACCTCCTTTCAACTCAAAGTGAACAAGAAGACATGGATTGACTCAAAACTTCCTTGTTTCATCCTCAAACTCGATTTCAAAGGGGAGATGAGTTTGTGTTTGAGCTCACTTCAGCTGGTGTTCTTAGTATCAGTCGAAAGAGGAGGAAAAATGTGGAACAATGATGTTTAAAGTACTCACATGCATTTAGGTTTGGCTGAGATCCATCCTCTCCCTTCTCTTCTCACTCTCGCCCTTTTCTCCTCTCTCAACTCTCCCTAGTTTTCTGTTTGTTCCTTTCTCAGCTTCAGTAAAAGTGAGGTGTGTTAGAGTAGGGGATGTTCAGTTGGCTGTGTTTAAGTGAGTCAGCTGAGTATCATGTGAGATTGTGGGAAAAGTCCATTATACCCTCCTTTATTCTACTTAAATCTATCTAATATCACTTAAATTCATTTCTAACCAATAAGCAATCAATAATTCATACTGTAATTAAATAATGCATATGTGTGTGTTTTGTGAAAGATGGGTCAGCTGAAAGTCACTTATGGGGTGGAAAAGACGAAAATACCCCTGTGCTCCTATTCTCACTTAAAATCCCAATTAACTCACCAGTCAATCAACAACTCAAGTACTTAATATATTTTAGCACACAAGCACAACATAATTCACTTAATCAATGACACCATATCATAATTAATCAATTATGCTAATTAATTAACTTGTGACCTCTTGCTAATTTCAATAAATGAAATTAGCTAAATTGGGGATGTTACAAAACGGCACTAAGGAGTACTCTTTGTCACTCTCCACATGTTATATAAAATCTGTTTATTTATCTTGATAACAAAAATCATTAGCACCAAGAATTGCATTAGATCATAGAACATGTAACCGACAATTACTGTAATATAATTATTTCAAACCCAAAAATATATATATATTAAAATAACTCGTCAATTGCACTCTTAGGTACTACTATTTGCTAGTTGGCATGACTAAATATTTGTTGCTGCATAAATTCCTTTTCTGAGGCTCTTGCCGAGATTATATAAACATGGGTCTACTCCGTGATCTGCTGTTGTGACAGTTGAAACAACATTAGTCCTTGCCGAATGAAACAAAAGATACTCCTGCAGTTTGCACCACAAGAAAAATTAGACAAATTCTTTTTCTTCAAACGAGAATAATCACAGTCCCAGTAAAACTTAATATTTTTTACTCTAAAGAGTATAATATATGTTACCTCTTCATCCATTTTATACAGGACAAAATGGTCAATGATGCATTTCTTCATGCATATCCTAGTCAAAATACACGTATTCCGGATACTCATCAACCGTTTGTTGGGACAACAAATTAAAAAGATATGGATCATATATCTGCAAATGATTTAATAACCACCTTTATAAGTTAGACGTGAGTGAAAACAAAAAAAAAAATATTGAAAATAATGAAAGGTCTTTACATCTTCGGCAACAACATTAGGTATGTAAATGAGGTGCTGATCATAAAAATTAAGAGTTGTATCGTCTGATAGGTTAAAAATTGCAGATCTCGTGTGGTTTGCTATCCTAATTATAATCCCTGACCTATTACAGCACAAAAGATAATTTCGATTTGTTTTAACAATTTGTTGGATCAAAAAAACAGGATAAAGGTTTAGCAACGATAGAATGTTTGTGCATGTCAATTTTTGACCATTTTGTTGAGATGACTTCAACAATACAGTCGATGACAATATAATGAGAATTATGCACCAGTTGAGAAAAATAAATTACTGTTAACAATAATTACACATAGGTGATTGACTGAAAAAAATAAATCATAAACAAGGAACTATAATGCTATCCAAAGTCGAAATTATTTCTTGATCATTGTAAGATATATACATCATTGCCAGTATCAAACAGTTTTGCAAGGTTGACACTTCTGCTAAGCAGAAGGAACTCTTCAACCATATTTGCATAGGATGGTTCCATCGTAGGACACACTATAGAAAAATGAAAACGGAATTGTACCCTGACGGAAAAACGATAATCAGGTACTTAGAATAGCTGCCGAAGAGGAAGTAGGTCTAGAAAAATTTGTAATTCAAATTTTCATTATAACACATTAATTTCGGAAAAGGAATACAATAATCAGGTACTCCCTATTGAAACAGTTATATTTGGAAATAAAAGTCAGTCAAACTATTTACTAATTTTTGCATTTAATATCATGCCTTAAATTAATATTCAAGGGACTCGAAATTGGCTCAGTTGGAAAGACAGCTATGTGTTTTTGATGACACGTAATTAACTTATGCCACATGTAATTTTTCTAGCCAATTACATGGCAGGTGACGTGTTTTAGTGAACTTGCCACATGTACAGATTTTTGAATGAGTATAGTATAGATAGATAGATATAGATAGATAAATACCGGCCGGTCCAGTTGGGAACATATACAAATAATAAATATTTGGCCATAGTTAAAGAATATAATCAAAGTGTAACTACTCTAATTCAAGTGTAAATATAAATATAAATATAAAAGGTTTAACCAAAAAATATACAAATACAAATAATAAATATTTAGACATATGTTATCTTTGTACCTAAAAAATGAATAATATATATTATATATTATATTATTTATTAACAGGTATTGCACATCAAACACATGATATGATAGTGATATCTTGTCTTATGTTATCTTTTTACTACGTTTAATTTCATCGTTCTTAGTTTGCATGTCATAAGTCCCAAGTTTTAAGATTACTACGAGATGAGTTTTGTGGGCTCGTCCAGATACCATCTCATTCAAATTGGGCCATCTTTTAGTCATTTGTCCATTTGGGCCTGTTTAGCAATTTGGGTCTCTTTAGTATTTTGTTGTGATTGGGCTTGATTTTGGCATTTTTGTTATTAATTGGGCTTGATATTAACGCTTTATTCAAATGGGTCTGATTTTAGTCTCTTTTCATTATTGGTCTTGGCCCAACTTAGTTTTTTTTGCTTATTTAGTAAAATATAGAATAAAAATTACAAAAAAAATATAAATAAAAATTACATAAAAATATTACATACAAATATTAAAAAAATTGTCCAAAGTCCCAAAAGTCAAAAAATAATAAAATCACAAAAATAAAAAAAATGAATAAAAAAGGGGAACATTGGCGGCTGCTCCTTCACTGCTCCTTGGTGAGCAAGTCACCAAGCCCTAAACCTGAAACAAAACAGGAAACAAAATCACCGAGAATCAGAAATTTATTGCAAAAAACCTAAAATTTGCCTATAAAAGAAGGCTAATTCACACAGAAAAGGATAAAAAAAATTGATACGAAACACACAGAAATTCAGAGCAAAAAGGTTAGGGTCTCACGCTGAAACCCTAATCACGAAACACCAAGAATTTCTGAAACAAAGAAGGCAGCAGCAGTAATAGGCAGTAGCAGCAAGCAGAAAGTACCAGTAATAGCAAAAGGCGAACATTAGAAGCTGGAATAAGTGTTGGTCCAAAATTCGATTTTAGTGTTATGCTTTTTAGTTTTAGTTCACTACCAGAATATCATAAAATCTGAACTTAGGGTTTTAAACATGAAATATGTCCAGTAGAATTAGAGGGATATATCATAAAATCTTTTACACGACTAATGCAAATTAGATGATTGCCAATAGAATTAGAGGGATTCTCCGGTCTCTTATTGGACCTGCCCGATTCTCCTTAATACATAGAAGACATAACCAAGGCAACATTATTATTGCCCAAGAAATCTTTCACTCTATTAGAAAAAAGGGGAGGTAAGAAAGGTTGGATAGCTATTAAAGTTGTTCTTGAAAAAGCTTGTGATAGGCTTAATTGGAATTTTATCAAAGATACTCTTGAGGACATTGTCCTTCGTGAGAACCTCATGAATCTTATTTGGCATTGCATGTCTTCTCCTTCCATGCAAGTCTTGTGGAATGGAGAAGCTCTGGAGGTGTTTGAACCTTCTAGGGGGATAAGACAGGGTACCCCCATCTCCCAATACCTTTTTGTGCTTTGTATTGAAAAACTCTTCCAACCTCTGGATTCCTTTCCAACTTACCAGGGTGGCCTAAGTTTTCTCACATTGCTTTTGCCGATAATCTAATTTTCTTTGCTGGAGCAAATATAGACTAAGCATCTACCATCCAACAGATTCTCTAATCTTTTTGCTTGAGTTTTGGACAGAATGTCAGTCAAGGCAAGATAAAGGTGTTTTTCTCCAAAAATGTTCTTAGACTCCTTAGGAATGATATTTGTACTAAGATGGGTTTCCATATGAATGAGGATCTTGGCAAGTATCTTGGGGTTCCCATTTTTCATAAAAGGGTGGAGCTTAACACCTTCATATTCGTTATTGAAAAGGTAAATCAGAGACACGACACTTGGAAAGCTAGAATTTTATCCTTTGCAGGTAGGGTTACTCTGGCCAAATCTGTTTTGTGAGTCATGCCAATGTATGTCATGAATTCTTGTGAATTTACCAAATGTACTTGTGATGAAATTGATAAGTTGTGTAGAAAGTTTATCCGGGGTGAGGAAAGAAACAAAAGGAAAGTCCACTTGCTCAACTGGGAAAAGATGTCCAAACCTAAGAAGGAGGGAGGTCTCGGCCTTAGATCTACAAGGACTACTGGTGTGTGAAAAGATGTGCAAGTATACACAGTCACAAACAAGTAATACAATGATAAGAAAGGTCGAACCCACAGGGATTGGATTAACTTTATGTATGTTTAGAAAGCATATAAATCAGTACTACTATTTTACTCACAAATTTGGGGTTTTTTTATGTTAAGTGAAAACAGAATGCAAATATGTAAAAGAATATGAAGGAAATCAGTTCAGAAAGATGGTAGAGATGTTTTCACTAAATAATGTTCTTTTGAGAGTTTCTATGCTTTTAGTGATGCAGAAGCACCAAGGTGCAGAAGCACCAAAGCAGAAGCACCAAGGTGCAGTTGCATTGAGTGCAATTGCATGAGTGTGTGCTTTTCAGCTATTTTCTTCAGAGTTTCGTTACAAGCTTCCCATGTCTGGGCTTGCTAAATAAGTTCACTCCTGCCTTTGAAGTACCCACTGTTTCACCCTAAGGACTATGTAATCCTATGTCTAGGACTTAACATGGTTTTAATAAAGTTTTCTTTATTACACAAGTTAACAAAGCCTTTATTAAAACACTCACCCTTATTAGTCTTTATTTCTAATTATAAACCATGTTTGTGAATATACTCTACTTATTCTAAGTGATCAACCTTAAAATAAGATGGATGTAGTATAACACAAGACCCAAAATGCTTGCAACACTAAAAAGCACAATAACTTACTCAAAAGTTTATTATAAAATTAGAACATTTCTACCAAAAAAAGGTTTAGCTCATAATAAGCATTGCAAGGCAAAGATAGATGAAATGAAACACATTAATATAGATGAAAGTACTAGAGATATCAATAAGGTAGAGATTACACTGATTGAAGCACTCTTGCATATAAATTCCCAGCAGTGCAGAAGCACTAACTTCCTGGTGCAGTTGCACCTAACTAAGTTGATGAAGAAGTGAAGGACGAAGTTGTGGATTCCTTCCTCACCTTCTTGCCAACTATCTACTATAAAAACTATAAGAAATGAAACTACTAAAATTTAAGTAAAGTGTATGGTCTACATATTATCAAGTGAGATATGCGATGCTCTTCAAGTGAGAAGTGGAAGCCTTTTTATAGCCTTGGAGGTTTCCTTCAAGTGAGGGTTTTGTTGAAAACCAAGTTAACCTAAGGAGGCTTAACCATGGTTACTTTTCTGATCTTCAATTCTAGAGATTGAGTCCAGCAGTCATCCTCAAGGAGAGGTCCAATTGTGGAAGGCCATGTGTCTTTAGATAAGTAGCCTTTCAAGATGATGTTTATGGTGGGCGCCTCCTTATGTATGTGGGCATGTGCCTCCATGTGATTTGTGACAAAGAATGATGTCATAGAAGTTTTGGTGCAGTGGTATGAATTGAGGTGCTTCCATTGTGGGGTTATAAACCTTTAGCGCAGGATGGTGCAGAAGCACTAAGTGCAAGAGCATCATGGTTCAGAAGCATCGTGGTGCAGAAGCATCATCTGTAGGTAAACTGAACAAACACATCAAACATATCAATATATATACAAGATGCTTTATTCATCACATAATTCCTAGAATGTTGTATCTTACTTATACTACTATTGCTTTGTTACGTTTAGAAGTATAAATAACTCTATATAAATTAGAGTTATCACACTGTTGTGCGAAAAGTAGATGTGCAAGTATACACAATCGCAACAAGTAATATAATGATAAGCAAAGTTCGTTCCCACAGGGATTGGAATTAATCAAAGAAGTTTAAGTGATTAGCAACTTAGTGAAACAAGTTAAGTGACAAATAAAAAGTTGAGTTGTAAACATAATGGTTTGTGATAAAACAGTATTGAATTGAAAATATTTAAGAGTGAGTTGGATAGCTCAGCAGTTATGCAAATTCCCAAGAGTAGTGTTCTATAATATTAGACGCTGTAGCGTTAAGCGCTGTAGCGCTACAAGGTCAACAGACGTTGTAGCGGCATGGTGGCGTGCCTTTCAGTCACTGTCGTCAGGGTTATGTTACAAGACTCCTATGTC
This sequence comes from Astragalus membranaceus, assembly GCA_039519185.1. Classification (NCBI taxonomy): domain Eukaryota; kingdom Viridiplantae; phylum Streptophyta; class Magnoliopsida; order Fabales; family Fabaceae; genus Astragalus; species Astragalus membranaceus. The sequence goes on along the minus strand of CM076854.1, from coordinate 53,563,822 downwards.
TAGGTTCTAAATAAGTTTTACCCCTGTATATTAAGATCTTACAGCATGTGCCTTATGAACTATTACTCCCCTATGTCTAAGGTTAAGTAGTACTTCCTTTAAATGTCTTTAAAGGGTTTTTCATTCATATCATTCATTGAGTTCTCTTTGTGAACCATGTCTGAACCCACAAAGCCCCCTTATTTTAGTTGATCATTCCAAAAACAAAGTTGAAAGCATTATGACACAATGAATGAAACGCAAATATCATAATATTATATAAAAGCTACTCAAGGTTTATTACACACTAAGAACAATCCAACTACAAAGTGGTTTAGCTCATGACAAGCTTCATCATCATAATACAAACAAACAAGCCTATATTACCGTAGGTAGAGAAGAGGAGAATGGTTGCAAAAGATGACTCCAAGAATTCCAAGTCATATACGTTGGATGAAACTTTGGCGTGAGCAAACCTTGAATGAAATCTAAAAAACTATACTACAAATAAAAGTTTCAAGATTGGAATAACAATGGAGGAAAACCAAAATGTCAAGTTAGCTTTTCCCCAAGTTAAAACTCTCTCTCTTCGTAGGAATAAAAATATTTGTTGATACTCACTTGTGCTAGATATATCCATAATAGATAATATCCTAATTAAATAATATCTTAGTTATTGATTATCCATAAAGCTGCTTTACAAAAAGTGGTAATGATTAAAATCATTACCAACTATCGAGTGGGTATCAATTGGGAGGCGCCAAGTGTCTTGTTGACTCCACTTGGGCTTCAATGTCATGCTGAGGATAAGAGATAAGGGTGATGACTCAGCGTTTCAGCAAGTGGTTACACAAATATCCCAATGGCCAGCCGCCTCATAACGCTGTAGCGTCTCATTGATGGCATACCGCTGCAGCGCTAAGGCAGAACATCAATATATTCACAAAGGCACCTATTATGCCCAATATTTAGGGAATTGACTTATAACCTGCTTTTACACTATTAATCACATATTCACATAATTAAGTACTAAAATTACTTGAGAAGTGAGCTTGATTTAAGTATTAAGAGCATAAATAACCTATATAAAATATAGTTATCACACCCCCAGACTTAAACCATTGCTTGTCCCCAAGTAATGGCACTTGAATAAGATAACTTAACCATATAACTAGCTGCAGTCTTTAAATTAAACAGAATTTCAAAAAATTTCCATGCATAAGCCAATTTGATCATTTTCACACACCATTGTGGTTCACAATAGAATAAAATCATTACTGCTCAGTTGTGAGTGTGTGACATCAAAGCTTAGCTCAGTTCCTAGCCAGTTTCAGCATTTTTCTAAGGCTTTGGATAGAGGGGCCTTCTATTGGATTAGCCAAAGAATTTTTCAAAAGAGAGAGTGAATTAACAAATTCACATAAGTAATGGGGGCTTCAAAGCACAACAAAGGGCTTGAATTAGGTATTTCAGATTATTGGTTGGTCAGTGCACTAATTTTTTAATTTTTTGAGATTTCTCAACGCTGTAGCGCTTTAAACGCTGTAGCGCTGGTGATATGTTTGAACAAAAGAGTTACTGCCTTTATTACTGAGCTCCTTATTTGCATTTCTTTTGATTTTTCTTTTCTTTTTATGCATTTTGGGAACAGCTCAGTATTTTGTTTTTAGGCATTTTGCAACTTTTTCATGACCATGTATACATTTTTGTTTCCTATTGTACTTGACCAAACTATCATCTTTACACCTAGCCTTAATATAACCGATGCACCCCCAAATTTAGGCTTAAAAACTACTCTCAATTTTTAGTAAAAACTTGACTCTCCTTTGGTTAACCAAGACTAACTTTAGCCTTAGATTATCCCTAGCTAACTAGTTCTTTTCTAAGCTTAGAGTTTTGTGCAAAAGCAGCAATAAAACCATTCAATTGTTTGCACACAAAATCATTCAATTGTCATTTTATATGGCTACACAATTTCAGTTTTTTTGTTTACTAAAAAATTTAAAACATGCAGCTACTCATATATTCTATTTAAACACACAAAACATGGCATAACTTTAATTAATTATAATTAACAACACATAATTGTACTTTCACAAAACATCATTTAATGACCATAAGGTTGATAAGTCATATTTTAGTGTGTTTTTAGTATTTATTTTAAGTAATTTATTTGATGTTTTGATTCTATTTTAGAACTATTTTACTACCTATTGTTAGTTTTTATTCTCAGGGTTAATTATGGAGCAAATGAGGAAATTTGATGTTTAAAGAGCAAGGATCAAAAGACAATAGGATGGGAAAAGAATCAAGTAATACAAAAGTGGAAAAATCAGCCATGAATTCAAAAGATGTTACAAACTCTTCCCATTCTCATCTTTATGGATTGTAATTCGAATTTAGTGCTGATGTTACAAACTCTTCCCATTCTCATCTTTATGGATTGTAATTCAAATTTAGTGCTTTGTCTACTGATCCTAGACTATAAAAAGGACCTCAATGCAGCATCATAGGCATCCTTGACCATTGTAGTTTCATTCCAAAGCTTAATCTAAATTCTCGCAAGTTTTTCTCTTAAGGTTTTTATTCTATTGCTCTTTTATATTTCAGTCTTTTATAAGCTTTCTTTTATTTCTTGTTATTTACATTCTGCCATTTAAATTATGTCATTCTCTTCTACCGCTTTGTCTACTATGATCATGAGTGAGTAGACTTCTTTAGTCTTGGGATTATGGGAAACAATCCAATGATGGGTCCCTAAATAACTCCAAGACTAAACCCTATTTTATTTGAGTTTGGGTTTTAATCTAATTTCATCATGCAAATTGTATAACTCAAATGTCAAGTGAAGGACCGAAAGGTGAAGCTTGACATTGGAACAAATGAAATTAGACAAGGTCAATCAAAGCATGAGAATAGCGGTGATAACCTTGGGACAATAAGGCGATGCTTAATGGGTTTCGGCAATGATCAACCATGAGAATAGGCTTGATCATTGTTTCGAGACACGTTCTTGTATTCCGAAAGGAAACTTGAATTACACCAAAAGAATGCCTTGTCCTTAAAAACAAACTTAATAATAAGATAGGGGATAGTTAAAGGGTTATTTTTCGTCATTGTGATTTAACCATAATCCTGGGGAGCTTTTTGTTCTAATTTAAATCAAACCAATTTTTACTAAATCATTCCGTTTCAGCTAATCATCACTAGAAACTAGATTGGTAATCACATATAACTCCCTGTGGATCGATATTTTTACTACGCGATAGAACCGTATACTTGCGGCTTATCAAGTTTTTGGCGCCGTTGCCGGGGAGTTAGTGATATTAATCAACTTTTTGGTACCAGTTAGACTGAAATTTTTCTTTTATTTTATTTTCTTATTCTCTTCTTTAAATGTTTTTTTTCTTGTTACTATGAATAAGCATGTATTTACATTCTCCAGGGAGGAATGGGAATACTTTGAGGAACTATTGCAACCACCACCATGTTGTATAAAAGGGATATACAAAAATGTATTTGTTTTCTCCAAGGAGGAATAGGAATTTTATGCGTCATCGTTGCCACCACCACCACCTTTCTTACAAGGGTTATTCAAAAAAATACATGAAACTGAGAAAAATATTGTTGTTGAGGTAGATCAAAACAATGGTAAAGTGGTAGTGGAAGATGATTCACAAGAGATATACCATGAAATGGAGATTACAAAGGAAATTGTAATTTCTCCCTGGGATAAGTATATTAATTTAAATGCATGTGTGGATGTTACAATGTTGTCTCCTTTATCTTATTTTTCACCTTCCTTTGTGAAAATAACATTTGATCTAGGGGGAATTGAAAATAAGATCTTATTGCTTATACAACTTCCATTTTACAAGCCATGGGATCCAGGAATATGTTTTCATTCTTCATGTGTCACTTGGTATTTATGCTTCAAGCAATGGGACCCAGGAATAAGTCTATAAAGGGAAAAGGTCAAGCTAATGACCATAAACGAGCGCTGTGTGGGAGGCAACCCACTGGTTTACCTATGTTTTGTTTTCCTGGAATAAGAAGAAAAGCTACAAAATGGCAATCAATGTGAGCTTTCTAACCCCTCTCATATATTCTATTCTGTTTTACATTGAGGACAATGTTTGGTCCAAACATGGGGGGTATCTTTCCTTTTCTTTACTGTTTTCTCGTTATTTTTAGTCTAGTTTATTTTTGAATAAAATATCATCTCCCCTTTTCTCAAGTCTTTGTGAGTTTTGAAAGCATGTTTTATTTGGTTAGGGCCTCTTTTGGATTAATTTTTTTTTTGGAAAATTCATAGTATTCATCTAGGTGGACGGACTGGTAAAAATAAATGTTTGTTTGTTACTGCTTTTTGGGATTTCACACACACACTCTTGAGATTTTTTTTTGTTATTGATACTATTAGGAGGTTTAGAAAAGAAACTAGAAACTTGGTTCTCTTGGTGACATTCACCAGATGCGAGGTTACTGGAGAAAAACGTCTGAGTTGGGGTATCAAGCAAAAAGAAAAGAAAAAGGAAAGAAAGAAAAAGAAAAGAAAAGAGCATCAAAGGCTGGCCACTTTAAGTTCAGATTCAAAAAAAAATTGTTAATTAAAAGTGGTTGGCCTGCATCAAAGAAAAAGCAAAAGAAAAAAGAAAAATGCTTGAATGCCCAGCGTATAAAGACCCTCCTTTGAGACCCGGTCTAGTGAATGGAAGACCCAAGCTTAAGAATGCTAGGGAACTAGTTCTATGCTGACATTGATATCCTTCCTATTGTGCTAGTACCTAAAACTTGTCTCATAAATCACAAAAGCCCAAAGTAGTAAGTCTCAAACTAGAGAAGTGCAGAAATATACCTCCGTTCCACTTGAAGTTTTGTAGGAATTCAGAATTTTTTCCAAAAATTGGCCCAATGAGTTTCATAGTTTTTCTTGAGGACAAGCAAAGATTCAAGCGTGGGGGAGTTTGATAAGTCATATTTTAGTGTGTTTTTAGTATTTATTTTAAGTAATTTATTTGATGTTTTGATTCTATTTTAGAACTATTTTACTACCTATTGTTAGTTTTTATTCTCAGAGTTAATTATGGAGCAAATGAGGAAATTTGATGTTTAAAGAGCAAGGATCAAAAGACAATACGCTGGGAAAAGAATCAAGTAATACAAAACTGGAAAAATCAGCCATGAATTCAAAAGATGTTACAAACTCTTCCCATTCTCATCTTTATGGATTGTAATTCAAATTTAGTGCTGATGTTACAAACTCTTCTCATTCTCATCTTTATGGATTGTAATTCAAATTTAGTGCTATGTCTACTGATCCTAGACTATAAAAAGGACCTCAATGCAACATCATAGGCATCCTTGACCATTGTAGTTTCATTCCAAAGTTTAATCTAAATTCTCGCAAGTTTTTCTCTTAAGGTTTTTATTCTATTGCTCTTTTATATGTCAGTCTTTTATAAGCTTTCTTTTATTTCTTGTTATTTACATTCTGCCATTTAAATTATGTCATTCTCTTCTACCGCTTTGTCTACTATGATCATGAATGAGTAGACTTCTTTAGTCTTGGGATTATGGGAAACAATCCAATGATGGGTCCCTAAATAACTCCAAGACTAAACCCTATTTTATTTGAGTTTGGGTTTTAATCTAATTTCATCATGCAAATTGTATAACTCAAATGTCAAGTGAAGGACCGAAAGGTGAAGCTTGACATTGGAACAAATGAAATTAGACAAGGTCAATCAAAGCATGAGAATAGCGGTGATAACCTTGGGACAATAAGGCGATGCTTAATGGGTTTCGGCAATGATCAACCATGAGAATAGGCTTAATCATTGTTTCGAGACACGTTCTTGTATTCCGAAAGGAAACTTGAATTACACCAAAAGAATGCCTTGTCCTTAAAAACAAACTTAATAATAAGATAGGGGATAGTTAAAGGGTTATTTTTCGTCATTGTGATTTAACCATAATCCTGGGGCGCTTTTTATTCTAATTTAAATCAAACCAATTTTCACTAAATCATTGTTTCAGCTAATCATCACTAGAAACTAGATTGGTAATCACATATAACTCCCTGTGGATCGATATTTTTACTACACGATAGAACCGTATACTTGCGGCCTATCAAAGGTCCTCCCCCAGACTTTAAATTTTAGCAGTGTCCTCACTGCTTGACAAAAAGGGATAGGCCTAAACAAAAGATAATACAAAAAACACCACAAAAATACAGCATTTTAGGCTTAAACAGCAACTAACACTTGCCTTAGATTACCTCTGCCTTTAGGTGCTTGCTGGTCCTGGAAGGGGCAATTGGCACTGCCCTGGCACCTTTCTTTTTTGGTGCTGGTGGCTTTGGCTTTTCCACCGCTTCAGCGGTAGACGCTGCAGCGCTTGCTGCTTCTTCACCTTTCTCTAGCTCTTCTTCCAACTGAGCTCCTTCTTTCAGCTGTCCTTCCTTTCTTTCTTTCATGTGCACCAATTCTTCAGCAGCTTCCTCCTCAATGGTCTTCTCACTATCTTCTTCTGTCAGAATTGCCTCAGGAATAGCGTCACAGACACTGCAGGCATAGCCGCTGCAGCGTCTGCTGTCTGAACACCTTCTTCTGGGTGATCAGACAGTTTGACTCCTGGGTTTCTCCTTGCCCTTGAGTAGGATTTCTGAATGTTGGTGACTTTGGCAGATAGGGTTTCAGGTGCTTTTTGTTGGTGATGGGGTTGTTGTTTCTCGGCTTCTTTTTGGGCTTCTTTAGGTGGTGTTTTCTTTGGGGTTTTCTTTGGGGTGGGGGTGGGGATTGATGGGGGAGTGCTTTTGGTGGGTGGTTGTTTTGGTGGGGACTTCTGCTTTTTAGGGCTTGGGCTAGGGTTTTTTCACTACTGCTTTCCTCTTCCTCAATGCTCTCAGATTCTTCCCCAGATGTTTCTTCCTCATCACCCTTCTCCATTTCTTTCATTACTTGTTTGTTTCTTCCTCATCTTCCTCACTAATTTCCTCCATTCCTTCTGATTCCAGACTTTCTTCCTCTTCTATTATCACCTTCTTTACCGTTTTAACAGGGCTTTTCTTTGGTGCCTTGACTGGGCTCTTTACTGGTTTCCTTTTCTCAGCCTTACTCTCCTTAGGTTCCACCTTTTTTGATGGCTCTTCATCCATTAGCCATTCAGGGAATTCAGGGGGTGGAACAGAGCTTTTCCCTTTTGAGATCTGGGCATACATTGCCTTCTCCCATTCAAACTTTTCCTTAACAAACTTGCAGAGGGCCTGCTGCTTCAGCGACAGCCGCTGCAACGCTACAATGTCTGTAGACGCTGCAGCGGCAGGCTTCTGCTTTGCCTTGAAAGCACAAGGGAATGCTCCTTGAGGAGATCTTCTTTCTTCTTTGATTTCAACCTCAACATCAGCACCTAAGCACAAGTCAGTGATCAAGCATGGAAAGTAAAGATTACCTCCCTTTTTGATTCTGCAGTTTTCTATTTCTTTTGCAATCAACCTCCTTACATCAATCTTCTCACCAGCCATAATTGAATCTATGACTATTAGCCTTTCTTTTTCCACAAAGGTAGTGTGAGAAGTGGGTAGCAGGGAGTGCTTAATGAAGCTGCACCACAAATTAGCTTCCTCACATAGATAAGCCCTCTTGATCTTGTATTCAGCACCAAATTTATCCCATTTGGCCCCTTCAACACAGATGCGTTCTCTGACTTCCTCCATTTCAACATCTCCCCATGTTTGAACCTTGTTTTCCAGGGCTTTTCCATGGTATCCAAGATGGAAAAGATCATTTATGGCCCTGGCGTTGAAATTGACCGTCTCACCCCTAACCATGGAATAAATTTGGGGTTTTCCTTCTTTAGGTTCTTCAATCCTTGTGTAAAATTCCCTGACCAGCGCTGTCACATACTCCTTGCGATGCTTGATGAAATTTTCCCAACCCAACGCTGTTACGGTTGTTACGAAGGCATCTGGGGCTTTCTCAGTTCTAAACCCCCTTTCTGCTATAAAGTCCATTTTCCAGAATCTTTGAGGGTCTAAAGCATTTTTAGAAGGTTTTGAGATTTCTGTTTCCATGTTAGCCCTTTTTCCAGATTTCTTTGTCGCAACTTGCTTTTTAACCATTGCTGTGGTTGGTTTTGAAAATGGTTTAGTGATGGACGGTTAGGGTTTTTGGAAAATGCTTAGTTCTGTGTTGGGAAGAAGAGAGAAGAAGGGGTTATGGCTTCGATTGTAACGGTGGAGGCGGTTTTGGCTTGCGAGTAGGGCGTTGAAGGCGGTTTTGAAAATAGAAAAGTAAATGCGTGCGTGGGGGAAAGAGAGAAGTGACTGTTGTGAGTGAGTGATGGGAGAGAGAAAAAGTGGAGTGGGTGAGTTACTGTTTACTGCTGCAGGAGCAGGCAGGATAAGGTTCTGACATTGCCACGTCATTACTGAGTTAAGACATTTTATTTTTTTGTTTGGCTCTGGTCATGTCCTTCAATAACAACCGCTGTAGCGCCTTTGCATAGCTGAACGCTGCAGCGCTTAATCTAATACCTGAAATTTCCTGCAGACAGAAGAACACAACAGAACAGTAAATTAGTTATAATCCTTGGGGTGCCTCCCAAGAGCACTTGCTTTAGGAGTCTGCAGCCAGATTTTCTCTTTTAATTAGAGATCTTTAAACTCAATTGTGGTTTTGTTTCTTACCACATTTCCATCAAAGTATTGCTTGACCCTCTAACCATTAACTTTAAAGGTAGTGTTAGTTGCTGGATCATAGAGGTCTACTGCACCATGATTATATATTTTCATCAATTTTAATGGGCCAGACCACCTAGATTTCAACTTACCAGGAAACAATTTTAATCTAGAGTTGAACAACAACACATCCCCTCCTTCAGTCAGCTCTCTTCTGAGCAATTTTTGGTCATGCCATACTTTAGTTTTTTCTTTGTAGATTGCTGCATTTTCATAGGCAAAGTGCCTAATTTCTTCTAATTCATTCAATTGCAGCAACCTAGCACCTCCTGCTTCCTTGTAGTCAAAATTGAGTTTTTTCAATGCCCAATGGGCTTTATGTTGAAGTTCAATTGGCAAATGGCAGGATTTTCCATAAACCAACCTATAGGAAGACATCCCTAGAGGTGTTTTAGAAGTAGTCCTGTAGGCCCACAATGCCTCATCTAGGTGCATTGACCATTCTTTTCTTGAAGGCCCTACCATTTTCTCCAACATCCTTTTTATTTCTCTGTTTGATAACTTAGTTTGACCACTAGTTTGTGGATGATAAGCAGTGGCTATTTTATGTTTAACTCCATATTTAGCCAAGAGGGTCTTAATTAATTTATTGCAGAAATGAGATCCCTCATCACTTATGATGGCTCTAGGAGTTCCAAACCTTGTGAATATATTTTTCAATAAAAATTTGCTCACTGACTTTGCATCATTGTTGGGTAGAGCTACAGCTTCTACCCATTTTGAAACATAGTCTACAACTACTAAAATGTACAGGTTTCCATGAGAAGGGGGGAAAGGTCCCATGAAATCCATTCCCCAAACATCAAAGAGTTCAACCTCTAGAATGTTTGTTAAAGGCATTTCATGTTTATTGGAAATGTTCCCAGTTCTTTGGCATCTGTCACACTTTTTCACAAAGTCCTGAGCATTTTTAAAAAGTGAGGGCCAATAATAGCCAGATTGTAATACCTTAGCGGCAGTTCTAATACCACCAAAATGCCCACCACATGGTGAAGCATGGCAGTGCTCTAGTACTTGGTCTTGTTCTTCCTCTACTAGGCATCTCCTCATTATCTGGTCTTGACACTTTTTGTACAGAAAAGGTTCATCCCAATAGTATTGTCTTGTTATGTGGAAGAACCTTCTCTTTTGCTGATAAGTCATCTCAGCAGGTACCACCTTGCTAACCAGAAAATTTACTATGTCAGCATACCAAGGTGTTGCAGGTTCAGGCGCTACAGCGTCTAGTGTTTTTACACTAACCGCTACAGCGGTTGATGATTTAGCAGTTATTGCCAATAGCTGTTCATCTGGAAAGTATTCTTTGATCTCTCCTCCTGCTGTACCTGCATTTTCTCTTTCTATTCGAGATAGATGATCAGCAACTTGGTTCTCCACTCCCTTTTTATCTCTAATTTCTAAATCAAACTCTTGGAGTAGGAGAACCCACCTTATTAGCGTTGTTTTTGCATCTTTTTTTGTGATCAAGTACTTGATGGCAGAATGGTCAGTGAAAACAATTACTTTTGTACCTATCAAGTACGATCTAAACTTGTCAAATGCAAAGACAACTGCCAATAATTCCTTTTCAGTAACTGTGTAATTCAGTTGAGCCTCTATAAGTGTTCTACTAGCATAATAAATTGAATGGAAAATTTTATCATACATTTGCCCAAGCACAGCTCCATTGGCAAAGTCACTAGCATCACACATAAGCTCAAAAGGCTTACTCCAGTCAGGAGCTATAATAACTGGTGCTGTTATTAGAGCTTTCTTCAATTTATGGAAGGCTTGTAAGCATTGTTCATCAAATATGAAAGGGACATCATGCTGTAATAGTTGACACAGAGGTTTGGAGATTTTTGAAAAATCTCTTATGAACCTCCTATAGAATCCAGCATGCCCTAAAAAGCTTCTTATGCCCTTAATGTTTGTTGGAGCAGGTAGCTTCTCAATGACCTCTATTTTTGCCTTGTCCAATTCCATGCAGATCCTCCATCCTGTCACAGTTCTGGTTGGAAGCAGCTCATTCATCTCATTAGTGATTACTGTTACCCCTCCTTTCTTTGGCACACACTGCACAGGACTAACCCATGCACTGTCTGATATGGGGTACACAATACCTGCATCCAACCATTTGATGATTTCTTTCTTCACCACTTCCTTCATAATAGGGTTCAGCCTCCTCTGCCGTTCAATACAGTTTTTAGAATCTTCTTCTAATACTATCCTGTGCATACAGATGGTGGGGCTGATACCTTTAATATCTGACATTTGCCACCCAATAGCCTTTTTATGCCGCTGCAGCGCTTGAATCAGATCATGCTCTTGCTGTTAAGAAAGATCAGAAGCTATTATAACTAGCAAGGTGCTATTATCCCCCAGATATGCATATTTGAGGTGTGAAGGTAACTCCTTCAGTTCCAGAGTTGGTGGCTGTTCAGTGGAGGGCAGATTCTTCCTTATATCAGAAATCTCTTGCTCTAGAGATTCATACTTTCTGGCCCAAATTTATTTAACTGTCAGCTCCTCCTCTTCTGCTTTTTCTGTATCGGATCCTGCATCTTCAGTGTTGTCTAGTAATTGCCTCAGATGATCTGTGCTTTTCTGGAAATGATTCTGAACCACTTGTTCAAGAACAGAAACAAAGGAGCACTCTTCAATGTTGGGATCTGGAAATTTCATAGTGTTGCGCCCGAAAAAGTCCCTGAGGGAATCTTTCTTCGTTTACAACTTTTTGAAAATCAATGAAGTCGCCACCAATATTTTTTAAGGGAAATATTGAAGAAAACCTTTTTGGAAAACGAATGGCCTTTTAGAAATTGGAAAATTTGGGTTCGGGGGTCGGTTAGGCATGGGGAAGGTATTAGCACCCCACATCTCCTTTCTATCGAAAGGGAACCTTTAATTAAACGTGTGGTTTTAAGTACTGATTTGGAAAATACTTAAATTTTCCCCTTTTCTCGAAAAGAGAATGAAAAGACTTAATGAAAATTTTTATTTTTGGCGCTTGACGAGAGTTAGCGTCTCGCTCCTACGTATCTCCTGGTGCGATGGAGAATTCAAAGCTACGTAGTTCTTGTTTGTCCTGAAAAGGGTTTTTGTTTTTTAATCTTTTTGGAGTTTTTCGCAAAGGGGTTGAGCGTTCGCAGTGACCAAACAACAATGGTTTAGAGTGGTCGCACTACTAACTCTTATGAAAATGAATTATCATTAACAACCAAACGGCAACGGCGCGAGTGATGATTAATGATAATCGGTTCTTATTTTGAGCATTGAAAAGGTTTTCGCAATTGAAGGAAGGCGTTTGTGAAGACCAAACAACAACGGTTTAGAGTGGCCACACTACTAGCTCCCACAGGAATGAAATCATCACCCACAATCAAACGGCAACGGCGCGAGTGATCATTAGTGATGATTAGCTTTGATTTCGACGTTTGAAAAGATTTGTTTTTTTGAAAAGCGTTTTCGTTGATTTTAATTGGAGAGAACGTAGTGATGAAAGGAATTTGCAATTGGATTGATTTTTGTTCGGGGAAACATTTATCCATCATTGGGAAAAAGGGTTTGTAAAAAAAAAATAAATAAGTTTATTTAGGGGAAAAGAAATAAAATTTAAAAAAAGAAAGGTAGGGGGTGAAATAGTAAAATGGGGGGTGCAAATAAAAGGAGGGCTGCATTATTAAAATGGGAGTGCAAATAGTGAGCCCAGCTCGTTTTTGGTGAGCTGGGCTGCGTTTCAAAAAAAAGCCACGGGCTTCAGAAGGGGACGTACGAGGTAAACAGGGGGGTGTTAATAGGAATCTGAAAAAAAATAAAAACGTGAAAAGACCAAACTGCCCTTAGGTTCATACTATAAATACCTAGACCTAAAAAGAGAAACCCTAATTTCTATCCTCCCTCTCCACGCGGCGCCCCACCCCAAAATAACCGAACCCTAAAATTTTTCCCTTCTCCCCCCAATGCGCCGTGCATACCTCTCCTAAATCAGTCAAATCCGGTTCTCTCCTCTCCAATGGCGGCCGATCCCCACTCTCCCCTCCTAGCTTTGATCTCTCACTCTCCTGGCCGTGCACACCGCCTCCCTCTCTCCTACACCGATGGCGAACAAAACGAAAGGGACGGAGACGGTGGTGCGAATGACCACCGCGGAGGTATGTTGGTTTGCGACGGTGATGACTGGGTGCGATTATGGTTACAGTGTTCGCGTTGGGTTGGAGGCGAAGGGACGGAGGCGATTGTAGGCGCGTGTGGTGGTCAACGGTGGGTGTTAGGGTGGATCGGTGACGGGAACCGTGGGTGGTTGATGGGTGGCTCGGTCGTTTAGTGGTGGTGCGGGCTGGACAGTGGTTCGCGAAGGAGGGAGAGATAACGGTGGCCGTTTGGTGTTTTGACGGGTTGGGGGCGTAGGAAGCGGCGGTGGTGGAGGCGCTGGATAGTGGTTCGCAGAGGGGGTGGTGGAGGCACTGGACAGTGGTTCGCAAAGGGGGTGGTGTTGTTCGGGTTGTTCGTACGGCGGCGGTCTACGGCGGCGGCCACCGTGAATGGTGGTCGGAGGTAAAAGTCTCTCTCTCTTCTTTTTTTTTTTGGAATTTTTCCTCTCTTTTTTGTTATTTCTCTTCTCTGTGTATGATATTGTGTTGATTTACCCTTATGCTATCAGACTCGCCTGATCCTCTATTCCTTCTCAAAACTCTAACCAATTTCTATTTGTATCCACTATCTTTTATAATGACAATAACAAAAATGGAACCTTGCTGTATGTTTGTAGGAGTAATTTATAAAGTTGGAAAAATTCATGCATTTTTATTTGGATTAACAGGGTCCATGACATGCTTCTTGTTATTACTTTTCAAAAGAAAAATGAAAGCCTACGGGTCTAACAGCAAACTCACCTCTTTATGTATCACAAAATATGAGAAATGACCTTTTACTCCAGCCTCTGATATGCTCCTTATGTCTGCTCTGCTACTGAACCTTGCCTTGCCTTTTTCACTGCCACTGATGCTTCTCTTCTTGTTTTGCTCAAGTATATTAGAATTCAGTGATGATACTGAATTCTAATTTTATGGTATCTCAGTTTTTGTGTTTCTATTGTTGTGTGTATTGCTCTCTGTGATACTGTTTTGTTCCCCCCAAACTGATTTCTGTTCATTGGTATTTATAGGCTGAAGAAACTGTGGTGTAGGTGGGTGCTGAGCAGGGGATCAAAACCCTAAGGGGACCAGTTTGTTGCTGTTGCAGTGGAGCAGAGAGGAGCAGCAAGGATGGCAGCAGGGCTGCTGCCACTGCAGCAGTGTTTTTGCTGAAAATGGAAAAAAGCCAAGAGGCAAGGAGAAGGGACCTCCAACCCCATTCTCAAATTGCAATCTTGTTGCAACCCCAGCAGGCTGCGCCCTGCTTTTTGTTATTTTTGCTGTTTTTCAATTAAATTTTTTTTGTAACAAAGAGTTGACTCTTTTTTGTACTATTCTGCCCTTTTTTAATTTTTTTGTTTATATATGTAACAAAACCAATAGAAGGGACAGCTGAATAAAAATTCGTTTTATTTTACTATTACCATTTATTATTATTATTATTTTTTTTTATTTTTCTTTATGATAATAAAAGCGGTAAAAACAACGCGCACCGACGCGACGACTCGCACGACTCGGAACGAAACGCGCATTCGCCTTAAGACTAGGAACACGTACGCGATTTGAATACACATGCGCGCACGTTTTTAAAACCGATTTCATTCTATTCTCACTTCTCTAAAAGGAAAGCGGTGAAAATAAACGCGCTTCGACGCAATTACTCACACGACTCGAAACGAAATGCGCGCTCGCGTTATTTATCATTTTATTATTTATTTTTGGATTCCCCTTTTTTTTGAAAACAACGAGCGCCAAACAAAACCGTTGCACGAGAGTGCCAAATACACCCGCATTTAGAACAATGTGCGGAGCGATAAAAATTTGGGATTTTCCAATTAGTCGGACAAAATTAGGGTATGACACATAGCTTTGAGGATATTGAACTTGACTTCTTGGTCATTGACCCTCATGATCAATTCTCCTCTCTGTACATCTATTAGAGTTCTTCCAGTAGCCAAAAATGGCCTTCCCAGTATGATAGGTACTTCTTTATCTGCATCAAAATCCAAAATTACAAAATCAACAGGAAATACAAATTTGTCTAGATTTATTAGAACATCTTCTAAGATTCCTTCTAGATAAGCAAGGGTTCTGTCAGCTAGCTGTAGTGTAAGTGAGGTAGGTCTGGCAGTCCCCACTCCTAGCTGCGTGTATATGGACTTGGGCATAAGATTTATGCTGGCTCCCAAATCACATAGAGCACGGCCAGAGTAAAAATTTCCAATTGAGCATGGTAAAGTAAAACTGCCAGGATCCTTTGATTTGGGTGGGAGCTTGTTTTGCATCATCATGCTGCACTCCCCTGTCATTGCTACTGTCTCAAATTCCCCAAGTCTTCTCCTCTTGGTGAGCACATCCTTCATGAACTTAGCATAGTTGGGCATTTGTTGGAGAGCCTCCACCAAAGGGACATTAATATGCAACTGTTTAAGGACTTCTAGGAATTTGTTGAACTGCTTATCTTCATGAGCCTTTCGAAGTCTTTGAGGGTATGGAGGGTCAGGATATGTTGGAATAATTCTGGGTGGTGGTGGTATCTTTTCAGCAATAGGCGCTGTAGCGTTAGGTTTAGGCGCTGTAGCGTCTGTTGCAGGTTCTTTTTGATTTTTAGAGTTTTTGTTTTTTTCATCAGCTGAAACAGCTGATGGTCCTGTCAAATCTTTCCCACTCCTTAAAGATATAGCTTTTACATGCTCCTTCCCTGTAGTATTTGAAGTTGAGGCTTCTGTAGTGGATGGTAATGATCCACTAGCTCTTTGGGTAAGGACATTAGCTATCTGCCCCATCTGAACTTCTAGATTCTTAATGGAAGCTTCATGAGTTTTCATAGTTGTCTTACAATCACTCATAAAGCTTTTCAATAAGCCTTCCATAGAATTATCTAGAACAGGGGCATTCTGCCTTTGGTAGTTCTGAGTAGGGAATCCTGGAGGATTTGCTGGAGCACTATAATTGGGTGCTGTAGCGTTGTTGGCTCCCCATCTGAAATTAGGGTGATTCTTCCAACCAGGATTATATGTATTTGAATAAGGATTATTATTCTTGTTGAAACCCACAAAGTTCACAGAGACAGGATTACCAGGACATTCTTCATAAAAATGCTCTCCTCCACAATATACACATGCGCGCACGTTTTTAAAACCGATTTCATTCTATTCTCACTTCTCTAAAAGGAAAGCGGTGAAAATGAACGCGCATCGACGCAATTACTCACACGACTCGAAACGAAATGCGCGCTCGCGTTATTTATCATTTTATTATTTATTTTTGGATTCCCCTTTTTTTTTGAAAACAACGAGCGCCAAACAAAACCGTTGCACGAGAGTGCCAAATACACCCGCATTTAGAACAATGTGCGGAGCGATAAAAATTTGGGATTTTCCAATTAGTCGGACAAAATTAGGGTATGACAGCTGCCCCTCTTTATTCGGATTTTATCAAGAAATATGAATTGGCCGAGACATACTTGAAGATAAAATACGAATAAAGAATTCAGAAATAACACTAATTTTGTCCGCTCCAGAAAAGCTCAAATTTTCTTTTTGTTATTTTCCTTTTGAGAAAAGGGGGGTTAACACTTGTCGCATTAACGGGAAAGCAGTAAATTGGGAAAAACGGTGAATTGGAAAAAGCGGTAAATTGGGGATTCGGAGGTTGCCTAAAAACCTTCTAACGAACTCTGGTCGAGTCCGAGCTTTGGGGGTGGCCTTTTCGAGCGGCCGATCAACATCAGGTCCGGAACTGATTTGATCAATGGATTTACGCTATGCCTTAGGCTGACACAACTAATCCGAAGGACTTAACGAAGTCGGATGGATCCATCGCGCGCTCGTACACGATGTTGTGATCTGTGGAAGGAGTTCACTAACTCTGTGTTGATGGAGTTTACTAACTCAGTGTCATGGTGATTTTCTAAAAATGAGATTTTTGGGACTCTCTGGTCCGAAGTAACTTCCTGGATGGTGCATGAAATGCATGCATTTGGGTATTTGGATGCACATGAATGCAATGATTGATTTTGGTGGGATGCTTTTTCTGTTTGATTCCTCATTCACTTCTTTTTCTTTTGTTATTCTTTCGCTCTTCTGAGATGCGAATTTGAAAGTGTAACGCACCACTGTTTGATGTCATGGAGCGACGAATGGTATGGATGATATGATGAATGATGTGAAGATGTTGTGTTCTTTTATGTTCCGTCTTCTGTGATTTTCTCTTTTGTTTTTTGTTTGTTCTGTTTGTTTTCTTTAAGCAGCTTTCTTTTTTCTGCTTATTTGTTTTTTTTTCTTCTTTGGCACTCCTTTTTTGCTGGTTAAATCGATCTGCTGGACGGAGGCTGTTCCAGGACGATGATCCCGCGAGGATTGTATACTGGTTCGTCACGACTGTTTTTTTCGCAATTTTATTCACTTGGGAAATCACTTCTTTCTGTATTTTTTCAAAGATTTCGCAATGATCCTGTAATGCTCTGAATGTGCACATGTTTTGCAATTCGATTTCATCAATCATAAAAGTTATTATTTTGAAAGAAACTGAATAGATGAAAGTAGAGACACGAAAAGCACACATATGAAAGAAAAGTTGGACTTTTATTGATATAGAAATTGGACGTGCAGAAAGTCACGCCAATCGAAAGTGCATTGCAATCTTCCTTTTAAACTACAAAAAATACAAGTAAAAGGAACAGATCTCGTGGTTCCAATCTCTGAAGTAACGGTGCCCACCGTCCATACTCATAATACTGATCACCCCCTTATCCGAACCTTTGGAACGCTGATTGCCTCTTTCTTTTCTCAAGCCCAAGTTTTCTGACCCTAATTTTTGCCTGGATCGCCCTTGGCGGGTTTTCAATCCACCGGGCCACTCTGATTTTGCCTAGGTCGCCCTTTGCGGGTTTTCAACCTAGCGAGCTGATTTTTCCTTGGCTTATCTTTCTCTTTTTCGTCTATTTTTCTAGGCATAATACTTCTTGACCACATCTGAGTTCACTGGATTTGGGATCTCCTCTCCATCCATGTTTGCCAGAATTAAAGCTCCTCCTGAGAATGCCTTCTTCACCACATAAGGTCCTTCATATTTGGGAGCCCATTTGCCCCTAGAGTCTGTCTGAATCGGCAAGATCTGCTTGAGCACAAGATCTCCTTCTTGGAATTCACGAGGACGGACTTTCTTGTCAAAAGCCCTCCTCATCCTCTGTTGGTACAACTGTCCATGACACATTGCGGCCACCCGTTTTTCATCAATGAGATTCAACTGGTCAAGACGAGACCGAACCCATTCTGCTTCATCAAGTTTTGTCTCCATTAACACCCGCAGGGATGGTATTTCAACCTCAATGGGGAGGACTGCCTCTGACCCATAAATCAGGGAGTAAGGGGTTGCCCCTGTTGAAGTGCGCACTGAGGTTCTGTAACCATGCAGGGCAAATGGGAGCATCTCATGCCAATCCTTGTAGGTTACCACCATCTTTTGCACAATCTTCTTGATGTTCTTGTTGGCTGCCTCAACTGCCCCATTCGTCTTTGGACGGTAGGGAGAAGAGTTGTGATGCTGTATCTTGAAGTCTTTACACAAGTCTTTCATCATCCTGCTGTTCAAATTACTACAGTTGTCTGTGATAATCTTGTTTGGAAGGCCGTAGCGGCAAACCAAATCTTTCTTGATGAACTTAGCAATCACTGAGCTCGTTACGTTGGGATAAGAAGCAGCCTCCACCCACTTAGTGAAGTAGTCAATAGCAACCAGAATGAAACGGTGGCCATTTGAAGCTTTTGGTTCAATGGGACCAATGATGTCCATGCCCCACATTGAGAATGGCCATGGCGCACCCAAGACATTCAGAGAAGTTGGAGGTACATGGATGTGATCTGCATAGATTTGGCATTTATGGCATCTTCTCACAAAACTGTAACAGTCTGATTCCATCTGCAACCAGTAGTATCCAGCTCTCAGGATTTTTCTAGCCATTGCGTGCCCGTTGGAATGAACCCCAAATGAGCCTTCATGAACATCTCGCATAATCTTTACTGATTCTTCTCCTATTACACACCTGAGGAGTACCAAGTCATGGTTTCTCTTGTAAAGGACGTCTCCACTCAAGAAGAAACCTGTTGACAGCCTCCTGAGGGTTCTCTTGTCATTCTCTGTAGCTCCGGGAGGATACTCTCTGTTTGTGATATACTGCTTGATGTCATGGTACCAAGGCTTACTATCTGATCCCTCTTCGACTGTCATACAGTAGTGATAAGCAGGCTGTCCTCTGTGCTGGATTCTGACAGTCGTCAGACTTTTGTCACAGCTGACGTTGAACATAGAAGACAAAGTTGCCAAGGCATCTGCCAACTGATTCTCGCTGCGGGGTATGTGCTGGAAAGTGATTTTCTCAAAGGGCTTGATTAATTCTTGAATGTAGTCACGGTAAGGAATCAAATCAGAATTTCTTGTTTCCCAGTCTCCTTTTACTTGATGGACAACTAGAGCTGAATCTCCGTACACGTCGAGCCTCTTGACTTTCCGATCGAGAGCTGCCTGGATACCCAAGATACACGCTTCATACTCTGCAATATTGTTTGTGACATAGAAGCTTAGTCTGGCGGTGACTGGTATGAAGCGGTTGTCTGGGGAGATCAGCACTGCTCCGATCCCGTGCCCCCACATGTTAGAGGCACCGTCAAACAACACTCTCCACCTTTCTTCATCTTGAGATTTCCCTGCGTCAAATAATGCCATAATGTCCTCATCCGGGAATTCACATTGCATTGATTGGTAATCCTCCGCCGGTTGATGTGCCAGGTAGTCTGCCAGTGTGCTACCCTTAATCGCCTTCTGGGTTACGTACACGAGGTCATACACTGACAGAAGCATTTGCCAACGAGCAATTCTACCTGTGAGCGCAGGTTTTTCAAATATGTACTTGATTGGGTCCATTTTGGACACCAACCAGGTAGTGTGACTCAGCATATACTGTCTCAGTCGATGCGCAGCCCAGGCTAGAGCACAACAAGTCTTCTCCAATGATGAATACCTTGCCTCACAGTCTGTGAACTTCTTGCTTAAGTAGTAGATCGCGTGTTCTTTCTTTCCTGACTCATCGTGTTGCCCCAGCACGCAGCCCATAGAATTTTCTAGCACTGTGAGGTATAGGATGAGAGGCCTGCCAGACACAGGTGGCATTAGGACGGGTGGATTTTGAAGATACACCTTGATCTTCTCAAATGCTTCTTGACATTTATCATTCCACTTCATCTCTTGGTTTTTGCACAGCAGTTTGAAAATTGGTTCGCAAGTTGCAGTCAACTGGAAGATGAATCGAGAGATGTAATTTAGTCTTCCCAGGAAACCACGAACTTCTTTCTCTGTTTTAGGTGCTGGCATCTCCAGGATGGCTCGCACCTTGTCCGGGTCTACCTCAATTCCCTTCTGGCTAACAACGAAACCCAACAACTTCCCTGACCTAACCCCAAAGGTGCACTTAGCGGGGTTCAACCTGAGTTTGTACTTTCTGAGACGCTCGAACAGCTTCTCCAGGTTAACCACGTGCTCTTCATCAGTCTTTGATTTGGCAATCATGTCATCCACATAGACTTCGATCTCCTTATGCATCATGTCATGGAATAGAGTTACCATCGCTCTTTGGTAGGTTGCCCCGGCATTCCTCAACCCGAAAGGCATGACCTTGTAACAGAAAGTTCCCCAAAGGGTTACGAAGGTGGTTTTCTCCATATCCTCTGGAGCCATTTTGATCTGGTTATAGCCTGAATATCCATCCATGAAGGAGAACATCGAATGCTGAGCAGTACTGTCCACCAAAACATCAATATGGGGTAGAGGGAAATCATCTTTAGGGCTTGCTCTGTTCAAGTCACGGTAGTCGACACACATTCGGACCTTTCCATCTTTCTTAGGGACTGGAACAATGTTTGCTACCCACTCAGGATATTTTGCCACAACTAAGAACCCTGCATCAAACTGTTTCTTGACCTCGTCCCTGATCTTCAAAGACATTTCAGGCTTCATCCGCCTTAACTTCTGTTTCACCGGGGGACATTCTGATTTCACCGGCAATCTATGTTCAACAATATCTGTGCTCAACCCTGGCATGTCCCGATATGTCCATGCGAATACGTCAGCGTAGTCGAACAGGAGATGAATCAACTTTTTGCGCTCTTTATCCTCCATTGCGGTACCAACCTTGATCTCTTTTCTGTCTTCCTTAGTACCCAAATTGACCATTTCTGTAGACTCCTCATGGGGTTCGATGACCTTTTCTTCTTTTTCTACCATTCTCATGATTTCTGGAGGAGTATC
Organism: Astragalus membranaceus; assembly: GCA_039519185.1. Classification (NCBI taxonomy): domain Eukaryota; kingdom Viridiplantae; phylum Streptophyta; class Magnoliopsida; order Fabales; family Fabaceae; genus Astragalus; species Astragalus membranaceus. Next base: position 53,542,684 of record CM076854.1, on the reverse strand, counting down.
CCAATCATTCTCAACATCTTCCTCGGCTTGATTAACCGGGTAATCAAAATCACAGTATGAGTTATGGGCATTGTTATTTTCAGAGTTTATTTTTTATCTGCATTAGAATGGAGCGGCGAATAAAAACAAAGAAAAAGCAACACAGATAAAAGATGAAGACAGAAATTTTATTGAAAATTCAAAATAACACTTTATTGATTGATGATTTTTGACGAAAACATGTGTGCCCGAATGAAATATCCTGAGGCCTTGGGCAAAGCCGAGGGATCTGCATTACAACGATAATTACTTTAAATTGGAAAATACGGGGAAATCTATGATCTCCTAGTTTTGCAGCTTCTCTCCAGCCGCACAGCAGCGCACCAGACCTACAGCACGGCCACTTGAGCTTGATCCTTCTTCAACCACATTAACCTGGTCAGGGTTCAGCATACTAGCACTCCGGAAGTTGTTCTTAAGATTAGCGATGACCATTCTCCCCTGATTGGGTGCCCTTCCTCTGAGTTTGGCCAGCCATTTCTCCCTCCCGTCAGATGCCAGCCTCTCCCGATCAGCAAGACTTGGGATGTGCCCAACACCGAACCTCTCAATATTACCCCTCAACTGGATAGGCATTACAATTCCTTGAGCAGCTTTTCCTAAGCCCTTACCAATCTGATACCCATGTCCCAGCATCACCTTTGCAGCCATCATGTCAGCCCTGGACCACTTAGGCTTCCACCGAGGCTCACCTTCGACGAAGACAGCGTTTGAAATCTCCAATCCTTGGAAAGCAGTCTCAAAGGACTCTTCTGCTGCTTCCACATAATATTCAGGTGGTGATCGATTTATCAATGTTTCTTCCTCTCCGGAGATCACTATCAGCTTTCCCCTAGCCACAAACTTGAGTTTCTGATGAAGCGAGGATGGCACTGCCCCAGCCGCATGTATCCAAGGACGTCCTAGCAGGCAACTGTAGGATGAATTGATGTCCATCACTTGAAAGACGACATAAAATACTTCAGGGCCTACCTGCAGCGGCACTTCTACTTCTCCAAAAACTTCCTTCACTGACCCATCAAATGCTCTGACCAAGGTGGAGCTCGGTTTTAGATATGAACAGTCTACATCCAGCTTATCCATTGTAGACTTAGGCAGCACATTCAAGGATGAACCGTTATCAATAAGCACCCTGGCAAGTATATGGTCCCCACACTTGACTGAGATGTGAAGAGCTTGATTATGATTCTTTCCTGCCGGAGGCAGCTCAGTGTCTGAGAAGGTCAAGTAATTAGAGGCTACAATGTTGCCAACAATACCATCAAGCTGGTTTACTGTAATGTCATGGGAGACGTGAGCTTCATTCAGGATCTTTAGCAGTGCAGCACGATGTGCCTCTGAACTAAGCAGCAAAGAGAGCATTGAGATCTTGGATGGAGTTTGATTCAGCTGGTCTACCACCCGATATTCACTCTGTCTCATTACTCTCAGGAATTCTTGAGCTTCTTTGTCCGACACATCCCTGACTTCTACAGCTTCCTTGTCTTTTCCCTTACGGGCCCTTTCTTCATTTCCCTTGGATTGCTCTCTTCTAAGGTTTTCAGGAGTATACAACCTTCCACTCCTTGTGATACAACTACCTCCAACAATGTTTGTTATATCCAGAGTGCCTTTAGGGACCTCCGCTTGCATTTGCACATTGCAGCTCCATGGAGTCATCCTAGTCTCCCCACTAGGGGTAGCAGCAGGTACTGGAATAACAACAGTTGAGGGTCTCGTCACAGCTAGGCTGGAATTCAGATTGCAGGGAATTTCAATCGGTCTCCTGAAGCCTCCATTGCCTGATTGCAAGGTAAATACACTTTCTTCTTTCTCCTGGATTCCCACTTGGACCAGGTGTCTGTCTAAGAGATCTTGGAGAATTGGTTAAAAGCCTTCACATGCCCCGATGCAGCGAGGATTATCACAGGGGTCTTTCCTAGCACACCCTTCTTTGATGACACCAAAACGGCATAATTCAGCATGGATAAAATTCAAAGGCATCTGAATGCAATCAACTTTTCTAACCAAACACTGACCCCCCTGATGGTCAACAGCATTAATAGCAGATCCTCCATGCCCTGGCAACGGATTGGTGGCTACATTGGGTTGTTGAAATGATATGCTTTTCGTATCAAGTAATTCTTGCACCACATATTTGAATGCTTTACAATCCTCCACCACATGACCTACTGCCCCAGAATGAAAGGCGCAGGTGGCATTTGCGTTGTACCCTCTGGGATAGGGAGGCTGATATGGCTTCATTTGACGAGTACTGATTATTTTGTTGGTGATGAGATAATTAAACAAGTCCGTGTAGGACATGGGAATGGGATCAAAGACAACAGGCTTCCTTTCATTATAGTTCCGGTACTGATAATTTGATTGAAAAGGCTGTGCCAGTGGTGTCTGAGGAGGAACCGAAATAGCTTGCGGTGGATTGCTGTGCGACGGACCACTGGCTCCGATGACTGCATTAGTTTCACCTTCTTTCTTCTTATGAGACCCAAAAAATGGCTTTTTTTGACCGGCGGGAGGTGTCGGGCCCTGAGCTATTCTTCCGCTCCGCATACCATTCTCTACTCTTTCCCCTGTGACCACCATCTCAGAGAAGTTTGAGGCTACGCTGCCAACCAACCTATCATAATACACCGCAGGAAGGGTTTCCATAAACATGTGGACCATTTCTTTGTCCAGCAGAGGGGGTTTTACTTGAGCCGCAAGGTTCCGCCATCTCTGAGCATACTCTTTGAACGACTCGTTATCCCTCTTAGACATGCATTGTAGCTGAGTTCTATCTGGAGCCAAATCATTGTTATACTGGTATTGACGCATGAAGGCATCCGCCATGTCTTTCCAGCAACGGATATTAGTTGGCTCTAACTGCATGTACCAGTCAAGGGGAGCTCCAGCTAAACTTTCTTGGAAGCAATGCATCATTAAGTTATCATCACGGGCATAGGCAGTCATCTTTCGGCAGTACATTGTCACATGGCTGACTGGGCAAGTTGTCCCTCTGTATTTGTCAAAAGTTGGTGCTTTGAACTTGGGAGGCAGGACTAGATCAGGAACCAAGCACAACTCATGGGCATTCCTGGCTCGGGAACCTGCCCCTTCAACAGCTCTTAATCTTTCTTCCAGCATCTGATACTGGCTTCTAGCTTCGGCAGGGTAATTCTGTGGGAAACCGCCGGCACCATAGTGAGGGTTATTCATTGATACCGCGACCGGGGTCATGTGTCGGTGAGCAATATTCTGAGGGACTGGGCCCTGTACGTGTGGATGAACCATTATTGGTGAATTGAAACCCGCCGGAGTTCCTGGAGCAATAACAGGAATTGGGATCTGAATCTGGGCTTGATGCGTCCCTGTTCCAACTTCATTCACAACTGTATTAGGCTGAGCGTGCCCCGTGGTTCCTGAAGGATCTCTTCCAGGGTTTGCATCAGCAGCAGGAGGCGTATAGCCCAGTGGGAGACCATAGGGAGGCCATTGCACAGCTTGAAGGGTTTGAGAGATCCCAGACCCAGGAAGGGGGGGAGGATTGTTCATCCCAGCAGCAGCAGCTTCAGTTGTGCCAACATCTTTTAAGGCACTTAGCACTCTTATGATCTCCGCCAATTGAGCCTTTAGGACTTCCATCTCAGCTTGAATGACTTGATTCCCCTGATTCTGACCATGCTGACCCTGACCATTAGGATTCAGACCTCCTGGAATTCCGTCATCCTGATGTGGCTACGGATTGTCCTGATCAGGGTTGGCTTGATTGTTTTCCATGTTTCTTGCTCGCAGACGCGTCCAATAGCGATGATTAACCAGCTTGCCTGATTTTCTGTTGACGGAACACGCTTATGAACACAAGAACGAATGAATGAATGCAATGCGAATGAATGCGTGTTTGGTTTGTCTTGCTAAGAATCGCAGTGTATTATGTCTTGTCATAGATACGCAGGTAAATCTTTGATTATTTTTATTATATCACTTTCTTTGGATCCTACTGAAATTGGAATCTGGAAGCGAAACGGGTGTATTTAAACAAAATACTTCAAAATCTGAATCAAGAGTACGACATTCTGATACAATGATTGAAAAAGGAAAGGTACAATAAGACAAAATGGAAAATTACAATAAAGAAAGCTCAAATACAAAGAGCTTTGACGTTTCCACTCCTTTTCCTTTTGTTGTTGGTAGAGGTACTTCCGGCTTTTCCTTTGGCTTCCTCAACTAGGGCTCTGCAGTACTCCACAAATTTGTACACCTCAAGCGGGGTATTGAGGGGATACATCTCAGTTTCAGCTTTTCTTAATTTCTTGGGCACATCCGCAAGAGCCCGGTTGACCAACTCTGATAGCTTGGAGAACCTATCCTTCCAGTGTTGAATTTCATCCCTCAGCTCAATGATGACTGCTTGCTCTTCAATCCTACCGAGCAGCTCAACATAGCGATATTCCCAATACTGACTTTCATCCCTCACTTGCAGGTATGCATTGCTGATGTGACAAAGGCGCTTCTTCAACTCATCAGAATCCTCTTGCTCTGCTTTTAGGGCCCGCTGATATTCTCTGAGGATGTTCTCGAATGAGTCTCTTTCTTGCACAACACTGTCTAACTTACTCTCCCATTCAGCTTGTAACATGCGGGATTCTCTTTTTGACTTGGCAAGCAAGCTTTTCGCAGTTCTCTCTTCCATTTTTGCTTCATCCCACAATTCTTTCCACTGATTGGCTTCTTCCAGGGCCTTCTTCTCTTTCAAGCTTCGCCTCTTGATTTCCTCCTTGGCTCCTTGCAGATACCTTTGAACTTCTAACTTGCTCTCCTCTTCCCCTTTTAGTTTCTGACTGAACTTCTCAATGGTAGCAGACTTCAGGGCATTTTCTTCTTTCAACCTTTTGTTCTTCAGAGCCATCTTCTCTATCTCAGCTTGCAAAGATTTCTTCTCTTCCTCTGCCTTCATCAGAGCCAACTTAACCTCGCCTAATTCTTCGACAACAGGGACACTGGCGTCTACTACTTCCCTCTCGACTTGCAACTCTTTTTGGTAGGGCAGTTGAACATTCTGGATTCTTTTTCCGAGCCACTGAGCGAAGGTGATACCACTAGTCCTCTGAGCAAGCTCTACTTTTCCCATGCGAACCACCGTACTCCAGGCTTGCAAGACCTTTCTAAGAAAACTGTCATCTTTTGGTCCTCCTTAAAAGATGTAAAGCGGGAATATCATCTCTTCAGTAGGCGAATTCCTCATCGGATACCCCAATTGCCTCAGAGTCAGGGACGGGTTGTAGTTAATGCATCCCTTAGTGCCCATCAGCGGGACATTTTGAAAACCACCATAGCGGAAGACTACCTTAGGCCTATCTTCCCAGCAAGACGAGAGATACCAACGGATCGAGTGCTCATCTAGACCCCCTAGAAACTGGATCCACTCTTGAATACTCATAGCTTTCACCTCACAAGTTACAGCGTAGCCAATCAACTTTTCCACTCGTGTTGGGTTGGTGAAGGCATGAATGAGAAGCCACGCATACAACAGGTGAGAAGAGCAAGAGATTTTCTTCCTTCTCAAGTCACAATGATGAGTAAAAGCAGAATAAGTGTCAGCAAGGATGGCGGGAATTGGATTAATGGGGCTCCTCCCATTCTGAAAAGCTAGGAAAATACCAATAACGGTCACATCCACATACCTCTCAATCTGTGGAAAGAGAACAACTCCAAAAATTGTTAAGGCCAAAACTCGCTTGAAGACAACCCAATTTTTACTTCTGGTATAGGCTCCCATTAAACCTTCAAGGTAGCTCTGCGGGAAACCTATCACATTGTTTCTCTTCTGCTTTTGGAGCTTCAGATCCTCTACACTCACTTGCAATAATGCAGCGAACCCCTCATCTGTGTAGTACTGTTCTTGATACCGGTAGGGGACAGCTTCTGTCTGAGTGAAACCCAAAATCTGCTGATATTCCTCCAATGTGGGGGCCATTTGAAAATTTTTGAAAAGAAAGCACCTGATTTCTGGGTCATAGAATCTACTCAAAGCCACAATAGCCTCAGTCTGCACCTCTAGCAACAACAACTTCCGGAGGTTCCCATAAGCATTGTCAAACGATCCCCTTTCAATAGGCCCCATCAGGTCAACACATTTTTTCAGACTAGTCACATCTACCTTGTTTACAGCGGGGTACCTTGGAGTATACACCGTTTCCCTTCTAGATTCCATGTCGTATCTATGACAAAAATTTCTCATTACTTGGGATTCTCGGCAAGCAAACCATGATGAAATGCAAAGATGCATGCGAAAACTATTGAAAATGTATGTTTTATACAAAGGATGTGTGTAAATGATGATGATGTTCTATGTCTATGTAACTCAGAGACCAGTCCTTATTGGCAGTGATTCAAGTTTTTTTTTGGAAAATGCGGGTCGTACGTTATTTCGTATGGACCGGTATGAGAGAGGCTACAGCGGTAACTCTTTCACCCCCCTCTTTTTTTTTTAAAATAAAGTGGTTCATATGTCACTTCGTACAGACCGGCGAAAGAAAGGTTACAACGGCAACTCTTTCTCTGTTTTCTCTTTTTTTGAAAAATCTCCTTTTCTTTTTGAAAACGTGCCTAGTTTACAATGCAGCACACAATTTGGTATGCCCCTTGTGTCCTACAAAGATGGGGACCTAAGTTCTAGGACATCTCAAATGTTCCTCCCATGTGGGTTCTAGTCACTTCCTCACCAGGTTACCAGGGCTAACTCTCTCTCACAATAGCACCCACAACGATGGAACGCCATCTGATGTAAGACATCATGAAAGAGCGTACTCTGGCTGAAACTTTCGTGAGAGTCAGAAGGACAACAGTCCAATTGCCAGTCACTACTCGTTTCCACTCTCCTAAGTTTTGTCAGACCTTGGGTTTTAGGCCCCTCTCGAAGCACAATAAGCATAAGGTGTGAGTGTGTGTAGTGAGGACATACCGCCTAAAACTACCCACATATATCCCCACCTGCGAAGGAAAACCCAGAACAGTCCAGACAATAGCAAGCGATAACATGTTGTCTACACTAGGGTTCAATATCAAATAAGCTAGCCTAGGGTTTCAACAACAATCAAGTGCTTTGTTTACCTCAAGAAAGGGGGCCAAGAAGAGGGGAACATAACAAGATGGGGGGGGAAAAGCATGAGGGTACTAAGCACATAAATAAACATGAAAGGAGAGAAAATAAATGCACATGCATACAACATGATAAGAAGAGCAAACCGAAAAGGGATAGAGGCAAACAAAGTATCCAAATCACATCGATAGCACACTAAACCACACATTTAATTAGTTAGGCTTGACCCACTTAAAAAAAGAAAAGTCCCCAGTGAAGTCGCCAGCTGTTGCGCCCGAAAAAGTCCCTGAGGGAATCTTTCTTCGTTTACAACTTTTTGAAAATCAATGAAGTCGCCACCAATATTTTTTAAGGGAAATATTGAAGAAAACCTTTTTGGAAAACGAATGGCCTTTTAGAAATTGGAAAATTTGGGTTCGGGGGTCGGTTAGGCATGGGGAAGGTATTAGCACCCCACATCTCCTTTCTGTCGAAAGGGAACCTTTAATTAAACGTGTGGTTTTAAGTGCTGATTTGGAAAATACTTAAATTTGCCCCTTTTCTCGAAAAGAGAATGAAAAGACTTAATGAAAATTTTTATTTTTGGCGCTTGACGAGAGTATAGCGTCTCGCTCCTACGTATCTCCTGGTGCGATGGAGAATTCAAAGCTACGTAGTTCTTGTTTGTCCTGAAAAGGGTTTTTGTTTTTTAATCTTTTTGGAGTTTTTCGCAAAGGGGTTGAGCGTTCGCAGTGACCAAACAACAATGGTTTAGAGTGGTCGCACTACTAACTCTTATGAAAATGAATTATCATTAACAACCAAACGGCAACGGCGCGAGTGATGATTAATGATAATCGGTTCTTATTTTGAGCATTGAAAAGGTTTTCGCAATTGAAGGAAGGCATTTGTGAAGACCAAACAACAACGGTTTAGAGTGGCCACACTACTAGCTCCCACAGGAATGAAATCATCACCCACAATCAAACGGCAACGGCGCGAGTGATCATTAGTGATGATTAGCTTTGATTTCGACGTTTGAAAAGATTTGTTTTTTTGAAAAGCGTTTTCGTTGATTTTAATTGGAGAGAACGTAGTGATGAAAGGAATTTGCAATTGGATTGATTTTTGTTCGGGGAAACATTTATCCATCAGTGGGAAAAAGGGTTTGTAAAAAAAAAAATAAATAAGTTTATTTAGGGGAAAAGAAATAAAATTTAAAAAAAGAAAGGTAGGGGGTGAAATAGTAAAATGGGGGGTGCAAATAAAAGGAGGGCTGCATTATTAAAATGGGAGTGCAAATAGTGAGCCCAGCTCGTTTTTGGTGAGCTGGGCTGCGTTTCAAAAAAAAGCCATGGGCTTCAGAAGGGGACGTACGAGGTAAACAGGGGGGTGTTAATAGGAATCTGAAAAAAAATAAAAACGTGAAAAGACCAAACTGCCCTTAGGTTCATACTATAAATACCTAGACCTAAAAAGAGAAACCCTAATTTCTATCCTCCCTCTCCACGCGGCGCCCCACCCCAAAATAACCGAACCCTAAAATTTTTCCCTTCTCCCCCCAATGCGCCGTGCATACCTCTCCTAAATCAGTCAAATCCGGTTCTCTCCTCTCCAATGGCGGCCGATCCCCACTCTCCCCTCCTAGCTTTGATCTCTCACTCTCCTGGCCGTGCACACCGCCTCCCTCTCTCCTACACCGATGGCGAACAAAACGAAAGGGACGGAGACGGTGGTGCGAATGACCACCGCGGAGGTATGTTGGTTTGCGACGGTGATGACTGGGTGCGATTATGGTTACAGTGTTCGCGTTGGGTTGGAGGCGAAGGGACGGAGGCGATTGTAGGCGCGTGTGGTGGTCAACGGTGGGTGTTAGGGTGGATCGGTGACGGGAACCGTGGGTGGTTGATGGGTGGCTCGGTCGTTTAGTGGTGGTGCGGGCTGGACAGTGGTTCGCGAAGGAGGGAGAGATAACGGTGGCCGTTTGGTGTTTTGACGGGTTGGGGGCGTAGGAAGCGGCGGTGGTGGAGGCGCTGGATAGTGGTTCGCAGAGGGGGTGGTGGAGGCACTGGACAGTGGTTCGCAAAGGGGGTGGTGTTGTTCGGGTTGTTCGTACGGCGGCGGTCTACGGCGGCGGCCACCGTGAATGGTGGTCGGAGGTAAAAGTCTCTCTCTCTTCTTTTTTTTTTTTGGAATTTTTCCTCTCTTTTTTGTTATTTCTCTTCTCTGTGTATGATATTGTGTTGATTTACCCTTATGCTATCAGACTCGCCTGATCCTCTATTCCTTCTCAAAACTCTAACCAATTTCTATTTGTATCCACTATCTTTTATAATGACAATAACAAAAATGGAACCTTGCTGTATGTTTGTAGGAGTAATTTATAAAGTTGGAAAAATTCATGCATTTTTATTTGGATTAACAGGGTCCATGACATGCTTCTTGTTATTACTTTTCAAAAGAAAAATGAAAGCCTACGGGTCTAACAGCAAACTCACCTCTTTATGTATCACAAAATATGAGAAATGACCTTTTACTCCAGCCTCTGATATGCTCCTTATGTCTGCTCTGCTACTGAACCTTGCCTTGCCTTTTTCACTGCCACTGATGCTTCTCTTCTTGTTTTGCTCAAGTATATTAGAATTCAGTGATGATACTGAATTCTAATTTTATGGTATCTCAGTTTTTGTGTTTCTATTGTTGTGTGTATTGCTCTCTGTGATACTGTTTTGTTCCCCCCAAACTGATTTCTGTTCATTGGTATTTATAGGCTGAAGAAACTGTGGTGTAGGTGGGTGCTGAGCAGGGGATCAAAACCCTAAGGGGACCAGTTTGTTGCTGTTGCAGTGGAGCAGAGAGGAGCAGCAAGGATGGCAGCAGGGCTGCTGCCACTGCAGCAGTGTTTTTGCTGAAAATGGAAAAAAGCCAAGAGGCAAGGAGAAGGGACCTCCAACCCCATTCTCAAATTGCAATCTTGTTGCAACCCCAGCAGGCTGCGCCCTGCTTTTTGTTATTTTTGCTGTTTTTCAATTAAATTTTTTTTGTAACAAAGAGTTGACTCTTTTTTGTACTATTCTGCCCTTTTTTAATTTTTATGTTTATATATGTAACAAAACCAATAGAAGGGACAGCTGAATAAAAATTCGTTTTATTTTACTATTACCATTTTTTATTATTATTATTTTTTTTTATTTTTCTTTATGATAATAAAAGCGGTAAAAACAACGCGCACCGACGCGACGACTCGCACGACTCGGAACGAAACGCGCATTCTCCTTAAGACTAGGAACACGTACGCGATTTGAATACACATGCGCGCACGTTTTTAAAACCGATTTCATTCTATTCTCACTTCTCTAAAAGGAAAGCGGTGAAAATAAACGCGCATCGACGCAATTACTCACACGACTCGAAACGAAATGCGCGCTCGCGTTATTTATCATTTTATTATTTATTTTTGGATTCCCCTTTTTTTTGAAAACAACGAGCGCCAAACAAAACCGTTGCACGAGAGTGCCAAATACACCCGCATTTAGAACAATGTGCGGAGCGATAAAAATTTGGGATTTTCCAATTAGTCGGACAAAATTAGGGTATGACACATAGCTTTGAGGATATTGAACTTGACTTCTTGGTCATTGACCCTCATGATCAATTCTCCTCTCTGTACATCTATTAGAGTTCTTCCAGTAGCCAAAAATGGCCTTCCCAGTATGATAGGTACTTCTTTATCTGCATCAAAATCCAAAATTACAAAATCAACAGGAAATACAAATTTGTCTAGCTTTATTAGAACATCTTCTAAGATTCCTTCTGGATAAGCAAGGGTTCTGTCAGCTAGCTGTAGTGTAAGTGAGGTAGGTCTGGCAGTCCCCACTCCTAGCTGCGTGTATATGGACTTGGGCATAAGATTTATGCTGGCTCCCAAATCACATAGAGCACGGCCAGAGTAAAAATTTCCAATTGAGCATGGTAAAGTAAAACTGCCAGGATCCTTTGATTTGGGTGGGAGCTTGTTTTGCATCATCATGCTGCACTCCCCTGTCATTGCTACTGTCTCAAATTCCCCAAGTCTTCTCCTCTTGGTGAGCACATCCTTCATGAACTTAGCATAGTTGGGCATTTGTTGGAGAGCCTCCACCAAAGGGACATTAATATGCAACTGTTTAAGGACTTCTAGGAATTTGTTGAACTGCTTATCTTCATGAGCCTTTCGAAGTCTTTGAGGGTATGGAGGGTCAGGATATGTTGGAATAATTCTGGGTGGTGGTGGTATCTTTTCAGCAATAGGCGCTGTAGCGTTAGGTTTAGGCGCTGTAGCATCTGTTGCAGGTTCTTTTTGATTTTTAGAGTTTTTGTTTTTTTCATCAGCTGAAACAGCTGATGGTCCTGTCAAATCTTTCCCACTCCTTAAAGATATAGCTTTTACATGCTCCTTCCCTGTAGTATTTGAAGTTGAGGCTTCTGTAGTGGATGGTAATGATCCACTAGCTCTTTGGGTAAGGACATTAGCTATCTGCCCCATCTGAACTTCTAGATTCTTAATGGAAGCTTCATGAGTTTTCATAGTTGTCTTACAATCACTCATAAAGCTTTTCAATAAGCCTTCCATAGAATTATCTAGAACAGGGGCATTCTGCCTTTGGTAGTTCTGAGTAGGGAATCCTGGAGGATTTGCTGGAGCACTATAATTGGGTGCTGTAGCGTTGTTGGCTCCCCATCTGAAATTAGGGTGATTCTTCCAACCAGGATTATATGTATTTGAATAAGGATTATTATTCTTGTTGAAACCCACAAAGTTCACAGAGACAGGATTACCAGGACATTCTTCATAAAAATGCTCTCCTCCACAATATACACATGCGCGCACGTTTTTAAAACCGATTTCATTCTATTCTCACTTCTCTAAAAGGAAAGCGGTGAAAATGAACGCGCATCGACGCAATTACTCACACGACTCGAAACGAAATGCGCGCTCGCGTTATTTATCATTTTATTATTTATTTTTGGATTCCCCTTTTTTTTTGAAAACAACGAGCGCCAAACAAAACCGTTGCACGAGAGTGCCAAATACACCCGCATTTAGAACAATGTGCGGAGCGATAAAAATTTGGGATTTTCCAATTAGTCGGACAAAATTAGGGTATGACAGCTGCCCCTCTTTATTCGGATTTTATCAAGAAATATGAATTGGCCGAGACATACTTGAAGATAAAATACGAATAAAGAATTCAGAAATAACACTAATTTTGTCCGCTCCAGAAAAGCTCAAATTTTCTTTTTGTTATTTTCCTTTTGAGAAAAGGGGGGTTAACACTTGTCGCATTAACGGGAAAGCAGTAAATTGGGAAAAACGGTGAATTGGAAAAAGCGGTAAATTGGGGATTCGGAGGTTGCCTAAAAACCTTCTAACGAACTCTGGTCGAGTCCGAGCTTTGGGGGTGGCCATTTCGAGCGGCCGATCAACATCAGGTCCGGAACTGATTTGATCAATGGATTTACGCTATGCCTTAGGCTGACACAACTAATCCGAAGGACTTAACGAAGTCGGATGGATCCATCGCGCGCTCGTACACGATGTTGTGATCTGTGGAAGGAGTTCACTAACTCTGTGTTGATGGAGTTTACTAACTCAGTGTCATGGTGATTTTCTAAAAATGAGATTTTTGGGACTCTCTGGTCCGAAGTAACTTCCTGGATGGTGCATGAAATGCATGCATTTGGGTATTTGGATGCACATGAATGCAATGATTGATTTTGGTGGGATGCTTTTTCTGTTTGATTCCTCATTCACTTCTTTTTCTTTTGTTATTCTTTCGCTCTTCTGAGATGCGAATTTGAAAGTGTAACGCACCACTGTTTGATGTCATGGAGCGACGAATGGTATGGATGATATGATGAATGATGTGAAGATGTTGTGTTCTTTTATGTTCCGTCTTCTGTGATTTTCTCTTTTGTTTTTTGTTTGTTCTGTTTGTTTTCTTTAAGCAGCTTTCTTTTTTCTGCTTATTTGTTTTTTTTTCTTCTTTGGCACTCCTTTTTTGCTGGTTAAATCGATCTGCTGGACGGAGGCTGTTCCAGGACGATGATCCCGCGAGGATTGTATACTGGTTCGTCACGACTGTTTTTTTCGCAATTTTATTCACTTGGGAAATCACTTCTTTCTGTATTTTTTCAAAGATTTCGCAATGATCCTGTAATGCTCTGAATGTGCACATGTTTTGCAATTCGATTTCATCAATCATAAAAGTTATTATTTTGAAAGAAACTGAATAGATGAAAGTAGAGACACGAAAAGCACACATATGAAAGAAAAGTTGGACTTTTATTGATATAGAAATTGGACGTGCAGAAAGTCACGCCAATCGAAAGTGCATTGCAATCTTCCTTTTAAACTACAAAAAATACAAGTAAAAGGAACAGATCTCGTGGTTCCAATCTCTGAAGTAACGGTGCCCACCGTCCATACTCATAATACTGATCACCCCCTTATCCGAACCTTTGGAACGCTGATTGCCTCTTTCTTTTCTCAAGCCCAAGTTTTCTGACCCTAATTTTTGCCTGGATCGCCCTTGGCGGGTTTTCAATCCACCGGGCCACTCTGATTTTGCCTAGGTCGCCCTTTGCGGGTTTTCAACCTAGCGAGCTGATTTTTCCTTGGCTTATCTTTCTCTTTTTCGTCTATTTTTCTAGGCATAATACTTCTTGACCACATCTGAGTTCACTGGATTTGGGATCTCCTCTCCGTCCATGTTTGCCAGAATTAAAGCTCCTCCTGAGAATGCCTTCTTCACCACATAAGGTCCTTCATATTTGGGAGCCCATTTGCCCCTAGAGTCTGTCTGAATCGGCAAGATCTGCTTGAGCACAAGATCTCCTTCTTGGAATTCACGAGAACGGACTTTCTTGTCAAAAGCCCTCCTCATCCTCTGTTGGTACAACTGTCCATGACACATTGCGGCCACCCGTTTTTCATCAATGAGATTCAACTGGTCAAGACGAGACCGAACCCATTCTGCTTCATCAAGTTTTGTCTCCATTAACACCCGCAGGGATGGTATTTCAACCTCAATGGGGAGGACTGCCTCTGACCCATAAACCAGGGAGTAAGGGGTTGCCCCTGTTGAAGTGCGCACTGAGGTTCTGTAACCATGCAGGGCAAATGGGAGCATCTCATGCCAATCCTTGTAGGTTACCACCATCTTTTGCACAATCTTCTTGATGTTCTTGTTGGCTGCCTCAACTGCCCCATTCGTCTTTGGACGGTAGGGAGACGAGTTGTGATGCTGTATCTTGAAGTCTTTACACAAGTCTTTCATCATCCTGCTGTTCAAATTACTACAGTTGTCTGTGATAATCTTGTTTGGAAGGCCGTAGCGGCAAACCAAATCTTTCTTGATGAACTTAGCAATCACTGAGCTCGTTACGTTGGGATAAGAAGCAGCCTCCACCCACTTAGTGAAGTAGTCAATAGCAACCAGAATGAAACGGTGGCCATTTGAAGCTTTTGGTTCAATGGGACCAATGATGTCCATGCCCCACATTGAGAATGGCCATGGCGCACCCAAGACATTCAGAGAAGTTGGAGGTACATGGATGTGATCTGCATAGATTTGGCATTTATGGCATCTTCTCACAAAACTGTAACAGTCTGATTCCATCTGCAACCAGTAGTATCCAGCTCTCAGGATTTTTCTAGCCATTGCGTGCCCGTTGGAATGAACCCCAAATGAGCCTTCATGAACATCTCGCATAATCTTTACTGATTCTTCTCCTATTACACACCTGAGGAGTACCAAGTCATAGTTTCTCTTGTAAAGGACGTCTCCACTCAAGAAGAAACCTGTTGACAGCCTCCTGAGGGTTCTCTTGTCATTCTCTGTAGCTCCGGGAGGATACTCTCTGTTTGTGATATACTGCTTGATGTCATGGTACCAAGGCTTACTATCTGATCCCTCTTCGACTGTCATACAGTAGTGATAAGCAGGCTGTCCTCTGTGCTGGATTCTGACAGTCGTCAGACTTTTGTCACAGCTGACGTTGAACATAGAAGACAAAGTTGCCAAGGCATCTGCCAACTGATTCTCGCTGCGGGGTATGTGCTGGAAAGTGATTTCCTCAAAGGGCTTGATTAATTCTTGAATGTAGTCACGGTAAGGAATCAAATCAGAATTTCTTGTTTCCCAGTCTCCTTTTACTTGATGGACAACTAGAGCTGAATCTCCGTACACGTCGAGCCTCTTGACTTTCCGATTGAGAGCTGCCTGGATACCCAAGATACACGCTTCATACTCTGCAATATTGTTTGTGACATAGAAGCTTAGTCTGGCGGTGACTGGTATGAAGCGGTTGTCTGGGGAGATCAGCACTGCTCCGATCCCGTGCCCCCACATGTTAGAGGCACCGTCAAACAACACTCTCCACCTTTCGTCATCTTGAGATTTCCCTGCGTCAAATAATGCCATAATGTCCTCATCCGGGAATTCACATTGCATTGATTGGTAATCCTCCGCCGGTTGATGTGCCAGGTAGTCTGCCAGTGTGCTACCCTTAATCGCCTTCTGGGTTACGTACACGAGGTCATACTCTGACAGAAGCATTTGCCAACGAGCAATTCTACCTGTGAGCGCAGGTTTTTCAAATATGTACTTGATTGGGTCCATTTTGGACACCAACCAGGTAGTGTGACTCAGCATATACTGTCTCAGTCGATGCGCAGCCCAGGCTAGAGCACAACAAGTCTTCTCCAATGATGAATACCTTGCCTCACAGTCTGTGAACTTCTTGCTTAAGTAGTAGATCGCGTGTTCTTTCTTTCCTGACTCATCGTGTTGCCCCAGCACGCAGCCCATAGAATTGTCTAGCACTGTGAGGTATAGGATGAGAGGCCTGCCAGACACAGGTGGCATTAGGACGGGTGGATTTTGAAGATACACCTTGATCTTCTCAAATGCTTCTTGACATTTATCATTCCACTTCATCTCTTGGTTTTTGCACAGCAGTTTGAAAATTGGTTCGCAAGTTGCAGTCAACTGGAAGATGAATCGAGAGATGTAATTTAGTCTTCCCAGGAAACCACGAACTTCTTTCTCTGTTTTAGGTGCTGGCATCTCCAGGATGGCTCGCACCTTGTCCGGGTCTACCTCAATTCCCTTCTGGCTAACAACGAAACCCAACAACTTCCCTGACCTAACCCCAAAGGTGCACTTAGCGGGGTTCAACCTGAGTTTGTACTTTCTGAGACGCTCGAACAGCTTCTCCAGGTTAACCACGTGCTCTTCATCAGTCTTTGATTTGGCAATCATGTCATCCACATAGACTTCGATCTCCTTATGCATCATGTCATGGAATAGAGTTACCATCGCTCTTTGGTAGGTTGCCCCGGCATTCCTCAACCCGAAAGGCATGACCTTGTAACAGAAAGTTCCCCAAAGGGTTACGAAGGTGGTTTTCTCCATATCCTCTGGAGCCATTTTGATCTGGTTATAGCCTGAATATCCATCCATGAAGGAGAACATCGAATGCTGAGCAGTACTGTCCACCAAAACATCAATATGGGGTAGAGGGAAATCATCTTTAGGGCTTGCTCTGTTCAAGTCACGGTAGTCGACACACATTCGGACCTTTCCATCTTTCTTAGGGACTGGAACAATGTTTGCTACCCACTCAGGATATTTTGCCACAGCTAAGAACCCTGCATCAAACTGTTTCTTGACCTCGTCCCTGATCTTCAAAGACATTTCAGGCTTCATCCGCCTTAACTTCTGTTTCACCGGGGGACATTCTGATTTCACCGGCAATCTATGTTCAACAATATCTGTGCTCAACCCTGGCATGTCCCGATATGTCCATGCGAATACGTCAGCGTAGTCGAACAGGAGCTGAATCAACTTTTTGCGCTCTTTATCCTCCATTGCGGTACCAACCTTGATCTCTTTTCTGTCTTCCTTAGTACCCAAATTGACCATTTCTGTAGACTCCTCATGGGGTTCGATGACCTTTTCTTCTTTTTCTACCATTCTCATGATTTCTGGAGGAGTATCCCAATCATTCTCAACATCTTCCTCGGCTTGATTAACCGGGTAATCAAAATCACAGTATGAGTTATGGGCATTGTTATTTTCAGAGTTTATTTTTTATCTGCA
This sequence comes from Astragalus membranaceus, assembly GCA_039519185.1. Classification (NCBI taxonomy): domain Eukaryota; kingdom Viridiplantae; phylum Streptophyta; class Magnoliopsida; order Fabales; family Fabaceae; genus Astragalus; species Astragalus membranaceus. The sequence continues at coordinate 53,525,443 of CM076854.1, read as the reverse complement.
TTAGAATGGAGCGGCGAATAAAAACAAAGAAAAAGCAACACAGATAAAAGATGAAGACAGAAATTTTATTGAAAATTCAAAATAACACTTTATTGATTGATGATTTTTGACGAAAACATGTGTGCCCGAATGAAATATCATGAGGCCTTGGGCAGAGCCGAGGGATCTGCATTACAACGATAATTACTTTAAATTGGAAAATACGGGGAAATCTATGATCTCCTAGTTTTGCAGCTTCTCTCCAGCCGCACAGCAGCGTACCAGACCTACAGCACGGCCACTTGAGCTTGATCCTTCTTCAACCACATTAACCTGGTCAGGGTTCAGCATACTAGCACTCCGGAAGTTGTTCTTAAGATTAGCGATGACCATTCTCCCCTGATTGGGTGCCCTTCCTCTGAGTTTGGCCAGCCATTTCTCCCTCCCGTCAGATGCCAGCCTCTCCCGATCAGCAAGACTTGGGATGTGCCCAACACCGAACCTCTCAATATTACCCCTCAACTGGATAGGCATTACAATTCCTTGAGCAGCTTTTCCTAAGCCCTTACCAATCTGATACCCATGTCCCAGCATCACCTTTGCAGCCATCATGTCAGCCCTGGACCACTTAGGCTCCCACCGAGGCTCACCTTGGAAAGCAGTCTCAAAGGACTCTTCTGCTGCTTCCACATAATATTCAGGTGGTGATCGATTTATCAATGTTTCTTCCTCTCCGGAGATCACTATCAGCTTTCCCCTAGCCACAAACTTGAGTTTCTGATGAAGCGAGGATGGCACTGCCCCAGCCGCATGTATCCAAGGACGTCCTAGCAGGCAACTGTAGGATGAATTGATGTCCATCACTTGAAAGACGACATAAAATACTTCAGGGCCTACCTGCAGCGGCACTTCTACTTCTCCAAAAACTTCCTTCACTGACCCATCAAATGCTCTGACCAAGGTGGAGCTCGGTTTTAGATATGAACAGTCTACATCCAGCTTATCCATTGTAGACTTAGGCAGCACATTCAAGGATGAACCGTTATCAATAAGCACCCTGGCAAGTATATGGTCCCCACACTTGACTGAGATGTGAAGAGCTTGATTATGATTCTTTCCTGCCGGAGGCAGCTCAGTGTCTGAGAAGGTCAAGTAATTAGAGGCTACAATGTTGCCAACAATACCATCAAGCTGGTTTACTGTAATGTCATGGGAGACGTGAGCTTCATTCAGGATCTTTAGCAGTGCAGCACGATGTGCCTCTGAACTAAGCAGCAAAGAGAGCATTGAGATCTTGGATGGAGTTTGATTCAGCTGGTCTACCACCCGATATTCACTCTGTCTCATTACTCTCAGGAATTCTTGAGCTTCTTTGTCCGACACATCCCTGACTTCTACAGCTTCCTTGTCTTTTCCCTTACGGGCCCTTTCTTCATTTCCCTTGGATTGCTCTCTTCTAAGGTTTTCAGGAGTATACAACCTTCCACTCCTTGTGATACAACTACCTCCAACAATGTTTGTTATATCCAGAGTGCCTTTAGGGACCTCCGCTTGCATTTGCACATTGCAGCTCCATGGAGTCATCCTAGTCTCCCCACTAGGGGTAGCAGCAGGTACTGGAATAACAACAGTCGAGGGTCTCGTCACAGCTAGGCTGGAATTCAGATTGCAGGGAATTTCAATCGGTCTCCTGAAGCCTCCATTGCCTGATTGCAAGGTAAATACACTTTCTTCTTTCTCCTGGATTCCCACTTGGACCAGGTGTCTGTCTAAGAGATCTTGGAGAATTGGTTAAAAGCCTTCACATGCCCCGATGCAGCGAGGATTATCACAGGTGTCTTTCCTAGCACACCCTTCTTTGATGACACCAAAACGGCATAATTCAGCATGGATAAAATTCAAAGGCATCTGAATGCAATCAACTTTTCTAACCAAACACTGACCCCCCTGATGGTCAACAGCATTAATAGCAGATCCTCCATGCCCTGGCAACGGATTGGTGGCTACATTGGGTTGTTGAAATGATATGCTTTTCGTATCAAGTAATTCTTGCACCACATATTTGAATGCTTTACAATCCTCCACCACATGACCTACTGCCCCAGAATGAAAGGCGCAGGTGGCATTTGCGTTGTACCCTCTGGGATAGGGAGGCTGATATGGCTTCATTTGACGAGTACTGATTATTTTGTTGGTGATGAGATAATTAAACAAGTCCGTGTAGGACATGGGAATGGGATCAAAGACAACAGGCTTCCTTTCATTATAGTTCCGGTACTGATAATTTGATTGAAAAGGTTGTGCCAGTGGTGTCTGAGGAGGAACCGAAATAGCTTGCGGTGGATTGCTGTGCGACGGACCACTGGCTCCGATGACTGCATTAGTTTCACCTTCTTTCTTCTTATGAGACCCAAAAAATGGCTTTTTTTGACCGGCGGGAGGTGTCGGGCCCTGAGCTATTCTTCCGCTCCGCATACCATTCTCTACTCTTTCCCCTGTGACTGTAACGCCCCATTTTCATTTAAAGACTTATTTAATTGTTTGTGTGGATTGTTTGACTTGATGTGGATGGTAGATTTAATTAAATAAAAATTAGGTGGTAAAGTAATAATAAGGATTTAATTAAATATTACATGAAGGTGTTGGTTAGTCCATGAGGGATGGGTATTAGCAAAATTAAATGAGGGCCTAGGGTGGGTAATTCGCATGTGATAAGTGGAGGCCCAAGAGAAATGGAGCGTGTGAGGGGTCTTAGTAACTAGGGTTGCCATTCACGTTTGGGAAAAAGAAAAAACAAAGGAGAGAGTGAGAGAAGAGTGGGACGGCTAAGTGGAAAGAAAAATAAGGAGAGAAGCGTGACTTCAAGCAAGCCACAAGAGAAGGAGAGGCGTAGCAAGGAGAGAGAAGGGCAAGCTAGTTTCGTGGTGCTTCCTAAGGCAAGGGATTCGAATTCTTCTAAACAAGGTAAGGGTGAGATTCATATTTTATAAAGATTGATATGAGGGATGGTATGTGGGTTGGGGTTTGGTAATGCTCAAGCATGTGTGATGTTTAATATGTGTTTGATGAAACGTTTTGATTTATATATGGATTGGTGTTGTCTTGAATAATTGTGTTTTGAGATGGTTGTTTCCTATGTTTTCGAATTGCCATTATGTTGCCATGATCTTGATAAAAATCCACCTTTTTATGTTGCTGGAAAATCAGGCGCCTTAGGCGCCCACCCTATGGGTTTTGTTGCTGCTGCTGGACATGGCGCCCTAGGCGCCCATGTCATGTTGTCCGATTTGTTGTTGCTAGACATGGCGCCCTAGGCGCCCATGTCATGGTTGCGTTTTATTGTTGTGCGCAGGAAATGGCGCCTTAGGCGCCCAAGTGAGGCTGTTGCGTTTTGTTGCTGCCAGTGTGACTGTCCCCTGCTAGGCGCCCTGGTGCTGGGCGCCAGTCACTGTGTTGCTGCTGGTGTTTGCTGCTGCGCCAGTTTTTGGTGCAGGATCCCTATCGATGGGAACCAAGTGAATTCTTGTTCCCTTGACTTTTTAATTCGTGTTCAAGCATAGAATACCTTATATTACTGGGTTGAAGTGTTCCATTCTGGCTCCTACGCGATTCAGTCTCGTTTACGAAAAATTGGTCGGGTCCCTGTCCCTGGGCGCCAACTGTGTTGCTGTCTGTGTTGTCCTGCGCCAGTTTCTGCGCTGCGCTGCTGGGCGCCGGATCCCCTCCTGCGCCAGTTCTTGGTGTCTCGTTCCCGTTTTTGTTTTTGGGATAACTTTTGACTCGGTACTCCGATTGAGACGTTTTAAAATGTTTTGGAAAGCTCGTTCAGAGGCCTAACTGAATGTTCTAATTTGAAGCAAAGCGGTGTAATTTTCTGATGGTTTCTGGGCGCCTCAAGTGGCTGCCCCGGTGGTTGTTTTCGTTGGTGTGGTAAAGCTATTTCGGCGTTTAAACCCTTTTTCTGATGTTGTGATGATGTTAATGCCTCAGTGCCCAAATTGTTGAGATGATTGTTAGTGCCCTAGTGCCTAGGTTGTTGTGATGCGTCAGTGCCCTTGGCACCCATGTTGTGACGTTGTAATATTAACGATGTTGTTGCTATGTTAGTGATGGACAACGTTGGTCCTTGATTGGTGAATTACCTATATGGATTGTTGGTGTGTATTTGTTGCTGTGGAGGGCGGTGGCCCGTATGATTTGTTGCTAAAGGGCGGTGGCCTGTTATGAAGTTGTCGTTAGAGGGCGGTGGCTCGTGGGGCGGTGGCTCGTAGGGCGGTGGCCGTGTGGACTTGTGCGATGAATATGGTCATTGTATATTCGGTGTTATATGACTGTGGTGAACTTCCGTTGTTAGATATTAACTATTGTCGTAGTATATTGACTGTCGGAGTGATAGATTGCCTGTTATGTTGTTGTTGACTCGTTGCCTGTGTGATTACCTGACTGTTGGACCTGTCTATACTGTCTTTCATATGATTCCTTATACGATGTGATATCTCACCCCTTTCTGTGGTTTGTTACCCTTGTGGTAACTTGCAGGTGATCCCGAGTGAGGGCTTAGCTACTTTCACTAGATTCGAGTCAGGTGTCTGCTTCTGATATGTAACACTCAGGGGGGGGCATTAGATCGTATAATTATTATTGGATTTTGTTGAACTTGATTTAGATGTCTTGGTTCTTGACTTCGAAACTCTGTTATTATATTTCCGTTGCGTGGTGATTATTTTGCGGTGACATAGTTAAACGTTGTTTTCGGGCGTTGTCCCTACTGGCGAGACTCTTTATGTTATTGACGTTGAATTAATGAAGTGTGTGACATTCCCTTTTGATATGATGAAAAAGATAAATTTTTTAAAAACTCTGATTTTACCGTTACATTTTACCGGGTAGAAAAGGGGGTGTTACAGTGACCACCATCTTAGAGAAGTTTGAGGCTACGCTGCCAACCAACCTATCATAATACACCGCAGGAAGGGTTTCCATAAACATGTGGACCATTTCTTTGTCCAGCAGAGGGGGTTTTACTTGAGCCGCAAGGTTCCGCCATCTCTGAGCATACTCTTTGAACGACTCGTTATCCCTCTTAGACATGCATTGTAGCTGAGTTCTATCTGGAGCCAAATCATTGTTATACTGGTATTGACGCATGAAGGCATCCGCCATGTCTTTCCAGCAACGGATATTAGTTGGCTCTAACTGCATGTACCAGTCAAGGGGAGCTCCAGCTAAACTTTCTTGGAAGCAATGCATCATTAAGTTATCATCACGGGCATAGGCAGTCATCTTTCGGCAGTACATTGTCACATGGCTGACTGGGCAAGTTGTCCCTCTGTATTTGTCAAAAGTTGGTGCTTTGAACTTGGGAGGCAGGACTAGATCAGGAACCAAGCACAACTCATGGGCATTCCTGGCTCGGGAACCTGCCCCTTCAACAGCTCTTAATCTTTCTTCCAGCATCTGATACTGGCTTCTAGCTTCGGCAGGGTAATTCTGTGGGAAACCGCCGGCACCATAGTGAGGGTTATTCATTGATACCGCGACCGGGGTCATGTGTCGGTGAGCAATATTCTGAGGGACTGGGCCCTGTACGTGTGGATGAACCATTATTGGTGAATTGAAACCCGCCGGAGTTCCTGGAGCAATAACAGGAATTGGGATCTGAATCTGGGCTTGATGCGTCCCTGTTCCAACTTCATTCACAACTGTATTAGGCTGAGCGTGCCCCGTGGTTCCTGAAGGATCTCTTCCAGGGTTTGCATCAGCAGCAGGAGGCGTATAGCCCAGTGGGAGACCATAGGGAGGCCATTGCACAGCTTGAAGGGTTTGAGAGATCCCAGACCCAGGAAGGGGGGGAGGATTGTTCATCCCAGCAGCAGCAGCTTCAGTTGTGCCAACATCTCTTAAGGCACTTAGCACTCTTATGATCTCCGCCAATTGAGCCTTTAGGACTTCCATCTCAGCTTGAATGACTTGATTCCCCTGATTCTGACCATGCTGACCCTGACCATTAGGATTCAGACCTCCTGGAATTCCGTCATCCTGATGTGGCTACAGATTGTCCTGATCAGGGTTGGCTTGATTGTTTTCCATGTTTCTTGCTCGCAGACGCGTCCAATAGCGATGATTAACCAGCTTGCCTGATTTTCTGTTGACGGAACACGCTTATGAACACAAGAACGAATGAATGAATGCAATGCGAATGAATGCGTGTTTGGTTTGTCTTGCTGAGAATCGCAGTGTATTATGTCTTGTCATAGATACGCAGGTAAATCTTTGATTATTTTTATTATATCACTTTCTTTGGATCCTACTGAAATTGGAATCTGGAAGCGAAACGGGTGTATTTAAACAAAATACTTCAAAATCTGAATCAAGAGTACGACATTCTGATACAATGATTGAAAAAGGAAAGGTACAATAAGACAAAATGGAAAATTACAATAAAGAAAGCTCAAATACAAAGAGCTTTGACGTTTCCACTCCCTTTCCTTTTGTTGTTGGTAGAGGTACTTCCGGCTTTTCCTTTGGCTTCCTCAACTAGGGCTCTGCAGTACTCCACAAATTTGTACACCTCAAGCGGGGTATTGAGGGGATACATCTCAGTTTCAGCTTTTCTTAATTTCTTGGGCACATCCGCAAGAGCCCGGTTGACCAACTCTGATAGCCTGGAGAACCTATCCTTCCAGTGTTGAATTTCATCCCTCAGCTCAATGATGACTGCTTGCTCTTCAATCCTACCGAGCAGCTCAACATAGCGATATTCCCAATACTGACTTTCATCCCTCACTTGCAGGTATGCATTGCTGATGTGACAAAGGCGCTTCTTCAACTCATCAGAATCCTCTTGCTCTGCTTTTAGGGCCCGCTGATATTCTCTGAGGATGTTCTCGAATGAGTCTCTTTCTTGCACAACATTGTCTAACTTACTCTCCCATTCAGCTTGTAACATGCGGGATTCTCTTTTTGACTTGGCAAGCAAGCTTTTCGCAGTTCTCTCTTCCATTTTTGCTTCATCCCACAATTCTTTCCACTGATTGGCTTCTTCCAGGGCCTTCTTCTCTTTCAAGCTTCGCCTCTTGATTTCCTCCTTGGCTCCTTGCAGATACCTTTGAACTTCTAACTTGCTCTCCTCTTCCCCTTTTAGTTTCTGACTGAACTTCTCAATGGTAGCAGACTTCAGGGCATTTTCTTCTTTCAACCTTTTGTTCTTCAGAGCCATCTTCTCTATCTCAGCTTGCAAAGATTTCTTCTCTTCCTCTGCCTTCATCAGAGCCAACTTAACCTCGCCTAATTCTTCGACAACAGGGACACTGGCGTCTACTACTTCCCTCTCGACTTGCAACTCTTTTTGGTAGGGCAGTTGAACATTCTGGATTCTTTTTCCGAGCCACTGAGCGAAGGTGATACCACTAGTCCTCTGAGCAAGCTCTACTTTTCCCATGCGAACCACCGTACTCCAGGCTTGCAAGACCTTTCTAAGCAAACTGTCATCTTTTGGTCCTCCTTCAAAGATGTAAAGCGGGAATATCATCTCTTCAGTAGGCGAATTCCTCATCGGATACCCCAATTGCCTCAGAGTCAGGGACGGGTTGTAGTTAATGCATCCCTTAGTGCCCATCAGCGGGACATTTTGAAAACCACCACAGCGGAAGACTACCTTAGGCCTATCTTCCCAGCAAGACGAGAGATACCAACGGATCGAGTGCTCATCTAGACCCCCTAGAAACTGGATCCACTCTTGAATACTCATAGCTTTCACCTCACAAGTTACAGCGTAGCCAATCAACTTTTCCACTCGTGTTGGGTTGGTGAAGGCATGAATGAGAAGCCACGCATACAACAGGTGAGAAGAGCAAGAGATTTTCTTCCTTCTCAAGTCACAATGATGAGTAAAAGCAGAATAAGTGTCAGCAAGGATGGCGGGAATTGGATTAATGGGGCTCCTCCCATTCTGAAAAGCTAGGAAAATACCAATAACGGTCACATCCACATACCTCTCAATCTGTGGAAAGAGAACAACTCCAAAAATTGTTAAGGCCAAAACTCGCTTGAAGACAACCCAATTTTTACTTCTGGCATAGGCTCCCATTAAACCTTCAAGGTAGCTCTGCGGGAAACCTATCACATTGTTTCTCTTCTGCTTTTGGAGCTTCAGATCCTCTACACTCACTTGCAATAATGCAGCGAACCCCTCATCTGTGTAGTACTGTTCTTGATACCGGTAGGGGACAGCTTCTGTCTGAGTGAAACCCAAAATCTGCTGATATTCCTCCAATGTGGGGGCCATTTGAAAATTTTTGAAAAGAAAGCACCTGATTTCTGGGTCATAGAATCTACTCAAAGCCACAATAGCCTCAGTCTGCACCTCTAGCAACAACAACTTCCGGAGGTTCCCATAAGCATTGTCAAACGATCCCCTTTCAATAGGCCCCATCAGGTCAACACATTTTTTCAGACTAGTCACATCTACCTTGTTTACAGCGGGGTACCTTGGAGTATACACCGTTTCCCTTCTAGATTCCATGTCGTATCTATGACAAAAATTTCTCATTACTTGGGATTCTCGGCAAGCAAACCATGATGAAATGCAAAGATGCATGCGAAAACTATTGAAAATGTATGTTTTATACAAAGGATGTGTGTAAATGATGATGATGTTCTATGTCTATGTAACTCAGAGACCAGTCCTTATTGGCAGTGATTCAAGTTTTTTTTTGGAAAATGCGGGTCGTACGTTATTTCGTATGGACCGGTATGAGAGAGGCTACAGCGGTAACTCTTTCACCCCCCTCTTTTTTTTTTAAAATAAAGTGGTTCATATGTCACTTCGTACAGACCGGCGAAAGAAAGGTTACAACGGCAACTCTTTCTCTGTTTTCTCTTTTTTTGAAAAATCTCCTTTTCTTTTTGAAAACGTGCCTAGTTTACAATGCAGCACACAATTTGGTATGCCCCTTGTGTCCTACGAAGATGGGGACCTAAGTTCTAGGACATCTCAAATGTTCCTCCCATGTGGGTTCTAGTCACTTCCTCACCAGGTTACCAGGGCTAACTCTCTCTCACAATAGCACCCACAACGATGGAACGCCATCTGGTGTAAGACATCATGAAAGAGCGTACTCTGGCTGAAACTTTCGTGAGAGTCAGAAGGACAACAGTCCAATTGCCAGTCACTACTCGTTTCCACTCTCCTAAGTTTTGTCAGACCTTGGGTTTTAGGCCCCTCTCGAAGCACAATAAGCATAAGGTGTGAGTGTGTGTAGTGAGGACATACCGCCTAAAACTACCCACATATATCCCCACCTGCGAAGGAAAACCCAGAACAGTCCAGACAATAGCAAGCGATAACATGTTGTCTACACTAGGGTTCAATATCAAATAAGCTAGCCTAGGGTTTCAACAACAATCAAGTGCTTTGTTTACCTCAAGAAAGGGGGCCAAGAAGAGGGGAACATAACAAGATGGGGGGGGAAAAGCATGAGGGTACTAAGCACATAAGCAAAGACGAGGAAAAATAAACATGAAAGGAGAGAAAATAAATGCACATGCATACAACATGATAAGAAGAGCAAACCGAAAAGGGATAGAGGCAAACAAAGTATCCAAATCACATCGATAGCACACTAAACCACACATTTAATTAGTTAGGCTTGACCCACTTAAAAAAAGAAAAGTCCCCAGTGAAGTCGCCAGCTGTTGCGCCCGAAAAAGTCCCTGAGGGAATCTTTCTTCGTTTACAACTTTTTGAAAATCAATGAAGTCGCCACCAATATTTTTTAAGGGAAATATTGAAGAAAACCTTTTTGGAAAACGAATGGCCTTTTAGAAATTGGAAAATTTGGGTTCGGGGGTCGGTTAGGCATGGGGAAGGTATTAGCACCCCACATCTCCTTTCTATCGAAAGGGAACCTTTAATTAAACGTGTGGTTTTAAGTGCTGATTTGGAAAATACTTAAATTTGCCCCTTTTCTCGAAAAGAGAATGAAAAGACTTAATGAAAATTTTTATTTTTGGCGCTTGACGAGAGTATAGCGTCTCGCTCCTACGTATCTCCTGGTGCGATGGAGAATTCAAAGCTACGTAGTTCTTGTTTGTCCTGAAAAGGGTTTTTGTTTTTTAATCTTTTTGGAGTTTTTCGCAAAGGGGTTGAGCGTTCGCAGTGACCAAACAACAATGGTTTAGAGTGGTCGCACTACTAACTCTTATGAAAATGAATTATCATTAACAACCAAACGGCAACGGCGCGAGTGATGATTAATGATAATCGGTTCTTATTTTGAGCATTGAAAAGGTTTTCGCAATTGAAGGAAGGCATTTGTGAAGACCAAACAACAACGGTTTAGAGTGGCCACACTACTAGCTCCCACAGGAATGAAATCATCACCCACAATCAAACGGCAACGGCGCGAGTGATCATTAGTGATGATTAGCTTTGATTTCGACGTTTGAAAAGATTTGTTTTTTTGAAAAGCGTTTTCGTTGATTTTAATTGGAGAGAACGTAGTGATGAAAGGAATTTGCAATTGGATTGATTTTTGTTCGGGGAAACATTTATCCATCATTGGGAAAAAGGGTTTGTAAAAAAAAAAATAAATAAGTTTATTTAGGGGAAAAGAAATAAAATTTAAAAAAAGAAAGGTAGGGGGTGAAATAGTAAAATGGGGGGTGCAAATAAAAGGAGGGCTGCATTATTAAAATGGGAGTGCAAATAGTGAGCCCAGCTCGTTTTTGGTGAGCTGGGCTGCGTTTCAAAAAAAAGCCATGGGCTTCAGAAGGGGACGTACGAGGTAAACAGGGGGGTGTTAATAGGAATCTGAAAAAAAATAAAAACGTGAAAAGACCAAACTGCCCTTAGGTTCATACTATAAATACCTAGACCTAAAAAGAGAAACCCTAATTTCTATCCTCCCTCTCCACGCGGCGCCCCACCCCAAAATAACCGAACCCTAAAATTTTTCCCTTCTCCCCCCAATGCGCCGTGCATACCTCTCCTAAATCAGTCAAATCCGGTTCTCTCCTCTCCAATGGCGGCCGATCCCCACTCTCCCCTCCTAGCTTTGATCTCTCACTCTCCTGGCCGTGCACACCGCCTCCCTCTCTCCTACACCGATGGCGAACAAAACGAAAGGGACGGAGACGGTGGTGCGAATGACCACCGCGGAGGTATGTTGGTTTGCGACGGTGATGACTGGGTGCGATTATGGTTACAGTGTTCGCGTTGGGTTGGAGGCGAAGGGACGGAGGCGATTGTAGGCGCGTGTGGTGGTCAACGGTGGGTGTTAGGGTGGATCGGTGACGGGAACCGTGGGTGGTTGATGGGTGGCTCGGTCGTTTAGTGGTGGTGCGGGCTGGACAGTGGTTCGCGAAGGAGGGAGAGATAACGGTGGCCGTTTGGTGTTTTGACGGGTTGGGGGCGTAGGAAGCGGCGGTGGTGGAGGCGCTGGATAGTGGTTCGCAGAGGGGGTGGTGGAGGCACTGGACAGTGGTTCGCAAAGGGGGTGGTGTTGTTCGGGTTGTTCGTACGGCGGCGGTCTACGGCGGCGGCCACCGTGAATGGTGGCCGGAGGTAAAAGTCTCTCTCTCTTCTTTTTTTTTTTGGAATTTTTCCTCTCTTTTTTGTTATTTCTCTTCTCTGTGTATGATATTGTGTTGATTTACCCTTATGCTATCAGACTCGCCTGATCCTCTATTCCTTCTCAAAACTCTAACCAATTTCTATTTGTATCCACTATCTTTTATAATGACAATAACAAAAATGGAACCTTGCTGTATGTTTGTAGGAGTAATTTATAAAGTTGGAAAAATTCATGCATTTTTATTTGGATTAACAGGGTCCATGACATGCTTCTTGTTATTACTTTTCAAAAGAAAAATGAAAGCCTACGGGTCTAACAGCAAACTCACCTCTTTATGTATCACAAAATATGAGAAATGACCTTTTACTCCAGCCTCTGATATGCTCCTTATGTCTGCTCTGCTACTGAACCTTGCCTTGCCTTTTTCACTGCCACTGATGCTTCTCTTCTTGTTTTGCTCAAGTATATTAGAATTCAGTGATGATACTGAATTCTAATTTTATGGTATCTCAGTTTTTGTGTTTCTATTGTTGTGTGTATTGCTCTCTGTGATACTGTTTTGTTCCCCCCAAACTGATTTCTGTTCATTGGTATTTATAGGCTGAAGAAACTGTGGTGTAGGTGGGTGCTGAGCAGGGGATCAAAACCCTAAGGGGACCAGTTTGTTGCTGTTGCAGTGGAGCAGAGAGGAGCAGCAAGGATGGCAGCAGGGCTGCTGCCACTGCAGCAGTGTTTTTGCTGAAAATGGAAAAAAGCCAAGAGGCAAGGAGAAGGGACCTCCAACCCCATTCTCAAATTGCAATCTTGTTGCAACCCCAGCAGGCTGCGCCCTGCTTTTTGTTATTTTTGCTGTTTTTCAATTAAATTTTTTTTGTAACAAAGAGTTGACTCTTTTTTGTACTATTCTGCCCTTTTTTAATTTTTTTGTTTATATATGTAACAAAACCAATAGAAGGGACAGCTGAATAAAAATTCGTTTTATTTTACTATTACCATTTTTTATTATTATTATTTTTTTTATTTTTCTTTATGATAATAAAAGCGGTAAAAACAACGCGCACCGACGCGACGACTCGCACGACTCGGAACGAAACGCGCATTCTCCTTAAGACTAGGAACACGTACGCGATTTGAATACACATGCGCGCACGTTTTTAAAACCGATTTCATTCTATTCTCACTTCTCTAAAAGGAAAGCGGTGAAAATAAACGCGCATCGACGCAATTACTCACACGACTCGAAACGAAATGCGCGCTCGCGTTATTTATCATTTTATTATTTATTTTTGGATTCCCCTTTTTTTTGAAAACAACGAGCGCCAAACAAAACCGTTGCACGAGAGTGCCAAATACACCCGCATTTAGAACAATGTGCGGAGCGATAAAAATTTGGGATTTTCCAATTAGTCGGACAAAATTAGGGTATGACACATAGCTTTGAGGATATTGAACTTGACTTCTTGGTCATTGACCCTCATGATCAATTCTCCTCTCTGTACATCTATTAGAGTTCTTCCAGTAGCCAAAAATGGCCTTCCCAGTATGATAGGTACTTCTTTATCTGCATCAAAATCCAAAATTACAAAATCAACAGGAAATACAAATTTGTCTAGCTTTATTAGAACATCTTCTAAGATTCCTTCTGGATAAGCAAGGGTTCTGTCAGCTAGCTGTAGTGTAAGTGAGGTAGGTCTGGCAGTCCCCACTCCTAGCTGCGTGTATATGGACTTGGGCATAAGATTTATGCTGGCTCCCAAATCACATAGAGCACGGCCAGAGTAAAAATTTCCAATTGAGCATGGTAAAGTAAAACTGCCAGGATCCTTTGATTTGGGTGGGAGCTTGTTTTGCATCATCATGCTGCACTCCCCTGTCATTGCTACTGTCTCAAATTCCCCAAGTCTTCTCCTCTTGGTGAGCACATCCTTCATGAACTTAGCATAGTTGGGCATTTGTTGGAGAGCCTCCACCAAAGGGACATTAATATGCAACTGTTTAAGGACTTCTAGGAATTTGTTGAACTGCTTATCTTCATGAGCCTTTCGAAGTCTTTGAGGGTATGGAGGGTCAGGATATGTTGGAATAATTCTGGGTGGTGGTGGTATCTTTTCAGCAATAGGCGCTGTAGCGTTAGGTTTAGGCGCTGTAGCATCTGTTGCAGGTTCTTTTTGATTTTTAGAGTTTTTGTTTTTTTCATCAGCTGAAACAGCTGATGGTCCTGTCAAATCTTTCCCACTCCTTAAAGATATAGCTTTTACATGCTCCTTCCCTGTAGTATTTGAAGTTGAGGCTTCTGTAGTGGATGGTAATGATCCACTAGCTCTTTGGGTAAGGACATTAGCTATCTGCCCCATCTGAACTTCTAGATTCTTAATGGAAGCTTCATGAGTTTTCATAGTTGTCTTACAATCACTCATAAATCTTTTCAATAAGCCTTCCATAGAATTATCTAGAACAGGGGCATTCTGCCTTTGGTAGTTCTGAGTAGGGAATCCTGGAGGATTTGCTGGAGCACTATAATTGGGTGCTGTAGCGTTGTTGGCTCCCCATCTGAAATTAGGGTGATTCTTCCAACCAGGATTATATGTATTTGAATAAGGATTATTATTCTTGTTGAAACCCACAAAGTTCACAGAGACAGGATTACCAGGACATTCTTCATAAAAATGCTCTCCTCCACAATATACACATGCGCGCACGTTTTTAAAACCGATTTCATTCTATTCTCACTTCTCTAAAAGGAAAGCGGTGAAAACGAACGCGCATCGACGCAATTACTCACACGACTCGAAACGAAATGCGCGCTCGCGTTATTTATCATTTTATTATTTATTTTTGGATTCCCCTTTTTTTTTGAAAACAACGAGCGCCAAACAAAACCGTTGCACGAGAGTGCCAAATACACCCGCATTTAGAACAATGTGCGGAGCGATAAAAATTTGGGATTTTCCAATTAGTCGGACAAAATTAGGGTATGACAGCTGCCCCTCTTTATTCGGATTTTATCAAGAAATATGAATTGGCCGAGACATACTTGAAGATAAAATACGAATAAAGAATTCAGAAATAACACTAATTTTGTCCGCTCCAGAAAAGCTCAAATTTTCTTTTTGTTATTTTCCTTTTGAGAAAAGGGGGGTTAACACTTGTCGCATTAACGGGAAAGCAGTAAATTGGGAAAAACGGTGAATTGGAAAAAGCGGTAAATTGGGGATTCGGAGGTTGCCTAAAAACCTTCTAACGAACTCTGGTCGAGTCCGAGCTTTGGGGGTGGCCATTTCGAGCGGCCGATCAACATCAGGTCCGGAACTGATTTGATCAATGGATTTACGCTATGCCTTAGGCTGACACAACTAATCCGAAGGACTTAACGAAGTCGGATGGATCCATCGCGCGCTCGTACACGATGTTGTGATCTGTGGAAGGAGTTCACTAACTCTGTGTTGATGGAGTTTACTAACTCAGTGTCATGGTGATTTTCTAAAAATGAGATTTTTGGGACTCTCTGGTCCGAAGTAACTTCCTGGATGGTGCATGAAATGCATGCATTTGGGTATTTGGATGCACATGAATGCAATGATTGATTTTGGTGGGATGCTTTTTCTGTTTGATTCCTCATTCACTTCTTTTTCTTTTGTTATTCTTTCGCTCTTCTGAGATGCGAATTTGAAAGTGTAACGCACCACTGTTTGATGTCATGGAGCGACGAATGGTATGGATGATATGATGAATGATGTGAAGATGTTGTGTTCTTTTATGTTCCGTCTTCTGTGATTTTCTCTTTTGTTTTTTGTTTGTTCTGTTTGTTTTCTTTAAGCAGCTTTCTTTTTTCTGCTTATTTGTTTTTTTTTCTTCTTTGGCACTCCTTTTTTGCTGGTTAAATCGATCTGCTGGACGGAGGCTGTTCCAGGACGATGATCCCGCGAGGATTGTATACTGGTTCGTCACGACTGTTTTTTTCGCAATTTTATTCACTTGGGAAATCACTTCTTTCTGTATTTTTTCAAAGATTTCGCAATGATCCTGTAATGCTCTGAATGTGCACATGTTTTGCAATTCGATTTCATCAATCATAAAAGTTATTATTTTGAAAGAAACTGAATAGATGAAAGTAGAGACACGAAAAGCACACATATGAAAGAAAAGTTGGACTTTTATTGATATAGAAATTGGACGTGCAGAAAGTCACGCCAATCGAAAGTGCATTGCAATCTTCCTTTTAAACTACAAAAAATACAAGTAAAAGGAACAGATCTCGTGGTTCCAATCTCTGAAGTAACGGTGCCCACCGTCCATACTCATAATACTGATCACCCCCTTATCCGAACCTTTGGAACGCTGATTGCCTCTTTCTTTTCTCAAGCCCAAGTTTTCTGACCCTAATTTTTGCCTGGATCGCCCTTGGCGGGTTTTCAATCCACCGGGCCACTCTGATTTTCTAGGTCGCCCTTTGCGGGTTTTCAACCTAGCGAGCTGATTTTTCCTTGGCTTATCTTTCTCTTTTTCGTCTATTTTTCTAGGCATAATACTTCTTGACCACATCTGAGTTCACTGGATTTGGGATCTCCTCTCCGTCCATGTTTGCCAGAATTAAAGCTCCTCCTGAGAATGCCTTCTTCACCACATAAGGTCCTTCATATTTGGGAGCCGATTTGCCCCTAGAGTCTGTCTGAATCGGTAAGATCTGCTTGAGCACAAGATCTCCTTCTTGGAATTCACGAGGATGGACTTTCTTGTCAAAAGCCCTCCTCATCCTCTGTTGGTACAACTGTCCATGACACATTGCGGCCACCCGTTTTTCATCAATGAGATTCAACTGGTCAAGACGAGACCGAACCCATTCTGCTTCATCAAGTTTTGTCTCCATTAACACCCGCAGGGATGGTATTTCAACCTCAATGGGGAGGACTGCCTCTGACCCATAAACCAGGGAGTAAGGGGTTGCCCCTGTTGAAGTGCGCACTGAGGTTCTGTAACCATGCAGGGCAAATGGGAGCATCTCATGCCAATCCTTGTAGGTTACCACCATCTTTTGCACAATCTTCTTGATGTTCTTGTTGGCTGCCTCAACTGCCCCATTCGTCTTTGGACGGTAGGGAGAAGAGTTGTGATGCTGTATCTTGAAGTCTTTACACAAGTCTTTCATCATCCTGCTGTTCAAATTACTACAGTTGTCTGTGATAATCTTGTTTGGAAGGCCGTAGCGGCAAACCAAATCTTTCTTGATGAACTTAGCAATCACTGAGCTCGTTACGTTGGGATAAGAAGCAGCCTCCACCCACTTAGTGAAGTAGTCAATAGCAACCAGAATGAAACGGTGGCCATTTGAAGCTTTTGGTTCAATGGGACCAATGATGTCCATGCCCCACATTGAGAATGGCCATGGCGCACCCAAGACATTCAGAGAAGTTGGAGGTACATGGATGTGATCTGCATAGATTTGGCATTTATGGCATCTTCTCACAAAACTGTAACAGTCTGATTCCATCTGCAACCAGTAGTATCCAGCTCTCAGGATTTTTCTAGCCATTGCGTGCCCGTTGGAATGAACCCCAAATGAGCCTTCATGAACATCTCGCATAATCTTTACTGATTCTTCTCCTATTACACACCTGAGGAGTACCAAGTCATGGTTTCTCTTGTAAAGGACGTCTCCACTCAAGAAGAAACCTGTTGACAGCCTCCTGAGGGTTCTCTTGTCATTCTCTGTAGCTCCGGGAGGATACTCTCTGTTTGTGATATACTGCTTGATGTCATGGTACCAAGGCTTACTATCTGATCCCTCTTCGACTGTCATACAGTAGTGATAAGCAGGCTGTCCTCTGTGCTGGATTCTGACAGTCGTCAGACTTTTGTCACAGCTGACGTTGAACATAGAAGACAAAGTTGCCAAGGCATCTGCCAACTGATTCTCGCTGCGGGGTATGTGCTGGAAAGTGATTTCCTCAAAGGGCTTGATTAATTCTTGAATGTAGTCACGGTAAGGAATCAAATCAGAATTTCTTGTTTCCCAGTCTCCTTTTACTTGATGGACAACTAGAGCTGAATCTCCGTACACGTCGAGCCTCTTGACTTTCCGATTGAGAGCTGCCTGGATACCCAAGATACACGCTTCATACTCTGCAATATTGTTTGTGACATAGAAGCTTAGTCTGGCGGTGACTGGTATGAAGCGGTTGTCTGGGGAGATCAGCACTGCTCCGATCCCGTGCCCCCACATGTTAGAGGCACCGTCAAACAACACTCTCCACCTTTCGTCATCTTGAGATTTCCCTGCGTCAAATAATGCCATAATGTCCTCATCCGGGAATTCACATTGCATTGATTGGTAATCCTCCGCCGGTTGATGTGCCAGGTAGTCTGCCAGTGTGCTACCCTTAATCGCCTTCTGGGTTACGTACACGAGGTCATACTCTGACAGAAGCATTTGCCAACGAGCAATTCTACCTGTGAGCGCAGGTTTTTCAAATATGTACTTGATTGGGTGCATTTTGGACACCAACCAGGTAGTGTGACTCAGCATATACTGTCTCAGTCGATGCGCAGCCCAGGCTAGAGCACAACAAGTCTTCTCCAATGATGAATACCTTGCCTCACAGTCTGTGAACTTCTTGCTTAAGTAGTAGATCGCGTGTTCTTTCTTTCCTGACTCATCGTGTTGCCCCAGCACGCAGCCCATAGAATTGTCTAGCACTGTGAGGTATAGGATGAGAGGCCTGCCAGACACAGGTGGCATTAGGACGGGTGGATTTTGAAGATACACCTTGATCTTCTCAAATGCTTCTTGACATTTATCATTCCACTTCATCTCTTGGTTTTTGCACAGCAGTTTGAAAATTGGTTCGCAAGTTGCAGTCAACTGGAAGATGAATCGAGAGATGTAATTTAGTCTTCCCAGGAAACCACGAACTTCTTTCTCTGTTTTAGGTGCTGGCATCTCCAGGATGGCTCGCACCTTGTCCGGGTCTACCTCAATTCCCTTCTGGCTAACAACGAAACCCAACAACTTCCCTGACCTAACCCCAAAGGTGCACTTAGCGGGGTTCAACCTGAGTTTGTACTTTCTGAGACGCTCGAACAGCTTCTCCAGGTTAACCACGTGCTCTTCATCAGTCTTTGATTTGGCAATCATGTCATCCACATAGACTTCGATCTCCTTATGCATCATGTCATGGAATAGAGTTACCATCGCTCTTTGGTAGGTTGCCCCGGCATTCCTCAACCCGAAAGGCATGACCTTGTAACAGAAAGTTCCCCAAAGGGTTACGAAGGTGGTTTTCTCCATATCCTCTGGAGCCATTTTGATCTGGTTATAGCCTGAATATCCATCCATGAAGGAGAACATCGAATGCTGAGCAGTACTGTCCACCAAAACATCAATATGGGGTAGAGGGAAATCATCTTTAGGGCTTGCTCTGTTCAAGTCACGGTAGTCGACACACATTCGGACCTTTCCATCTTTCTTAGGGACTGGAACAATGTTTGCTACCCACTCAGGATATTTTGCCACAGCTAAGAACCCTGCATCAAACTGTTTCTTGACCTCGTCCCTGATCTTCAAAGACATTTCAGGCTTCATCCGCCTTAACTTCTGTTTCACCGGGGGACATTCTGATTTCACCGGCAATCTATGTTCAACAATATCTGTGCTCAACCCTGGCATGTCCCGATATGTCCATGCGAATACGTCAGCGTAGTCGAACAGGAGCTGAATCAACTTTTTGCGCTCTTTATCCTCCATTGCGGTACCAACCTTGATCTCTTTTCTGTCTTCCTTAGTACCCAAATTGACCATTTCTGTAGACTCCTCATGGGGTTCGATGACCTTTTCTTCTTTTTCTACCATTCTCATGATTTCTGGAGGAGTATCCCAATCATTCTCAACATCTTCCTCGGCTTGATTAACCGGGTAATCAAAATCACAGTATGAGTTATGGGCATTGTTATTTTCAGAGTTTATTTTTTATCTGCATTAGAATGGAGCGGCGAATAAAAACAAAGAAAAAGCAACACAGATAAAAGATGAAGACAGAAATTTTATTGAAAATTCAAAATAACACTTTATTGATTGATGATTTTTGACGAAAACATGTGTGCCCGAATGAAATATCATGAGGCCTTGGGCAGAGCCGAGGGATCTGCATTACAACGATAATTACTTTAAATTGGAAAATACGGGGAAATCTATGATCTCCTAGTTTTGCAGCTTCTCTCCAGCCGCACAGCAGCGTACCAGACCTACAGCACGGCCACTTGAGCTTGATCCTTCTTCAACCACATTAACCTGGTCAGGGTTCAGCATACTAGCACTCCGGAAGTTGTTCTTAAGATTAGCGATGACCATTCTCCCCTGATTGGGTGCCCTTCCTCTGAGTTTGGCCAGCCATTTCTCCCTCCCGTCAGATGCCAGCCTCTCCCGATCAGCAAGACTTGGGATGTGCCCAACACCGAACCTCTCAATATTACCCCTCAACTGGATAGGCATTACAATTCCTTGAGCAGCTTTTCCTAAGCCCTTACCAATCTGATACCCATGTCCCAGCATCACCTTTGCAGCCATCATGTCAGCCCTGGACCACTTAGGCTCCCACCGAGGCTCACCTTGGAAAGCAGTCTCAAAGGACTCTTCTGCTGCTTCCACATAATATTCAGGTGGTGATCGATTTATCAATGTTTCTTCCTCTCCGGAGATCACTATCAGCTTTCCCCTAGCCACAAACTTGAGTTTCTGATGAAGCGAGGATGGCACTGCCCCAGCCGCATGTATCCAAGGACGTCCTAGCAGGCAACTGTAGGATGAATTGATGTCCATCACTTGAAAGACGACATAAAATACTTCAGGGCCTACCTGCAGCGGCACTTCTACTTCTCCAAAAACTTCCTTCACTGACCCATCAAATGCTCTGACCAAGGTGGAGCTCGGTTTTAGATATGAACAGTCTACATCCACCTTATCCATTGTAGACTTAGGCAGCACATTCAAGGATGAACCGTTATCAATAAGCACCCTGGCAAGTATATGGTCCCCACACTTGACTGAGATGTGAAGAGCTTGATTATGATTCTTTCCTGCCGGAGGCAGCTCAGTGTTTGAGAAGGTCAAGTAATTAGAGGCTACAATGTTGCCAACAATACCATCAAGCTGGTTTACTGTAATGTCATGGGAGACGTGAGCTTCATTCAGGATCTTTAGCAGTGCAGCACGATGTGCCTCTGAACTAAGCAGCAAAGAGAGCATTGAGATCTTGGATGGAGTTTGATTCAGCTGGTCTACCACCCGATATTCACTCTGTCTCATTACTCTCAGGAATTCTTGAGCTTCTTTGTCCGACACATCCCTGACTTCTACAGCTTCCTTGTCTTTTCCCTTACGGGCCCTTTCTTCATTTCCCTTGGATTGCTCTCTTCTAAGGTTTTCAGGAGTATACAACCTTCCACTCCTTGTGATACAACTACCTCCAACAATGTTTGTTATATCCAGAGTGCCTTTAGGGACCTCCGCTTGCATTTGCACATTGCAGCTCCATGGAGTCATCCTAGTCTCCCCACTAGGGGTAGCAGCAGGTACTGGAATAACAACAGTCGAGGGTCTCGTCACAGCTAGGCTGGAATTCAGATTGCAGGGAATTTCAATCGGTCTCCTGAAGCCTCCATTGCCTGATTGCAAGGTAAATACACTTTCTTCTTTCTCCTGGATTCCCACTTGGACCAGGTGTCTGTCTAAGAGATCTTGGAGAATTGGTTAAAAGCCTTCACATGCCCCGATGCAGCGAGGATTATCACAGGTGTCTTTCCTAGCACACCCTTCTTTGATGACACCAAAACGGCATAATTCAGCATGGATAAAATTCAAAGGCATCTGAATGCAATCAACTTTTCTAACCAAACACTGACCCCCCTGATGGTCAACAGCATTAATAGCAGATCCTCCATGCCCTGGCAACGGATTGGTGGCTACATTGGGTTGTTGAAATGATATGCTTTTCGTATCAAGTAATTCTTGCACCACATATTTGAATGCTTTACAATCCTCCACCACATGACCTACTGCCCCAGAATGAAAGGCGCAGGTGGCATTTGCGTTGTACCCTCTGGGATAGGGAGGCTGATATGGCTTCATTTGACGAGTACTGATTATTTTGTTGGTGATGAGATAATTAAACAAGTCCGTGTAGGACATGGGAATGGGATCAAAGACAACAGGCTTCCTTTCATTATAGTTCCGGTACTGATAATTTGATTGAAAAGGTTGTGCCAGTGGTGTCTGAGGAGGAACCGAAATAGCTTGCGGTGGATTGCTGTGCGACGGACCACTGGCTCCGATGACTGCATTAGTTTCACCTTCTTTCTTCTTATGAGACCCAAAAAATGGCTTTTTTTGACCGGCGGGAGGTGTCGGGCCCTGAGCTATTCTTCCGCTCCGCATACCATTCTCTACTCTTTCCCCTGTGACTGTAACGCCCCATTTTCATTTAAAGACTTATTTAATTGTTTGTGTGGATTGTTTGACTTGATGTGGATGGTAGATTTAATTAAATAAAAATTAGGTGGTAAAGTAATAATAAGGATTTAATTAAATATTACATGAAGGTGTTGGTTAGTCCATGAGGGATGGGTATTAGCAAAATTAAATGAGGGCCTAGGGTGGGTAATTCGCATGTGATAAGTGGAGGCCCAAGAGAAATGGAGCGTGTGAGGGGTCTTAGTAACTAGGGTTGCCATTCACGTTTGGGAAAAAGAAAAAACAAAGGAGAGAGTGAGAGAAGAGTGGGACGGCTAAGTGGAAAGAAAAATAAGGAGAGAAGCGTGACTTCAAGCAAGCCACAAGAGAAGGAGAGGCGTAGCAAGGAGAGAGAAGGGCAAGCTAGTTTCGTGGTGCTTCCTAAGGCAAGGGATTCGAATTCTTCTAAACAAGGTAAGGGTGAGATTCATATTTTATAAAGATTGATATGAGGGATGGTATGTGGGTTGGGGTTTGGTAATGCTCAAGCATGTGTGATGTTTAATATGTGTTTGATGAAACGTTTTGATTTATATATGGATTGGTGTTGTCTTGAATAATTGTGTTTTGAGATGGTTGTTTCCTATGTTTTCGAATTGCCATTATGTTGCCATGATCTTGATAAAAATCCACCTTTTTATGTTGCTGGAAAATCAGGCGCCTTAGGCGCCCACCCTATGGGTTTTGTTGCTGCTGCTGGACATGGCGCCCTAGGCGCCCATGTCATGTTGTCCGATTTGTTGTTGCTAGACATGGCGCCCTAGGCGCCCATGTCATGGTTGCGTTTTATTGTTGTGCGCAGGAAATGGCGCCTTAGGCGCCCAAGTGAGGCTGTTGCGTTTTGTTGCTGCCAGTGTGACTGTCCCCTGCTAGGCGCCCTGGTGCTGGGCGCCAGTCACTGTGTTGCTGCTGGTGTTTGCTGCTGCGCCAGTTTTTGGTGCAGGATCCCTATCGATGGGAACCAAGTGAATTCTTGTTCCCTTGACTTTTTAATTCGTGTTCAAGCATAGAATACCTTATATTACTGGGTTGAAGTGTTCCATTCTGGCTCCTACGCGATTCAGTCTCGTTTACGAAAAATTGGTCGGGTCCCTGTCCCTGGGCGCCAACTGTGTTGCTGTCTGTGTTGTCCTGCGCCAGTTTCTGCGCTGCGCTGCTGGGCGCCGGATCCCCTCCTGCGCCAGTTCTTGGTGTCTCGTTCCCGTTTTTGTTTTTGGGATAACTTTTGACTCGGTACTCCGATTGAGGCGTTTTAAAATGTTTTGGAAAGCTCGTTCAGAGGCCTAACTGAATGTTCTAATTTGAGGCAAAGCGGTGTAATTTTCTGATGGTTTCTGGGCGCCTCAAGTGGCTGCCCCGGTGGTTGTTTTCGTTGGTGTGGTAAAGCTATTTCGGCGTTTAAACCCTTTTTCTGATGTTGTGATGATGTTAATGCCTCAGTGCCCAAATTGTTGAGATGATTGTTAGTGCCCTAGTGCCTAGGTTGTTGTGATGCGTCAGTGCCCTTGGCACCCATGTTGTGACGTTGTAATATTAACGATGTTGTTGCTATGTTAGTGATGGACAACGTTGGTCCTTGATTGGTGAATTACCTATATGGATTGTTGGTGTGTATTTGTTGCTGTGGAGGGCGGTGGCCCGTATGATTTGTTGCTAAAGGGCGGTGGCCTGTTATGAAGTTGTCGTTAGAGGGCGGTGGCTCGTGGGGCGGTGGCTCGTAGGGCGGTGGCCGTGT
This sequence comes from Astragalus membranaceus, assembly GCA_039519185.1. Lineage (NCBI taxonomy): Eukaryota > Viridiplantae > Streptophyta > Magnoliopsida > Fabales > Fabaceae > Astragalus > Astragalus membranaceus. The sequence goes on along the minus strand of CM076854.1, from coordinate 53,501,652 downwards.
GGACTTGTGCGATGAATATGGTCATTGTATATTCGGTGTTATATGACTGTGGTGAACTTCCGTTGTTAGATATTAACTATTGTCGTAGTATATTGACTGTCGGAGTGATAGATTGCCTGTTATGTTGTTGTTGACTCGTTGCCTGTGTGATTACCTGACTGTTGGACCTGTCTATACTGTCTTTCATATGATTCCTTATACGATGTGATATCTCACCCCTTTCTGTGGTTTGTTACCCTTGTGGTAACTTGCAGGTGATCCCGAGTGAGGGCTTAGCTACTTTCACTAGATTCGAGTCAGGTGTCTGCTTCTGATATGTAACACTCAGGGGGGGGGGCATTAGATCGTATAATTATTATTGGATTTTGTTGAACTTGATTTAGATGTCTTGGTTCTTGACTTCGAAACTCTGTTATTATATTTCCGTTGCGTGGTGATTATTTTGCGGTGACATAGTTAAACGTTGTTTTCGGGCGTTGTCCCTACTGGCGAGACTCTTTATGTTATTGACGTTGAATTAATGAAGTGTGTGACATTCCCTTTTGATATGATGAAAAAGATAAATTTTTTAAAAACTCTGATTTTACCGTTACATTTTACCGGGTAGAAAAGGGGGTGTTACATAAGTGGTATCAGAGCAGTTCGGTCTGTCCGGCCGGTAGTCGAGTCGTCGTGTTGAGTAACATTGAGTTTGTTACTCGTTTCTGAGATTCTGTTTTCTGTTGCAGTGCTAGAATGGCCAGACGGGACGATGCTGCACTTGCTGCTGCCTTGCAGGCTATAGCCGGGGCGATGGGTAATATACCCGGTGTTGTTAATGACGGGACGCGCAATTTGGCTACATTCCAGAGAGAGAACCCACCCACCTTTAAGGGTCGGTACAACCCGGATGGAGCGTTGTCATGGCTGAAGGAGATAGAGCGGGTCTTTCGTGTCATGGAGTGTACTCCGGCTCAGAAAGTGAAGTTTGGGACTCATATGCTAGCAGAGGAAGCTGACGACTGGTGGTTGGGAATGCTGCGAAGATTGGAAAATGCTGGTGAGGAAGTGACTTGGGAGGTTTTCACAAGGGAGTTCAAGAGAAAGTATTACCCTGAGGATGTGCGAGCCAAGAAAGAAGTGGAGTTTTTAGAGCTGAAGCAGGGAGACAAGACTGTGGCTGATTATGCCGCCAAGTTTGAGGAGCTGGCTCAATTTTGCCCTTATTATGCTAACGATGCCAATTCTGAATTTTCAAAATGTGTCAAGTTCGAGAGTGGTCTACGTCCTGATATAAAGAAAGCAATTGGATATCAAGAGGTTCGGGTCTTCGCCAGATTGGTTGATAAGTGTAGGATCTATGAGGAAGACAGTTCTGCTGCTTACAAGGCTGTGAAGGAGAAGAGAAATTCTCAGTTTAGGGGGAAGCCCTATGATGTTTCAGGTGGTAAAGGAAAGGGAGAGGAGAGTTCGGAGGACCAGAAGTCTAGTGGGGGAGGTGCTTCCTCCGGTATCGTGTGTTTCAGGTGTGGCCAGGCTGGCTACAAGGCAAGTGCGTGCAATGTGGAGAGGAAGAAGTGTTTCCGTTGTGGCAAGATCGGGCATGAAGTGTCTACGTGTGAACATAAGGAGGTGCTCTGTTACAACTGTGGTGAGGAGGGGCACATCAGCAGCCAGTGCCAGAAGCCGAGGAAAGAGAAAGTTAGCGGGAAGGTGTTCGCGTTAGCAGGTAATTTCGAGGGCGAAATTCTTTTAAGTGGGGGAGAGTTGTAACGCCCCATTTTCATTTAAAGACTTATTTAATTGTTTGTGTGGATTGTTTGACTTGATGTGGATGGTAGATTTAATTAAATAAAAATTAGGTGGTAAAGTAATAATAAGGATTTAATTAAATATTACATGAAGGTGTTGGTTAGTCCATGAGGGATGGGTATTAGCAAAATTAAATGAGGGCCTAGGGTGGGTAATTCGCATGTGATAAGTGGAGGCCCAAGAGAAATGGAGCGTGTGAGGGGTCTTAGTAACTAGGGTTGCCATTCACGTTTGGGAAAAAGAAAAAACAAAGGAGAGAGTGAGAGAAGAGTGGGACGGCTAAGTGGAAAGAAAAATAAGGAGAGAAGCGTGACTTCAAGCAAGCCACAAGAGAAGGAGAGGCGTAGCAAGGAGAGAGAAGGGCAAGCTAGTTTCGTGGTGCTTCCTAAGGCAAGGGATTCGAATTCTTCTAAACAAGGTAAGGGTGAGATTCATATTTTATAAAGATTGATATGAGGGATGGTATGTGGGTTGGGGTTTGGTAATGCTCAAGCATGTGTGATGTTTAATATGTGTTTGATGAAACGTTTTGATTTATATATGGATTGGTGTTGTCTTGAATAATTGTGTTTTGAGATGGTTGTTTCCTATGTTTTCGAATTGCCATTATGTTGCCATGATCTTGATAAAAATCCACCTTTTTATGTTGCTGGAAAATCAGGCGCCTTAGGCGCCCACCCTATGGGTTTTGTTGCTGCTGCTGGACATGGCGCCCTAGGCGCCCATGTCATGTTGTCCGATTTGTTGTTGCTAGACATGGCGCCCTAGGCGCCCATGTCATGGTTGCGTTTTATTGTTGTGCGCAGGAAATGGCGCCTTAGGCGCCCAAGTGAGGCTGTTGCGTTTTGTTGCTGCCAGTGTGACTGTCCCCTGCTAGGCGCCCTGGTGCTGGGCGCCAGTCACTGTGTTGCTGCTGGTGTTTGCTGCTGCGCCAGTTTTTGGTGCAGGATCCCTATCGATGGGAACCAAGTGAATTCTTGTTCCCTTGACTTTTTAATTCGTGTTCAAGCATAGAATACCTTATATTACTGGGTTGAAGTGTTCCATTCTGGCTCCTACGCGATTCAGTCTCGTTTACGAAAAATTGGTCGGGTCCCTGTCCCTGGGCGCCAACTGTGTTGCTGTCTGTGTTGTCCTGCGCCAGTTTCTGCGCTGCGCTGCTGGGCGCCGGATCCCCTCCTGCGCCAGTTCTTGGTGTCTCGTTCCCGTTTTTGTTTTTGGGATAACTTTTGACTCGGTACTCCGATTGAGGCGTTTTAAAATGTTTTGGAAAGCTCGTTCAGAGGCCTAACTGAATGTTCTAATTTGAGGCAAAGCGGTGTAATTTTCTGATGGTTTCTGGGCGCCTCAAGTGGCTGCCCCGGTGGTTGTTTTCGTTGGTGTGGTAAAGCTATTTCGGCGTTTAAACCCTTTTTCTGATGTTGTGATGATGTTAATGCCTCAGTGCCCAAATTGTTGAGATGATTGTTAGTGCCCTAGTGCCTAGGTTGTTGTGATGCGTCAGTGCCCTTGGCACCCATGTTGTGACGTTGTAATATTAACGATGTTGTTGCTATGTTAGTGATGGACAACGTTGGTCCTTGATTGGTGAATTACCTATATGGATTGTTGGTGTGTATTTGTTGCTGTGGAGGGCGGTGGCCCGTATGATTTGTTGCTAAAGGGCGGTGGCCTGTTATGAAGTTGTCGTTAGAGGGCGGTGGCTCGTGGGGCGGTGGCTCGTAGGGCGGTGGTCGTGTGGACTTGTGCGATGAATATGGTCATTGTATATTCGGTGTTATATGACTGTGGTGAACTTCCGTTGTTAGATATTAACTATTGTCGTAGTATATTGACTGTCGGAGTGATAGATTGCCTGTTATGTTGTTGTTGACTCGTTGCCTGTGTGATTACCTGACTGTTGGACCTGTCTATACTGTCTTTCATATGATTCCTTATACGATGTGATATCTCACCCCTTTCTGTGGTTTGTTACCCTTGTGGTAACTTGCAGGTGATCCCGAGTGAGGGCTTAGCTACTTTCACTAGATTCGAGTCAGGTGTCTGCTTCTGATATGTAACACTCAGGGGGGGGCATTAGATCGTATAATTATTATTGGATTTTGTTGAACTTGATTTAGATGTCTTGGTTCTTGACTTCGAAACTCTGTTATTATATTTCCGTTGCGTGGTGATTATTTTGCGGTGACATAGTTAAACGTTGTTTTCGGGCGTTGTCCCTACTGGCGAGACTCTTTATGTTATTGACGTTGAATTAATGAAGTGTGTGACATTCCCTTTTGATATGATGAAAAAGATAAATTTTTTAAAAACTCTGATTTTACCGTTACATTTTACCGGGTAGAAAAGGGGGTGTTACAGTGACCACCATCTTAGAGAAGTTTGAGGCTACGCTGCCAACCAACCTATCATAATACACCGCAGGAAGGGTTTCCATAAACATGTGGACCATTTCTTTGTCCAGCAGAGGGGGTTTTACTTGAGCCGCAAGGTTCCGCCATCTCTGAGCATACTCTTTGAACGACTCGTTATCCCTCTTAGACATGCATTGTAGCTGAGTTCTATCTGGAGCCAAATCATTGTTATACTGGTATTGACGCATGAAGGCATCCGCCATGTCTTTCCAGCAACGGATATTAGTTGGCTCTAACTGCATGTACCAGTCAAGGGGAGCTCCAGCTAAACTTTCTTGGAAGCAATGCATCATTAAGTTATCATCACGGGCATAGGCAGTCATCTTTCGGCAGTACATTGTCACATGGCTGACTGGGCAAGTTGTCCCTCTGTATTTGTCAAAAGTTGGTGCTTTGAACTTGGGAGGCAGGACTAGATCAGGAACCAAGCACAACTCATGGGCATTCCTGGCTCGGGAACCTGCCCCTTCAACAGCTCTTAATCTTTCTTCCAGCATCTGATACTGGCTTCTAGCTTCGGCAGGGTAATTCTGTGGGAAACCGCCGGCACCATAGTGAGGGTTATTCATTGATACCGCGACCGGGGTCATGTGTCGGTGAGCAATATTCTGAGGGACTGGGCCCTGTACGTGTGGATGAACCATTATTGGTGAATTGAAACCCGCCGGAGTTCCTGGAGCAATAACAGGAATTGGGATCTGAATCTGGGCTTGATGCGTCCCTGTTCCAACTTCATTCACAACTGTATTAGGCTGAGCGTGCCCCGTGGTTCCTGAAGGATCTCTTCCAGGGTTTGCATCAGCAGCAGGAGGCGTATAGCCCAGTGGGAGACCATAGGGAGGCCATTGCACAGCTTGAAGGGTTTGAGAGATCCCAGACCCAGGAAGGGGGGGAGGATTGTTCATCCCAGCAGTAGCAGCTTCAGTTGTGCCAACATCTCTTAAGGCACTTAGCACTCTTATGATCTCCGCCAATTGAGCCTTTAGGACTTCCATCTCAGCTTGAATGACTTGATTCCCCTGATTCTGACCATGCTGACCCTGACCATTAGGATTCAGACCTCCTGGAATTCCGTCATCCTGATGTGGCTACAGATTGTCCTGATCAGGGTTGGCTTGATTGTTTTCCATGTTTCTTGCTCGCAGACGCGTCCAATAGCGATGATTAACCAGCTTGCCTGATTTTCTGTTGACGGAACACGCTTATGAACACAAGAACGAATGAATGAATGCAATGCGAATGAATGCGTGTTTGGTTTGTCTTGCTGAGAATCGCAGTGTATTATGTCTTGTCATAGATACGCAGGTAAATCTTTGATTATTTTTATTATATCACTTTCTTCGGATCCTACTGAAATTGGAATCTGGAAGCGAAACGGGTGTATTTAAACAAAATACTTCAAAATCTGAATCAAGAGTACGACATTCTGATACAATGATTGAAAAAGGAAAGGTACAATAAGACAAAATGGAAAATTACAATAAAGAAAGCTCAAATACAAAGAGCTTTGACGTTTCCACTCCCTTTCCTTTTGTTGTTGGTAGAGGTACTTCCGGCTTTTCCTTTGGCTTCCTCAACTAGGGCTCTGCAGTACTCCACAAATTTGTACACCTCAAGCGGGGTATTGAGGGGATACATCTCAGTTTCAGCTTTTCTTAATTTCTTGGGCACATCCGCAAGAGCCCGGTTGACCAACTCTGATAGCCTGGAGAACCTATCCTTCCAGTGTTGAATTTCATCCCTCAGCTCAATGATGACTGCTTGCTCTTCAATCCTACCGAGCAGCTCAACATAGCGATATTCCCAATACTGACTTTCATCCCTCACTTGCAGGTATGCATTGCTGATGTGACAGCAATGTCAATCAGGCTGTAGGGATTAGTCTACGGCCAGGATGCAGTGTTGCCGCTTGAGATCGGTGATTCCTCACTGAGGCTAGCTCAACAACACTCACTCAGTTTGGACGATTACGAACATACCTTGTTAATGGAATTGGCTCGATGGACGATGACAGACTGGCCGCCCTCAGCAGGTTAGAATTCAACAAAATAAAAATGGCTCGCGCCTATAACAAAGATGTTAAGCCAAAGAAGTTAGTTGAAGGGACCTGGTTTGGAAAGCTATCTGACCAGTTCGGACCAATGATCCTAAGTTTGGTTAGTGGTCGCTGAATTGGGATGGACCCTATATCATGAGTAAGGCCTATGATGGAGGCGCCTACAAGTTGATTTCATTGGAGGGAGATGAATTCAAAAGAAAAATAAACAGTAAGTTTTTGAAAGCGTACTACCCTATAATGTGGGAGTGCATGCAAAAGTGAGATGTGTTAAGTGCATTAGTGCCAGAGATGAGCCGGGGATGAAATCAGGGTTTTGGATTTCCTATTGCTACATCTTTCCCTCGGCTCCGAGTAGACATGCCTGCAGGATCGGAGGCAGCGGTCACTTGGTCATCAGAGACTGCTTTGTAGATGTTTTTCACAACTCCATCAGGGAGGTCCATTCGGGGATCATCTGATACGGGTGAAACCGCATTAGGGGCTTCTCCAAACGGCAAACCCTCTGTTGAAGAAGCCTGAACCACCGTCACAGGTAAATCCTCTGCATGACTAGCGGGAGGTCCTTCCAAGAGGAGACGCAGGTTCTCCCATGATGCATTGGCCCATTGGATGTCATCCTGGCCCGTTGGATGTCATCCAAGGGGAAGATGGCAATCTACCTTGGGTTTCTTGGGTGGTCAATCTGTTGTGGCCACGGCAGACCTTTTGGATGCTGTTGGAGCATGTGGGACCTCTTCGACGATGGACCTCGGCTTCCTACGAAAGATAATGGGCTGACCATCGTCATCGCTCCCTACATGAGCAACTGTGATAAAGCCACAATAGGGCAAAAAGAGTCATTTACCTAGCACAAGATTTGAGGTGGCAGTGGCTTGTTGCCGAGTCGAAGATGGTTGTTTGGAGGTCGAAGCGTTGCCTTTCTTGGCAACCGAAGAAGTTTTGCATGTTGGTGAAGGAACCGGGACAAGCTCTTGATAGGGTTGGCCGAGATATTGGGCTGAGTATGCGTCGAGCGGCCGAGGGAAGACCAATCCTTTGATGCCAAACCACCAGTTGGAAAAAGCTGAGGTCTCTCCCCTGCAATTCCTGTAGTGGGCCCATGCATTGTCATTAACCCTGTCGTATCCGTCTCTGATGATCTGGGCTACACTCCCATCGGTAATGCCCTCTCGCCGAAGGAGGCCGCCTCGATACTTGTAGGGCATAGGCACATGCTGCGTCAAGCCAAATTTCCTGCACACAAAGTTGGGATGGTAATACTCGGCAAACACTTCGTTGTACCGAGAGGTGCCACGGTAACTGGTAAAAAAATCTCTTGAGGCAGGGGTGGAACACCAGTTATTGCGAACAGCTGCACCTTCTGTGACACCCATTACCCCGTTTGGAAAAAGTTGTGTAATTAAAAGAATTAATAAAAAATACGTCTTTATAAAAACTTTAAGTCAAACGAAATAACAAGTATCACCAACAAATGCGAAAATACAAATCAAACAAATAATAAAAGTAAAGTAAAAATCTCATGGAACCCCCGTGTCAAATGTCTCAAAGCTTTTAGCACTTATTACAACTTCTGAAGAACAAATGAATAATCAATACATAATAACAAAAGTCTCCATCTCGCGCGAATTACTTCTCAACATCCACGTCGACAGGTTCATCACCATCTATTTGCTCATCACCTAAACGTGTACAATGGCACACGAGTAGCCACAATGAAGAGTGAGGAAAAAACCAACGGTAGAGGATACAACATACATAACACGTGTACACAAACAATCATCATCTAATCGTCATCAAATCCTCAATGTCGCGCCTCTGAACGGTCCTAGGACTACAACATCAACGCAATCCTAATACCCACTACTCCAACGTCACGCTCAAAATGTCAACTACTATGTCAATCATCTGGATCAATCTAACTCTGGGTAAGCGGATGCAAGTGCCCTCACATCCCAGGAAATAGATAGAGTATAGTCAGGGTACCCCAATGTTTTGTGGAACGCCCCAGTAGTGCCCCACTTAGGGTATCTAAGGATTCCTAAGTCCAAGGGTATCATCATTGTAACACCCCGATTTTCGTGCGTTGTGGTCCTCTTAGTGTGTGTTTGTGTCATGAATTATTTTGTTATTGATAAGATCAAATTATTTTAATTTATTGTGTGTTTGAGTTATTAAAAATAGTTAAAAATCATATGTGAATATATTTTTATATGCTATTGGTAACATATAATTGTTATTATATATTTATTTTATTTTTATAAAATATTAGTGTTTAAAGTATAATTTAGTTATAAGAATTATTTGGGTATCAAGGTGTTAAAATAGTGTGTATATTTGAAATGGGTTTTAAAAGTAGACAAAAATCTGTTTTTATGCTTTTACTCACGCGCACCCCCCCACTTCCTTGTTAGGCGCACCCCAGCCACTGAACCCAAATCAGTTCGCAGCCCAGCAACAGAAGCCCAACGCGCGACCCGCTCAGAACCCGACCCGGTTCACTTCTTCTTCCTCCTGAAACCTGCAACAAACGAAAACCCTATGAGCCTCCCTCTATGCATATCGTTCTCACTCCCTACACCGCAGCCGAACCCCAAACTTCGCCCATCCACTCGGAATTCACTGCTGAATTCAATTATGGCCTTAGTTTCACCGATTGTGGCTTCGTTTTGCTAGGAGAAATCGCACCAGAAACCGTGCTCCTCCCCTTCGCGAGTTGCCTCCCCCCCTTGCACCGTTCGCTTCCACCACCGTAGCCAGACGACCACAACGCCACGAAACGACCCCCATCACGACCAGGACAACCACGAAGCCACACCACTGGGCTATGGTGAAGTCTGCACCGGAGCCCTCTCCTTCCCTCGCGTCCGTCTCACTGTTATGGTGCACAGTCACGACGCCATCCTCGCTTTGGTCGCTGTTACAGCAACTCCACCAAGCACCACCATTCTATGTTTGCTTTGCAAAATCTTGGATTCTCCCCTTGAATACCAACTTCAAAATATTCAGAACTGTCCAAAATTCCATGAATAACAACGTCCCTCGTATTCGGTTCAGAATTAGTCCTTGGTATCATCCGACTCCGTTTTCGAATCGTGGTCACCGTTTTGTACCTTACGAATAGGTATTCCTTTTCAAAATATGATTAATTTCAATAAACAAGAGATTAAGTATCGGTATGTTGTTTAGCGAATGATTAATAGAATGTTGTTGTTTCATAATGGTACGTGTTCGAGTCAAACATCATGCCACTGGAATTAGATCACGCTCGATAGCTCGTGTACGTCCCTTTGTTGTGCCAATGGAATAATTACAATTGAATATCAGGTACGAGGGAAAGAGGATGGCTGCGCAAGTTTCTATCACAAGGTAAGGGTGGGGTTCTTCCTTATAATAGGGTATATGATGGGGATTATGTTGGGGTTAGGTCCTATGTTGCCTTTCGATTTCTTGATGTTCAATTGATGATATTTAAATGTGATTTTGTGGATTGAATCTGGTGTTTGATGATTAATTGCGTGAAATTCTGAAAATTGGATCCATGGGCGCCATGGGCGCCATTGATGTTGCTGTCTCTGTTGCTGGAAACGGCGCCCTGTGCCTGGGCGCCATGTCTGTGCGTGTTCCCTGTGTGAGTTGCAGTTTTAGGCGCCATGCTGCTGGGCGTCGTGTCTGGTGCGTGTTTCGTGTTGTGTTGCGTTGCTGTGCTGTTTTCTGAGTTTCCTGGGCGCCAAGGGCGCCAATTCCTGTGCCATGTTGCGTTTTCTGTTGTGTTCTGGGCTGTCTGGGCGCCAAAGGCGCCATTTCCTGCGTGATGTTGCCTATGGGCGCCTCCCTGGGCGCCACTTTCTGTGTTGATGTGTTGCTTGCTGGGCGCCTCCCTGGGCGCCAGTTCCTATGTTGTTGTTGCTGGGCGCCTCCCTGGGCGCCATTTCTTGGGTGTTCCTGTCACCCGTTGCCAGTTTTATTTTTGCAATATCTTTTGACTCAGGAACCCGATTGAAATGTTTTAAAATGCGTTGGAAAGCTTATTCAGAGGCCTAACTGGATATTCTAATTTTAAGGCAAAGTGAACTATTTTTCTGATGGTGAATGGGCGCCTGGGTGGCTGTCCCGGTGGTTGTTATCATTGGTGTTGAAAACTTGTCATTATCCTCGGTGTGTAAATTGTTGTTGTCCCAGGTATGGTAAATAGTTTGGTTGTGGGTACCGCCGAATGGCCCACATTATTTCGTTGATGCTGTTGTCGTTGTTGAGGTGTTGTTGATTATATTGTTGAACTTTGTTATTGATGTTGTTGTGGGTACCGCCGAATGGCCCACGTTGTTGTGTTGTGGGTAACGCCGAATGACCCACATTGTTGTTGAGGGTATCGCTGAATGGCCCAAACTGTTGATGAATTTTATGTTGTAGGTCTATGACCATTTGTTGATTATTGGTGTTGTGGTGTCACTTGTATGACTGTTGTTGATTGTCTGTGTGCATTCATGGTGTCGCATACAGCACACACATTTATTTCGGTGAAGGCCTTTGGTCTTGGAGCTGGGTGTGAAAGCTCAAATTTTTCTAAAACTAGTGAGCCGGGTGTGAAAGCTCAAATTTTCTAAATTGGTGAGCCGGGTGTGAAAGCTCTCAATTTTGGTGACGCCTCTATTTACAGGCAAAACTTTCGGTGATTTGGTACCACATGCATATGCCCGTTGGTGTGGGTTGCATTCATTCATTTACGCATAATTTAGGGGATGACTGTTGGTGATAATTTTGGTGATGAATATTGGTGATAATTTTGGTGATGTTTTTGGTGATGAATATTGGTGATAATTTTGGTGATGAATATTGGTGATAATTTTGGCGATGTTTTGGTGATGACTAATGGTGTTGATTTTTGGTGGTATTTATTGGTGCTTGCTAATTGATGTTGTTGTGTAGCGGTAGTCATAGTTATCGTAACTGTAGCATATTACTTATCATACATGCTATTATATTGTTAGATATCTCACCCTTCTGTTTGAATGTTACCCCTATGTTGGTAACGTGCAGGTGATCACGAGTGAAGGCGTATTTACCTTCGCTAGTCGAGTCTTGTGTCGTCGCTCTGATACGTAGCACTCGGGGGATGAATACTAGTTTTAGTTATTGTGGTTACCGTTCGGTTTTGGAGTTTTGCAAAGATGTTATAATTGTTTTATTCGAATTTTACTTTTATTTCCGCTGCATGGTGAACAAAGTCATTGTTGGCTGAACAGGTGTTTTGGGTTCGTCCCAGTTATGTTGTGCTATGTATTCGTCCCAGTTATTCTAACAATCTGGTTCCATCCATTTCTTAGTGCTTCCTAAGGCTCTCTATGGTTTTAAATCCTTTGATCATCATCTATGGTTTAAGGTCACTAAAACTAGCTTAGGAATGACCAATCATTATCATCCAAAACACACCTATATAGTCCTAACCCATTAACAGATTAGTCTTATTCAACCAACAGGCTCCAAATGGTCTCTTAGGTAATTTTTAATTTCCAACACACCAAGAATAGTTCTAATCCACTAGCAGCTCGGTCTTAATCAATTAAGGGGCTCTAAATTATCTCTTGGACAATATTCACTACTCTAATAAACTAACAACATCAACTTAATCAATCATCGTCATTCATGCCTAGGAATCATTATAACTCATTTTTGATCTAAATTTAACCATTAAAATCTTAGGAATCTCATTATCATTAATCCAGTCTTCTATACTAAAGATAGTCTAAACCATGAGTACATCATCAATTTCAACTTATGGGCTATATAACTAGGAATGATTACTTTGGAGGTCGTCGGTTGTAGAGTAACGCCCTCTCCAACAGGAATGAGTTCTTCAGTAATAGAAAGCAGAGCGGGTATTGGGGACGAAGCGGAAGGTAAAGAAGTACTAGCACTATCATCGTCACCATAACTATGTTCTTGATTCTGGGAATCTGAGTTGGAGGACATGCTTGCAAAGGAAGAAGATGAAAGATTACTGGAGCAGTTTTTAGTCAAAGGAGACGAACAATAATTGTGACATGTAAAACGAAATGGCTATTTATAGCCTTCGAAGAGAATAATTAAAATACTTGGGAACTAGTTCTGCGCCGTTTCGCGGGAAGGGATAAGTCGTCACACGTCTAATCAATGACGTAACAGCTAGTCATCATAAATGTTGCGGTATGTCGTCTCAATTTTTGCGCCGTCAGCCACCTCCACTCGACTGGACAACAACGCAAAAATAAGGGCATTTGTTAACAGCCAAAATAAAATGAGTTGTTGGCCGAGGAAAAAAAGGGAGTTTAAGGCCAAAACAAGAGCCGAGGCAGCTATAAGAGCACTAGGGCAGAGGGAATACTTGCCATAATATGGGGCAGATTCCGGCGGAGCATGTAAGGATAAGATATTTTGAAGCCCGAAGGAAGGAAGGTAAATCACCGAGGTACTACAAGACTCGGATAGAGGGAGGCTTGACTACAGAGTAACTCGGCTGAGGAACCAATGGCCGAAGGCCGAGAGTAAGGCATGGTCGAGGAGGGCTGTGGCCGAGGCGAGGAATATTTATTTGGAGTGCAAGTATTAAATGCATGTGGACATACTACGTTGGAGCGGTTAAGGTCAATGAGCAGAAAACTTCGAAGAAACAGGAACGACTAGGGTTTTACCCCACTAACCCGTGCTAGTGAGGTCGTGGAAGAGTGGACTCCGAGTTTCTAGGATTAGGCTTAAGTGTAACCATTGATCACGATTAATCCAACGGTAGGCATATGTGGGCTCGAATAGCGTCCAACGAAGGCTCATGTATATATATAGTAGTACTTGTACATTTTAACGACACACATCTATCAATACACAATTTTTTTTACTTAGTTTTTCTTTCCTTTATCCCTTTTTCTTTATGTTTTCTTAGTCTCGTAGATAGTGCAAGCCACCGGTCCCGCTCACAACTAACCTAACAACTCTTTGGAGGAGTTAGGAAACCCATAGTGGAGGAATAGAGTTCCTTCCTCGATGCAGTCACTTAAAGAAAGAGGAATCACTAATTGTCCAAACCTCTGGCCGATTCCACGGCTAGGATCAAAGTTTTTGACGACAACAAGAATACAAGTGCTAAAGGGTATTAACGGACTATTTTGAGACTAACCCTAGCGGGCCTGATAAATGGGCCAGACCTATAATTACAATTTCAATAACAATTATATACTATTTACAACAATAGGAATAGCGAAAATCACTACCATTATAGTCCTATCATTTATTCCCCATATAGAATAGAAACCCTTTCCTCCCATACATGATATCGAAGTGTATTTCAATAGCGAAACGATGAAAACAAATCACGAGTTCCAGAGTGTGGTCTAATTCCAACATCCATGGTGAATTCTGTTTGTCTTTCAATAGTGGTTTTGGTAGGGGTTTGTGGTGGAGGATGGCGGCGAAGTGAAGAGCATGCGGCCAGAAGCTTGCTGTAGCGAGGGCTATGGAATTTCGCGAATGAGGGTGATGACAGGAACGTGAGAAGGCTGCCGAAATAGATGAAACCAACACCGAATAAGAAATCAGCGCTTAGTTTCGAGTTGGAAGCTGGATTTTGGGACTTAACTGTGGTCTATGGACGGAGAACGAAAAGGAGGAAGGAGAGGGTTAGGGTTTGGGCACTGTTGCAAGTTCGAGAAAGAAGATGAAGCCACAGGTGGGTCGGGTCAGGTTTCGCATGGACTGGTCTGCGCTGAAGGGAGTGGATCACAGGGGTGTGTTTAGCAAGGAAACTGGGGCTGTATGCGTTTTCAAAGGCCCCAAAACCATTTTAATTCATTCTTAAAGCCCAATTTGACTACAACTATTATTTTATTACCTCAATAGCCCAAAATAATTTTTAAAATAAATAACATCTAAAATACTAATATTTATAAAAAATAAATAAATATATTAAAACAATCATTTATTATCAATAGCATATAATCAAAAAATTTATAACTCTACCACGCAATAAAATAATTTAATCTTATCAATTTAAAATACTTCAAAAAACAAGCACATACTAAAAGAACAACAAAGCACAAAAGTTGGGGTGTTACAAGCATCGATGACAACAACACTCGAAGGGCCGATAACAAAGGAAATGCAACAGTGCGCAATGAAAACACTGCTCCCGTCCTTGGCAGTGGTCGTCCACACGTCGTCACCCTCGCCGACATCATCATAGAGGGAGAAATTCGAGGTCCCCACCAAGTTCCCCCTCTTCAACTCCAGAATCTTCTCGCCCAAGGAGAGAACCGTCCGACCACACCTCCTCTCTGGGATTTCAGATAAACGCCAGACTAGCCAAACTCGAGCCGCTCTCCTTGAAATTGACGAACAAACTGTTCAGAGATCCCTCGAAAACCGCCCGTTCTCAACATGTATGATGGGTCCGGAGACCCAGAAGGTCCCATCGACTTATTCAAATTGATGCTCCAATATTAAAATGCAAAAGAGGAGGTCAAGTGCAAGATCTTCCCCTTAACCTTCACAAAGGAAGCACTGTCCTGTTACCGAGCCCTGAAGTCGAATTTGACAACTTCCTAGTCTCAATTTTCCAAGCTCTTTTGTGCCCATTTTACAGCCTCAAGAGTAAAGTCGAAATCAGAAAAGTTACTGAAAGCTATTCGCTAACGTGAGAATGTAACCCTGAGGGAGTACATTGGAAGGTTCAACGAAGAATCTCTAAACGTTCACGGGCTGGACGAGAAGATGATATGGTGGTTCATGGAGGACGACCTCCACCCCAAAAGTTTGTTCTTGATCAAAATAGGAGTCAATTGGCCTCAAAACTCGAAGGAGTTCCTCTAGAGGTCGTCCAAGTAAATGGATTACGAGAACGAAGAGCTAGCTAGGGAAACCCTAATTAAATCATCCAGAATGAAAGAAGTCCAGCCCAAGGAAACGAGGAAGAAAAAGGATCAAGGAAGTTCCCACCGCAAACCACGCGGCCGAGGCCCTCGCTTCACCGAGCATGCACCACTTTACACCACTATGGCTAAGATTCTAGCTAAATGTGCCAATACCGAGCTTCCTAAGATAAAACCTTCGGACCCCATTCCCAAAAAGAAGTGGACGGATACGAAGAAATATCGCCGCTACCACCGCAGCAACGGCCATGACACTAATCGAGCAATATGTGAAGAAAGAAGAAGATCGCCTGCGCACGCGATCACCTAGAAAAAGGCAAAGAAGTGATCAATAAGGTCAATAGGGCACCGAGAAAGGAAAGCAGTGATTCTAAAATAGATGAGGACAACTGGAGGTCTAGTAGCCGATTGGTGTCCATAGTGATTTTCGGAGGATACCCCATGGAGGGAGGAGAAACCAGAAAACAATGAAAAGAAAATGGAAGGATATACTGAATATCGCTTCGACCTCAACTACTGAAGTCGACTTGAGCCGACCTCCTTTAGTCTTTGAGCACAAAATCTCGTGGATGGGAAATCCAAAAAATATATCGCAATAATTATTCAGGCCGCAATGGAAAATTTCAATGTAAGAAGAATTCTGGTAGACTAAGGAAGTTCAGCCGACATCATGTTCGTTTGCTTCTTGGCCACGTTATGAATCTCAAAAGAAGACCTTAATCCATACCGAGGATTCGACTTCTCCAATTTCAACGGTTAAACAAGGCCCCTTGGTTACATCGAGCTAATGGTAACATACGGCAGTGAACCGCTAACTCGGACAGTCAAAACACCTTTCCAGGTCCTCCCATGCCCAGTTTGGCTCGTCTAGAGGCTATAGTCTCCACTATCAACCTCAAAAGGAGTTTCTACTCAGCTAAAGACGAGATCATCACCATAAGCGCTGACTTAGGCTGGGCCCAGAGATGCCATTTCCACCCTCTTAAGGAAGATCTTCAGGATAGAACCCCAAAAGCGCCTAAGGACGATTGGCAAAGAGGAAACATGACAAGGAACCACGAGTTAACTTAGTCGCTCTGGCAAACAACAGAAATTTGCCAAAATCCGAGCTGCGAAGTTAACACTGAAGGTCAAACAACTACAGGAGCAACGGTTGGTGGATTGCAAAAAACAGTACCGGCCCCTTGAACCAGTTGTCCCACAGTCACCAGATTAAAGCACTAAAAGCACAATCGCCAGGGAATCAAGGCTTGGATATCGCGCCAGTCAAGAAAAAAAATACTTGAAGAGTGAGTACAAATTTTCTAAACACCTTAGACCGGCCAAGACAGTACGCCTATATTATGAATGAAGTATGTATTTGTTAGACCAAACTTGGTAAATCTTACAAATACCAGGGTTTGGGTCTCTCTCTTTCTTCTTCTTCTTCTTCCTCTCTTCTTCTTTCTTTTCTCTTCTTTTCTCAACCTTCTCCTCTTTTCTCACTTTCTTTCTTTTCTTTTTCTTATAAAACCACTTAAGTGAGGGTGTGAAGGGTAAATGACCTCTATGCCCTCACTCAATTCTAATATCCTAAAAATACCCTTATTATCTATTATTCACTCAAAACCCCACAAGAATCAATAATTAATCTAGCACTCAATTAATAAAATTATTAATCAAGCACCATAATATAATTAAATAGGTTAAACATCAAAATAATTAATTTAATTATTTTGGGGATGTTACACCTTGCCTTAAGAAGGTCCCAATGCAGCGATGGTCCCCACGGCCTGGACCTCTTGATTGTCGGGATCATCCACCGAGAGCGTTTGGACGAAGCCTTTAGGTGTTGGCACCCTTAGAGGCGGGATGGTCACCTGTGATCGGACGCGGGGAGTTGCTTTAACCGGCTTTCTGCGTGGCTGAATTTGACTTCTCGGAGGCATCGTGATGCTCAGAGTGGATTCGAAAGTTTTTGGGACGATCTCCCACTGTGGTCACCAATGATCTGTTCTAGTTGCACGCTTTGGCCGAGCTAGGGACCGAGATGCTCGCTAAGATGAGAAGCTTGCTCACTCCGATATAGTGGTAGAGAGTAGTGTTTGAGAGATGTCCGAGGTGATCCGATTTGCGCTAATCTGGCGAGGGGGTGGTACTTGCTCACACTCTGATGTCTAAGTCAGCATTAGGAATATGTGATGTGTGGTAATAAATGTGTACCTGTCGCATTGATGGGACATTGCTTTTATTGGGATTGGTTCCTATACGTGGCTTACTTTGGTTGGTGCTTTTTATGCATGCACCTGAGTCATTGATCTGGGAACGATATCTGTGCCTTTGATCTTTATGGATCATGGGCTTTGTTTGATTGGGCCTAAGTGTTTGGCCGATCCGGAACAATATAGTTGTAATATTTTAAATTTTTTAAACCTAATTATATATCTTTTTATATTATTTTTATTAAGATAAGTTTGTGATGAATATTTATTTTTATGTTTATGTTTGTAAGTTATTTTGAATCTTGAAAATTTCTTAACGGAAAACTGAATTTGGTTTGTGTTTTCGAAATTTTTAAAACTCAAAACAAAAACTGGTTTTCGTTTTTGAAAATTTCAAAACAGAAAATAGAAAACCACCCCAAACGGAACCTAGGGGTAGGATTAGGAGCTTAGAGTGCATTAACCACTTGCACCCAAGTTTGTAGTAATATTATTAACTTTTATCGTTAATTTAATTTAAATTTTTTTACTGAATATTGTGCATGTATAGCACGTGCCTATATTTTAATGTATAAAAGTATTTTAGTATAAATGAACCGCCATTTAAATTCAGATAAGTTAAAATATAATAGATATATCGTATTTCAAATTAAAAATATTTTAGTATAATTAAATTTCTATACTTTATATGTAACCGATAAAAATAGCCATATTTAATCATTTTTTTTGACAAAAATATTTTATCATCTATACTAACATTTTTTCGGTATAAACCTGGTATCCTCTGCGCGCGCAACTAAAGAAACTAATCCCTCGAGCTGGGTAGGATGTGCCCACAATGGACGGCAAAGCTCTCCCTTAAGAGATTGGTTAAGCTAGAGGGGACCCCTACCATCTCATCCAAGTACTCGTGGGTATCATCTTTACTAACATAATAATACAGTTGTATATTATGTCACATAACTTGAGAGAATTTATATATATATATATATATATATATATATATATATATATATATATATATTGTCGTATCCAATCAAAATATATTTTACAAGTTAGAAAATATTTCGTGAGAAAAATATTTGATTTTTATTGAGTTCTAGAGTTGATTTTTATTTGACTTTTTAGTGTCTTTTTAGCAATAAAGACTCTCTCTCTCCCTCTCTCTCTCACTCACTCTCACTCTCACACACTCTATAATAAAAAGCTAATTGTTCTGTACCTAGCAGTATTTTGGTCGGCTGCTGTTGGTAGGTCTCTTGCTGCCCTGGCAGGAGGTCAGTGAGCGCCCGGGGGAGGGCGGGTACCTGCAAGCCACTCCGACGCTCAAGTCAGTATATCGAATATATGAGTGAAGGTACTAAGGATTAGAGATTGAACCTCTCTTAGGGCAAAGTTTGAATGTATTTATAGGAAATCGTGCCCTCTAGTAGATCGTTGGATGGGTAGAGTCGATCTTGACCGTCCAAGGATGTTGGGCTCGCATGAGGTGGATATGGGCTAAATCGGTTGGGCTGATCCATATTACTTGCTAAGAGCACCTCCTGGTTTTGCTAATGGGACCCCATGGTCCACTCCAGAACAGTTGCCCCCCAAGCCGAGATTATTCTGGGGGATGGTCTTGGCTTGACGGAGATTTGTCGGCTCGTCGGATTTGTGAAGTGGCCAGGGACACTGCCTCTGTGACAGCTGCGTTTCAGGGCCTTCTCCTTCCCCTGCTTGACCTACTAATAAATAGGTGGATGAAAATTTTGCTGAGGGGTGAAGAAAAATTTCTTTGGGGCACCTGCTTCGAGAGGAAAGTCGGATCCTCGAAGCACCTATTTGGAGAGGAGACAGACGATCGGATCCTCTTGCTCTGACACCTTTTCTCCTTGGTAAGTGTTTGCTTCCCTTTCGTTGATGGTGCCCCATGCACCTTGTAATTGGCGATTTGCAAATGGAGGGTGGCGCCCTCAGGGGCGCCTTGTGCTGGGTCTTTTGCAAAAGGGGAGTGGCGCCCTCGTGGGTGCCTTGTGCTCGATAATTGGCGTAAGAGAGGTTGGCGCCCTCGTGGGTGCCTTGTACTTGATGAATCACACACCGGGGAGAGTGGCGCCCTCGTGGGTGCCACGCGCTCGATGGTTTGCACAACAGTGATTGGCGCCCTCGTGGCTTCCTTACACTTGATGAATCGCCCATTGGGGAGAGTGGCACCCTCGTGGGTGCCACGTGCTCGATGATTTGCACCAGAGAGGTTGGCGCCGTCGTGGGTGCCTTGCACTTGATGAATCGCCCATCGGGGAGAGTGGTGCCCTCGAGGGTTCCACGTGCTTGATGATTTTCACAAGAGAGATTGGCGCCCTCGTGGGTGCCTTGCACTTGGTGAATCGCACACCTAGGGGAGTGGCGCCCTCATGGGCGTCTTGCGCTTGATGATTGGCGAGAAGGGAACTGGCGCCCTCATGGGCGCCTTGTGTTGGGTGACTTGCGTTGTCTGACTTGGCGCCCTGCCGGGTGCCCCCTTGGGCATCGGTTTCGACCTTAGATTTCGCTTTGTACTTCCTTCTTTGTTGTTCGTTTTGTTCCTTGTTTTGACTTGATCTTTGATTTGATATTTTCAGGCTTCTTGCCATCAAGGGGACTTGTCTTTTTCGCGATTGTTCGCCCGACCTTGCTGCTTCTCTATCACTTGGTAATTGTGGTGACACTGAGTTTCTTTTCTTAGCTTCTTGGCTTTCGAGCTCGTCTCATTTCTTTGAAGCCTCCCACCTCGGGATAGGGTGTTGTTTGTCTGGTACTTAACTTTTTGTGTTGCCCCCTGTCCAGCAGGTTGGGAGATGGTGAGAATGATGGAGACAGCCTTGACACATGGGGTGTCGGCCTCATTCCGGTAGTCCTTTTTGGGTGATCTCTTGGAATTTTTAACTTATTCTTTGAGGTGGTCTTTTATCATTGTTGTACTATGTAGGGGTGAATGAAGAGGGGAATCGGTTTATCTTGGATAAGAACCGGCTTCAGGTGGACCTACATGGAGCGTTGGAAACCGCTTGCCAAAGTGCCGGAGTGCTAAGTCATCCCAATGTTGGCGCCTTGTGTCAAAGTGCTCTTGCCAGGCGCCCTCCTGCCAGGCGCCCTCCTGGGTTCTAGATAGGGGGACTGTCAGATATCATCCCAATAGTGTTGACTTCGATGTCCTTACCCCCTGACCATTTCTCTTTGGTTGATTTGCTTTTCACCTGTACTTTTTCTTTTATTTGCTGGATGGCTGGATTTTGCCTTATAGGATTTAGCTGTTTCAACGACGACTTCTATGCCATACATGATTTTAACTTTATTCACCCTTTCTTTTGGCTCGTTGAATTGTGCGATATCTCTTTGTCGTGACCGTGACTCATTGATAAGTGCTTGATTTACATCAAATTTCTAAAGAATTTACAAGCACTTATTTGACTTAAATACAAATTAATTGAACTTTTTCCATAAATATTAGTGAATATTACAAAAATAGTAAATGCATGTGTCTTTTATGAAGTTATCCTTTTATATGAAAAGTTGTGCAGTTAGGTGTTAAGCAAGGCCTAAAAAAAAGCAAAAAATAAGCAAAATCAGAAGATACTGGTAGCAGCTAAAGCTAACATTCGCTTAACCAGAATAGTGTTGCTTCATCGTGAAGAAAGAGACACATCGGAAGAGGCTACACACCTTTTGTTAGCCAAACAACTTCATGTCTTAGCTTAGCTATCAAGAGAGAGAAAGTAAAGGCGGTTACTGTTAGCTAAGCAACTTCATATCTTAGCTTAGCTAACAAGAGAGGGAAAGTAAAGGTGGCTATTGTTAGCTAAGCAACTCCATTTCTTAGCTTAGCTAAAAAGAAAGAGAATGCAACACACAATTTTGTAGCTAAGCAACATCAAGCCTTAGCTTAGTTAACAAGAAGGATAATGCAACACACAATTTTGTAGCTAAGCAACATCAAGCATTAGCTTAGCTAAGAATAAGGAGAATGCAACACAAGTCTTGTTAGCTAAGCAATCTTAACCCTTAGCTTAGCTAACAAGAAAGGGAATGCAAAGGCAACAACACACCATTTGTTAGCTAAGCGACAACAGACCTTAGCTTAGCTAACAATTTTTCCTATAAAAGGGACTTCATTTCTGAACTTTAAGATCATCATATTTTGAAATACATAACCATACACTGAATACAAAAACGAAAGGGAGTGAAGAATCAAGGCTTGGAGCATCATTTTGAGGGATCAAGGGTGCTACATTCTTGAGGTTTTTCATCTCTTTTATATTTTGTATGATAGCTATCATGAAAATGAGTAGCTAAACTCTCTTTTGTTGAGGTTAGGTTTAATTATCTTATATCCATGTATTGAACCTAATTTAAGAATATATGTATCTCGTTTTATGAATTGATTTAGTTATTGAATGTTGTTCTTAATGCTTGTTATAGTTTGATCTCCTATACTTGATCTTTGAATCTAAAAGTTGTATTGGAAAATAAGCTTTTGGTTATGTACTAAATTCAATCGCCTATTAAGCTTGATATCTAGGAATAGAATCATGTTTTCTAGTCAATATATCACCTAATCTTAATGCTACTATTTGCTTAAATAGTTGAGGAATCTTTGTTTACGCAAATTAGTTGTTGATTTCATATTAGTCTAAGGAATTAGCTAACTTGGATGATACGGTGATGATGAATCAATGAATAAAATAGAGTTATGTATATGAACTAGTTAAATACATTGGAATAAGTTAATAAAATCTAATCTCAACGTCTTTTTATTACTTATTAATTCCTTTTATCCAATTATCGTTTTTAGTTTTAAAGTTTACAAAACAAACAAACAACTATCTCTTTGTAACTTAAGATTTGAAAATCTGATTGAACGGCTGACAATATCACCAAGTCTCTGTGGATACGATACCTAATACTTTAGTATTTTACTGCTGTATTAAAACGGAAGTAACGCTTTTACTAAAAAGTGTTATCAAAATTTGGCGCCGTTGCCGGGGACTTGTGATGAATATTTAAGCATTGCAGCAGATTTTTAAGATTTTAAGCAAGTATATTTGTGAATAGAGTTTACATAATCTTTGTTTTTAGACTAACCCCTCTTGCTAGTCAAAGATATTCCTCTTGTTAGCTATTTCTTTTTCAGATTCTCTAAAAAAGGGCAGAAACCATGTCTGACCAAGGTTACCACAACTACCATTATGCCCAAGAATGGAAACAAGATCAATGGCTAAATTTTGGGGAACCTCCTTATCAACAATATAGTCAATATCCTCTTGGACCGATGGATACAAAGGCTTCCTCAATCACAAGATTGGAGGATATTCTTATTCAATTTATGCAGGTATCCATTTCTAACTAGAAAAGAGTAGATACTTCAATTCAAAATCTTAATTTTCAGGTTGGACAAATAGCTAAAAAATTGGCTGATCAACATAGAGGCACTAACACTCAAACCAATCCTGAGGAACGTAAAGATTGTATGAGCATCATATGTGATGAAGTGATTGGGAAGAGTAGTGAGATGGAAACTGAATGTAATAAAATGTTCCACCAAACACTACCTCTGAAAGCCAAGCATGTTGTTAAGGATGATGAGAGAGAAAAAGAAATCTTAGAGGAGACAGAAGAGGAAAACAAACAAAAGAGGGAGAAGGAGGACAAGGACGAGATTGATAGAGTTGGAGATTTCATTTATGCCTTGTTCACCAAAGTTCAACTGAAGGAGACATGGACGCCACATCATTTGTATCTCAAATTCATGGAATTCCTTCCAAACAAATTTAAAAAGTTGGATGATGTGTTATCTGTGTCATTTTGGCCACCTTGACAAGTGGTACAAGCGTCAAGCTTGTTGTAACACCCCTTTTCTAATAACTTTACTTTTAATAAAATCAGAGTCTCTTTTTTTTTTTTGAAAACAATTAAAGTGAGTGCTACACTTACTCCATAAAAATCAAGATACATAACACCATACGAAAAGTTTAGTTCGCATCAACTAAAATCCACTCACCAACAGCAGCGGAATAATAATCAGTTCAAAATTAAAACCAATACATCACCAATGAAAACTAACAGTTTTAGGAAATAAAGCATAACATAAGGACACCCCCCCCCCCCTGGTGCTACGTATCAGAGCGTGACACTTTCTACCAGACGAAGGCATAAGAAATCCTTCACTCGCTATTACCTGCACGTTGCCGACATAAGAAGCAACATAAAAGCAGTAGGGTGAGTCTCTTTTCATAATTAATAACATATGAGAATTAAGCACTGCATAGGAAAAGGAAACCAGGCACACCAATTCATAACAATAGGGAATGATCACATCAGCATACTAATTCCAAGCAGCACTATATAATATATGATTATGTATGTAATGCAACCCAAACTCCACGGGTACATGCATGTCGGATCCGTCACCAATACAAATAGGCCGTAGCCTCTGCTCACCAAATCAAACTAGGCCGAAGCCTCTGCGCACCAATCAAAATTAGGCCGTGGCCTCTGCTCACCAATAATGCATATGTCCATGAGATGCTATGGGAATGCATTACAACACACCAAGCCCAATCAATTTATCATTTAAAATTCATGATCTCACCATTGTATATTAATCAGCTCACCAAATTAAAATTAGGCCGTAGCCTCTGCTCACCAATCTCACCCTATCATTCTCACCAATTCAGCTCACCACTCACACCAACACCAATTTAAATAGACCAGCTTAGGACATTGACACGACATAGGGAAAGTGGGTAAAAATAGCCATTTGGACACTTGAACACCCTCAGCCAGAAACACCAGTAAAAATAAATTATTTTTGCATAAAATTGTGACTATTGGATAGGCACTGAAATTAGCTTCAAAACGCATTTTGAACCGTTGAATTTGGATAACCGAGTCAAAAGTTATATTAAAAACAGTTTAGGAAAAATGTTAGACATTCTGGAAACAGGCGCATGGGCGCTGGGCGCCCAGGGGCAACATAGCGCTTGGCGCATGGGCGCTTGGCGCCCAGGAGAGGCAACACGCAACAGCGCACAGGCGCATAGGCGCTTGGCGCCCAGGAGCAACACGCGCAACAGCGCACAGGCGCTAGGCGCCCAGGGGAACAAGCGCGCAACAGCGCACAGGCGCTAGGCGCCCAGGGGAACAACACGCACACAGGCGCATTGCGCCCAGCACAGCAACACGGCGCCCAGGCACTAGGCGCCTAAGACCAACTTGAAACCGAACTCATTTTTCTTCGAAAATTATTTTACACGAGCCAAATGCTCAGGACATTAAAACCCAACAAAAATTTTATCAAAAGCTGAACATTATTTTTGGCGCCCATGCACTAGGCACCTAGTGAAAATACGCAACTCAACTCCTTTGTTGACCAAAATCAGTTTTCATGAGCCATTTTACCCAAGTATAAAAACCTGAAAACCATTTTCACAAAATTATCACCAGAACTTTGGGGCCCTTGGCGCCCATGACTCAAGCAACATGTGCCAAAACTGGCAGCACAGGAACACAGGAGGCAACACAGGCAACAGGGACAGCAACACAGAATGGCAACACAGTGACACAGAATTTTTGGAAAACTGGCGCAGCACACTGCTGGGCGCCTGGCGCCCATGACTAGGCGCAACACAGAATTTTTTTAGCAACATGCAATTGGCGCCCAAGGCGCCTAGGGGCTCCCAAACAGAATTTTTCCACTTCCAATTATCAATTAAAATCACCAAAACACTCCTATATATAAATATAATCAAAATGTCACCATAATTCCCAATTTCACCACATAATCACCAAACAATCATATACTCAAACAATTGGTCTACAATTCGCATATTGCCCCAATTCAAACATCAATCATAGAATTCTCAACATATTAATTCAACAACAACATCACAATATTATAATTTCTCAACAACAACACAATTCAATCATGGAAACTAACCTAGGACCCTAACCCTAAGCAATTCCCAATTCGCATAAGTATTAAGAACAAAAAGAGGACCCCCTTAACCTTATGGAAGTCGAATTTGATAGCCAAGCTCTAAGTGAAGATTGCGCACCACCAATGAGCCTCCTCCTCTTCTCTATGAGCTTCGCCCCTTTCTCCTTCTTCTCTTCGCAACTCTCTTCTTCTCTCCTTCTTACGTTACTTTTTCTTTCTTTTCTCACTTGGGTGAATTTGCCACTAACTCCCTAGACCCCAAGTAATTCGACTCCAATGCCAAAGAAATGGGTCACGGGCCTAATTGTGGATCACGGGCCCTTGCTCGCACCACTTAAATAGTAACAGCACCTCCTAATAAAATAAAATAAAATACTTAAACTCGAATTATTTAATTAAATTAAATAAATATTGTAAGCCTTAAATAACTTAATTAAATAAATAATTAAATTATTTTGGGGCGTTACAACTCTCCCCCACTTAGAATATTTCGTCCTCGAAATTACCTGAATCAAACAACTCCGGATATGCTTCCCGCATCTTGCTCTCCAGCTCCCAAGTCATACTCTCACCAGCAGCTCCCAACCACACCACCTTCACCAACGGAATTTCCTTCCCTCTCAGAATCTTTACTTCTCTATCTTCAATCCGCACAGGCATAGTCTCAACCGTGAGATTATCCCGTACCTCTACTTCGTCCATCTGAATCACATGAGACGGGTCCGGAACATACTTTCGAAGTTGTGACACGTGAAACACGTCATGCAAGTTCGAAAGATTAGGCGGCAAGGCCACCCTATAGGCAACACTTCCCACCCTCTCCGTAATCTGATACGGACCAATGAAACGGGGAGTTAACTTCTTTGATTTCAAGGCACGCCCAACACCAGTCACCGGAGTGACTCTCAGGAACACATGATCACTGGCCTGAAACTCTAAATCCTTCCTTCTCTTATCATGATAGCTCTTTTGCCGACTCTGCGACGCTTTCATCTTCTCACGGATCAATTTTACCTTCTCAGTTGTTTCTCGCACAATTTCAGGCCCCAACACTGCACTCTCCCCAGATTCATACCAACACAACGGAGTCCTACATCTCCGACGATACAATGCCTCAAACGGTGCCATACCAATACTAGAGTGAAAACTGATGTTATAGGTGAACTCTATCAACGAAAGATGAGAATCCCATGAACCTCCCTGCTCAAGAACACATGCCCTCAACAAGTCCTCTAACGACTGAATAGTCCTCTCCGTCTGACCATCTGTCTGCGGATGATAAGCGGAGCTCAACCTCAACTTAGAACCCAAAGCCTCTTGCAAACTTTTCCAAAATTCAGATGTGAATCTCGGATCTCTATCAGATACAATACTAAGCGGAACGCCATGCAACTTCACAATAGTCTTGATGTAGATCTCTGCCAACTTTGGAACTGGATAAGTCATATTAATTGGTAAGAAATGAGCAGACTTAGACAACCTGTCTACAACCACCCATATAGCATCAAACCCTCTCACTGTATTTGGCAACCCAGTTACAAAATCCATGGAAATGCTATCCCATTTCCATTCCGGAATCTCCAATGGTTGCATCAACCCCGCAGGCTTCTGATGCTCAATCTTAGACTTCTGACAAGTCAGACAAGAATACACAAACTGAGCCACATCCTTCTTCATACCAGGCCACCAGAACATTTTCTTCAAATCTTGGTACATTTTCGTAGCCCCGGGATGAATACTCAACTTGCTCCTATGGCTCTCCTCAAGAATCATTCTCTTCATCTCAGCATCGTCAGGAATGCAGATCCTATCTCTGAATCTCAATACACCTTGGGAATCTAACTTGAAATCTCTATCCACACCTTGATCATTCACAACTAACAGGTCTACCAACTTTACATCTGACTTTTGGGCTTCTCGGACACTGACCAAAAATTCATTGCCAATCTTCAACATCCCCAATCTGACACTCTGCGGTGTCACTTCACAAACCAGACTCATGTCCCGAAACTGCTCAATCAACTCTAACTCTTTCACCATCAAAGCCGACATATGCAAACTCTTCCGACTTAAAGCATCAGCCACGACATTAGCTTTGCCGGGGTGATAGTTCAAGCCAAAATCATAATCTTTCAGCAATTCTAACCAACGTCTCTGTCTCATATTTAGCTCCTTCTGATCGAACAAGTATTTCAGACTCTTGTGGTCACTAAACACTTCAAATCTGGTACCATACAGATAGTGCCTCCAAATTTTCAGCACAAACACAATTGCAGCTAGTTCCAAATCATGAGTAGGGTAGTTCTTCTCATGGGTCCTCAACTGTCTGGACGCATAAGCTACTACCTTACCCTCTTGCATCAATACACCTCCCAATCCCATCTTGGAAGCATCGCAATATACTACAAACGGTCGATCAGGAACAGGCAAAGTCAACACGGGCGATGTGGTCAACCTCTTCTTCAACTCATTGAAGCTCTCCTCACAGCGTGCATCCCACACAAAAGCTTTTCCCTTACACGTCAATTGAGTCAACGGAAGTGCCAACTTCGAGAAACCTTCAATAAATCTCCTGTAATAACCAGCTAATCCCAAGAAGCTTCTGATTTCTGTAACTGACTTCGGGCTCTCCCATTGAGACACAGCATCAACCTTGGCTGGGTCCACAGCTATACCATTACCAGAGATAATATGACCAAGGAAACCTACCTCATTCAGCCAGAACTCACACTTAGACAATTTTGCATACAATTTCTTTTCTTTCAACACTTCTAACACCAACCTCAAATGTTCTGCGTGCTCCTCTTCTGTTTTAGAATACACCAGAATATCGTCAATAAACACAACTACAAACCGATCCAAGTAACTGTGGAAAGTACGATTCATGTACTCCATAAACACACCCGGCGCGTTGGTAACACCAAACGGCATCACAGAATACTCATAGTGCCCATATCTCGTTCTGAAAGCGGTCTTCTGAATGTCTTCATCCTTTACCTTGATCTGGTGATAACCCGACCTCAAATCGATTTTACTAAACACCTTAGCACCTACCAACTGGTCCATCAGATCATCAATTCTGGGAAGCGGATACCTGTTCTTTATTGTCACTTTGTTCAATTGCCTATAATCGACACAAAGTCTCATACTCCCGTCCTTCTTTTTCACTAACAATACCGGAGCACCCCACGGTGACACACTTGGCCTTACAAATTTCTTTTCAAGCAGATCTTCTAATTGCTTTTTCAATTCAGACAACTCTGAGGCTGACATTCGGTACGGTGCCATAGACACAGGCCTAGTACCAGGTATAAGATCAATGGCAAACTCAACCTCCCTCTCTGGCGGGACACTTGGAATTTCATCTGGGAACACTTCAGGGAACTCACACACTACTTGAACCCTTTCAATGATTGCCTGATTCTCAGCAGATAATGACGCCATCAAAGCAAACAGATGAACTCCTTCCTTCATTACCTTATGCAAATGACCAGCAGGCAACAAAACAGATTCTTCTTCCTCGGGAGGAAGGAAACTCACAGATCTTCGGGAACAATTAATATGCACGTGGTTATACACTAACCAGTCCATACCAAGAATGACATCCAACCCTCCCAACGGCAAACAAATAAGATCAACAAGAAAATCTCTGCCGAATATTGACAGAGGGCACTTAGCACACACAAGAGAGGTAGTTACTGAACCCTTAGCTGGAGTGTCAATAACCATCTCCCTCATCATAGAAGATAAAACAAGGTCCAATTTCTCAGCACACAAGGCAGCAATAAATGAATGCGTAGCACCAGTATCAATAATAGCAATCAAAGGAATACCATTAATAAAACATGTACCTCGAATCTCATTAGTATCCTCTGATCCTGCGAGAGCAAACACTTTTCCATGGGACTTCTCTTTCTTCGGCTTAGTACACTTAGTACTAATATGACCTGATTCCCCGCAATTGTAGCACACCACATCCCTTTTCTCACATTTTGCAGCCACGTGACCTTCCTTACCGCACTTGAAACATTTATTATCTGAGCAGTCAAAACTCTTGTGACCCGGCTTGCCACACCTGTAGCACACAACCTTCGCAGGGGCATCTCCCCCACTTGTTTTCTTATTATCAGCATACCTCTGCTTACCCTTACCAGCTGGAGCCTCATACGGTTTACCCCGGTTCTGAAATTTACCCCTCAGATCCTTCATGACCCTGGAGTGAGCATTACTATCATCCTCATATATCCTGCAACTGTCGATCAAATCAGCGAATACCCGAATCTTCTGGTACCCTACAGCCTTCTTAATATCAGCCCTCAACCCATTCTCAAACTTGATACACTTTGAGAATTCAGAATCGGCATCAGCATAATGGGGATAAAACTTAGCCAATTCAGTGAACTTGGCAGCATACTCTGTCACTGACATGCTTCCTTGCTTCAGCTCAAGGAATTCTATTTCTTTCTTACCTCTCACATCTTCAGGAAAATATTTCCGCAAGAACTCTCTACGGAAAACAGCCCAAGTTATCTCTTCATTGGCAGTCTCTAACCTCTGCCTCACCTCCATCCACCAATCATCAGCTTCCTCTGCCAGCGTATGGGTACCATACCTGACCTTCTGCGCATCATTACAATCCATGACCCGAAATATCCTTTCAATCTCTTTCAGCCATGCTAGAGCACCATCTGGATTATACTTGCCCTTAAAGACAGGTGGGTTCTCTCTCTGGAACGTGGCCAAACTGCGAGTCCCAGCATTTTCAGCACCATTCTGCTGGTTCCCAACAGCCTGAGCCATAGCCTGCAAAGCAGCAGCAAGAGCAGCGTCGTTCCTCCCAGCCATTTCAAACTATCACTGCAGCACAAACAGAAATTTAGAACTAATCTAACAATTCTATTTGTCATAAGACACTATGACAGGACGACTTGGCCGGACAGACCGAACTGCTCTGATACCACTAATGTAACACCCCTTTTCTAATAACTTTACTTTTAATAAAATCAGAGTCTCTTTTTTTTTTTTTGAAAACAATTAAAGTGAGTGCTACACTTACTCCATAAAAATCAAGATACATAACACCATACGAAAAGTTTAGTTCGCATCAACTAAAATACACTCACCAACAGCAGCGGAATAATAATCAGTTCAAAATTAAAACCAATACATCACCAATGAAAACTAACAGTTTTAGGAAATAAAGCATAACATAAGGACACCCCCCCTGGTGCTACGTATCAGAGCGTGACACTTTCTACCAGACGAAGGCATAAGAAATCCTTCACTCGCTATTACCTGCACGTTGCCGACATAAGAAGCAACATAAAAGCAGTAGGGTGAGTCTCTTTTCATAATTAATAACATATGAGAATTAAGCACTGCATAGGAAAAGGAAACCAGGCACACCAATTCATAACAATAGGGAATGATCACATCAGCATACTAATTCCAAGCAGCACTATATAATATATGATTATGTATGTAATGCAACCCAAACTCCACGGGTACATGCATGTCGGATCCGTCACCAATACAAATAGGCCGTAGCCTCTGCTCACCAAATCAAACTAGGCCGAAGCCTCTGCGCACCAATCAAAATTAGGCCGTCGCCTCTGCTCACCAATAATGCATATGTCCATGAGATGCTATGGGAATGCATTACAACACACCAAGCCCAATCAATTTATCATTTAAAATTCATGATCTCACCATTGTATATTAATCAGCTCACCAAATTAAAATTAGGCCGTAGCCTCTGCTCACCAATCTCACCCTATCATTCTCACCAATTCAGCTCACCACTCACACCAACACCAATTTAAATAGACCAGCTTAGGACATTGACACGACATAGGGAAAGTGGGTAAAAATAGCCATTTGGACACTTGAACACCCTCAGCCAGAAACACCAGTAAAAATAAATTATTTTTGCATAAAATTGTGACTATTGGATAGGCACTGAAATTAGCTTCAAAACGCATTTTGAACCGTTGAATTTGGATAACCGAGTCAAAAGTTATATTAAAAACAGTTTAGGAAAAATGTTAGACATTCTGGAAACAGGCGCATGGGCGCTGGGCGCCCAGGGGCAACACAGCGCTTGGCGCATGGGCGCTTGGCGCATGGGCGCTTGGCGCCCAAGAGAGGCAACACGCAACAGCGCACAGGCGCATAGGCGCTTGGCGCCCAGGAGCAACACGCGCAACAGCGCACAGGCGCTAGGCGCCCAGGGGAACAAGCGCGCAACAGCGCACAGGCGCTAGGCGCCCAGGGGAACAACACGCACACAGGCGCATTGCGCCCAGCACAGCAACACGGCGCCCAGGCACTAGGCGCCTAAGACCAACTTGAAACCGAACTCATTTTTCTTCGAAAATTATTTTACACGAGCCAAATGCTCAGGACATTAAAACCCAACAAAAATTTTATCAAAAGCTGAACATTATTTTTGGCGCCCATGCACTAGGCACCTAGTGAAAATACGCAACTCAACTCCTTTGTTGACCAAAATCAGTTTTCATGAGCATTTTTACCCAAGTATAAAAACCTGAAAACCATTTTCACAAAATTATCACCAGAACTTTGGGGCCCTTGGCGCCCATGACTCAAGCAACATGTGCCAAAACTGGCAGCACAGGAACACAGGAGGCAACACAGGCAACAGGACAGCAACACAGAATGGCAACACAGTGACACAGAATTTTTGGAAAACTGGCGCAGCACACTGCTGGGCGCCTGGCGCCCATGACTAGGCGCAACACAGAATTTTTTCAGCAACATGCAATTGGCGCCCAAGGCGCCTAGGGGCTCCCAAACAGAATTTTTCCACTTCCAATTATCAATTAAAATCACCAAAACACTCCTATATATAAATATAATCAAAATGTCACCATAATTCCCAATTTCACCACATAATCACCAAACAATCATATACTCAAACAATTGGTCTACAATTCGCATATTGCCCCAATTCAAACATCAATCATAGAATTCTCAACATATTAATTCAACAACAACATCACAATATTATAATTTCTCAACAACAACACAATTCAATCATGGAAACTAACCTAGGACCCTAACCCTAAGCAATTCCCAATTCGCATAAGTATTAAGAACAAAAAGAGGACCCCCCAACCTTATGGAAGTCGAATTTGATAGCCAAGCTCTAAGTGAAGATTGCGCACCACCAATGAGCCTCCTCTCTTCTCTATGAGCTTCGCCCCTTTCTCCTTCTTCTCTTCGCAACTCTCTTCTTCTCTCCTTCTTACGTTACTTTTTCTTTCTTTTCTCACTTGGGTGAATTTGCCACTAACTCCCTAGACCCCAAGTAATTCGACTCCAATGCCAAAGAAATGGGTCACGGGCCTAATTGTGGATCACGGGCCCTTGCTCGCACCACTTAAATAGTAACAGCACCTCCTAATAAAATAAAATAAAATACTTAAACTCGAATTATTTAATTAAATTAAATAAATATTGTAAGCCTTAAATAACTTAATTAAATAAATAATTAAATTATTTTGGGGCGTTACACTTGTGACGTTAAAGAAGCGCTTTCTGGGAGGCAACTCGGCTTTCTATTCCTTACATAAATTGTCATTTTAAATTTCTGTTTTTATGTTGTTTAGTGTATTGTAACCATTTTCCAAATGAAGCCATGATGTTCTGACAATCAAGTAAGAAGCATGAAAAGCAGGAGCATGGAGAAGGTGATCAACAAAGAGCTGGAATTGAAACTAATATTAATGCTTGGATGGAGGCCTTGAGAGACCTACTTTGATAAAGCACGCCATGACTCAGTGTTTGCTTTTATTGCTATTGTTTTTAATATTGGTCATCATTTTGCTAAATACTGATAATATGGATTTTCAAATAAATTGCAGGGGGAGTACTCTTTCCTTCTTGATGAGAAGGTTTTAACGAGGCTCCATAACCCTTTCTTTTGTTAAATACTTTTGGTACTGAGTTATGTTTTGAATACCTTAATTTAGGGTTAATTAAATACTGTTAATATGTTTTCTAGTTTGTAGTTGTCTAAATAGGATAAGCATTATACTAGGGAAAGCAACTAGAAGCACCAATTCACAACGATATCAACATACACCATTAAATTTACAATTACTAAGAAACATCACCGAATGCATGATTAGTACATGAAATGCAACCCAACTCCAAGGGCATATGCATGTGGATCCATCACCAAAATAAGCCTTGAGGGCACTCACCAAATTTATAATAAGGCCGAAGCCTACTCACCAATAAATGCACATGGTTTATGTGACGCCATGAACAATGCACCATAACACACCATATTCACCATAATGAGCAATAAGCATAATCACCAATAATTAATAGACTCACCATTGCTATTAATTAACTCACCATCACCAAAAAGAGGTCATAGACCCATCACCAATAATTGATTTGACCATTAGAAACACCACCAATTAACACACCTCCAATTATAGCTCTAAGGCTAGCAATTAACCCACCAGTTACACCAACACCAATTAAATAGACTAATTTAAGTCATCAACACGGAACAGGCAAAAATAAGCAAAACTGCACTTAGACACTAACTAAGACACAAACTGCAACACAGGGCAGCACACTGGCGCCCTGGCGCAACACAATCAGCAACGCAAACTGCAACACAACTAAGACACAGGCGCACACTGGGCAGCGCACTGGCGCCCAGGTGCAACACAGCACAAGTGCTGAATTCCTACAACAGTGCACCTACTTCGGCGAATTAATTAAAATAGCAAACGACATTGGATTTCAACAAAAGACCACTCATTGGAAATCCCTCTGAGTGTAGTTTCTGCCTATGATTTTTATTTTTCAAAATAAGTATCCAGTTGGTACAGTTTCTCAAAACACTACACTGAGGTACCAAAATCGGATAGAACTCTCTACCCAGCTTGCAACCAAATTTTCTTTCTCATTTCTTAATGAAATTTCGTGAAACCAGTGCCTATTTCGTAGAGAATTAAGTTTACTTTCCAATGAAATAAGAATCGTTCAAAACGGAGTTCAATTGATAACACAAAGCCTACAAAAACCGAACCTACTCACAGTTTGATTCCAGAAATTTGACCCAACTTTGGAGACTCATAACTTGAGCTACACAACTCCAAATTGAACGAACCCAGTGCCAAAACGACCGGCTTTAAGTCTATTTTCAAAAACAAACAGCCACATAATTTTTGGATCAACCAAACAGTACCTGTTTCAGAAAAATCGAAACAGTGTCCAGAAATGCACAAAAACCATAAACAAGTAGAACTCATCATGATCAATTCCCAAACAACAATTTCAACATCACATACTTATGCATTTCGTCAAACACCACATAAGCATAGTAACCTCACCTCCAAACTCATAGGGTAATATCATCAAACACCTTGCATACGTAGCTTGTATCATGTTCATTTCAACAACAAACAACATAGATTCATCAAATTGAGTTCAAACATAACATCAACCATGAAAACAACACAACAATCAATCAATTAATTATCCTAGAGCCTAACCCACATAGAACACTCATCATATAAGTTATTATGAATGAAGAGAGCCCCCTAACCTTAGAATGAGACCAAGCAAACTCCTAGCAACCAACAAGAATCACCAACCAAGCGAGCTTTTTCCTCCCTTTCCTTGAAGCCTTCACGCCAAAACCACCTCTTCTTCTCCCCTTTGCAACCTTCTGTAACACCCCGGTATTTTATCGAGTAAAAATACCCAAGTGCACCATTTCTTAAATCATCAGAGATATATTTCCTGTTTAAACACTGAACACCACTATAAAATTTTCACTGAATAACAACAGAACAGTCTTGAACATAAATAAGACCATAAACCATCAGTGAAATACAGTGTTCAATATCGCACAAGAAAGCGGAAATAAATACATAACTTTTACAGCAGTTAAAGCCATAATGTCGTGATACATAACTAACAAGGGAAAGCATAACTTAAGCATAAAAGCTAAGTCTTCAACAACCATCCGAGTACCACCTACTCGTGCCTCTTAGATCTCCACTTTCCCTGTTTATCTGTAAAACCACAACATATAAACAATGAGATACAATCTCAGTGAGTTCTACCGAGACCCCTACTAACACTCGCGGTCCAGTTTTAAAATGTTTTTAAGGTTTGACACGACACCGACCGCAATCCACTTGCTAATCCCGGTGAATCATACAATAAGGCTTCGATCTAGTAGGACACCGACCGCAATCCACTTGCTAATCCCGATGAACTAATATCCTAGGCCTTCCTACGTACCACCGACCGCAATCCACTTGCTAATCCCGATGAACGTAGCACAAACTTTTGACACAACACCGACCGCAATCCACTTGCTAATCCCGGTGAATCATACAATAAGGCTTCGATCTAGTAGGACACCGACCGCAATCCACTTGCTAATCCCGGCGAACCCCATTACCAATAGTGTTTCCTAATGGCACAGAGCCTAGGGTAAGGGTTCATGACTTCCCCGCCTAGTATGTCAACATGGGTCGTCACCCAAACTCGATATAATATATATATATATATCTACAATCATATGAACATTTAGTTCATTTACATTCAGACCAATAATTGAACATAACACCCGCATCGGGCCGTTTCCCATAGTCGATATAATATATATATCGTGAATCGTAGACCGGTTTAGACGAATAAATAATAATCATCCCGCGTCAGTTATACCATACCACGTAGGACTCATAGTCCGCTTTATTATTTATAAAACATATCCACACACGTGTACTATTGTTCGGCTTTTCGAAACAATTTCAACTTCAAAAGTATTTTATAAAACCCTTTTGAAACATACCCAAAATCATGGCAATATAAGCCTAATATCATTATAAAAGGGTTAGGAAAGGATTAGAAGAGGATTGGAATCGATCGGGATCGTTTCGGGCAAAGTTGTAAAATTTGGACAAAACACAGCGCACGGTTCGTGCTCCCACACGCACGGGTCGTGCGCCCTGTAATGCGTTTTTGAGAACAGAAACAGAAAGACCCGCACGGTCCGTGCGCCTGAGACGCACGGGTCGTGCGCTTTTGACAGCATTGTATTTTATCCCGTTTTCGCATTTTTCGTCGTTCCGACCAATTCCGATACCTGTTCCAGTCCAGTCCCAACATAAAAACAGTACAAAAACATACTCAAACAACGATCATCATCAAATCATCACTCAAACAATCCAAAAACCAATTGGACATAAAACGTGATTTTCGTACAAAATACTTTTTCGACAACGAACCAAAACCGAAACACATTTCACAATTTAAGTTAATTAATTTAAAAACCTAAACGTGAGTAAAACTCACCCTTGAAGCGTGAGCCACGAGCGAGCCGAAATCATCGAGTAACCACACGAACGCTCCCCGCTCCGGCGACACCGAATCCGCTTCCAAAGCTTTCCACTCGATGGCGAAACCTCTTTTTGACCAAAATGCCGAATTGCTCGAAATCCTCCATGGACACTATTCATCATCTTCAACCTCCAAAACTACTATTCATCCATAACCCCAATCTTTGATTTTCAACTCCAAATCACCCAACTAGCTTCCAATCTTTCAATCGAACATCCTTGGGTTCGCGCCAAACACAATCCTAAGCTATCCTTAAGCTTCAACCATCGAAACCTCACTTTTGAGCTCAAGTTCGAAAATGGTGGATTTGAGGAGAGTGAGTTGATGATGAAGATTTTGGTACCAAAACGAAGAGGAAGTAACGCTGAACATTTTTCGTGTTGGAAGGAAGTCGTTTCGGTGAAGTTTTCTCTCTCCCTCTTCTCTTCTCCCTCACGCCAATCTCTCTCTCTTCTCTCCTTTTCTCTCTTTTCCTTCTCTGCTTCTCGTTCTCTTCTTCCTTTCTTTCTTTAATTCTTTCCTTTCTTTTCTTTTTAACACACACACACACACACACTTATATTTATTTATTTAATATATAAGCTGTAACGCGGTCAAATTACCATATTGATCGAAATCTCTTATTTCGATTCCAAAACTTCCTTGACCCGTATTATTCGGTTAACGATCCGACGAAATCCAATAAATAATTTTAGCACTCAATAAATTTACCAGTTAAGTACTAAATTAGTTTAATTGGGTTAATACCCAAATAATTCTACTAATTATTTTGAGGATGTTACATTATCCCCAACTTGAAAGAATTTTGTCCTCAAAATTTCGTCGAGTCCTTTATTCGACTAACCGAGAATCGACATTCTCAGAAATGCCTCAATTTGATGAAAAACAATCTTGAATTAGCGAAATGAGTGTAGAAACTCTTCCCAAGTTGGCACCCCAATTTCTAAGTATGTTCGACTACTACCCTAGAACGCTTCTAAGATTATAGTCCGAACTCCCTAGTTACGAATTAATACAAGAAATGTAACATCCCGAATTTTTAAAGACTCGTATTATGATGCCGGAGACCGAGTAATTATTGGTAGGAATAATTGGTCGCGTCTCGACAATTGATAGTCGAGAAAATTATCAAGAAAACCTATTCTCCATAAAAGGGTGGCCTATTCATAGTAAAACGAGGAATTGGAGCCGAAGGGCAAATCTGTCTTTTCACACCCCTAGTTATTAAATTATAATTATGAAGGTTATAATTAATCATGAACCGAAAGAATTGAGTGATTTCGGATCGGAACCGGATTAATCGAGAAGTTTTGTGCCGAAGAGAAAAATTTGTCACCTAACCTATGACTTAATGGGCTAGGGGTAGTTTGGTCTTTTCCCCTTCATTTAAACCCCCCAGCCCATATAGCCACCTGACCAGCCCCACCCTCACACTTAGTCACCCCTCATTTCAGCAAGAAAGGAGCAAAAGCTGAAAATAAGAAAGAAAAGAGAAGGAGGAGGCGTGGAGGAGGAGAAGAGGAGGAAGGAGGGACCCATCTCAAACCCTTGTGCATGTAAGTGGTTTCTCTTCCATCCCACTCCATTTTCAATTCTGAATTCAATGAGCCTATTGTTGAAGCCTGATTCTACTCCTATCCCTTGCTCCATTTTCGAAGCTTGAAGCTCCAAGGTTGAAGACAATGGAGTTTTGAGCTGCCACTTCTCTTGCATGTTCAGTTTTGCTGTTAAGAGGGGGAAGTCTCAAGCTTGCATTTCGACTTGGAGGAAGTTGTGAAAGATTGAGTTGCTGTTTCAGTTGGAGAGAAAGGAAGCCACTGTCCTGGTTCGAATTCGGTTTCTAGCGGGGCTAGTTCGTTGTTTTCGGTTCGACGATCTCGTCTCTCGGTTCAACTCTCGGATTTCGTCAACGGGTGAGTTCTACTCACGGATTAGGGACATTTTCATGTATTCTGAAAGACTGTGTTTGTTTCAAATAATAAGGCAATCATTCCGTTTTCGAAAGACTTAGAACCGAAAAGCGATTTTAAGTCAAATCGGTGTTTTACGGTTTATTGAGAATTTTTGAATAAACCATTGAAATGAAATAACTTATATATATATATATATATATATATATATATATATATATATATATATATATATATTCTGGAATAGTTGGAAATTTTCTGAGTTTCAGGATTGAAATTAGAAATCGAATTGGACGAGAACGGAGAGCGAAAATGAGAAAAATGTGAAATTCTGGTAACGGACACAGGTCGCACGGACCGTGCGCCCCTGGGCACGGATCGTGCGCCTGCTTCGGGTTGGAAGAATTGGAAATCGAACGAGACGCACGGGTCGTGCGCCCCTTGGCACGGATCGTGCGTTTCTTTCTGATAGATGGGTTCTAAGTAGTGCACCACGCACGGGTCGTGCGCCCCTGGGCACGGGTCGTGCGTGAGGTTCTGTTACTGACTTCCGTTTTCTCGTTTTGTCGCTCCGTTCGATCCCGAACCTTTTCTAATCTCTTTCTCAACCATTTAAAAAGGAATTGCCTTACTGAAAACTGTATTTTGGACTTGCTCAATTCATGATTTTGAAAAAGAACTTTGAAAGCCCATTTGATCGAAAAACCGAAACCCTAGTGCGCGTGTGAGTACACCGACTGATGGATTGGTTGAATATATATGTTTATATATGTCAAATGAAAATGATTATAATGCCGGAGGTCTAAATTATAAATTCCTCAAAACGGGTTATAGATCGATATGGATATTGTTTATCCGATTATTTATGTAATTGATCCACTTGGTGATCGAAAAGATATAAATTATCTAACTCTCGAGAACTTGATGCGTATTGTCATACGTATTGCGTTGGGTGACGACCCGACAAGTAGCATACTAGGAAGGGAAGTCATGAGCCCTCACCCTAGGCCCTGTATATGTCTTGGCGTGGTCAATTCGTGGGTTACCGGGATTAGCAAGCGTTGTGCAGCCGGTTTGTGCTAAGGTTAAACACATGGTTCCCGGGATTAGCAAGCGTTGTGCAGCCGGATCATGTTAAATTAAATTCACGATTTGCCGGGATTAGCAATAGTTTTGCAGTCGGCATTTCGATTAATAATTTAAGAACGCGAATTGCCGGGATTAGCAATCGTTGTGCAGTCGGTAATTCGATTAATAAATAAGACATTGTTATGTCGGCTTTTGTTGTAACAGTTTAATAAATTTAACCGAGTGTCAGTGAGGGGGAAGGGTAGGACTCACTGAGATAATGTTATCTCACCCAATCCATATTTGTTGTTTTTCAGAGCAGCATGGAAAAAGGAAGACTATTGTGCACGAGTAGTTGGTATACTCTTGGAGGTGCTGAAGATTTAGTCATTTGATCCTTTGTTCTTTTGTTGTCCTATTGGTTGTATAAACTTGTATTGATTATGAGTTATATGAACCGTTTTATGTTTCCGTTTGGTATTTGGACTTGGATATTGTAATCCATTCGGTATGGAACCGATAAACTTCTATTCATGAAGTAATGTTATTCCGACTATGTTTTTATTTCGGAAAAAGTTTGTACGTCCAATACTTAAACAGGAACTGTGTCCTCTGAATTTCCGCATTTGTGCACTTTCGATGTTTCTACATGTTAGAAATAACGGGGTGTCACAAGAAACTCACCATTTGCCTACATAGGCTTGGCACCGCGTTTGAAAACACTTCCGAAGCTTCATTCCAATTATCCTCGTTTACTCCCCAACTTTGATTAATCTAAATCAAAGGGTTTAATACAAGACGCTTGATAGAAATACTCGTTGAAAAATGAGGTCCGCATAACGGTACTCTTCGGTAAAGGTAAAAACGAACACAATTTCTTCGAAGGGTGTAAACACTTTCTCCACAAATCTTCTACGATCCATAACAGTTCTCGTACACACCGACAATGTGACGGAAAAGTCACTTGTAAAACTTCTTGACTCGCCCCCAAGATTTCGAGATAACACTTCTCGAAAGAAGATGGAATGAGGATTTACCAGAAACGTTTATCTTAAACGTAGAAATAAACCGTGGGGACATCAAATAAATTTGAACGTATGCAAATCACCTCAGTCGTTCTCAAAACAACTATCAAACAGAACTCAGAGCTCCTTCTCTTCTATTGCAACTTCTTCACGAGGTTTTCACCAACGACGCACCCGATTCCTTTCTGGATTAGTCAATAGCGTTGAGAGTTTCCCCTCAACCTAAGTAATCCTCCTAGGATTTTTCCTCAATCAAATTTTATTAGCCTCTTGATTTATTCCCAAAATTAACTTTAGCATGCGGGTTTTCACAAAAATGATTTTTCAAAACTACCATACCGCACGCCAAACTTCACTTTGGAAAGTTCAGTCCCTTGCAGCAGATCCATCAATTAATCCTTTGGTGCTTATTCGCAATGTGAAAAACGGTCAACAGTCACCTTATTTTCATATTCGTATTCACGTTTGACTTGTCAAACGGGATCACATAATACTATCTCCTTGTTAACCTTCACAAAGGAGAGGTTAACAAACTAATACCTCGCCACTAATACATCTGCTTTATATTCTGTACACCCTGGAACAGAATATAAACTTCGGTGTGCTTCCTCTAACACTTGCCTTTTATTGTTCTCATCATCGGGCGCACAGATTCTACCGTTGAAACAACTGACTCCATCACTATCTGTGGTAAAATCTGGAAATACCTTTTGTGATTGTAGCTTCACATCAACTTCCTGTGCTAAGCGTATAGAATCCCTTAGGGGACTAGAGATCCTTATATGGCTCAACACTAACCGGTTCCCCCTTGATCTTGAATTCAGATTTAAGTCTCTAAAAGACTCTGATAATTCCATCTCATGCATCAATAAACTCGGCCATGTGGATGGACTTCCTACTCAGTGCATCAGTTACAACACTGGCCTCTCTTGAATGCTACATCAACACTAATTTATAATCCTCCAGAAACTCAACACACTTCTCTGCCTGCTATTCAGTTCTTTCTGATCAAACAGATACCTTAAACTATTGTGATCACTAAAGACATCGAAACGAGACCCATACAGGTAACGTCTCCAAATCTTCAGTGCATACACAATAGCTGCCAACTCATAATCGTGAGTCAGATAACTCTTCTCATGAGACTTTAATTGTCTGGACGCATAAGCTACCACTTGTTGATTTTGCATTAGAATACATCCTATACCCTTCCCTGAAGCATCGCTGTAAATTTGTAATCCCAAAGACGGATCCGGAAGAATCAGGATTGGTGCAGAAGTCCACCAAACCTTCAATTCTTGAAAACATTCTTCACAATCAGCATCCCGCGTAAAAGGTTGACCCTTACGAGTTAACTGAGTAAGTGGAAGAACTAATTGTGAGAATCCTTCGATAAACTTCCTGTAGTAACCGGCTAGACTTAGAAAAATTCTGATTTCAGTGACTGACGTTGGTCGTTCCCAATTCAATACAGCTTCCACCTTACTGGGATCTACAGAAACTCCCGACTTGGGAAATCACATGTCCCAAAGACTTTATACACCTCTGACACCCAAAAATCACACTCCGAAGGTTTCAAGTACAACTTATTTTCTCGGAGTACTTTCAGAACAATGCGGAGATGTTGGACATGCTCCCCAATGGTCTTCGAGCACATCGAGATACCATCAATGAAAACGACTACAAATTGATCTAGGTAATTGAGGAAAACTCGGTTCAGGTAATCCATGAATACCGCTGGAGCATTAGTCAAACCGAAGGGCATCACTACCAACACATAATGTCCATAACTAGTACGGAAGGCTGTC
This sequence comes from Astragalus membranaceus, assembly GCA_039519185.1. Taxonomy (NCBI): domain Eukaryota; kingdom Viridiplantae; phylum Streptophyta; class Magnoliopsida; order Fabales; family Fabaceae; genus Astragalus; species Astragalus membranaceus. Next base: position 53,459,125 of record CM076854.1, on the reverse strand, counting down.
TTCGGAATATCTAAGGCTCTAACTTTCATTTGATGATATCCTGACCTCAGATCAATTCTTGAAAACACCACGGCACCTCGAAGTTAATCCAGCAATTCGTGTACCCTTGGCAAAGGATATCTATTCTTGATCGTCACTTTGTTAAGTTGTCGATAATCAATGGACAATCTCATGCTACCATTTTTCCTTTCGACTAACCACACCAAAGCACTCCTTAGAGAAGCACTCGGTCGAATGAATTTCTTTAACATCGACTCTTCAAGTTGAGACTCCATTTCCTTGAATTCTAAAGGAAGATTCAATAGGAAACAATAGATATCGATCCCGTGCCAGGAACCAATTCTACAGTAAACTCTACCTCTCTCTCTGGAGGTCCAGAAGAAACTTCATCGTGAAAACATTCAGAAAGTCATTCACAACCTGAATGTTCGCCAAATCTGAACTAGTTCCGGTGGATGTAGACAACATACTAACATGTGCTTCCGCACCTTGGAATGAAGATTGACCGTCTAAGGTGAACTAGGTAACCGCTTCAGAATTTGTCCTAGACAATTCAACTGATTCTGAAGCGAAGCTGATAGTTGATTAACACATTCGATTGCAACATGATTTGCAGTCATCCAATTCATACCCGAAATAGTGTCCACACTTCTCGTAGGCAAACAATAAATTCTACAACGAAATTTCTGCCTCCTATGACAAGTAGACAATTCTATACAAAGATTAGGTCTGGACACGACCCTTAGCAGCAGTTAAGATGGTTATCGGCTCGGATAGCGGAGATAAGGTTAATCCCAACCGATCCGCACATGATTGTGCTCTAAAACAATGGGTTGCACCCGAATCGTATAATATACCGACAGAGTTATTGAAAACTGATCTCATACCCCTCAGTAACTTGTCAGCAGTCGTTACTGTTTAAACGTCCAGAATGTTGACTCATCCTTGCCTTAGAGCTGCTTGTAACTCCTTGGAACTCTTCCTTACAGGGCACTCTTTACCATAGTGACCCTCTACATTACTATAATGGCACCGATTAGATCTTCGCTTGCAATCACCACTGTGAGGCTTTCCACAGTTAGAACATCTTCTGACCTTTGAAGAATCAAAGAATTGCATCTGCTTTTCCTTTGATGAAATTATCTTAGGACTTTGCATTCGGAGTTGATAATTCAACTACCTTCTTTCCGTTCCCATACTTCCTATGAGATCATCCTCGGTGACATAGGCTGATTGAACCTAGGCAACATAATTGGTAATAGTATAAGAACTGAGACCCCAAGTCATAAAAGCACTAAGGCCCCTCTTATACTTCTGCATTCTCCATTCGTCATCCGGAGCTTACTTTACCAGTTGGTAAAACTGAGACAACTTCTCAAACTTAGCGGTGTATTCTTCCACCGTCCTGTCACCTTTTCTGAGGATGCACCGGTTGGAGATTCCGGTCTTGGTCGAGGATTGCATCTTGATCATCCTTCTATAATTCCGCTTATGATGCACTAAGTATTAAGTTGATCAGGCTCAATGTCTCTTAGCATCACAAGTGTAATTACAAAAAGGACTAGCAAGGAATCGACTCAACCCTAAACTAAGTCCGACTAGGTCGAACTGCTCTGATACCAACTGTAACACCCCGGTATTTTATCGAGTAAAAATACCCAAGTGCACCATTTCTTAAATCATCAGAGATATATTTCCTGTTTAAACACTGAACACCACTATAAAATTTTCACTGAATAACAACAGAACAGTCTTGAACATAAATAAGACCATAAACCATCAGTGAAATACAGTGTTCAATATCGCACAAGAAAGCGGAAATAAATACATAACTTTTACAACAGTTAAAGCCATAATGTCGTGATACATAACTAACAAGGGAAAACATAACTTAAGCATAAAAGCTAAGTCTTCAGCAACCATCCCGAGTACCACCTACTCGTGCCTCTTAGATCTCCACTTTCCCTGTTTATCTGTAAAACCACAACATATAAACAATGAGATACAATCTCACTGAGTTCTACCGAAACCCCTACTAACACTCGCGGCCCAGTTTTAAAACGTTTTTAAGGTTTGACACGACACCGACCGCAATCCACTTGCTAATCCCGGTGAATCATACAATAAGGCTTCGATCTAGTAGGACACCGACCGCAATCCACTTGCTAATCCCGATGAACTAATATCCTAGGCCTTCCTACGTACCACCGACCGCAATCCACTTGCTAATCCCGATGAACGTAGCACAAACTTTTGACACAACACCGACCACAATCCACTTGCTAATCCCGGTGAATCATACAATAAGGCTTCGATCTAGTAGGACACCGACCGCAATCCACTTGCTAATCCCGGCGAACCCCATTACCAATAGTGTTTCCTAATGGCACAGAGCCTAGGGTAAGGGTTCATGACTTCCCCGCCTAGTATGTCAACATGGGTCGTCACCCAAACTCGATATAATATATATATATATATATATATATATATATATATATATATATATATATATATATATATATATCTACAATCATATGAACATTTAGTTCATTTACATTCAGACCAATAATTGAACATAACACCCACATCGGGCCGTTTCCCATAGTCGATATAATATATATATCGTGAATCGTAGACCGGTTTAGACGAATAAATAATAATCATCCCGCGTCAGTTATACCATACCACGTAGGACTCATAGTCCGCTTTATTATTTATAAAACATATCCGCACACGTGTACTATTGTTCGGCTTTTCGAAACAATTTCAACTTCAAAAGTATTTTATAAAACCTTTTTGAAACATACCCAAAATCATGGCATTATAAGCCTAATATCATTATAAAAGGGTTAGGAAAGGATTAGAAGAGGATTGGAATCGATCGGGATCGTTTCAGGCAAAGTTGTAAAATTTGGACAGAACACAGCGCACGGTTCGTGCTCCCACACGCACGGGTCGTGCGCCCTGTAATGCGTTTTTGAAAACAGAAACAGAAAGACCCGCACGGTCCGTGCGCCTGAGACGCACGGGTCGTGCGCTTTTGACAGCATTGTATTTTATCCCATTTTCGCATTTTTCGTCGTTCCGACCAATTCCGATACCTGTTCCAGTCCAGTCCCAACATAAAAACAGTACAAAAACATACTCAAACAACGATGATCATCATCAAATCATCACTCAAACAATCCAAAAACCAATTGGACATAAAACGTGATTTTCGTACAAAATACTTTTTCGACAACGAACCAAAACAGAAACACATTTCACAATTTATGTTAATTAATTTAAAAACCTAAACGTGAGTAAAACTCACCCTTGAAGCGTGAGCCACGAGTGAGCCGAAATCATCGAGTAACCACACGAACGCTCCCCGCTCCGGCGACACCCAATCCGCTTCCAAAGCATTCCACTCGATCGCGAAACCTCTTTTTGACCGAAATGCCGAATTCCTCTAAATCCTCCATGGACACTATTCATCATCTTCAACCTCCAAAACTACTATTCATCCATAACCCCAATCTTTGATTTTTAACTCCAAATCACCCAACTAGCTTCCAATCTTTCAATCGAACATCCTTGGGTTCGCGCCAAACACAATCCTAAGCTATCCTTAAGCTTCAACCATCGAAACCTCACTTTTGAGCTCAAGTTCGAAAATGGTGGATTTGAGGAGAGTGAGTTGATGATGAAGATTTTGGTACCAAAACGAAGAGGAAGTAACGCTGAACATTTTTCGTGTTGGAAGGAAGTCGTTTCGGTGAAGTTTTCTCTCTCCCTCTTCTCTTCTCCCTCACGCCAATCTCTCTCTCTTCTCTTCTTTTCTCTCTTTTCCTTCTCTGCTTCTCGTTCTCTTCTTCCTTTCTTTCTTTAATTCTTTCCTTTCTTTTCTTTTTAACACACACACACACACACACTTATATTTATTTATTTAATATATAAGCTGTAACGCGGTCAAATTACCATATTGATCGAAATCTCTTATTTCGATTCCAAAACTTCATTGACCCGTATTATTCGGTTAACGATCCGACGAAATCCAATAAATAATTTTAGCACTCAATAAATTTACCAGTTAAGTACTAAATTAGTTTAATTGGGTTAATACCCAAATAATTCTACTAATTATTTTGAGGATGTTACACCTTCGGCCGCCGCTCCCTCTCTCCCTCCTCTCACTTTCTATTTTCTTTTCTTTTCTCCAATGAGCACCTTCTCATAAGACCCCTAGGTTTATTAGTTGAACTTGGGCCACTTAATGGGTCATGGGCCATGGATCATGGGCTTTCCACTTAAGCCCTAATTTAATTAGTTGGTGCCACCAATTTCCTAATACCACACCTCCACTTAATTAATTAATATAATTTTCTCAATAATCTAATTATATCAACTAAAATAAATTAAATACCTAAATACTTAATTAGATAAATTAATTAAATATTTATGGTGTTACAACTCTCCCCCACTTAGAATAATTTCATCCTCGAAATTTCTCTGCCAATGCTAACACTCCTCCATTAACCAACTACGGCATCTAGGCAACTAGTGCTATCTAATACACTGATCGTCATTCCTTTGATTACCGGCGACAAGTGCTTGGGCAGCCGTCCCTCCTACTTATTCAGCCAGGTAACTTCAAGAAGTGACAATCAGGGTTAAACTCCAACGGCTCCCTAGGGGTGGACGTAATCATATCGGTACCCTATGATCACCCCAAGATTCCATTAAGGTTCTTTCCCATCATAACATGCCCCAAATACAGCCACAACATCAAGGCAACAGCAACATTAACAGCACTCTATAACGCATATAGAATTCACAACATCAGCAGCCAAGCTAATAATTTAGCAACCAAACAATTCATCACTCAGTCAACAATCGACACTCAGTCTTGGCCGCAGCCTACTCAATCAACAAACCACTAAACCTGCTACTCAGGCACATCAATGACACAAGACTCAACACGGCCACAGGCCCGCAACATGAAATTAACGCTTGCTACAAGCATACAACATAAGATTCACCAAGCAATTTGGGCCATTCAGCGGTAGCCAAGACAACAACAAAACAACAACATAATCATCAACAATATCATTTAACAACCATACTACCGCAACAACAAATCAACAATGGCCGACGGCCTAAAACAACAAATCAACAACAGCAAGTAACAGGTCTCACATTAACGATTCGACATTAAACAACTTAACACCTTAATCAATTATTATCCTAGAGCCTAACCCACATAGAACACTCATCATATAAGTTATTATGAATGAAAGAGAGCCCCCTAACCTTAGAAAATTGAAGAACCAAGCAAAACTCCTAGCAACCAACAAGAATCACCAACCAAGCGAGCTTTTTCCTCCCTTTCCTTGAAGCCTTCACGCCAAAACCACCTCTTCTTCTCCCCTTTGCAACCTTCGGCCGCCGCTCCCTCTCTCCCTCCTCTCACTTTCTATTTTCTTTTCTTTGCTCCAATGAGCACCTTCTCATAAGACCCCTAGGTTTATTAGTTGAACTTGGGCCACTTAATGGGTCATGGGCCATGGATCATGGGCTTTCCACTTAAGCCCTAATTTAATTAGTTGGTGCCACCAATTTCCTAATACCACACCAATAATCTAATTATATCAACTAAAATAAATTAAATACCTAAATACTTAATTAAATAAATTAATTAAATATTTAGGGTGTTACACCGTCTTGTGGATGTTGGGCGCTTTGGGCGCATTAGGCCCACGGTTGACTAATTTTTGGTTAAGTCGTTAATTTGTTAATCGTTAATTTGTTGGGTTGGTAACCGTTGGTTGAGTTGTTAAACTGTTAACTTGTTAAGTTGCTAAATTGTTGGCTCAGTTGTTGATTTGTTGATGATGTTGCACCTAGTTGTGATCACCATTGTGTGAAGTTGGCGACGTGTATCTAGTTGGATTGCCTCTATTTATTGGCAAGATATTATGTTGTAGGCCTATGGCCAACGTTGAATTCCGTTGTTGTTGTGTTGCTATATAATCATTGTTGATTGTTTGTGCATTCACATCGCGTCGCATACATAGCATTTTCATGTTGGAGCTATGCTCAAAACACGATGGCCTGGACTGGCAAAGTGACGTGAAGGCTTATGCCTTGTTGATGCCTCTATTTACTGGCAGATTTTTACGACGACGACGGGAGTTCTGCTCCAATGGTACCACATGCATGTGCATAGTATTGAGTCGCATTCATATTGCATACTTGAGTGGCTATGTTGATGACTTGTGATTGATTGAAGTTGTTTGATGACGGTGAAGTGGTGAATTTATGTCTTCTGATTCTAATGTACTGTTTTTCATATGTTCTATTATATGGTTCGATATCTCACCCCTTCTGTTTGAATGTTACCCACTCGTTGGTAACATGCAGGTAATCACAAATGAAGGCTGCTTACCTTCGTTAGTTCGAGTCGGTGTCGTCGCTCTGATATGTAACACTCGGGGGGATGAACACTTGGTTTCCTTATTTGCTATGTTATTTTTATTGTTGAAACTAAAAGCCGTTACTATTAAGAGTTTTGCTAAATCTGAGCTGTCTTAAGTTGGTTAAAGATGCCACGATTATTTTGAATTGACTTTTGTTGTGAATCCGCTGCGTAGTATTGAAAGTTGACTTGTTTTAAAGACTAAAAAGATTTGTTTATTGGTTCATCCAAGTTAGCGTGTTATGTATCTGATTTCACAGACGAATTGATTATGTTGTTTTGTTTTTAGTTGAAAATGTAGCGCTCCATTTATTTGTTGGAAATTTTTATAACTCTGATTTTCGTATTATTTTACCGGGTAGAAATGAGGTGTTACATTAGTGGTATCGGAGCAGTTTGGTCCGAATCGGACTGTTTGTGTGGTTTATTGTGTTTCCGATGTGTGAACTCTGAGTAGAGTTGCTTGCATTGCTTGTTTTATCCTTGGTTGTTGTGAGGCTAACCAATTTAGTCGGTTAAGTCCTCAAGGATAATAGGATGAGTAATAGGCGTTCTCAGGAAATAGTATCAAGGTTGGAAATGATATAAAGAAAGTTAGAACCCAAGTGAGAACCCAAGAACTCCTATCTTTGGAGAAAATCCTTCATAGAGTTTAGTTTATCCTGTAAGTCGCGCGTTATGTGTCTATTGTGGCCTTTCTTTGTGAGTTCTGTGTTTTTACCTTGCATTTCATGACTTAATAATAACACTTGTATTGAGACTGCTTTTGAGATTCTATTAGACTAGTTTTAATTTGTTTATGCTCACAAATATGTTTAATTTATTTTAATTTAGTATAAAGTGTTTTGTGTTAGCGTATTTTACTTGTAATGCGTTAGATTTAGATTAGATGCTCTGTCGATTATCTTAAGTTGGCTTATCACTATGAATTGCTATAATTTGTTTGTTTTGATTAGTCTCAATTTTGAAGTGCTACAAGGACTATTGTTTTACTACTTTTATAATTGCAATTGGATATAATGACCTTAGTTGTTCACTATTATCTCATGTTATTACTACATTAAATTGTTTTATTTTATTTTATTTCATTTTATTTTATTCCATTGGCTTAATTTTTTCTCAACGTGTGATGTTGCGAACTCTGAATCCTTGAAAACTTGCTCGTGACCCTCATGCTATATGGCCCTTAACTGTGAACTCTAATTGTGTACAATTACTGGGTTTTCATGATTTAATTTTGGTTTTGTCCTTTTTTTAATTTCTTTTATGTGGTTTTGTTATCTAAGATAAAGTCCATTCTGAGATTGCTTGTGAACTTCTATTCAACCATTTCATGGTTGGATACCAACATTCATATTAAATTGGTTCAAAAAAAATATACTAATCTTGTGTAAAGTTTTTCAGTATAGTATATTTTTGATTGCGTATTTATGTTGTATACTTAGCGTCTTGTGGATTGGCCTTGCTAATTATGTTAAGGTGTTTCATTGTCTTGATTACTATAAGTGATGGTTTCTTGTTTAAATGCTACAACTTTTATTTTATAATTACAACCACGTGCAATGATTTTTAATTGTGGGTTGTATTTTTATGTTATCTTTAACCCATTTATTTTGTTTTGTTTGTTCTATTTGCTTAATTGTTCTCAATGCATTACATGGTGAACCTTCCTAGTTATTAAAATTTTCATTTTGTGAGTTGTATCTTGTCTTTGTTGACTCTCTCCATCCCACTCATTGAATGTCGTTGACTTCTTGTCTCTTGTGAACCTGACAAGGTTTGGATTATTCTCCTGTGTGTTTGAACTCTCTGAGTATTCATTCTCTTATTATATCCTTGAGCCTATGAAATTTCGAGGACGAAATTTTTTTTAAGGGGGGTGGAATTGTAACACCCCGATTTCGTATTAGTACGTTTTTAGTTATGAGAGATTATAATATTAATTTTGTCGATATATTATGCATTTTAGTAATTACGTATTTTAATAAAGTGTATCATTTTAAATGAGTTTATATATTTATGTGTGTTTGAATTATCAAATATGTTGAAATGATACCAAACCGTATTTTATCCTATGTTAGTACTATATTTTTGTTATCATTCACTTATGTTGTTTATAGAGTATTTACATTTGAAATATTATTGTTTTAGTTGAATATTTTATTTTATAAAATATTAGTATTTGAAATGTTATTTATAGAGAACTATTTTAGCCTATTGAGGCGTTAAAATAATAGGTATAGTGAAATTAGGCTTTAAAAATGATTTAAAATTGATTTTGGCCTTTTTCACGTTTGCACCCCCTTCTCACTAAACTAATGTGCACAGCAGCACAAACCCAGCCCAGAAAACACGCGACCCGCTCCAGAGGCCCACGACCCGACCTGCTGCGGACTTCATCTTCTTCCTTGTGACTGCAACTCGACCCAACCCTAACCCTCTCTTCATTCGTCTCGTCCTCCATCCTCTCATCGCGGTCAGCCCTCAAATTTCACTTGCCCACTCGAAATCAGCCTCTGATTCTGATTCCAGCCTTTGTTTCGTCGTTCGTGACATGGTTTTTCCAATTGCAGTCGCGACCCACCGACCCAGACGGACGAACTCCCTCCCCTAGCGCCCGTTACAAACTTCGCGTGGAAGAACTGGACATGGCTTCGACTTCCATTCATCCGAATCGACCTTCTCACCTATTAATCCAATTGAATCACATATGTTCAGTTTTCCAAGGATGCATCACCCGTGTCCTTAGGCTGTGTTTCGACTTTCGGTCTAGGAATTTTGAATTCTTTGAGCCATGATTTCCAACTATTGCCATCGTCCTAAGAAATTCGAGTAGGTATTTCTTTTGGAGACCCGATTAATTAATTAAACGAACATATTTCTATTATTATTTTATTGGATAACTAATCGAGTGTTAGTGTTGTTTGATTGTATGTGTTTGAGTCAACAATCACGTTGTCAAATAAGACCGTGTTCGAGAGCTCGCGACCCATTCTTCATCGTGGCAAAGGAATAATTACAATTGAATGTCAGGTATGGGGGAAAGGGTTTCTTTTCTATATGGGGAATAGGGGATCATGTAGGATAGCGGTTACGGTTGCGGGAGAACCAAGAGGCAAAACCAAGGAAGCTTGCGCAACCTTCAATCCAAGGTAAGGGTGGGGTTCTAACTCTATAATAGGGTACATGAAGGGCTTTATGTGGGAAAATAAGGGATCCTATGTGTTTGTTTAATCCTTGAAATCTATTGTTGTTGTTTGAAAACTATTATTGATGTTTGAAAACTATTTGTCAATGTTTGAATATATCTGTTGATGATTGAAATCAGTTTAGGGGTTTTTGAACACAATGATGCACAAAATTTGGGTCCCTGGGCGCATAGGGCGCCGTTGCTGATGTACTGGGCGCGAAGGGCGCCATGGGCGCCGTATGTGACTGCCCTGTTGTTTCCTGGGCGCGAAGGGCGCCATGGGCCCCATGTGTTGCTGCCTGTTGCTTGTTGGCTGTTGGCTGCTGGGCGCATTGGGCGCCGTCTTGTGGTTGTTGGGCGCTTTGGGCGCATTAGGCCCACGGTTGACTAATTGTTGATTAAGTCGTTAATTTGTTAATCGTTAATTTGTTGGGTTGGTAACCGTTGGTTGAGTTGTTAAACTGTTAACTTGTTAAGTTGCTAAATTGTTGACTCAGTTGTTGATTTGTTGATGATGTTGCACCAAGTTGTGATCACCATTGTGTGAAGTTGGCGCGTGTATCTGGTTGGATTGCCTCTATTTATTGGCAAGATATTATGTTGTAGGCCTATGGCCAACGTTGAATTCCGTTGTTGTTGTGTTGCTATGTAATCATTGTTGATTGTTTGTGCATTCACATCGCGTCGCATACATAGCATTTTCATGTTGGAGCTATGCTCAAAACACGATGGCCTGGACTGGCAAAGTGACGTGAAGGCTTATGCCTTGTTGATGCCTCTATTTACTGGCAGATTTTTACGACGACGACGGCAGTTCTGCTCCAATGGTACCACATGCATGTGCATAGTATTGAGTCGCATTCATATTGCATACTTGAGTGGCTATGTTGATGACTTGTGATTGATTGAAGTTGTTTGATGACGGTGAAGTGGTGAATTTATGTCTTCTGATTCTAATGTACTGTTTTTCATATGTTCTATTATATGGTTCGATATCTCACTCATTCTGTTTGAATGTTACCCACCCGTTGGTAACGTGCAGGTAATCACGAATGAAGGCTGGTTACCTTCGTTAGTTCGAGTCGGTGTCGTCGCTCTGATACGTAACACTCGGGGGGGATGAACACTTGTTTTCCTTATTTGCTATGTTATTTTTATTGTTGAAACTAAAAGTCGTTACTATTAAGAGTTTTGCTAAATCTGAGCTGTCTTAAGTTGGTTAAAGATGCCACGATTATTTTGAATTGACTTTTGTTGTGAATCCGCTGCGTAGTATTGAAAGTTGACTTGTTTTAAAGACTAAAATGATTTGTTTATTGGTTCATCCAAGTTAGCGTGTTATGTATCTGATTTCACAGGCGAATTGATTATGTTGTTTTGTTTTTAGTTGAAAGTGTAGCGCTCCATTTATTTGTTGGAAATTTTTATAACTCTGATTTTCGTATTATTTTACTGGGTAGAAATGGGGTGTTACACCAGGCGCCCTCATGGGCGCTGGCTTGTGTAGACGTGTGCTCGGCACTTTGCTTTTTCGTTGCTTACCCTGTCTCTTGACCTGTTTTTCTTCTTGATGAAATTTCAGGGCTTGCTTAGTGCCGAGGGGAATTGCTTCTTTTGTCCATACCATTATCCATTTGACATTCCCACGATCTTTCAATTTGATCATGAGGTTCTAGACGGGAGGATTGTCACATATTGCCCCAACGGGGTTAACTTCGATGTTAGTGCCCCCCCTGATTTTTTTTTTTATGTTTCATTTTGAAATATCCATGCTTACTCTTTGTCAGGCTTGTTTCTTATACTTATAACTGGCGCGCGTAAGATGGCCTTGGGCGTCAGTCATCGCCTTGCGCATCTGAATGTATGATCTCATATCGCCTCGTGGAAATGTTAACTCTGGGGGCAGTTTATCAGAACCCGGTTTGAATTTAACTCGCCCGTCAGAGGTTGCGACACGTTGAAAGTCGCTTCGCACCTCGTGGGACTCTAGGGGCAGTTTATCAGAATCGATCTGAATTTAACTCGCCCCTAAGGGGTTGTGACACGTTTAAAGTCACTTCGCACCTCGTGGGACTCTGGGGGCAGTTTATCAGAATCGATCAGAATTTAACTCGCCCGTCAGAGGATGCGACACGTTTAAAGTCACTTCGTGCCTCGTGGCAAAGTTTACTCTGGGGGTAGTTTATCAGAGCTCGGTCTGAATATAACTCGCCCATCAGAGGTTGCGACACATTTAAAGTCGCTTCGTGCCCCGTGGCAAAGTTTACTCTGGGGGAAGTTTATCAGAACTCGGTCTGAATATAACTCTCCCATCAGAGGTTGTGGGGCCAGTGGCCATGGTTTTCCATCTTCTGTCGATGGCGCCCTCATGGGTGCCTTGATGGCGCCCTCATAGGCGCCTGGGTGCTTGGGCGCCTTCTATGGTGCCTTCTATGGTACTGGGCGCCTTCTATGGTGCCATTCTCCAAGCTTGCTTTGCTTTAGGAAGATGAGCGTGCCATGAAACCTTTGACTCCCATACTTAGGGAGATGATCTTGCCTGTGAGCTAATGTTGAGGTTGCCCCTGCGACCCAAGCAGTCCCTCCCTGCACGGGATGTTGGGTTTCAAAATTGTCTCGCTCCACTCCTGACTATGGGGTTGGACCCTTTTTCTTTCTTGATCTTAAGGAGTTTTCGTTGGAACAAGTGTTAATGCTAGTGAGCTAGAGTAAAAACTATAATTGCAACATGATATTTTGAATTACAAGAGTACAATTTCGTTTATTCATGCGCATTAACATCCCAAGTTATTACATCGGTTTAATATTTTTGTCTTGTTCATACAACAAACTTCCTTAGCTTATCCGCGTTCCAAGTTCTCGGTATTGGTTCCTTGCTCAGGGTTTCCAACTTGAAAGCTCAATTTCCGGTTTCCGAAACTATTATGTATGGACCCTCCCAGTTTGGAGCTAACTTCCCTTGGGGCATTAAATCTTGCGGCCATCTTTTGTTTGATCACCAAGTCCTTTAATTCTGCTTGGTTTCTGACTTCCTCGATGAAGTCCAGCTCCTCTCGGAGTTTTTGATCATTGGTCTCCGGGGGGTTTGGGTTCTTGGTTCTCCAGTTTAGCTCTTCGATCTCGACGGGTATGACTGCTTCTGTTCTGTATGCCATTCGGAAGGGCGACTCACCTGTTGATGAGTGAGGGGTGGTTCTGTAGGCCCATAGGACATAAGGTAGCTCTTCCGACCAACAGCCTTTTGCTTCGTCAAGCCTCCTCTTTAAACCTCTTAAAATTACTCTGTTGGCTGCTTCGGCTTGTCCGTTGGTCTGGGGGTGTTCCACTGACGTGAAACGGTGTTTGATGCCCAGGTCGGCCATCAATTCTCTGAAACCTTTGTCCCCAAATTTCGTGCTGTTGTTGGTGATGACTACCTCCGGTATGCCGAATCTGGTCATGATATTTTTCTTGAAGAACTTCATACAATTTTTCGCCGTGATCATGGTCGAGGACTCGGCTTCGATCCATTTGGTAAAGTAATTGACCGCGACGATTAAGTACTTAACCTGCCCCGGGCCGGGCGGAAAGGGACCTAAAAGGTCGATTCCCCAGCAAGCAAAAGGCTAGGGAGAGCTTAGGTATGTTAGTTCAGAGGAGGGGGCGACATGCACGTCAGCGTACCTCTGGCACTTTTCGCATTTCTTTACATGATTCTACGAATCTTCATTCATGGTAGGCCAGTAATAACCTGCCCTGAGTGCTTTTTCTGCGAGGGCTCGTCCCCCCAGGTGTTGTCCACAGATCCCCTCGTGGATTTCTGTGAGCATGTAATCTGCTTCTGGTCTTTCTACACATTTTAATAGAGGAATAGAGAAGCCTCTACGGAAAAGTCGTCCTTCGATGACCGAGTACGATGCTACGCGCCTCCTCAGGGAGGCTGCTTCTTTGGCGTCAGCGGGCTCTTGCCCCTCGAGAATATACTGATGGATTGGGGTTATCCAGTTCTGGCCTGCCTCGATGGTGAGAACAGAGGTAGGTGATCCATTGCTTAGGAGGATGCTGGGACTAGACAGAGTTTCTTGAATGACGCTCTGAAGGTTTCCTGGTGTTCTCGTGCTGGCCAGCTTGGAAAGTATATCAGCCCTTGTATTCTCTCCCCTGGGTACATGTTTTACCTCCGCTTTATTGAACCATCCAAGGAGTTCACGTACCTTGGCAAGATATTTCTGCAGCACCGGGTCATAGGCTCCAAATGCTGCGTTGATCTGCGAGACGACCAATAGTGAGTCTGTGCGGAGCTCAAGTTGTGTGGCGCCGAAGTCTTTGACCAGCTGTAGGCCGGCTATGCAAGCCTCGTACTCCGCTTGATTGTTGGATGTGGAGAACGAAAAGGTCAGGGACACCTCAACCATGAGTCCTTCTGAGTTTTCAAGTATCAGCCCGGCTCCACTCCCTTTGATGTTTGAGGACACATCCACATGGGGGGTCCATGCCGTTTTTGCTCTGTCTTCATGTGGAGTCATTGTCATTTCTGCTACGAAGTCTGCCAAAATTTGAGCCTTCATGGCTGGTCTTGTTTCGTACTTGATCCCAAATTCTGAGAGTTCGACTGCCCATTTGATCAGCCTTCCAGCCAGGTCGGGAAGGTGAAATATTTGTCTGATTGGCTGATTGGTTCGGACCACTACTTGATGTGGCACGAAATACGGCCTAAGGAGCCTGGCTGCGATCACGACTGCCAGGGCGACCTTCTCCACTTTTTGGTACCTTAACTCGGGTCCCTGCAACGCCTTACTTACAAAGTATACTGGCCTCGGGCCAGTTGTGGTTTCCCTGACAAGTACCACGCTTAACGCTTCATCGGCCACGACGAGGTACAAGTATAACATTTCTCCCTCCTCGGGACGTGTCAAAACGGGTGGTTCAGAGAGGGTTTCTTTTAAAAGGGTCAGTGCCCGCTCTTGCTCGGCGGTCCAATCAAAACCTGTTTCCTTCTCAAGAAGCTTGAACAAAGGTAGTGACTTGTGGGCTGCTTTTGAAATGAATCGGGACAACGCTGCTATCATCCCGGTGAGCTTTTAAACTTCTTTCTTCGTAGTCGGGGAAGCCATCTCTGTAACATCCTGGGCCCTTTTCTTACTTAGTAGGCTACCCAGCGATGCACTCATGACCTTCTCTACCCCCCATGTAGAGTTTTTGCCTTCCGTGGGAATCGAACCTTGTACCCTGAGGCTTAGGTACAAGCTCAATGCATTCCCACTACCAATTGAGCTAGTCATGAGTGCATCGCTGGGTAGCCTACTAAGTAAGAAAAGGGCCCAGGATGTTACAAAAAAAAGGCGCCTTTTTTTGTAACATCCTGGGCCCTTTTCTTACTTAGTAGGCTACCCAGCGATGCACTCATGATCTTCTCTACCCCCCATGTAGAGTTTTTGCCTTCCGTGGGAATCGAACCATGTACCCTGAGGCTTAGGTACATGCTCAATGCATTCCCACTACCAATTGAGCTACTAGTTCAATTGGTAGTGGGAATGCATTGAGCATGTACCTAAGCCTCAGGGTACATGGTTCGATTCCCACGGAAGGCAAAAACTCTACATGGGGGGTAGAGAAGATCATGAGTGCATCGCTGGGTAGCCTACTAAGTAAGAAAAGGGCCCAGGATGTTACAATCTCGGTCACGGCCCTGCATTTGTCTGGGTTTGCCTCGATGCCTCTTTCAGTGAGATACAAACCGAGGAACTTCCCTGCACGGACTCCAAAAGTGCATTTCTTCGGGTTTAATCTCATATTGTTCTTTCAGATTTCAGAAAATACTTCTGTCAGGTCCTTGAGGTGATCTGGGTCGCTTTTGCTTTTGACTATCATATCGTGCAGGTACACTTCGATTACCCGGCCGATTTGCCTTTTAAAGACCTTGTTCATCATTCTTTGATAGGTCGCCTCGGCGTTCTTGAGTCCAAAGGGCATTACGCGATAGCAGAAATTTCCTTGTTCTGTCATGAATGCCGTTTTCTCTTGATCGGGTGGGAACATTGGGATTTGGTTGTATCCCGAGTACGCGTCCATGAAAGATAACAGACGAAAGCTTGAGGCGCTATCGACTAATTTATCTACGCTTGGGACGGGGAAGGCGTCTTTGGAACATGCCTTGACGAGGACCACATTTGACAGCCAGGTGGTGTACTTAATTTCTTTTACAAAATTTGCTTCTATGAGGTCCTTCATAGCCCTCACAGCATCTTTGGCTTTCTCTCCCTTCTGGACTCTTCTTTTCTGGGCAACCCACTTAGTGTTGGGATTAACGGCTAGATGGTGGCAGGCTACCTCGGGTGGTATCCCTGGCATGTCAGCTGCAGACCAGGCAAACAGGTCCGCATTCTCCCTCAGGCAGATGGTAAGTTTCTCTTTGACCTCCTCGGGGAGGTCGGACCCTATCTTGATAGTCTTGGTGGGGTCTTCTCCTAACTGGATGGAGGCCAGGAAAACAGGTCCGCATTCTCCCTCATGCGCTTTTTGAGTTCCTTAGTGAGGGTGGAATCTTCCTCCTCTTCCTCACTGTCCGGATCATATCTAGCATCTAGGTCTGCCAAATTTATTTCAGCTTCTCTCCCGGATTCCCCGTCTGAGTCTCTTACTTTCGTAGTCTCTTTTCATCCTTAAGGCTCATGTAGTAACATCTACATGCTGCATCCAGGTCTGCCTGGAGGGTCACAATCTTATTCTCGGAATTGTGGAATTTCATTTTCAGCTTGCCCAACGTCGGCCTCCCGATAATGCACTGGTAGACAGATTTGCATGGGAGGATTAGGAAAGTTGTTTTGACAGTTCTGAACAAAGGTGGTTCACCATCGGGGTCTCCATAGGTGACCATCAGCTCCATGTGGCCTCGTGGCCTAGTTTTTGATCCATTGAACCCGGTCAAATCTTCTCCTCGATATGGAGTCAGGTCGGCGAGGGAGATGTTCAAAACTTGCAGCAGGTCTTCAAAAATGAGGTCTACTGAGCTTCCCTAGTCGACCAGGATTCTTCTTACTTCAATATTGGCCATAATGGCAATAATTAGCAGTGGAACGTGTTTATTTGGTTTTCCACCAAGTAAATCCTTGTCGTCAAAGAATAAGGGCGGCCTGGTTTGTCCCTTCCTAGGGGCTGAGGTTGATCCAACGCTCAAGACTTCCTTCCACTTCTTTTTCATTGATTTGTTCGACCCTCAATCGTCAAGGGAGTTGCTTCCCTACATCATCATGGCCGCTGGCCATACGTCCCTTGGGATCTGGCCTTCTTGCCAGGCGCCCTCTTGGGCGCCCTCCTGCCAGGTGCCACCTTGCCTGGCGCCCTCTTGGGCGCCCTCCTGCCTGATGGGGTGATCGGCCAGGAAATCCAAAGGTTGGCTTGCATTCGAAGGCGGGGCCGGTTGGCTAGTACCTTCGTCAGGTAGGCAGGCGACGTTACCCTCAAGGGTACCCTCCGGTTGTAATATCCCCTATTTTCGCTATTTTAATTATTTGACATGAAATAATAATTGGTGATTTAATTAAGCTGTTGGAAATAAAATGATTTGAAAATAAATTGCTTGAGTGACTTATTATAAATATTGTGTGTGATTTATTAGTAATTGGTCATGGTTAAGTTAATTAGGGCTGATGGGAGTATTTGGGTATGAAATGTTTAAGTGAGGGTCATTGTTGTCTTTTACCTTGCCCTTTATAAACCTCATGCCCAGCTGAACCAAGTGGAAAAACACCTCATTAGTACCTTTGTTCAAAAATCAGAATTTAGAGAGGAGAAAGGGGGAGTGAAGCACGAGAGAGAGAAGGGAAGAGAGTTTCCCAACAATTCCACGCATGTTCAATCCATTACCATCATCATGATCAATTCACCTCCCTCTTTCTAGTGATATAAAGTCGAAATCATCCCCTCCTCCAAGCCAAAATCACCATGAATGACCATCAAAGCTTCACTTGGCCCAAATTCTGAAATCTGTCCTTGCATGTTCAATTAGAAAGCATTAGGACCAAGTACAGCAGCTATATCACGATTTGGAACTACCTTGGAGTCATTTCTGTTGTTGGGTTCAGAAATCATACATTGGGGAGCTGGGTTTTCGAAAAGGAGAGTTGTGGAGCGAAATGGGAGAAGTTCGTGAGTTGCCGTGTTCTTGAGGCCTCGGTGTCGTTTGCTATTGTCATCGTGAGAGAGGTGAGTTCTATACTCACTAGGGAATTAATTTCAGAATATTGGTCATGCTTTCTGAGTCGGTATTTCGTTTTGTGGAAATCATCGTTAAAAACCGTTTTTTGAAAATGTCGCTTGAATGATTGAATTGCATGATTGGTTGATTGAGACTTTGATTGTTGTGGTGATTGATTGATTGATATGTGGATTGTTTGGCTGGATAATGTTACCTTTTTGAAGGTTGATGAGTTAGGTATCGATCGGAACGGAGTTTGGACACGAAACGGATTCGAAAAAGGGCTCGAAATGGCATTACAGCAAGTCTGTGAGACAGGCACGGACCGTTCACGCTAATTTTAATAACGACCCTTGCGGTCCATGGTTTTATAAACGGCCCAATGCGGGTACATGGAATGTGTTATGGATTTGATTGTCATGATATGATTGTGAATGAGATAAGCGTATGCCATGGATATTGCTTTATGTGATTGATGTATTGTGCTGGACTACTTGGATTAGCATCATGATAAGTTAGGATAGTAAGCCTTAGTAAGCCATGTGAGATCACTTAATTATAAGATTAAGTTAGTAACTAGATCACCTAATAACAAGATCATGTTAGTACAAGACTAAGTTAAGTACAAGTTCACTGTTAAGCATAAGCTCATGGTTTGATTAAGTTCATCGTTCACTGTTCACTGCTCATTGTTCATGTATTTATATTATACATAATGTTAGGGTGACGACCCTAGTTTTCAATATTAGTGTACTAAGGGCGAGGAAGTCATGATTCCTTATGACCTTAGGCCCCGTCATTGTTTGTCCCTTGGTAGTAGAAATGGCCGGGGACCGGGTTTGCCGGTGCTTTCAAATAAAGTCACCGGTGATATGCTAAGAATCATTGTCATTGTGTGTGCCTTGTGTGTCACTTAGAAGGGCCATGAGTACACGTTGTATGTTCCACGTAGTCGAATTAAAGACTACGAACTCATGAATCAAGAATAACGAATCAAGCATAACTGAATCGCGAGAGTTAGTAAGAGGTCGCGATAGAACTCACTGAGACAAGTTGTCTCACCCAATCCATGTTGTTGTTCTTCAGTGTTACAGGTAGAAGTTGGATGTGCAGGGGCAATGGTCGTGGAACCGCTTCGTGGAGACGCTGTCGTCTATTTTGTTATGTTTATGTATTTTGGTTTCCCTCTTTGTCATAGATATTCGAATGTACGACTTGTACTTGTATTAAGTTGTAAATCGCTTCCGCAGACTTTCTGATTTTGTATTGAACACTAGTTCGAGTTATGTGAGAACCGACTTCATGTGTTTCATGTTCTGTTATGCTTACCCGTTTGATGATTTTCATCGAATTTTAGAATGTGTTCAATATTTAAAAAGGAAAGCCACTCTGATGTATGCCAGTAGTGCATTTCGGTAGTTCCTACAAGTTAGAAATTATCGGGGTGTTACAATAGGTATCAGAGCAGTTCGACCCAGTCGGACTTAGAATCTTGAGTCTCTTAAGTCCTCTAAGTGTGATTCCTCTTAGTATGCTATTAGACGTTTAGCCTGATCAACTAAACACTTTGTGCATATTTCGCAGAATCGTGGCTGGTGGAAGTAGGAGAAGCATCCCCGTTGAACCAAATACCAAATGGATGCGGAATGTCATCGAGGCTCAGCAGAAAATGATGAACGACATGATGCTCATGAAGCAGCAGCAGATGCAACACATGCAACAGAATGGGCAAGCTCATGTGCCGTAGGAGGACCCCAATCAGGCTTACTTCAAGTTTCTGAAGATGAAGCCTCCAACTTTCAAAGGAGGATCCGATGCAATGAAGGCTCATTTTTGGATAGATGCTATGGAGCGGATTTTTGTAACTCTGCAATGCAATGAGGAGGAGAAGGTAACTTGTGCTGCAAATGCTTTGGATGATGACGCCCATACTTGGTGGACGAATGCTCGCAGGATGATGCAAACTCAAGGGACGGAGCTCAATTGGGTAAACTTCAAGGAATTGTTTTTGGGTCATTATTTTCCGGATGCGGAAAGACTAGCTAAACAGATGGAGTTTGTCAGTCTGAGACAGGGTGATATGTCTGTTGGAGAGTATGCTGCGAAGTTTGAGAGGCTATCTCAATTCTATGAGTTGGGAACTCATGCTCCGAATGATAGGTGGAAGATGATTATGTTCAAGCAAGGTCTCCGTGGTGATGTGAACCAAGGTCTTAGTTCCTATACTATGACCAGTTATCCAGCTTTGGTGCAACAGTCCCATTCTGCAGAGGGAGATCTCAAGAAGATGTATGAGGAAAGGAAGGAGTATCACAAGAATAAGAAGAGAGTAGTTGAATGGGCAGACCGGGACGATGAGTCAAGGGGTAACTTCGGTAAGGATAAGCAAGTGCAGACGTCCGAGTTCTCAAAGCCTGAAAATTGTTCCAAGTGTGGAAAGCCTCATAGGGGAAAATGTCGCATGGGCTCAGATCATTGTTTCTATTGCAAGAAGGAAGGACACTACACTAGGGATTGTCCGGCGAAAAGGAGGAATAGAGAGGAGACGGCTGCTTCAAGAGTATTGGTGATGGATGCTCAAAAAGGGAAAGGCAAGATCGTGGATGGTTAGGCGAAAGGTATGTTCGTCCAATTTTGAGGACAAAATTTTTAAAAGTTGGGGTGATTGTAATATCCCCTATTTTCGCTATTTTAATTATTTGACATGAAATAATAATTGGTGATTTAATTAAGTTGTTGGAAATAAAATGATTTGAAAATAAATTGCTTGAGTGACTTATTATAAATATTGTGTGTGATTTATTAGTAATTGGTCATGGTTAAGTTAATTAGGGCTGATGGGAGTATTTGGGTATGAAATGTTTAAGTGACGGTCATTGTTGTCTTTTACCTTGCCCTTTATAAACCTCATGCCCAGCTGAACCAAGTGGAAAAACACCTCATTAGTACCTTTGTTCAAAAATCAGAATTTAGAGAGGAGAAAGGGGAGTGAAGCACGAGAGAGAGAGAAGGGAAGAGAGTTTCCCAACAATTCCATGCATGTTCAATCCATTACCATCATCATGATCAATTCACCTCCCTCTTTCTAGTGATATAAATTTCGAAATCATCCCCTCCTCCAAGCCAAAATCACCATGAATGACCATCAAAGCTTCACTTGGCCCAAATTCTGAAATCTGTCCTTGCATGTTCAATCAGAAAGCATTAGGACCAAGTACAGCAGCTATACCACGATTTGGAACTACCTTGGAGTCATTTCTATTGTTGGGTTCAGAAATCATACATTGGGGAGCTGGGTTTTCGAAAAGGAGAGTTGTGGAGCGAATTGGGAGAAGTTCGTGAGTTGCCGTGTTCTTGAGGCCTCGGTGTCGTTTGCTATTGTCATCGTGAGAGAGGTGAGTTCTATACTCACTAGGGAATTAATTTCAGAATATTGGTCATGCTTTCTGAGTCGGTCTTTCGTTTTGTGGAAATCATCGTTAAAAACCATTTTGTGAAAATGTCGCTTGAATGATTGAATTGCATGATTGGTTGATTGAGACTTTGATTGTTGTGGTGATTGATTGATTGATATGTGGATTGTTTGGCTGGATAATGTTACCTTTTTGAAGGTTGATGAGTTAGGTATCGATCGGAACGGAGTTTGGACACGAAACGGATTCGAAAAAGGGCTCGAAATGGCATTACAGCAAGTCTGTGAGACAGGCACGGACCGTGCGCCCAGCGCACGGGTCGTGCGTTGCCTTCTGATTCACAGGACTGCTGAGTGTTGATTTCGCGCACGGACCGTGCGCCATCAAGCACGGGTCGTGCGTATGCTTCTGCCAACATTTTCAAAATGTGTTCAAAGCCTTCCTAATTGATTCCAAACCCATCCTAATCCCTTCCCAATGTTATACAACAACAATATAACCGTAATTCATGGAAACTACTTGTGTTTGGATCATCATCACGTTCATGCTAATTTTAATAACGACCCTTGCGGTCCATGGTTTTATAAACGGCCCAATGCGGGTACATGGAATGTGTTATGGATTTGATTGTCATGATATGATTGTGATTGAGATAAGCGTATGCCATGGATATTGCTTTATGTGATTGATGTATTGTGCTGGACTACTTGGATTAGCATCATGATAAGTTAGGATAGTAAGCCTTAGTAAGCCATGTGAGATCACTTAATTATAAGATTAAGTTAGTAACTAGATCACCTAATAACAAGATCATGTTAGTACAAGACTAAGTTAAGTACAAGTTCACTGTTAAGCATAAGCTCATGGTTTGATTAAGTTCATCGTTCACTGTTCACTGCTCATTGTTCATGTATTTATATTATACATAATGTTAGGGTGACGACCTTAGTTTTCAATATTTGTGTACTAAGGGCGAGGAAGTCATGATTCCTTATGACCTTAGGCCCCGTCATTGTTTGTCCCTTGGTAGTAGAAACGGCCGGGGACCGGGTTTGCCGATGCTTTCAAATAAAGTCACCGGTGATATGCTAAGAATCATTGTCATTGTGTGTGCCTTGTGTGTCGCTTAGAAGGGCCACGAGTACACGTTGTATGTTCCACGTAGTCGAATTAAAGACTACGAACTCATGAATCAAGAATAACGAATCAAGCATAACTGAATCGCGAGAGTTAGTAAGAGGTCGCGATAGAACTCACTGAGACAAGTTGTCTCACCCAATCCATGTTGTTGTTTTTCAGTGTTACAGGTAGAAGTTGGATGTGCAGGAGCAATGGTCGAGGAACCGCTTCGTGGAGACGCTGTCGTCTATTTTGTTATGTTTATCTATTTTGGTTTCCCTCTTTGTCATAGATATTCGATTGTACGACTTGTACTTGTATTAAGTTGTAAATCGCTTCCGCAGACTTTCTGATTTTGTATTGAACACTAGTTCGAGTTATGTGAGAACCGACTTCATGTGTTTCATGTTCTGTTATGCTTACCCGTTTGATGATTTTCATCGAATTTTAGAATGTGTTCAATATTTAAAAAGGAAAGCCACTCTGATGTATGCCAGTAGTGCATTTCGGTAGTTCCTACAAGTTAGAAATTATCGGGGTGTTACAATTGGTATCAGAGCAGTTCGACCCAGTCGGACTTAGAATCTTGAGTCTCTTAAGTCCTCTAAGTGTGATTCCTCTTAGTATGCTATTAGACGTTTAGCCTGATCAACTAAACACTTTGTGCCTATTTCAAAGAATCATGGCTGGTGGAAGTAGGAGAAGCGTCCCCGTTGAACCAAATACCGAATGGATGCGGAATGTCATCGAGGCTCAGCAGAAAATGATGAACGACATGATGCTCATGCAGCAGCAACAGATGCAACACATGCAACAGAATGGGCAAGCTCATGTGCCGCAGGAGGACCCCAATCAGGCTTACTTCAAGTTTCTGAAGATGAAGCCTCCAACTTTCAAAGGAGGATCCGATGCAATGAAGGCTCATTTTTGGATAGATGCTATGGAGCGGATTTTTGTAACTCTGCAATGCAATGAGGAGGAGAAGGTAACTTGTGCTGCAAATGCTTTGGATGAAGACGCCCATACTTGGTGGACGAATGCTCGCAGGATGATGCAAACTCAAGGGACGGAGCTCAATTGGGTAAACTTCAAGGAATTGTTTTTGGGTCATTATTTTCCGGATGCGGAAAGACTAGCTAAACAGATGGAGTTTGTCAGTCTGAGACAGGGTGATATGTCTGTTGGAGAGTATGCTGCGAAGTTTGAGAGGCTATCTCAATTCTATGAGTTGGGAACTCATGCTCCGAATGATAGGTGGAAGATGATTATGTTCAAGCAAGGTCTCCGTGGTGATGTGAACCAACGGTCTTAGTTCCTATACTATGACCAGTTATCCAGCTTTGGTGCAACAGTCCCATTCTGCAGAGGGAGATCTCAAGAAGATGTATGAGGAAAGGAAGGAGTATCACAAGAATAAGAAGAGAGTAGTTGAATGGGCAGACCGGGACGATGAGTCAAGGGGTAACTTCGGTAAGGATAAGCAAGTGCAGACGTCCGAGTTCTCAAAGCCTGAAAATTGTTCCAAGTGTGGAAAGCCTCATAGGGGAGAATGTCGCATGGGCTCAGATCATTGTTTCTATTGCAAGAAGGAAGGACACTACACTAGGGATTGTCCGGCGAAAAGGAGGAATAGAGAGGAGACGGCTGCTTCAAGAGTATTGGTGATGGATGCTCAAAAAGGGAAAGGCAAGATCGTGGATGGTTAGGCGAAATGTATGTTCGTCCAATTTTGAGGACAAAATTTTTAAAAGTTGGGGTGATTGTAATATCCCCTATTTTCGCTATTTTAATTATTTGACATGAAATAATAATTGGTGATTTAATTAAGTTGTTGGAAATAAAATGATTTGAAAATAAATTGCTTGAGTGACTTATTATAAATATTGTGTGTGATTTATTAGTAATTGGTCATGGTTAAGTTAATTAGGGCTGATGGGAGTATTTGGGTATGAAATGTTTAAGTGAGGGTCATTGTTGTCTTTTACCTTGCCCTTTATAAACCTCATGCCCAGCTGAACCAAGTGGAAAAACACCTCATTAGTACCTTTGTTCAAAAATCAGAATTTAGAGAGGAGAAAGGGGAGTGAAGCACGAGAGAGAGAGAAGGGAAGAGAGTTTCCCAACAATTCCATGCATGTTCAATCCATTACCATCATCATGATCAATTCACCTCCCTCTTTCTAGTGATATAAAATTCGAAATCATCCCCTCCTCCAAGCCAAAATCACCATGAATGACCATCAAAGCTTCACTTGGCCCAAATTCTGAAATCTGTCCTTGCATGTTCAATTAGAAAGCATTAGGACCAAGTACAGCAGCTATATCACGATTTGGAACTACCTTGGAGTCATTTCTGTTGTTGGGTTCAGAAATCATACATTGGGGAGTTGGGTTTTCGAAAAGGAGAGTTGTGGAGCGAATTGGGAGAAGTTCGTGAGTTGCCGTGTTCTTGAGGCCTCGGTGTCATTTGCTATTGTCATCGTGAGAGAGGTGAGTTCTATACTCACTAGGGAATTAATTTCAGAATATTGGTCATGCTTTCTGAGTCGGTCTTTCGTTTTGTGGAAATCATCGTTAAAAACCGTTTTGTGAAAATGTCGCTTGAATGATTGAATTGCATGATTGGTTGATTGAGACTTTGATTGTTGTGGTGATTGATTGATTGATATGTGGATTGTCTGGCTGGATAATGTTACCTTTTTGAAGGTTGATGAGTTAGGTATCGATCGGAACGGAGTTTGGACACGAAACGGATTCGAAAAAGGGCTCGAAATGGCATTACAGCAAGTCTGTGAGACAGGCACGGGTCGTGCGTTGCCTTCTGATTCACAGGACTGCTGAATGTTGATTTCGCGCACGGACCGTGCGCCATCAAGCACGGGTCGTGCGTATGCTTCTGCCAACATTTTCAAAATGTGTTCAAAGCCTTCCTAATTGATTCCAAACCCATCCTAATCCCTTCCCAATGTTATACAACAACAATATAACCGTAATTCATGGAAACTACTTGTGTTTGGATCATCGTCACATTCACGCTAATTTTAATAACGACCCTTGCGGTCCATGGTTTTATAAACGGCCCAATGCGGGTACATGGAATGTGTTATGGATTTGATTGTCATGATATGATTGTGATTGAGATAAGCGTATGCCATGGATATTGCTTTATGTGATTGATGTATTGTGCTGGACTACTTGGATTAGCATCATGATAAGTTAGGATAGTAAGCCTTAGTAAGCCATGTGAGATCACTTAATTATAAGATTAAGTTAGTAACTAGATCACCTAATAACAAGATCATGTTAGTACAAGACTAAGTTAAGTACAAGTTCACTGTTAAGCATAAGCTCATGGTTTGATTAAGTTCATCGTTCACTGTTCACTGCTCATTGTTCATGTATTTATATTATACATCATGTTAGGGTGACGACCCTAGTTTTCAATATTAGTGTACTAAGGGCGAGGAAGTCATGATTCCTTATGACCTTAGGCCCCGTCATTGTTTGTCCCTTGGTAGTAGAAATGGCCAGGGACCGGGTTTGTCGGTGCTTTCAAATAAAGTCACCGGTGATATGCTAAGAATCATTTTGATTGTGTGTTCCTTGTGTGTCGCTTAGAAGGGCCACGAGTACACGTTGTATGTTCCACGTAGTCGAATTAAAGACTACGAACTCATAAATCAAGAATAACGAATCAAGCATAACTGAATCGCGAGAGTTAGTAAGAGGTCGCGATAGAACTCACTGAGACAAGTTGTCTCACCCAATCCATGTTGTTGTTTTTCAGTGTTACAGGTAGAAGTTGGATGTGCAGGAGCAATGGTCGTGGAACCGCTTCGTGGAGACGCTGTCGTCTATTTTGTTATGTTTATGTATTTTGGTTTCCCTCTTTGTCATAGATATTCGATTGTACGACTTGTACTTGTATTAAGTTGTAAATCGCTTCCGCAGACTTTCTGATTTTGTATTGAACACTAGTTCGAGTTATGTGAGAACCGACTTCATGTGTTTCATGTTCTGTTATGCTTACCCGTTTGATGATTTTCATCGAATTTTAGAATGTGTTCAATATTTAAAAAGGAAAGCCACTCTGATGTATGCCAGTAGTGCATTTCGGTAGTTCCTACAAGTTAGAAATTATCGGGGTGTTACACCGGTCAGGGTGCGGGCACTACCCCAAAAGCATAAAAAAAGAGCGCATCAATCAGTAGCGCTTATTTGAAAAGCGCTCCTTATTTAAAATCTCGCTACCCCATCAGGAGCGCTATTTTAAAAAGCGCTCCTCATTGCCAAATCTCGCATACCTCATCAGGAGCGCTTTTTAAAAAGCGCTCCTCATTGCCAATCTCGCATACCCCAACAGGAACGTTTTTAAAAAACGCTCCTTATTGCCAATCTCGCATACACCCATCAGGGGCGCTTTTTAAAAAGCGCTCCCTATGCTCAATTTTCTAAAATATTTTCCTCCGCGTTGTATCTCCTCACGTCAGATTGCAGAACCAAAAACCCTCTCGCCTCCTCGCCGTACCTTCTCTCGAACCAGAACTTGAAGCTCGTTTATCATCTTCCTCCCTCGCCGTACCTTGTTGATCGAAGGATGATGATCTAGGCGTTCATAATTTTCCCAATGGGCAACCACTAAAATGGTCTTTTAAAGCAAACTTTTTTGGTACTACTTTGTTTTGGTGCAATTTATCTTGGAATAATGTGCAAAAGAATGTGGAAATTTACAATGATAAGCCTTATGATCCTGAGTGTGTAAGTCAATGCTTGCGAAGTGTTAGACAAGATGGACTTTATTTTTATAATGAGAAAAAGGGGGCGTTTTGGTATAAATAATATTCATGGTAGACTAAGATGGAAGACATGGCTTCAAGCTTGTTATTTTTAATCAAAAAATGATAAATAAATAAACTAAAAGTTATAGCATATAATATTTTTTTATAATAAATATAAAACTATTTAGTCACATCTCTTTTTTTTTTATTTTGCCTTTTTTATTTGTTTCTTCAAAGTTTGAATTTTCAAATAT
Source organism: Astragalus membranaceus (assembly GCA_039519185.1). Taxonomy (NCBI): domain Eukaryota; kingdom Viridiplantae; phylum Streptophyta; class Magnoliopsida; order Fabales; family Fabaceae; genus Astragalus; species Astragalus membranaceus. The sequence goes on along the minus strand of CM076854.1, from coordinate 53,431,738 downwards.
AAATCATTTTATCTTGCATTTACCAAATGCTATACTATTCTGTACAGAAAAAACTGTTCTTACACATATATCGAGTAGTTATCCACGCCAACTAGCTAGCTAGCTACACAAAAGTCGTAAGGTAGAACCGATAAAAAACGTTGGATTTTTCAGATGATCCCTTGTAGAAAGTTTATCAAATGGAGTATGCACCCTTTAGAGGTATCTATCCACAAAATTGTTTTCTTTCTTTCAGATTTATCATTTAAAGGTGAATCCGGTATACAATATATATAGCTTTAGACGGATTTTTGTGATTAATTAATAGGTAAATCTGTAATTGATAGTTGAAAATGTTGTAACGAATTTACGTAATTAGTAGTTAAATCCGTAAGTGATTTTTCAACTACGGATTTACCTATTAAAATTTCTTAATAAAACTATTTAGGCCCACATTTTTTATGAAATCAATCAAGAAATTATATAATGGGTCAATTGCGAGAGTCTTCTTGTAGTTGAGGTAGCGGCTCACAGCATATTTCATATATAACGTGTAACATCCCCAAAATAATTGTTTCAATTATTTTAGTTGGTTATTTTAATTATGTTGGTTAATGAATAATTTATTTGCAAATGGATTAATTGTGGTTAAGTGAGTTAATAATTTATGGTCAAGGTTACTCATATGTGTGACTTTGTATATATTGTGTATTGACTTCTAAAATTAATTTTCGATTTATGTGGGGTTTAAGTGAGTAATGGATAGTAAGGGTATTTTAGGATATTAGAATTTGTTGCGGGCATAGAGGTCAAGAGAAGAAGAGAAATAAGAGAAGAGAAAGAAGAGAAAATAAAGAAGAAGAGGGGAAGAAGAAGAAGAAAGAGAGACACCCAAACCCTAAACCCACTCCATCACTTCTTCTCCTTCATCTTTGTTTCCACCATCTTCAAGTAAGTTCCTTTTTCTTTTCCCTCTCCTTTAAGCCATGCGAAATTCTTGAGTTAGAGAGATGAGGTGAGTTGTGATTTTTAGGTCAATATGGTTTTTGAAGGTATCTAGCTAGAGGAGGAGAAGCAAACCCATAGTAGATTAATGGAAGATTGAAGCTTGATTTGTTGATTGGAAGCTTTGGTGGTGACATAGGGTTTTGAATTGGGAGTACGAATTTGGGGAAAGTGAAGAAATTGGGTGCTTAGGAGAATAGTTGATGCTCCAAGCTAGGATTTCTCGCGTGTTTGTGTGTGTTGGAAGCGACAATCAAGGTGAGTTCTTACTCCGTTTTGGTTTTATTCGATGAAATTGATATGTGGAGTTGTTGTCTCGGTTTGGTGTGCGTTGTCGTATATCGTTTTAGTTGAAAAACCGTTAAACCAAATTGTTAACAAATTTTTGTGTGAACTCACTCCAATTTGTTTGATTGATATGATTGGTTGTTGATTGTTGGATAACACGAAAATTGGTTGATTGAGTACCTAATTGTGTTGTTAGAAATTGTTGTTAAGTTAGGAATGTTATGGATTAGGTATTGGAACCGTTCGGATAACAAAATGACACAAAACCGAGTTTTTAAAACTGAAAAAATGACCACTGTCATGAGGACATGGCCCGTGTCAAAGTGACACGGGTACCCGTGTCCAAAGCTGTCTCTGGCAAAAAAAATTTAAAACAGTGGACACGGCCCAAGTCCCAATGACACGGGTGCCCGTGTCCCAAACTGTCTTTTTACATGTTTTTCAAGGTAAATTGTTCAAATTCTTCCCTAACACCCTTCTTAACCTTTCCAAATGATAATTACACATTAATACTATCATTTGGTTCATGTTTGAGATAATTGTTATAACTCCAAGTGTATGGTTATTATTGTATATAAAACTGTATAGTTATAACGAGAGAGCAAAGTTACGGAAGTAATTCAATGGAAGCTTATTGTTGTATCGAGTGAAAAAGGACCTAAGTGTCAAGTCAAAGACCTAAGTGTCTAAGTTCAAGTAATATGATGAAAGAATACGACCTCGTGTCGAGTAACAGACTTAATGTCCGAGATAATGATAAAAGATACCATGGGGATGACGATCCCGAGATTCATGTAGCATACCTATTGGAGGGGATTCATGAACCCGGAGCTAGGGCCCTAGCATTATTCGGTATAGCTATACAAATTGGGGTTTTCGTTGAAATTGGGTATAGAATACCTAACATTATTTCTCGGATTATGCTAAGCCACTGACAAGATTAAAACACAGACATGAACAAGTCACAGACAAGAATAAGATACAGTCAAGAACAATTCAGAGAAAAAGAAAACACCGAGAGAGGAATTGTGAGGGGGTGCCAAAGAACTCACTGCGATTTGTAATCTCACTGTTTCCACTACGCCAAAAGCATAAAAAAAGAGCGCATCCATCAGTAGCGCTTATTTGAAAAGTGCTCCTTATTTAAAATCTCGCTACCCCATCAGGAGCACTTTTTAAAAAGCGCTCCTCATTGCCAAATCTCGCATACCCCATCAGGAGCGCTTTTTAAAAAGCGCTCCTCATTGCGAATCTCGCATACCCCATCAGGAACGCTTTTTAAAAAGTGCTCCTCATTGCCAATCTCGCATACACCCATCAGGAACGCTTTTTAAAAAGCGCTCTCTATGCTCAATTTTCTAAAATATTTTCCTCCGCGTTGTATCTCCTCACGTCAGATTGCAGAACCAAAAACCCTCTCACCTCCTCGCCGTACCTTCCCTCGAACCAGAACTTGAAGCTCGTTTTTCATCTTCCTCCCTCGCCGTACCTTCTGGTTCACTCTCGGTCCACACAACATTTGTGTGTTGTTTGTTGTAAACTTGTTGTAAACTTGTTGGATAAGAAGGGAACTGACCAAACAACCACATTGTCTCATCAATAACCAGGTAAATAATCTCTACCTACTCTTTGTTGTATAAAGGGTGTGTCAAATTTCACACTTGGTTGTAAAAAAATGTTTGTTTAAATCTGTTTTAAACAATGCCCTTATTGTGTTTGACAAAATGCTTCAAACATGATTCTACCAACAATGCCTTATAAATTCTGAAACAACTATGGTCATATGAGGTTGATGCTTGAAATTTGATTTTGTGAAACAACCCTATATTATAAAAACAACCCTCATTGTATGTAGTGTCTTTCTATAGTATATTGTGAAACAACCCTTATTGTGAAACAACCCTATATTATAACAATGCCTTTGGATATTTTGTGCTGAAGTTGATGCTTGAAATTTGATTTTGTGTAACTCACCCATATAAAGGACAAAGTTGTACTATTTGTCAAATTTGACTTTAAGGTTAATTTGCATATGTATTATTGTTCGACTGTGAGCTTTTCGATTTGGCAAAAAAATTTATAGGACCCATTGGATATTGTTGGTAGTTGATCCCAAAAGATGTGATTTTCTATTTGGATTTGATGTTAGGTGATTACAACAACTACCCCAAGTTGGTGAGAGTATTTAATAGGTGTGTATTTAGATCTCTCGTATATTTCATAATTTAAATTATGTATATTTCGATTAATATAGTTATATATATGATGTTGCATGTTTCAGTGCTTTGACAACTTATTGGGGATCGCGTGATGTCAGGACTGCGTACAAAAAATCATCATCTTCTACAAAATGGATAGCAATAAGGGTAAGTTTATAATCAATATTCTTATGCATATGTAATTAATTAAATTTAATAACTAAGTAATCTTTGTTTTATAGAGTCCCAAACAACCAAACGGCTATGATTGCGGGTACTATGTAATGAAGTTTATGAAGGACATCATCACTCACAACCAAATGGAAATCCCAATCCAAGTATGTAATTCAATATCTAATTGATATTGATATAATTCTAAGTTGATTTTATTTTATTTTTTTAGTATTTTCCCGAGTGTTGAGCTCAATTTTCTGATGAGGAACTTACTGAGCTCAAATCGAAATTGATTTAATTTTTTTTGGATATCCTAATTTTGTAGTATCTCATATTGGATGATATGTTGTCATTTTTGTTGATCTTTTGGTACATGAGGATTTATGTAATTTTTGTTGGCACATATGTTTATTGTGATGTATATATATATATATATATATATATATATATATATGTGTGTGTTGGATTTATAAATTAGTTGGAATTTGATTTGAAATTGGTTTTTGATTAGGAATTTTATTTGGAAGTTTGTTGCTGGTTGCTGGTTGTTGTTGCTGGGTTGTTGGTTTCTGGTTGCAGGGAGCTTCGAATTGGTAATAGAGAAGAAACAGACAATTTTTTTTTACAAACAATTACGCATAGGTAGCGCTTTCTGTACAAAGCGCTACTTATGTTCTTAGCGCACCTAGGCATAAGGAGCGCTTTCTAGTACAAGCGCTCCTTATGGTCTTAGCGCACCTAGGCATAAGGAGCGCTTTTTAGTACAAGCGTTCCTTATTCTTAGGTGCGCTAAGACCATAAGGAGCGCTTGAACTAAAAAGCTCTCCTCTTTCCTGTTTATTGGTAGCGCTTTGCGAGCGCTACCTTTGGGGGATTGGCAACAGGAGCGCAAGCTTTGGGAGCGCCCGAAAGCGCTACTTATGGCCTAAAAAAGCGCTCCCAATCCTCATATCTGTTGTAGTGTTCATAGAAGATTAGCATGAGGTTGCTAATGTCATGTAGTATTTTATAACCTTGTCTTATAGTTGGACCATAGTCGTGTTTATTATATCAAATTTGTACCTATTGAGTACTTATTTCGTAATTGTATTTGAGAGATTTTCATCTCAAAGTTATGTTAAGTGGTTGTAATCCGCTTTAGTTTTTATTTGGTCCATCATTATGAGCAGGTTATACTCTGATTGTTTATGATTATGTTAATACTTTTGATTCACCAAGTAGTGAATTTAAGGTGTTACATTTTTTGGTATCAGAGCAGTTCGACCTTTTCGGGCTTAGAGACCTTACAGTTAAAAGATTAGATAGATTGAGTCGGCTAGGGACTTAGACAATTGACTGTCAGAACCTTTTAGTATCTTGTATGATACGTTGAGCCTGGATCCACTCAATATTTCATGCAATGTACTGAGAATAATGAGAATTGGTTGCTTCGGCCCCGAAAATGTCTGAAACCCTAAACCTTAGGATTCCTGGTCTTCTTGTTTCATCAGAGCATGCAGCGGAAGTAATGGGCTACAAACGATGCTATGGAACGAAAGAATGGGCATCCGGGTTGGTTCGAGGAATTATGGGCGACCATCTAGTCATTGGAGCCGATTCGACCATTGTGTCATCGCGTAAATCGTAAAAGGTCACCCAGAGAACTATAAGTTGTGGAAAACCTACTGATAGAAGAAATGTTAGTGTCCTAGATTTATTCAGGACTAGTGGGCACCGTAAAACCCAAATTCTTGTCACACCAATCTCTCAGTTACTGAGATGATGTCTAGTAGTCAACCCTACCGAGTAGCACAAATTAACTCCAATTCATGTGTCAGCTTAGCGAAATCCTTCTGGATAGTCATGGTTCTAGAATATGTTTCCTTTCCTAAGGAACACCTTTTCCAATGTTATGAAACCGAACTAGTAAACTACCATTGCGCTTGCAATTTTGACAAGTAGTATCACCCATTGTTTATTAGACTAAATTCCATGTCAAAATTCGGAGTTGGGTTCCTATCAAAAAGGGACTAGTAGTTCATGTCAATGAAAGTAACCATATAACGACTCTCCGATTAGGAGCATGTCAGTTTTCCTGTGGGAAATTCTCGCTAGTCTTCCAACTTTTTTTATCCTTATGATCCGGAACTCCGATTTATGTGTTCCGCGATGCGTTGGAAAGCTAACGAAATTGTCTACACATACCAATGGATTTTGGGACTATGTTTTATCCTAGTTTCAGAAAGTATTCCTACTCTACCTAAGCCCTTAAGCTTAGTGCTAGTAGAATGTGAACCATAGATTAGCATAAGAAGTATGTAGTGAATCCCGAATGAGTAAGACTAAGCACTTAAGACCTAGATTATGAAAATTCCTTTTGGCGTCTTACGGAAAGCTATTTCTCGGAAATGGCTATTACCAGTTATACATTCCCTTATGAAAATATTCAGATTTAGTAAAAGTCCTAAGTCATTAGGCACTCAGTTTGCATGTTGGAAAAGGGGAGAGTTTGGTTTATCTAAATGCCAAATGTTTTGTTAGTCCATGGGTAGGACATGTTTTCGGGTTTGATTGATTACGATAGTTGTAATGATTTTGTTTGTATTGAGTATGGAATTCGGAAAGATAGAGGACCAAAGGATTGTTCAAAATAGTTAGAATTCATTTTTCGAATCAACACAGGATGCACTACTCGTGCTCCCGTTTGATTCTTTAAAAGAATCCTTCTATTTTATCGTCTCTTTGATGCTACAACTATCTCAATACCGTACGTAATCCAACTATAAATGATTACACCTAGAATAGTCAACGATCCATTATGATAAGATTAAATCTATAGGTTTTTGGTGAGCCCTACTCTTTAGGGAAGCCGTTATGCCTCACCAGTGAGATCCCTATTGTATAGAGATTCTCGTATCTTAGTGTATGAGTAGTTGAGGCCCTAAGAGGGCTATTGGTCCGAAAGGATAAGTGATAGATTTTCAGACTAGTTCTATCAAGGAGGATAACCAGTCTTGTAGGATTTCATCTGGCTAGAAGTTTCCCGAAAGGTCCTTGCACGAGTTTTATGATTTAGGATTTTATGGTTATTGAGTTTAAAACTCAATTCATGAGTTATGGAGATTCACTCATACTAGTATTTTGGGCTAGTCGTTAGGTCATGGAAAAATTTGATTTGGTGAACTGATCAAAGAGCCTGATCCGTGCGCCTGAGAGGCACGGACCGTGCGAGATTTTCTGCCACCCCTTTTCAAACTAAGTCCAAATCAGTCCGTTTCGACGCCATTGCTTGCCTAACATTATCCTCATTCTAAGTTGAGATAATTCCCATTGAGATCGATTGATTTGATCCATGTTTAGTGTCACGAGACTGTTAAAGGGTTCACGGATCATGTGTATCACATAATGAGGTACAAAACTTTTATAGTACCTTATGTGTAAAGATAAAGTTTATGTATTGAGAACCAATTAGATCATAAGGTTATGAGATAACTTTGCATGAAGTAGGAGCGTCCTTAAGTTCAATTAAACTAAGGGGTATGTGTTGGTCGCACTATGAAAAGGAAAATTTTATTTTTGAAAACAACTCTAATGCGATTTTGATTGTTCTTTAAACTTATTTGGTGCCATCATGGCCCATCTCTATGTCTAAGGCAAAAGTTTTTTTTATATAAACTCTCATCTCATTTTTTGAAATATTTCTATTTCAAAAACTTGGGAACGAATTAAGAGGTTCCTGTAGGGTTTGGCACCCCATGAATTAAGAAATTTCACAGTTGAATTATTCGTCACAATTGTCCATTGTGTATAATAATTCAGATATGAGAACCCTATTTCAAACTTGTATTTTCTATTAAGTATCTCATTTTAAATGTTTTGATTAAGAATAATCAAATTTGGGGTGTAAACCAAACTATTTGGAGCAAAGTTTCAAGTTATTTTACTATGAGTTTAAAGTTTGATATAAATCACATGTCATGTTTGGGTTTTTCACCAAAGAGAAAAACGGGTTTCAAGTTAACAAGGCTGTTTTCTTTTAGTAAAGGTCCTTCTGAGAATGTATATTCTCAGTTAGCAAATCGGTAAAACTTAAACAATTTTTGAGGACAAAAATTTCCAAGTTGGGGTGTATTGTAACATCCCCAAAATAATTGTATCAATTATTTTAGTTGGTTATTTTAATTATGTTGGTTAATGAATAGCTTAATTGCAATTGGATTGATTGTGGTTAAGTGAGTTAATAATTTATGGCCAACGTTACTCATATGTGTGACTTTGTGTATTGACTTCTAAAATTAATTATCGATTTATGTGGGGTTTAAGTGAGTAATGGATAGTAAGGGTATTTTAGAATATTAGAAATTATTGAGGGCATAGAGGTCATTTACCCACACACCCTCACATAAGTGGTGTTGTAAGAAAAAGAAAAGAAAGAAAGTGAGAAAAGGGGAGAAGGTCAAGAGAAGAAGAGAAAGAAGAGAAGAGAAAAGAAAGAAGAAGAAAGGAAGAAGAAGAAGAAAGAGAGAGACCCAAAACCTAAACCCACTCCATCACTTCTTCTCCTTCATCTTTGTTTCCACCATCTTCAAGTAAGTTCCTTTTTCTTTTCCCTCTCCTTTAAGCCATGCGAAATTCTTGAGTTAGAGAGATTGAAGCTTGATTTGTTGATTGGAAGCTTTGTTGGTGACTTAGGGTTTTGAATTGGGAATTTGGGGAAAGTGATGAAATTGGGTTCTTAGGAGATTAGTTGATGCTCCAAGCTAGGATTTCTCGCGTGTTTGTGTGTGTTGGAAGCGACAATCAAGGTGAGTTCTTACTCTGCTTAGGTTTTATTCGATGAAATTGATATGTGGAGTTGTTGTCTCAGTTGGGTGTGCGTTGTCGTATATCGTTTTAGTTGAAAAACCATTAAACTGAATTGTTAACATGTTTTGGTGTGAACTCCTTCCAACTTGTTTGATTGATATGATTGGTTGTTGATTGTTTGATAACATGAAAATTGGCTGATTGAGTACCTAATTGTGTTGTTAGAAATTGTTGTTAAGTTAGGAATGTTATGGATTAGGTATTGGAACCGTTCGGATAACAAAATGACACAAAACTGAGATTTTAAAACTGAGAAAATGACCACTGTCATCATGACACGGCCCGTGTCAAAGTGACACGGGTACGCGTGTCCAAAGCTGTCTTTGGCCAAAAAAATTTAAAACTGTCGACACGGCCCGTGTCCAAATGACACGGGTGCCCGTGTCCCAAACTGCCTTTTTACATGTTTTTCAAGGTAAATGGTTCAATCCTTCCCTAACACCCTTCTTAACCTTTCCAAATGATAATTATACATTAATACTATCATTTGGCTCATGTTTGAGATAACTGTTATAACTCCAAGTGTATGGTTGTTACTGTATATAAAACCGTATAGTTATAACGAGAGAGGACCTAAGTGAATGCTTATTGTTATATAAAACCGTATAGTTATAACCGTATAGGTAAATGGTTCAATGAATGCTTATTGTTATGAACTACGTTATACTCGAATAATTGTTGTCTCGAGTGAGAAAGGACCTAAGTGTCAAGTCAAAGACCTAAGTGTCTAAGTTCAAGTAATAAGATGAAAGAATACGGCCTCGTGTCGAGTAACGAACTTAATGTCCGAGATAATGATAAAAGATACTTTGGGGATGACAATCCCGAAATTCATGTAGCGTACCTAGGGGAGGGGAGTCATGAACCCGAAGCTAGGGCCCTAGAATTATTCGGTATAGCTATACGAATTGGGGTTTCCGTTGAAAATGGGTATAGAATACCTAGCATTATTTCTCGGATTATGCTAAGCCACAGACAAGATTAAAACACAGACATGAACAAGTCACAAACAAGAATAAGATACAGTCAAGAACAATTCATAGACAAGGAAAACACCGAGAGAGAAATTGTAAGGGGGTGCGAAAGAACTCACTGAGATTTGTAATCTCACTGTTTATCGTTAACTGTTTTTCAGATTCACAAGTATTGATTGAGGAATTCATGGGCCAGGCCAATGGTTTAAAGTTGAGGACTACAGTTTCATAGAAGATTAGCAAGAGGTTGCTAATGTCATGTAGTATTTTATAACCTTGTCTTATAGTTGGACCATAGTGGTATCCATTTTGATTCAGACGTTGACTTCCTATACATGGTCCTGGTTTCACTCGATGCCCAATATCTTGCCAAACAACTGAACACAACGTCATATATATAACTATATTAATCGAAATACATACATATATAATTTAAATTATGAAATATGATAGGGATCCAAATACACACCGATTTATTATCCCGATCAACTTGGGGTAGTTATTGCAATGACCTTGCAATGAATCTAAGTAGTACACCGTATCTCTCTTAGGATTGATCACCTTTGTGATCTCTTCAAATTGGTCTCCATCAAATGTATATGTTTCAGTGTCAACCGGCGCACATCTCTCAATACTATTATCCATATTTGACGATTCACTTCTTTCCTCACTGTGCATTGTCCAACAAGTATAACTTGATCGATTCAGAAGGCCTTTAAATGTCCCGCCAGCTATCACAAAACAAAGCTCTAGCAACTAAATAAAAAAAACTGTTCAATTACGTCAAGTAGAAACAGAACCAAAATGCGAAACTCTATATTTCTATGACTTGTTTTGCTTCAATATTTACCTATTAAGAAGAATCAAAAGTGATTTGGTAAGTATTGACAAGCAGAACCTTTAACAATATTAAACAACTACCTAACTAAGCAAAACGATATTAAACAACTACCTACTTATGGTCTTAGCGCATTTTGGGTTCTGTGTTCGCGAGGAGTAGTTCTAGCGTGGGCATCAATGGTTCTGTGTTCGCGAGAGGGATGAGTTGTGTCCTCGTTGTTTCTGTGAACGTTGAAGTCTGTAGCCCGTGTGATGAAAATCAAATTTTTTAGCAATAAAGAGCGCTCGTCACTAAAGAATTACCTATGGTCTTGCCGTGTTTTGCAATAAGTTGCGCTCAAAAAGAAGGCACTACCTATGGTCTTTTTGTGTTTTTCAATAAGTAGCGCTCAAAAAGAAAGCGCTACCTTTGGTCGTTATGTGTTTTGCAATAAGGAGCGCTTATTACAAAAGGAGCGCTTATTACAAAAGCGCTACCTATGGTCTTTCCGTGTTTTTTAATAAGGAGCGCTCGTAGGAAAAGCGCTACTTATGTTGTGCGTGTTTTTGTAATTAGGAGCGCTTTAAAAAAAAGCGCTACATATAATGTTGTATAAGTAGCATTTTTAGAAGCGCTACTGAAGGTTGCGCTCTTTTTAAATATTTCTGGTGTAGTGCTGGCTTCGAAGATTTGTGTTTCGTTGAGAACTTCTTATGTGGTGATTTCCTTCTATGTTCCTGAAGTCGTGGGGATGACGATCCAGAGACGAGGAATGATCGGATGAGGCTCTTTTGTGCCCAGAAGATTCAGGAGTTGTTGGAGGGGAGTTAGGAGGAGACCTAGAATGCTTTGTTCTGTAATGATGATGACAAGACCTGTGTTTTTTGTTGAGGGGAACGGGACAGTGCTTTTATAGGGATTGGTGCCTATACGAGGCTTACTTTGATTGGTGCTTTTTATGCATGCACCTGAGTCATTGATCTGGGAACGATATCTGCGCCTTTGATATTTATGGATCATGGGCTTTGTTTAATTGGGCCTAAGTGTTTGGCCAATCTGGAAAAATATAGTTGTAATATTTGAATTTTTTCAAACCTAATTATATATATATATATTATTTTTATTAAGATAAGTTTGTGAGGAATATTTTTTTATGTTTATGTTTGTAAGTTGTTTCATAGAAGATTATCAAGAGGTTGCTAATGTCATGTAGTATTTTATAACATTGTCTTATAGTTGGACCATAGTCGTGTTTATTATATCGAATTTGTACCTATTGAGTACTTATTTCGAAATTGTATTTGAGAGATTTTCATCTCAAAGTTATGTTAAGTGGTTGCACTACAACATTTGGAACCTATGGCAACGCCTAAAATTGCAACGACAAAAAAAACCGTTGCCTTAGCCAACAATGGCAACAGTTTTTTGAACCCGTTGCTGATTCATTTTTTTTAATTTTTTTTAATGCAACGGCTGAAAACCGTTCCCATAAGGTCTACGGCAACGGTTTTTTGTTTAAGCTTTAGTCAACGGTTCGAAAACGTTGCCATAGAGACAATTATTAAAAAAATAAAAAAATTGGGCGCTACCTTTTCTGATTCCACAATTTTTTTTGGTGCCAAACCAAAACTTTTCAACTCCAAAAATAAACTTAAAACAAAAAAATCAAAAACACTCTTAAGTCAGAAAACACATAGCGAGTTCACAACCCTCACAGACCCTCACAAACCCTCACGTTCTTCTCAGCAAGTTCACTCAAAAAACAAAAACGCTCTCACAAGTCCCAACCCTCACAAACCCTCACGTTCTCAGCGATTACCCTAAGTTCACACCAAGATCGTGAAAACTCTAACCAAGGCAGCATTCACGGTTTCCCCAATCAAGATTTCAGCGATTTTGGAAGTCAGATTTCTCCAAGCAAGAGTTCAACGATTTTGGGTTTAGGGTTCAGCGATTTCTCCAAGCAAGAGGCAGCAAGGTTCCAGAGATTTCCCCCAAATCGGCTCTCTCTGGTTCGTGTAACGCCCCAAAATAATCAAGTATTTATTTAATTAATTTATCTAGGTGTTATGTTGGTCGGTTATAATAAAAGGAATGAATGGTGTTTTAATTTAAATAAGGGGTGGTGTGTAGTAAATGAGGGAGTGGTAATTTAATTAAAAGAGGAGAAGTGTTAGTAATTAACTAAGTGGCAAAAGGAGCCCAAGACACTAGGACCCATAATATTTATGCTCTAGGGTTAGTGTCTTAGACACTTGGAGAGAAAGAAAAGAAAAGAAAAGGAGAGAAGAGAAAAGAGAGCAGTGCGCGCGGCCAAGGGGGAGAGAAGAGAGAAGAGAAGCCGCAGCGAAGAGAGGAGGAAAAGAGAGAGATCGCGAGTTCGAGGAGGGAGAAAGAAGAAGTAGTTGCTGCGTTTTCTTGTTGGTGATTCAAGGAAGGGTCTCACCATCATCGAAATTACTAAGGTAAGGGGGGTTAAATGGTATAAGAGAATGTATGATGGGTTGTATGCAAGGGATTAGTAATTATAATGCTAGCTAGGTGTTTGATAATATGTGTGAACGGAAATATAATGTATAATTGTCAATGAAATGTGTTTTGTGGATTGGATGCACGTTAGGTGCTTGTTGCATGCCTAAGAGGTGTTTTGATGAAACGTTGCAAAGAAATTATGTGGTTTGTTGTTCTGGAAAGTAGACTTAATGCTTGTTAATTTGGCGCTGATTTGGTTGCATTTGGAGTTGTAAAACTTAAGTTATAGGTGAAACAAGTTAGGTTAAAATTCTGGAGACGATTTGGGTAGAGGTTCAGTATTTCGGTAACTGGGAACGTTGTGTTGACTGAAAAATTATGTGGTTTACTGTTCTGGAAAATAGACTTAATGCTTGTTAATTTGGCACTGGTTTGGTTGCGTTTAGAGTTGTGTAGCTCGAGATATGAATTTCACAAGTTAGGGTAAGATTCTGGAAACAATCTGGACATAGGGTCAGTGTTTTGGTCACTGCGTTTTCAAAATAACTCATTTTCGAACGAATCCAATTTCTTTGAAAACTAGACAGAATTCTCCCCAGTTTATGCACAAGTTTCATGCAATTTGATTGAGTTTTGGTCATTTTAGAACTGCTTGAATTTGAAGGACAGAAACTGCCCTCTTTTGAAACTAGTATGTGTGTTTTTGAAAACTGTACCTGTTAGACTCTCTTTTTCAAAAACTGAACTTAGGAATAAGGAGTAGACCCATAGGGCTTTCCAACAAGTATTTATTTTTCGAAATCCGGTGTGGGTTACTATTTTAATCAATTCGCCAAAGTAAGCGCATGGTTACGGAATTTCTGCACCTTGTTTGTTTAGCGATATCTTTTGATCCGGGAACCCGATTGAGGCGTTCTAAGATGCGTTGAAGAGCTCATTCAGAGGCCTAACCGATTATTCTATTTTTAAGGCAAAATGAACTGTTTTGTTTTGCTGTTGCTGTTTTATGTTGCTGTTTTACGTTGCTGTTTTTATGTTGCTCTGTTGCTGGTTTATATTGCCATTTTATGTTGTTGTTGTTGCTGTTTTACGTTGCTGTTTTTATGTTGCTGTTGCTGGTTTATATTGCCATTTTATGTTGCTGTTGCTATTTTATGTTGCTGTTTTACGTTGCTGTTTTATGTTGCTGTTGCTGGTTTATATTGCCGTTTTATGTTGCTGTTGCTGTGTTATGTTGCTGTTTGGCGCCAGAATATGTTTATGTTGCTGTTTGGCGCCAGCTTTGCTGCTGTCTGGCACCTGAATGTGTTAGTGTTGCTGATTTTGTTGCTGTAGGGCGCCACATCGTGCTGCCCGGTGTTGTGATGTCTTGTAGTGTCAATTATGATTAACAATAATAATAGTGATGCTGTGTCAAATATGACGAACTAATAACGGTGATGCAAATGTACTAATGATGACTAAATGATGTTGTTGATGTTGTTGGGCTAAAAATTTAACGTTGTTGTCGTTGTTGTTGGGTCAATATGACCAAACCACGTTGTTGTTGTTGTTGGGTCAGAGGTGACCAAAAGATGTTGTTGATGATGTTGTTGTGCATGTTGTTTGAAGCGTTGTTGAGGGTCTGATGAGTCGTACATGGTGTCCCATGCATTGCATATGCATACCACGTTGTTGTAGGCTGCGGTCTTGAAGCTCTGCTCAATACGTTGTTGTTGAAGCCACAAAGGCTGTTTACGTTGATTGGTACCACATGCATATACCCGTGTTGTGGGTTGCACTTCATACGCATTCTCATGTCACGTTGTCGTTGCCTGACGTTGTAGTTTAATGTTGTTGCTTGTTGGTGCTGTTGCTGGTAGCTGTTTATGTATGATGTTGTGACTAGTATTTATAGTTGCTGAGATCTTAGTATACTTCTTATCATACTCTCTTTTATGCTGTTGGACTCACCCTTTCTGTTTGAATGTTACCTCTACGTGGGTAACGTGCAGGTAGTCGCAAATGAAGACCAGGTCTTCTTTATTAATGAGTCAGCGTCGTCTCTGATACGTAGCACCCGGGGAGGGGATGAGCGCTGTCATTATGATTTATTTTGTTGCACTAGTTGTGTCTGAAACCAACGTTGTGACTTTTTGAAATACCGTTTATTATTCTGTGAAGTAAACTAAGGATGAGTTATTTCTCCACGTTGTTTAATTAATACGTTGTTGTATTTTTGAAAATTTTGTATGTGACGCTCCAATTTCTGTTTTGAATTTAATTTTCCGCACTCTGATAATTAATAAAATGAACGGGTAAAATTGGGGTGTTACAGTTCGTCTCTCTCTGTCTCTCTCTCTCTCTCTCTCTAACGAAAAATTTGTGTGGTTCCTTCGTTAACGCCGTTGACGGCGGAGGATTTGAACTCGTAGTAGTTACTCTGCACTCTATCAGTTTCCATTTTTTATAATTTTCACATTTTTTATCTCTGTTGAAAATCGATGTTCCTATACACATAACAAATACTGAGAAATTAGTTAACTGTTTCATTCTATTGATGTCTTCCATTTTTGTATTTTCCTTATATATTTCTTCTTCATGGATGGCTCTTCATAGATTTTAATGTGGTCTTCTCCATTCTTTGTACTATTTTCCCACAATTTGGTGAATTACCTCATTGAAATCTTATAACTGTCATGGTTAAGATGAGTAGTAACGATCATCTATGAGTAGATTTTAGGTTTTGCCTAAACGAATTATATATAGGAATAGAATTAATTGGCAGTTTGTTATTGCTGAGATAATTGAAATAATCTGTTGTAAATTTATAAGTCTATGCATCAGTATATGGTCTTGCTGAAATATTAACAATATTTGGTCTATTATTTTGGAGCATAGTCATGGATTGTATTCTACTGTCATTTTCCAGATTTGTTGCTAGCCCAACATTCAACTTTCATGAGGAGGATGTATAGGAAACCAATAGACTATGTAGAAGAATTGACAACTGGTATGACTCTGTATCCTTGGGATAGTTAATTATTTTTTTCTTTTATATATGTTCCAGCGTTCTTTCTTTTTTCTTTTATGGTATGTTGTAATGGTATTATTATTATTATTATTATTATTATTATTATTATTAGGATGAAAGACTAGCTAGGAAGAACAGTGATTATGGGAATGGATTTTGAAGAAATGGTATGCTAATTTTGAAGATCCTATTGATGTGAATAGGAATTATGTTATGAAGACTTTTCCGAGAGACTTTTTTAATATGAAAGATGTGCTACTTTTGTATGTGCATGACAAAAGAAAAAACAAGTTAGTACCAATTTATGTTGGTTGAGTATCCTATGCTATTGTTTAACTTGAACTCACATATCTGATACATGTTATTTTTGGTTGGGTGATCATTAGTGATATCAGTTTGGCTTGTTGTTGGTTTAAGTTGATGAACAATTATAAAAAAATGCACTCTATAGGATGTTAAGTTTTTTTTTAGATAAGCTATAGGATGTTAAGTTGTTAACAAGTATTATTTTTTATGGGAAACAGGCAATGAGGATGTCAACAGGATTTTGCATAACAGAATGGTTAGTTGTCTTCTTTGCAAAGGTGTGCATCTTTAGCACAATATTTACCTGAAAAAATGTTGAAAATTGGATCAGAGTTTTCACTTGTGTTTATCTACTGCAGGATCCTTACTCACTTGACATGGGAAGATTTTTCACAGGATATGGAATTGGAGTTATCTCATGTGGTAACTAACTATTAGAAAAAAAACTAACTATTAGAAAGTTTTTGAGCTAGACATATGTTGCTTCTTGTGTGATAATAAATATTTCAATTTTTTTAACAATGCATGGCAAAATGTAACAGGTCCCTGTATATATAGCTGAAATCGCACCCAAAAATCTTCGAGGTGGACTTGCCACAACAAATCAAGTAGAGGAATATTCTAAGAAATATTTTCCCTGGGTTATAATGTCTGAGGTATGTATACCATTTGACAAAACACATGTGAATGGTTTTCAGGCTACTGTTCTAAGAAATATTCTAATTCAGGTTTTCATATTGCAGATCTTTCCCATACATGTGAAAGGAACTGCTGGGAGCTTGGTGGTTTTGATAAACTGACTAGGAGCCTGGGTAGTTTCATATACTTTCAACTTTCTAATGAGTTGGAGTTCTCCTGGTATGCACATTTAAAAAGCATAGTTAGTTGGTATCACTATTTTCTCCATTTGATTTTATTTGGTAACAATATTTCAAATCTTGGTGGCTTGCAGGTACTTTATTTTTGTATGCTAGATGTTCTCTTTTAACTATTCTTTTCGTAGCAAAGGTAGTCCCAGAAACCAAAGGAAAAACATTGGAAGAAATTCAGGCATGCATCAATCAATAAAAAGAAATTAAAGAGCTACAAAGCTTAGATGGATAAATTGTGGACTTGCCTCCAAGTTTTGTTAGCAAATAAATCTCAGCTATCCATTTTGCATTTGTTGATGATGTTGGATCCCAAGCCCAACATCCCATTTCGATTTTGGTTTTGTGAATTCGATTTCACATTTGGATTTTGACTGCGTATTTCGATTTTGATTTGCATCGCATCTCTCTCAGGTTTGGTGAGAAAAGTAATGATGAGTCTGAGCCACCAACTAGCAGGAAAAGATTGCGCAAACAGTCTTTGAGTGAGGAAAATTTTGATGAGGATGGAGGAAATGAAAAGGAAGAACATGAGCACCCTCATGTATGGTCCATTTAGTAGCTGGGCTAGTAGTAATGAGGTCAGATTTTGTGCTTCTCCTATGTTGATAAAAATATTTCAATGTATATACGATTTTAGTTTGATTGATCTCTTTCTTTATACCACTTTTGGGCTTTATGATTGATTGATATGCTAAACTAGTTTGGGTGGTGTACATGGTATTCTTTCTATACTAGTGTCTCTTCAGATAATGTGAAGTAAGGATTACAAAGGTGTTAGTTATTTCTTTCCTTAGAAAGTGGTCAAAGTTACAAGGTTTTTACATTCGCATAGACACGAAATCTAATTTGTGATTTTTTTTTCATATTTGCAGTTTTGAGTCGGGTGGAATTCCTGCTAAGTTTGTTGAATTTTTTTTTAGTTTATTGGTCACAATAACCGTGCTTAATGATATATGCTATATGCATGTGTTTTAAATAGCAATGATTACAGCAATTTATCGAATTCGCGTATCTGAAATTTGGTTCGCTGCTATTATCCAAACACGAACTTAGGCTAATAATCCCATTTGATTGTATACATATGTATGTGAACTTTTCAACTTGTTAAAAAGTTATCTTCTAGGATATCATTGCTGCATTTTTTGAAGCATGATCCCAGTTTTCATATGCTATGTTTTCATTAGCAGATATGTTCAAGAATTTGATCTATTATTCTTCAAAGTGTTCCATATGGTTAAATAATGTTGATGTGCCTATTTTGCAACAGATATTTCAGAAATTCAGAATGTCAAGTTTTACACTCACAAGGAACTGTGAATTGCCACAGAAGGTTTTAGTCCCACAAACAAAATAGGGCAGGGAGGCTTTGGATCAGTCTATAAGGTGATTGCAGTATTATGAAATTTAAAGAAGTCTTATCTTTTTTCCTACATTTCTTGTTTGATTGATGACTGATGGTAACTTCCTGAACTGTACAGGGAAAGCTGAGAGATGGATCCCTGATAGCTATAAAGGTTTTATCAACTGAATCAAAACAAGGGGTCAGGGAATTCTTGACAGAAATCAAGGTGATAACTAGTATAGAGCATGAGAATCTAGTGAAGTTGTATGGATGCTGTGTGGAAGATAACCACAGGATTTTGGTATATGGTTATCTTGAGAATAACAGCCTAGCACAGACACTACTTGGTAAGAGTGATTTGTCATAATATTATCATCTGATATGAATGCAATAAAACTGTCCTAGTAATGAATTATTCTTTTCTTCATGAGTTTATAGGTTCAGGCCATGGTAGCATCCAATTCAGTTGGCATGTAAGGCGAAACATTTGCATAGGTGTTGCTAAGTTTCACATTCTCAAGTAAAAATCACAACAAAACAACTTTTAGAATATCGTATAAAAAGCTAAACTGTTGCCTTACATGCTTGTTGTATCTGTTGTTAAAGATGATTTGAGTGGCTACTTTGATCTTCTATTTCTTGAGCCCATTACTTTGATCTAGAACTTTGTACAGTTTTTGTATCATAAATAATACTGGCTCTCATTCCTTGCAGAGCATTGCAACAGAAGTGCATAGCGAGTCTAAATGGAAGCAATTGGGAGAACTGGCTATGTCTACTGGAAGCAATTGGGAGAACTTTCCATATGATAAAATCTCTATGTCTACTGGAAGCAATTGGGAGAACTTTCCATATGATAAAATCTTCAAATTTAGTAATATGTCCAACACTTCAGCTTGATTTCTTTCCTAAATATCCATGTCCTAATGTAATAATAAGGTGAACTCCTTGATGATGTACGGCTGAACATGATCATGCACAGGATGAATATAGGCCTTATTGAAGCTTTTGAGATGCAAAAGACTACAAAGGAATGAATTGGACCTCTATATTTTTTTTGTAATTTTTTTTCTTTTTTTACAATCTATGGCAACGGTTTTAAACTGTTGTATTTACTAGTGAATAGCAACGGTTTTATATCTGGCTTTGAATTTATATCTGGCAACGGTTTTATATCAAGCAACCGTTGCGTTTAAGTTATCAATGGCAACGGTTTTAGGTTTTCGTTGTCTTTGGTCACAAAAACCGTTGTCTTTAACTTAGGCAACGCCCGCAAAAACAACAGTTTCAAAATCGTTGCCGAAAGTATAGGCAACGGTTTTTTGGCTTTACACAACAGTTTTCAGGCGTTGCCATAGGGTGAAAATGTTGTAGTGTTGTAATCCTCTTTAGTTTTTATTTGGTCCATCATTATGAGCAGGTTATACTCTGATTGTTTATGATTATGTTAATACTTTTGATTCACCAAGTAGTGAGTTTAAGGTGTTACATTTTTTGGTATCAGAGCAGTTCGGCCTTGTCGGGCTTAGAGACCTTACGGTCAAAAGATTAGATAGATTGAGTCAGCTAGGGACTTAGACAATTGACTATTAGAACCTTTTAGTTTCTTGTGTGATACGTTGAGCCTGGATCCACTCAATATTTCATGCAACGTACTGAGCCTAGTAGTTCGTGGAAATGAAAGTAACCATATCACGACTCTCCGATTAGGAGCATGTCAGTTTTCCTCTGTGGGAAATTCTCGCTCGTCTTCCAAATTGTTTTATCCATAACTTTTGATCCGGAACTTCGATTTATGTGTTCCGGGATACGTTGGAAAGCTAACGAAATTGTCTACACATACCAATGGATTTTGGGACTATGTTTTATCCTAGTTTCGGAAAGTATTCCTACTCTACCTAAGCCCTTAAGCTCTTAGTGCTAGTAGAATGTGATCCATAGATTGGCATAAGAAATATGTAGTGAGTCCCGAATGAGTAAGACTAAGCACTTAAGACCCAGATTATGACAATTCCTTTTGGCGTCTTACGGAAGGCTATTTCTCTGAAATGGCTATTAGCAGTTATACATTCCCTTATGAAAATCTTCAGATTTAGTAAAAGTCCTAAGTCATTAGGCACTTAGTTGGAATGTTGGAAATGGGGAGAGTTTGGTTTATCTAAATGCCAAATGTTTTGTTAGTCCATGGGTAGGACAAGTTTTCGGGTTTGATTGATTACGACAGTTGTAATGATTTTGTTTGTATTGTGTATGGAATTCAGAAAGATAGAGGACCAAAGTAATGTTCAAAATAGTTAGAATTCGTTTTCCGAATCAACACAGGATGCACTACTCGTGCGCCCGTTTGATTCTTTAAAAGAATCCTTCTATTTTCTCGTCTCTTTGATGCTACAACTATCTCAATACCGTACGTAATCCAACTATAAAGATTACACCTAGTATAGTCAACGATCCACTATGATAAGATTAAATCTATAGGCTTTTGGTGAGCCCTACTCTTTTGGGAAGCCGTTATGCCTCACCATGGAAAATTGTTTTATGAAATACTATCATTGTGTGGGTCATTGTTGACTCCAATAGGTCATGGAAAATTGTTTTATGAAATCCTATCATTGTGTTGGTCATTGTTGACTCGGATAGGTCATGGAAAATTGTTTTATGAAATCCTATCATTGTGTGGGTCATTGTTGACTCCGATAGGTCATGGAAAATTGTTTTATGAAATCCTATCATTATGTGAGTCATTGAGACCGTATAGTCGACTCTGATAGGTCATGGAAGATTATTTTGTAAAATCCTATCATTATGTGAGTTATTGAGAACAGTGAACAGTGATTGTTCTCGAGTTTAGCCCAAAGTACTAGATGTATCTCCAAGAGGACCGAAAGGTAATGTCCCAAATTTTCTATCTGTTGCGGAGGAAATTTGGAACGAAAGTTGTTAGTGCATTGACTACTAAGGAAAAGCCGAGGTTTTAAGCATTGAGTTGGGCATTAGTCCCTAAGCCATGATGCCTACCCAACTTTTCACTATGGTGGCGAAGTTTTAGTTTGTTAACCTCTTGTAACACCCCGGTATAATTAACTTGTAAAAATACCAAAGCGTTCCAATATATAAACATCAGAGATAATAATTTCCTGTTTAGACACTGAATACCAACATAAAATTTCGCTGAAATACGACATGACCATCTTATACATAAATAAGATCATACGGTACACAGACCATAACTGTCAGCAACTGGTAATCAGAGTCATACAAGAAAGCGGAAAAGGATAAACAAAACACTAATGCCATAGTGTTGCAATACATGGACAACCGAAGGAAAATAAACTTAAACATAAACTAAGTCATCCTCCATCACCCGGGGCCACCTACTCGTGCCTCTGAGGTTTCTTCTGTCCCTGTTTATCTGTAAAACAACAATAATTAAACAGTGAGATACAATCTCAGTGAGTTCTACCGGAACCCCTACTAACACTCTCGGTTCAGTTATGAAATTATTTAATTCAACACGACACCGACTGCAATCCAGTGCTAAATCCCGGTGAACGTGTTATGACTCAGTACGGCACCGACTGCAATCCTGTGCTAAATCCCGGTATATCGTACAGTAAAACTTTCAACATAACACCGACTGCAATCCAGTGCTAAATCCCGGTGAACCACCTTAACAATAGTACTTTCCCTATTGTAAGAGGCCTAGGGTAAGGGTGCATGACTACCCCGCCTAGTATGTCTACATGGGTCGTCACCCAAACTCGATATAATATATATATCTACAGTACTATGAACCCACGGTCCATCAAATCAGACAATCAATGAAGCACTTTTAATTCCAAGTTTTAAAAATCCAAGTTCACACTCGCACTCTATTTGACCATTTTTCGACACAATTTTCAATATCAAAAACAGATCATTTTGCCTTACAAATAGAATATTCAGTTAGGCCTCTGAATAAGCTTTCCAACGCATCTTAGAACACCTCAATCGGGTTCCCGGATCAAAAGTTATCGCGAAACGAAAAACAGTGAAAAACTGCTGAAATTCTGCCAAGCTGCGCTGAAGTCGCGCCTGGAGCGCGAGTTAAGCGCGAACTGGCAGAAAGTTCTGCCAAACTGCGCTGAAGTTGCGCCTGGAGCGCAGGTGAGGCGCGAAATGGCAGCAGGGGGGTCTGTTAAGGCAATTTTGGCGGTTTCGCGCAAAAACCGCGATTCCGCTCAATTCCGATTGTTGTTCCGATCAAAAACAGATTTGACAACCAGTAAAATAAGTCCAATTCAAACCACAAAATCAATCAATCCAATCAAAAACTTAATCAAAATGAATTGTATTAAAACGCAACATATTTTCAAATAACGGTTTTCGTTCCAAAAATCTTTCGAAACCAATTGACGTAAAAACTAATGAGACACAAAAATATCCTAAGCGTGAGTAAAACTCACCCTTGAAGCGAGAGCCGATATCGAACCGAATTTGCCGAGACGTCGAAATCACCGAATCGAACCCAAACAACACCGAACCGCTCCTAACTTCGTTCCGAGTTTCCAATCGCGTTCAATCCGCTCCTAGCTTCGATCCTAAGCATAACCCAATCACCAACACAACCTATTAATCCTTGATTTCAACAAATTCTCCCCACAAATCCTCAATTTTCGAAGTCAAATAGAAGGGGGAAAAATGGAGGAGAAGCTTACCTAAGATATGGGTTTTGATGAGAAGAGGGAGATGGTGATTGTGCTGAAATTTGAGGTGATGGGGTTTCCTCTTCTTCTTCCTTTCTCTTCTTCTTTCCTCTTCTTCTTTCTCCTTTCCTTCTCTTCTTTTCTTTCTCTGTTTTCTTTTCTTCTGTTCGTATCCTCCTCTTCTTTCCTTTCTTCTTTTATTCTTTTCCATTTAACACACACACACATATACTTATTTAATTAATAAATAAGTGGTAGCGTGGTCCAATTACCGTATTGATCTTAATTCCTTATTTCGATTCCAAAACTTCCTTGGTCCGTATTATTCGGTTAACGACCCTGTGACAGTCAGTAATTAATTTTAGCACTCAATAATTTTACCAATTAAGTACCAAATTAATTCAATTGGGTTAACATCCAAATAATTCGATTAATTATTTTGAGGATGTTACATTCTCCCCAACTTGAAAGAATTTTGTCCTCAAAATTAGACACGACATACCTCAAGAGAATAAATACGGATACTGAGTCCGCATATCGTCCTCCAACTCCCAAGTAGCTTCCTCGGCGGAAAAACCATCCCAAACCACCTTGACAATGGGAATTGACTTTGTCCGTAGCGTCCTCTCGCCACGTTCCATGATGTAATTCGGATTAGGTTGGAAGGACAAGTCCGGTCGAAGGTCAATCGTTTCAAAATCTAACGGTTGGCTTGGATCGGGAATGTACTTCCGCAACTGAGACACATGGAATACATCATGCAGATTTGACAATGGTGGAGGCAAAGCAATACGGTATGCAAGAGGCCCTATTCGCTCGATAATCTGGAAAGGTCCAATATACCGAGGACTGAGTTTCTTCACCCGTAATGCCCTACCTGTGCCAATTGTTGGTGATAATCTCAAAAACACATGATCACCAGACTCAAACTCTAACGGCCTTCTCCTTTTGTCGGCATAACTCTTTTGCCTACTTTGAGCAGCTTTCATTCTTTCCCTGATCTGGCGGATCTTTTCAGTAGTGTCTTGAATCACCTCAGGTCCTAACAATCGGTTCTCACCGACTTCCCACCAACACAATGGAGTTCTACATTTCCTTCCATACAAGGCCTCAAAAGGCGCCATCCCGATACTGGAATGATAACTGTTGTTATATGAGAATTCAACCAGTGGAAGATGATCCTCCCATTTCTTCCCGTTATCAAGTACCGAAGCCCTAAGCATATCCTCTAATGTCTGGATAGTTCTCTCGGTCTGACCATCGGTCTGCGGGTGATAAGCGGTACTAAGAAGTACTTTGGTCCCCAATGCTTCATTCAGAGCTTTCCAAAATCGAGAAGTGAACTTCGGATCTCGATCCGACACTATACTAGTAGGAACCCCATGTAACCTTACTATGTTCTTCAAGTACACCTCAGCTAACTTGGATACTTTACTGTTAGAACGAACTGGAATAAAATGAGCTGATTTGGTTAACCGATCTACAACTACCCAAATGGAGTCGTTACCGGCCTGAGACTTTGGCAACGCCATTACAAAATCCATGGAAATGTCTTCCCATTTCCACACTGGCACATTTAATGGTCGCAACAGACCACCAGGCTTCTGATGTTCTATCTTAACTCTTTGGCAAGTTAAGCATTTTGATACAAACTCAGCAATGTCTAACTTCATTCCTTGCCACCAATACATCTGCTTTAAATCTCTATACATCTTGGTGGATCCAGGGTGTACAGAAAATAGACTTCGGTGTGCTTCCTCTAGCACTTGCTTTTTAATATCTTCATTATCGGGCACACAGATCCTACCGTTGAAACAAATCACTCCATCGCTATCTTCAGTGAAATCTGGCAACAATTTCTGTGATTGTAACTTCACATCAATTTCCTGTGCTAAGCGAATAGAATCCCTTAATGAACTGGAGATCCTCATATGGCTCAACACTAACCGGCTTTTCCTTGATCTTGCATTCACATTTAAGTCCCTAAAGGATTCCAACAATTTCATTTCATGCATCATAAACTCTGCTACGTGGATGGATTTCCTACTTAGTGCATCAGCTACAACATTAGCCTTTCCCGGATGATACTTCAATTCGAAGTCATAATCCTTCAGAAATTCCACCCACCTTCTCTGCCTGTTATTCAACTCTTTCTGATCAAACAAATATTTCAAACTTTTATGATCACTGAAGACTTCGAAACGAGACCCATACAGGTAATGTCTCCAAATCTTCAGTGCGTACACAATAGCTGCTAACTCCAAATCATGAGTCGGATAGTTCTCTTCATGAGTCTTCAACTGTCTAGAGGCATAGGCTACAACTTGTTGGTTCTGCATGAGGACACATCCCAAACCCTTCCCAGAAGCATCGCTGAAAATTTGAAATTCCAAAGACGGATCTGGAAGAATTAGGATTGGAGCAGAAGTCAACCTAACCTTCAATTCTTGAAAACATTCCTCACAATCGGCATCCCATATAAACGGTTGGGCCTTACGAGTCAACCGGGTAAGTGGAAGAACCAGTTGTGAGAAACCTTGAATAAACCTCCTATAGTAACCAGCTAGACCCAAGAAACTTCTTATTTCAGTAACAGATGTTGGTCTTTCCCAGTTCAATACAGCTTCTACCTTACTGGGATCCACAGCAACTCCCGATTGGGAAATCACGTGTCCCAAAAACTTTACTTCCGGCATCCAGAAGTCACACTTCGACGGCTTGGCATACAATTTCTTTTCTCGGAGTACGTTCAGAACAATGCGGAGATGTTGAACATGGTCCTCAATGGTCTTAGAGTACACCAAGATATCATCAATAAAAACTACCACAAACTGATCAAGATAAGTATGGAATACTCGGTTCATGTAATCCATGAATACCGCTGGAGCATTAGTCAAACCGAAGGGCATTACTACGAACTCGTAATGTCCATACCTCGTACGGAAAGCTGTCTTCGGAATATCTAAGGCTCGTACCTTTATTTGATGATAGCCCGACCTCAAATCTATTTTTGAAAATACCACTGCACCTCGAAGTTGGTCAAGCAAATCGTCTATCCTTGGCAATGGATATTTGTTTTTAATAGTCACCTTGTTGAGTTGACGGTAGTCAATACACAACCTCATGCTTCCGTCCTTCTTCTTAACTAGCAATACCGGAGCACCCCATGGAGAAGCACTCGGTCGGATAAATCTCTTCGATATTAACTCTTCAAGTTGAGACTTCAGTTCCTTCAATTCTAAAGGAGACATCCTATAAGGGGCAATAGATATCGATCCTGTACCAGGAATCAATTCTATTGAGAATTCTACCTCTCTGTTAGGAGGCAAGGATGAAACTTCCTCTGGAAAGACATCTAGAAATTCATTTACCACTTGCACAGACGACAAGTCTAAACCCGTTTCAGTAGATGCAGACAACATAATAAGAATAGCTTCCGCACCTTGGAATAACGACTGGCTTGCTTCGGTATAAGAGATCGTTGCTTCAAAATCTGTCTGTGTCAACCCTACGGATTCAGAGGCGAAGCTAATGGTTCGATCAGCTCAGTTGATAATCACATGATTTTCAGCCATCCAATTCATACCCAGAACAATGTCCATACTTCTCATAGGCAAGCAAATAAATTTCACAACGAATTGTCTGTCCCCTATGACAAGTAGACAATTTTCACACAACGATTGGGTCTGGACACGACCCTTGGCAGCAGTTAAAATAGTTATCGGTTCGGATAGCTCAGACAATGCTAAACCCAACCGATCAACACATGCTTGTGATATAAAACAATGAGTTGCACCGGAATCATATAAAATATTGACTGAGTTATTAAAAAGAGATCCCGTACCCCTCAGAAGATTATCAGTAGGCGTGATGGTTCGAGCATCCAATGTATTGATTCGCCCCTGCTTAGGAGCATTTGGTGCTCCTTGAAAGTTCCTCCTTGATGGGCACTTATCAGCATAGTGACCCTCTTCATTACAAACATAACACCTATTGGATCTTTGCTGACAATCACCACGGTGATATCTTCCGCAACTCCTACAATTCCTCAATGTTGATGAATCAAATGATTGAACCTGCTTCCCTTTATAGTTGCTTCCCTTGGACTGCCTGGATGGAGTAGAAGATTCAGCAACCTTTTTCTTACCCTTCCAATAGTCCTTCTTTTCAGCATACATTTTCCTCAGATCCTCCTCAGCAACATAGGCTTGTTGCACTAAGGCAGGATAATTAACCAAGGTGTAAGAACTGAGTCCTTGGCTCACATCAGCTCGGAGACCTTCTTTGAACATTTGCATTTTCCACACATCATTTGGGGCATACCTCCCCAACTCATAGAATTGAGACAGTCTTTCAAATTTAGCAGCATACTCCCCAACCGACATGTCACCTTGCTTAAGATTTACAAACTCTGCTTGTTTACTCAGCTTCTTCACCGAAGGGA
This sequence comes from Astragalus membranaceus, assembly GCA_039519185.1. Lineage (NCBI taxonomy): Eukaryota > Viridiplantae > Streptophyta > Magnoliopsida > Fabales > Fabaceae > Astragalus > Astragalus membranaceus. Next base: position 53,404,321 of record CM076854.1, on the reverse strand, counting down.
AATATTGCTTCAGAAATAATTCCTTGAAGTTGTCCCAAGTTAGGGGAGTCTCTTGTAGTTCCATCATATGTCTTGCATTACACCACCAGGTGTGGGCATCTTCATCGAGCACATTTGCCGCAAATATTACCTTCTCTTCTTCCCCGCATTGCAAGGTTTGAAAAATTTTCTCCATTGAATCAATCCAATAGTAGGCGGTCATTGGATCCGATCCTCCCTTGAAAGTCGGGGGCTTCATCTTTTGAAATTGAAAATATGCCCGGTTAGGATCTTCCTGATGAGGTTGAACATTGGGCTGCTGAAGAGCCATTTGGTCATGCTGCATTTGCAACATATCCTGCATCATCTTTTGCTGATTCTCAATGATATTTTGCATCCATTCTAAGTTTGGATCAACAGGAGGAGGAACGCCTCTACCTCTTCTGGCCATGATTCTGCGAAATATGCACAAAGTATTAAGTTGATCAAGCTCAATGTCTAATAGCATACTAAGAAAATCACGACTGGAGAAAGTAAAGACCCTAACAGCTAAGTCCGACTAGGTCGAACCGCTCTGATACCAACTGTAACACCCCGGTATAATTAACTTGTAAAAATACCAAAGCGTTCCAATATATAAACATCAGAGATAATAATTTCCTGTTTAGACACTGAATACCAACATAAAATTTCGCTGAAATACGACATGACCATCTTATACATAAATAAGATCATACGGTACACAGACCATAACTGTCAGCAACTGGTAATCAGAGTCATACAAGAAAGCGGAAAAGGATAAACAAAACACTAATGCCATAGTGTTGCAATACATGGACAACCGAAGGAAAATAAACTTAAACATAAACTAAGTCATCCTCCATCACCCGGGGCCACCTACTCGTGCCTCTGAGGTTTCTTCTGTCCCTGTTTATCTGTAAAACAACAATAATTAAACAGTGAGATACAATCTCAGTGAGTTCTACCGGAACCCCTACTAACACTCTCGGTTCAGTTATGAAATTATTTAATTCAACACGACACCGACTGCAATCCAGTGCTAAATCCCGGTGAACGTGTTATGACTCAGTACGGCACCGACTGCAATCCTGTGCTAAATCCCGGTATATCGTACAGTAAAACTTTCAACATAACACCGACTGCAATCCAGTGCTAAATCCCGGTGAACCACCTTAACAATAGTACTTTCCCTATTGTAAGAGGCCTAGGGTAAGGGTGCATGACTACCCCGCCTAGTATGTCTACATGGGTCGTCACCCAAACTCGATATAATATATATATCTACAGTACTATGAACCCACGGTCCATCAAATCAGACAATCAATGAAGCACTTTTAATTCCAAGTTTTAAAAATCCAAGTTCACACTCGCACTCTATTTGACCATTTTTCGACACAATTTTCAATATCAAAAACAGATCATTTTGCCTTACAAATAGAATATTCAGTTAGGCCTCTGAATAAGCTTTCCAACGCATCTTAGAACACCTCAATCGGGTTCCCGGATCAAAAGTTATCGCGAAACGAAAAACAGTGAAAAACTGCTGAAATTCTGCCAAGCTGCGCTGAAGTCGCGCCTGGAGCGCGAGTTAAGCGCGAACTGGCAGAAAGTTCTGCCAAACTGCGCTGAAGTTGCGCCTGGAGCGCAGGTGAGGCGCGAAATGGCAGCAGGGGGGTCTGTTAAGGCAATTTTGGCGGTTTCGCGCAAAAACCGCGATTCCGCTCAATTCCGATTGTTGTTCCGATCAAAAACAGATTTGACAACCAGTAAAATAAGTCCAATTCAAACCACAAAATCAATCAATCCAATCAAAAACTTAATCAAAATGAATTGTATTAAAACGCAACATATTTTCAAATAACGGTTTTCGTTCCAAAAATCTTTCGAAACCAATTGACGTAAAAACTAATGAGACACAAAAATATCCTAAGCGTGAGTAAAACTCACCCTTGAAGCGAGAGCCGATATCGAACCGAATTTGCCGAGACGTCGAAATCACCGAATCGAACCCAAACAACACCGAACCGCTCCTAACTTCGTTCCGAGTTTCCAATCGCGTTCAATCCGCTCCTAGCTTCGATCCTAAGCATAACCCAATCACCAACACAACCTATTAATCCTTGATTTCAACAAATTCTCCCCACAAATCCTCAATTTTCGAAGTCAAATAGAAGGGGGAAAAATGGAGGAGAAGCTTACCTAAGATATGGGTTTTGATGAGAAGAGGGAGATGGTGATTGTGCTGAAATTTGAGGTGATGGGGTTTCCTCTTCTTCTTCCTTTCTCTTCTTCTTTCCTCTTCTTCTTTCTCCTTTCCTTCTCTTCTTTTCTTTCTCTGTTTTCTTTTCTTCTGTTCGTATCCTCCTCTTCTTTCCTTTCTTCTTTTATTCTTTTCCATTTAACACACACACACACATATACTTATTTAATTAATAAATAAGTGGTAGCGTGGTCCAATTACCGTATTGATCTTAATTCCTTATTTCGATTCCAAAACTTCCTTGGTCCGTATTATTCGGTTAACGACCCTGTGACAGTCAGTAATTAATTTTAGCACTCAATAATTTTACCAATTAAGTACCAAATTAATTCAATTGGGTTAACATCCAAATAATTCGATTAATTATTTTGAGGATGTTACACCTCTCATTTGTGAAGGTTAACAGTAAGATTGTATTTTTGTGATTCCGTTTGACAAGTCAAACGTGAGTGTACACTGTTATGAAAAGTGTTGTGACTGCCGACTGTGTTTTATGTGATGAATAGCCATCAAAGGTAAATTTATTGAACTACTTGCAATTGACTAAAATAATGACATGAGGTTTGCTTTTATGAAATTGCATTGTGTTTATGAATGATTGAGTTGTGATTTCAAGTGAATACATGTGGTTGTTTGATGATTTGAGTTTTTGAAATAATAACACAACTCATGTGACTTTGAAAATTCATGTTCAACGCTTGTGTTGTTAAATTTGGATTAACTTTGATGATTTACATGTGTTATGAAAAGAGAAAGAGACTATTTTAACAAGGTATGGTTTAAGGTATAGCTTAGGATAAGTGTTGGAACGAATGGGATGTACAATTTTGAAGTAAAAATTTGATTTGGTGAACTGATCAAATAGCCTGATCCGTGCGCCTGAGAGGGACGGACCGTGCGAGATTTTCTGCCACCCCTTTTCAAACTGAGTCCAAATCATTCCGTTTCAACGCCATTGCTTGCATAACCTTATCCTCATTCTAAGTTGATCCATGTTTAGTGTCACGAGAGTGTTAAAGGGTTCACGGATCATGTGTATCACATAATGAGGTACAAAACTTTTATAGTACCTTATGTGTGAAGTTAAAGTTTATGTATTGAGAACCACACTAGTGGAAAATTGACTTTAGAAAGCACCATTTAGCATCGGTTGTTTAAACAGCCGATGCTAAATGTAAAAGCGGTGGCAATTTTGCAAATAAATGGAAGATTTCAAATTTTGCGCCTACAATTAGCATCGGTTGTTTAAACAACCGATGTTTAAAGTACTTGCGTCAGACATTTAGCATCGGTTGTTTATACAACCGATGTTAAATGTGTATGTATAACACATTTAGCATCGGTTGTTTATACAACCGATGCTAAATGTCCCATTTTTTTCCAACCTTTCGCGTTCTCTCGTATTCTCTGAAAGTCTCTCGCTGAACTCGCGAAGGTTAAGCGCTCATCTCTTCTCTCAACTCCAGCAGCTCTTCAATCTCTCTTCCCTATCTCCCTCACTACACCCAAAAGCTACACCACAGCCAAACCCACCTCCTCTTCACCCTCTTCTCTCTGTTACCACCCCTCTCACTGTTGTCTCTCTCCTGCTTCTCCTTCTGACCATGCACAGCTCCCTCTTCTTTAACCCTAAGAGGGAACAAATGTCCATTGCTTACACTTTTTACGCGCAGCCTCTTTATTTCTCCACGGGGAACAAATCACTCGCTCTGCTTCTTCACTCTCGGTCATCACTCGCTACGCCATGAGATCTGTCTTTCTCACCGTCACTCCGCTCTCGCTTAACCACTCTCGCTCGTTTTGGAGATACGACTTCTTCTTCAGCATATTCTCGTAGAACATTGAGTCTCTATGGCTTGCTCTTTTGGATATGAAGGTTGAGCACCTCTCTCTCTTCCCCCCTCTCTGGCTTGCATCGAAGTTCTTGTAAGGCGAACCCTAATCTGGCTTGAACATCGCATAGTGTGAATCTCAACTTTTCTATGTTGATTTTAATTTTTGAATAATTCCCCCTTTCTTGATTTAGGTTTAGTTTAATTCATCTCCAGATTCTCGCTGATCTAATCCTTGTGCCAAAATCAAAAGGAAGCGCTAATCCCTGGCTCTCCTTTTGAAGATCGCTAATTGTTTACAACGTTGATGCGCTTTTCATCCGTCAAGATCGTTACAAAATTAGGAACCGATCGTTTAGTAGTGGTAACACCCCTAGACCTCGAGTTTTACGCTAATTCCCCCTCTTAGTAGTGGTAACACCCCTAGACCTCGAGTTTTACGATTTCCCTCTTTGGTTTCATGATTTTTGATAGGGTTTTGTTGATTTTGGTATTTTTGTTTTGTTAAAAGTGTTGGAAAGGTTATTCAGATCTCTCGTATCTTGATTTTTGTTTTTCAGATTTGTTGCTAAAGAAATGTTATTCAGATTTCTCCTATCTTGATTTTTGCAAGCAAGAGAATTGTGGATACGTATATATATTCCAATAGTGAAATTGCAAGTAAGAATATCAAGGGAAAGGGAAACCTGAATTTCCAAGGAAGAAGAGAAACCTGAATTTCCAAGTAAGAATAACAAAGTACAGTGAGAAGCTTGCGAACATGTTTAATTTGTGAAAGTTCCATTCTAGCAATGCAATTAGTTAGTATGCATTGAATTTGGGAGTAGATTTTACTGAGTCCGCGAAAACCACACTCAGTTATGGATATGATGACCTTCTCTAACTTTGAATATTATAGGTGGTTGTTATAAAAATTATGAGTTGGTTTTGTTTTCACATGAATTTGGGTGTCTTACTGTACATAACAATTTCTGTCACTACAAAAATTACTGGTATTAGCGACGGCCATTAGCGAGGAACTTGTTGTCCCTCGCAAAAACTGCGATTAGCGACGGCTTTAGCGAGGGCATAGGGCTGTCAATTTTTTTGCGATTAGCGACGGCTTTAGCGACGGCACTGCCCTCGCTAATTTTAAGTCCCTCGCTAATTCCCTCGCTAAATTTGCCGTTTCAGATGATGGGACTCAGCGCAGTGGTTGGTAAATGTGCAGAAATTAGCGAGGGACAGTTCCCTCGCTAAATTTAACTTTTCAGATGATGGGACAATTCCCTCGCTAATTCCCTCGCAATTTTTTTTCTTTTTTTCTTTAAAACCGTTTACACGCTCCCTCTTCTTTCTCACTCACTCACTCTTCACCCTTCCTCTTCCCTTCCTCTTCCCTTCCTCTTCCCCATTCCTCTTCCCTTCCTTTTCCTCTACTCTCCACCACCACACCACCATCACCACCTCCTCTCACACTCTTCTTCTCTCTTCACTCTTCCAACACCACCACCACCACATACCTCCTACCACTCTCACTCACTCTCTCTTACTCTTCACCACCACCACCACCACCACTCTCACTCTTCTCTCTCTCTCTCTCTCTCTCTTACTCTTCTCCTTCTCTCTCTACTCTAAACCACCCATCACCACCACCACCACACCACCACCACCACCACACCACCACACCGCCACCACGCCACCACCACCACCACCACTCTCACTTCTCTCTCTCTCTCTCTCTCTCTCTCTCTCTCTCTCTCTCTCTCTCTCTTCTCCTTCTCTCTCTACTCTAAACCACCCATCACCACCACCACCACCACACATCACCACAAAATTAATAATATAATATAATATTCATTAATTAATAATAAATATATATAAAAAAACAAGCCATTCAGCACGGGACACGTGTCATTTTTTTTCAAAACTGTAGTCATTAGCGAGGGAATTAGCGAGGGAACTGTCCCTCGCTAATTCCTGCGCATTTACCAACCCCTGCAACTGAGTCCCATCACCTGAAAAGCTGCAGTTATTAGCGAGGGAACTAGGGACGGCATAGTCCCTCGCTAATTAGCGAGGGATCCAAATTCCCTCGCTAATCTCAATAGCGATGAGGGATTCTGCGAGGGAACTGGTCCCTCGCTAATTCCCTCGCAAATGACCATTAGCGACGGTTTTATGTCATTTTGTAGTGTGTATCTCCCTTGTTTCAACCCTATCTCCAATTTCCATTGATTCATTACTATGCTGATGTCCTTATCAAAGTTCTGTCATAAACGAGTTATCAGCTGTTCATATTTGTCTGGAAATGGAAGCATTAGTTGTGTTCATTTCATCTATTGCTGGTGTGATTAGCTGAAGTACTGGACCAGTCTATGCAGCAAGTAAAGGTGAGACTTACATATTCATATATTATACTGTGAATAGGTGTTTAACTTGCCTATTATAAAATATTGGTGTGATCAAGGAAACTAAATGTTTCCTGCCAATGCTATTTTTAGATGCAACCAATCAACTTACCTAATATATATATATATATATATATATATATATATATATATATATATATATATATATATATATATATATATATATATATGGCTTGTGAATGGGCAAAATATGGCATAAGGAGCAATTGTGTTGTTCCTGCTACCACCAACACACCACTTGTAGAACATTTAAAGTTCTCGTTTCCTATTTTTATTGGGTTTGTTGCAATGTGGTGGAATGGTTGATATCCTTATTCTGGCCCTTGTGGCTAGACTCTTATACTTTATATAGTTGCTTGCTTTCCACTTCATTATAAATCACTCCTAACTTTAATGTTTATACTTCTCTCTTATACAGGTTTGAAATCATTAACTTCTCATAATGTTTATACTTTATATAGTTGCTTTATTTCCACACTAGTGCAAAATCAAGAAAAGAATTAGGCATTTAAAGTCAGGCGCTTAGATGCCTGACTTTATATGTTGACGCGGTGACAAACTTGTAATTAATAGGCAAAACTCGCGAGTTTTAAAGTCAGGCGAATACACGCCTGACTTCTAAAGTGAATAAATAGGAAAAAAATTAGACTTTAGAAATCAGGCGTGTATTCGCCTGACTACATAAGTAGACACGGTGGCAAACTTGTAATTAAGGTGAAATTCTTTTTTTCTATTTTAGTACTTTAGAAGTCAGGCGTGTATTCGCTTGACTTCTAAAGTACCAAAATAAAAATAAAAAATTCACTTACGCGTACCCTAGTTCTCCACTCTCAGAACCCTTCACTCTCAGCCTCTCACAAAGCCTCTCACTCTCAGCCTCTCACGAAGCCTCTCACTCCCACTCAGATCGAACACGGAGAGTCGCAGATCGAACACGAAGTGCAGATCGAAAACGAAGCTCTCAGTCTCAGAACACGAACCACGAACCCTTCTCACTCGCAGAACACGATTTCAATCCCACGATTTCTCTGCCTCACTCCTCTCGCGTTCTCACGTCGTTCTCCGCCGCGCCTCGCCGTTTCATCAGAGACCAGATCGACCTTCTTCTACGCTCACACTCTCCCTGACTCCGTCACAACAGTAAACGACGTCGTTCACTCTTTTCTCCTTTCTTCTCTTCTTCTCACTTCTTCTCTGCTAGGTTTTACTGAAATTTGAAGGATTGCAGTGACTGAAGCTTAGAAGTGCTTCAATCTTGCAATATGAATGCTCAGCAATAGGGAGAATACCAAAGCCCTTTGTTTTGATCCTTCAATTTGTGATTTCGCAAACCCTAATTAGCTGTTTTGTTCTTTGCAGGTTATGTAACGAAAGACTTCTCAGGGTATTCCCAAACTGGACTGTTCATAAACTCTTGTTTTGCTCATTGCCAGTCTGAGAGACAGGAAACATGGTTTGCTGATAACTCTCCCCTTATTGGGGACAAGGTATGCTCAATGGCTTTGTATGAAATAATCACCCTTTTGTGTTTATTGTTCTAAGAAAGTTATCATTTTTTATTATGCAGCCAATTACAATTGTTGTTGGAGCCTGGTATTTTGATAGACTTGTCAAAGCTATTGACTGTGCTTATCCCTGTGGCAACAACTGCCATAATTTAGTGTTTAAGTGAGTAAAATATGTCGGTTTTCTTATTGGTTTCTGTCGGTTTTTTACCCTAATTATTAGTCCTTCATATCTATTTGGGATACTGATTTTGTCTATGAAATGTGTATAGTATCAAGTACACTTAACAGTTGTGTGCATAGATGAAATGAGCTTCAGTGCTATATTAGGCAATTAGATTTGGAAGCTATATAAAATATGTATAGCAGTCCTGTAATTTCAGTTTGTTCTAAAATTACTTTGTAGAGTTCTCATGGTCTGTAAAATTGCAGGTTACTTCTGTTAATCTCCATCAGCATTTTCATAGCCTAGGTGTTGGAACTATTGAAGATGTTAGGTTGCAGCGTGACAAAGGTTTTGGGTTTGTGAGATACAATACACATGGTGAAGCAGCTCTTGTTATACACCTTTTTGAATGCTCGGATGTTGTTTGGCAAACCTATCAAGGTAAATGGCTAACTGGCAGGATATTTATCTGTTGATGATTCTTTTATTTTGTATATCCTATTGTTATATCAATCAATCATTTATGTTATGGCTTTTTGTTTAGAGGCATGTTACTTGAAAAAAATGGGTTGTGTTGATTCAAGGATTCATGATCTGGGTTTTTCAAAGAAAAATTCAAGTAAAATGCTAACTATTTCTCAGAACACTCTTCTTACTTGCAAAAATTTTGCAAACTTTTTTTTTTGGCTTGGTTATGGATTCTAACCAACCATGAGCACGCTAACAACAACCCCTTTGCACAAAGAATGTTACATAAACCAATTTTCATGATGAATTCTGTCCAAACATTAGTTTCTGTGAATTGACCATAATTCACTATACATTTTTAGAACATTCAAGAGAAAAATATGACAATACCTTAAACAGCTCTGGCAAGTGATTCTTTAAACACCTAAAAGATTTTTGTCTCACCAATAGACACTGCCTTTCATAGGAACATTTTCCTCATCCAATCTCTTTTCTAGTTCAACCAAAATTCGCTTCTCCCTAAGAACCTCATCAGGATCATTGCCAACTTCTGCTCTATTTCGATCAAATTCATCTCTTTTCTTTTGCTTATACTTGTACACCCATTGTTCAAATTGCTTGTTTTGATCCTTCAATCTTTATGGATTTGGCAGAATTCCTATAATGTGATCTTTGGTTCCCAACATCAATTGTTGTTTCATATGATTTTTTTCCATTGGAACTGTCAAAATTTGTTGACTTTGAATCTTTTTTGATACAGGAGCTGGGCATAACTGCTCTTCATATCAAGCTCCGTGCAACTGGAGGAAACAAGAAAAAAACACCAGGCCCTGGTGCACAATCTGCTCTCCGGGCCTTAGCTCGATCCGGAATGAAAATTGGTCGCATAGGTATTCTGTTTTTTTTATTTTCAGGATATCCTAGTTAACTTGATTTGTCTCCTGCTTAGGCAGTTGATATGCTACCTAGTTAACTTGATTTTGGTAGCTGACAAATAAAGTAATTTTTCTTTCCAGCCTCCTTGCTGTCTTCCTGGGGAAGGCTCATGTGTTTCAGTTGGAGCATGTAAAGATTGCACAACAGTAATAGACAAATGTTTTTTCAGCAACGTCACAGTGCAGCAGTTTCAATTCTAGCATGTTTCAGTTCTTAGGTCTTAATATAATGCATACAAAATTGTGCAGTGTTTCCGTCACTCAGATCTCAACAACGACCGTCCTTCTACAACACAATTTAGAGAGAAACTGCCGTGGTTTCTTAGTGCTCTGCCATCTGCTGATTGTGCAAAAGGGGGTCATGGGGCGTACACCAGCAGTGTTGAACTGAAAGGTTTATTGATTTAAAGACACTATTTTGTTGTGTTCAAATTCTCTCCTTTACATCAACTTTAGAAATGGGCATTGAAGCAAGAACCCGTATATGATAGTGGCATTATTCAAGCATCATCATTCCGTACATATCATACCCCACTCAACAAGCAGGTTATATTTCTATATTATTTGTTCTATGATTAAAGTTTTGTATCAAAGGGATCCAGGTTTAATTGTAAAACTATTGTAGATTGATTATGTTAATTCCATGAGGGCTGCTCAAGAGTTCAGTTCAAGGGTTTCTGATTCTTTAAAGGTAATGTATCCATTTGTTCTACATGTTGAATCATACTTTTTTGGCCTTTAGATATATTTGTAAGAGAGTGTTAAGTAAGAGAGTGTTGTATATGTAGAACTAACTTCAATCATTTTTCAAAAATGACGGTAAAACCTCATATTTTTAGTCTTTCTTAACCAGGAAAAATATTTATATGAAGGGTGTTATCTGATCTTGTATTTTTAATTGAAAATATGTAAACAAGTTAGGGCTTGAACAGATGTCTATATGATTGCAAATATATTAACTTGCAGTGACAAGGTCACTGACTGCCCATCAGGATTGAAACAGATCAGGCGAAACCAGGTTTTAACTAAATAAACATGACCTCTTAATCAAATCTAGGGCCTAAACTTGGCCTGATTATTACATGATTTAGACTTACTACAAAGGCTGTACACTAATATATCCACTAAAATGTTTAATATAATAGTAATGATGATAACTTAATAACAAGATAAGATGACTTTTATCAAGATTCTGTTGTCTTTTTTCTTACTCAATATTTTATTTTATCATATGCTCATTTTTTGACTGGGTATGTTTAGGGTGAGTATATTTGAATGAGTAAAACCTCAATTTAGCATCACTCTCTCATTTAGTAAAACCTTACTATTAAAATCAAACCCTTTTTGCAACCTAGGTCGGGCTTCTCACAAACTACCTGCTTAACCTTATCTGATGCATATGTTAGGATCTCATTCTTAACCTTAACCTTATCTGCTGCTTAACCTTAACCTTCTCACAAACTACCTGCTGCAAACTACCTGAAAACTTGAGTGAGAAATATGTAATTGGAAATGGTACATCAAGTATAGTTTATAAATGTGTTCTTAAGAATTGCAAACCAGTGGCTCCTATATCTGTTAATGGCAAAAGAAGAAGAATAGCCATGCAGTATCCTCTGTACTGCTGCTGCTGTTGCTGTGATCTTTGGTTCCCAACATCAATTGTTGTTTCATATGATTTTTTTCCATTGGAACTGTCAAAAATTGTTGACTTTGAGTCTTTTTTGATATTGCATTTTTTGTTGAGTATTGCAAAGTTACAAAATAATGTGGCCTATCTGTTAAGTAGCATGTTCTTTTGAATTGATTGTTACAACCTTCTATTTTCAGTTTCATTGGGAACTCTGGTCTCTGTGGTAGTTGGCTGAATTTGCCCTGTCATGGTTCTCAACCTACAGAAAGAGGTAAACCGAACTAAATGTGTGTATTCTATTTTCTTAATGATTGCTATGGATGTCGAAATGAAGCTTTGTTCTTCCTATATCATTCTTTCATTCAGTGTATAAATTGGAGGTTTAGTGGTGAAGTTATGCAGAATAAGCTGATATATGTGATTGACCATGCAGTTACATTATCTAAGGCGGCTATTCTGGGAATTACTCTTGGAGCCTTCGTAATTCTTCTTATGATACTACTGCCAGCTTGCCGACCACACAATCCATCTCCGTTTCCTGAAGGATCACTTGAAAAACCAGGTACTTATCTGGGTTGCATCTTCATAGTTCAACAAGTTCTAGTCTTCAGCACCTAAACTAAAACTTACTAATTAGTATCTTTGTATTGGCAAAGTTTAAGAGCTAGTTGGTTTTTGGTATATTTTATAGATATATCTCCAGTAGATGTGGCATAGGATTGTGTTATGGTATGAATAGGATTTTGTAATGTAAAATACATTTTGATTGGATAAGCTATTGACTGCATGAACTTGGAAATTGACAGTTAATTACTCGCCTCCGAAACTAGTGATTCTTCATATGAACATGGCACTTCATGTGTATGAGGATATCATGAGGATGACTGAAAACTTGAGTGAGAAATATGTAATTGGAAGTGGTGCATCAAGTACAGTTTATAAATGTGTTCTTAAGAATTGCAAACCAGTGGCTCCTATATCTGTTATTGGCAAAAGAAGAAGAATAGCCATGCAGTATCCTCTGTACTGCTGCTGCTGTTGCTGTTGCTGTGGTCAGTGGAGTTGCAGTTGGCATTGCCTTCTATATCTGTTATTGGCAAAAGAAGAAGATTAGCCATGGAGTATCCTCTGTACTATCTCAGAGGACCTGTTCAGTAGACACTGAGAAGGGAAGAAGATGCCTTGGACTCCACTTCTTCACCTATAATGAACTTAAAGAAGCCACAAACAACTTTGATTCTTCCAGAGCACTAGGATATGGAGGCTTTGGGACAGTGTATTTTGGTACAAGCCAGCATCCAATGTTATGAATTATAGTAGAATGTTTTGTATTTTGTAGAATGTTTTGTAGAATGTTTTGTATTTTGTACCGAAACTGACCAATTATAGTAGAATGTGTTGAATTAATGACCAATTATATAGAATGTTTTTTTTATAATTGTTTTGTTCTACTAATTTTGAAATCTTTGTTTTGTTGTTTTGTTGGCAATCAATTAGTGGTGTCTGTAATTTGGATTGGCCATATTCCAAGTTACTGTAATTTGGATTGGCCATATTTCAAGTTACAGATGACTAGAGTAATGAATTTGGTATAACCAGGTGTAACCAAAATTTAAAAAAAAAAAAAAAACTTTTAAGGTCAGGCGCTATGCTTGACTTCAAATCATACTTACGAAGTCAGGCAAGAATTAATACTTGACTTCGTAAGTATGATTTAAAGTCAAGCATTTATTCTTGCTTGACTTTAAATCATACTTACGAAGTCAGGCAAGAATAAATGCTTGACTTTAAATCAGACTTACAAAGTCAGGCGCAATAAATGCTTGACTTTAAATCATACTTACGAAGTCAGGCAAGAATAAATGCTTGACTTTAAATCATACTTACGAAGTCAGGCAAGAATAAATGCTTGACTTTAAAACAGACTTACGAAGTCAGACGCAATAAATGCTTGACTTTAAATCAGACTTACGAAGTCAGGCTATCGCTTGACTTTAAAACTTCTGACATACAAAGTCGACTTAATAAAAGTCAAGCGCCCGCCTGACTTTAAATCCCCTTTTCGCCTGACTTTAAATCCCTTTTTTGCACTAGTGCCACTTCAGTATAAATCACTCCTAACTTTAATGGAACAGTATTACAGATTACCTGTTAGTCCTCTACAATCCAACGTTATATCTCCTGAAACACATGTGAGTCTCTTCTCTTGTATTGTACCATTTCCCAACTTTCTTATGCTTTTCAAATTTTGCTTATTTGTTAAGTTATTGGTTGTCTATTATGCAACCTACTCTACAACTAATTCAACCTAGAGGGAGCAAAGCATCTAGTTAAAGTCCTCTAGTCCCATCCCCAACATAGAGGATAGTAATTTAAAATTCTTGGGGATGAGATTCCAATTGTACGAGGCTCAGCCCTATCTGCCTTGCAAGGGACTAATGAAGAACTTGGAAAGAAGGCTATCTTAAAACTAATGGAGGCTGTTGATGAATACATTTCTGATCCTGTGAAACAGCTTGACAAGCCTTTCTTAATTCCAATAGAAGATGTTTTCTCTATTCAGGTAACTAGAAATGTCATAAAACAATGTATGTATCAAAGTATTCTTATTCATGATGCAATGCAAAACATTCTGTTTTGTTCTGGTTTATGTGAAGGGGCGCGAAACTGTTGTGACTGGTCGTGTTGAACAAGGCACCATCAAAGTTGGTGAAGAGGTTGAAGTATTGGGACTAACACAGGTACACAAGCAACATATGTATTGTTATAACTTATATCATATCATATTCACTGAGTGATTTACTCTATGGTATATGCTTTTGTATTTATCAGTCTTTTTTTGTGTGTTTAGGGTGAACCTTTGAAGACTACTGTAACTGGTGTGGAAATGTTCAAGAAAATGTTGGATAGAGGGCAAGTGAGTAAAATCATATAACTCTTTCCGTCCATTCTTTTTTTTGTTCCTGCAATTTGGATTGATGGATATAATATGTTCATTTGTAGGCTGGTGATAATGTTGGACTTCTTCAACGAGGTCTCAAGCGAGATGATGTACAAAGGGAAATGGTGAGTGAAACTGATTCTAATTCAAACTGATTCTGTAGAAATAGTAGCTAGCTAGAACAGTTTTTGCATTGTCGTTGTTTATTAGTTCGTATAGGCAACATTTTTTATGACCGCACCTAACAGTATAATCTCAAAATAATCATTTGTGTTTATTAACAGGACAAAGATTTGCATTGAGAGAGGGAGGCAGAACAGTTGGTGCAGGAGTAGTCTCCAAATTGATTGCCTGGGATATTTATCTGAAGTCCACCAAACATTTTTGTCCAGTAACTTGTAATTAAGTTGTTAACAGGTAAATGTCAAGATTAAAATTGTTCCTGGATTGCCATGTGGAGCAGTCTGTTGGCCTTGGTTTGCATACGCACTTTTCTATACCTCAGATTCTTATTGTCTCCACTTTCCTATATATTGCATAATGATATATTTCATCTGCTAATTGATATAGTTTATTCTATTTGCCGGCTGATTATGATGTGCATATACATTGGAAAGGTGTTGCTGATCAGATAGTTCTAGCCTGTTGCACAGGATATATTGATGCAGATGACCAGTTAGTGGCTATGGATGAGAAGGTTTAGCAAATTACTTGCATAGTATTGGAGTATATTGAATATTTATGTGTGGCCAACACATTGCATTTCATAGTACATTCTGTTTGTATTTTGCAGCATTGTACTTCCGGTTTTTCCGTTTAGGTACTCTAGATTTTTCTCTAGCAATTTTAACTTCTGTAAATATCTGCAACTGAATCAGATAATGGTAACTTCTTGGTGTTATACTTTGTTTGTTTGTTTGTAAGAAATTTGTAGAACTTATAAGATTAATGACTTGTATTGTATGACATTAAATTTCAATAGAATTTGAAGTATTTTTATTAATTTATTATGAGTTGCTCTCTGGAAATAATTTTGTATATCAGCATTTTATAAATTGGTCAATTGATATCTATTAATAGTGCCAATTAATTTTTTTTTATTAAAAAAAGACATTTAGCATCGGGTGTTTAAACAACCGATGCTAAACGTCAACTTTTTAAAAAAAAAAGACATTTAGCATCGGTTGTTTCAGATAACTGATGCTAAATGTCATTTTTTGAAAAGAAAAAGACATTTAGCATCAGTTGTTTCAAATAACCGATGCTAAAAGTCATTTTTAGGACAATTAGCATCGGTTGTTTCAAATAACCGGTGCTAAAAGTCATTTCCAGAACATTTAGCATCGGTTGTTTCAAATAACCGATGCTAAATGTCATTTTCAGGACATTTAGCATCGGTTGTTTAAACAACCGATGCTAAATGTCATTTTTCAGACATCAAAAACAGTGATGAAATGGACATTTAGCATGCTAAATGTCTCACTTTTAGCATCGCGACATTTAGCGTCGGGCGATAACCGACGCTAAATGTCCAAAATTACCGACGCTAAATGTCTTTTCTGCACTAGTGCCAATTAGAAATTAAGGTTATGAGATAACTTTGCATGAAGTAGGAGCGTCCTTAAGTTCAATTAAACTGAGGGGTATGTGTTGGTCGCACTACGAAAAGGAAAATTTTATTTTTGAAAACAACTCAAATGTGATTTTGATTGTTCTTCAAACTTTTTTGGTGCCAACATGGCCCATCTCTATGTCTAAGGTAAAGGTTTTTTTTATATAAACCCTCATCTCATCTTTTTGAAATATTTCTATTTCAAAAACTTAAGAACGAATTAAGAGGTTCCTGTAGGGTATGGCAACCCATGAGTTAAGAAATTTCACAGTTGAATTATTCGTCACAATTGTCCATCGTGTATAATAATTCAGATATGAGAACCCTATTTCAAACTTGTATTTTCTATTAAGTATCTCATATTAAATGTTTTGATTAAGAATAATCAAAGTTGGGGTGTAAACCAAACTAATTGGAGCAAAGTTTCAAGTTATTTTACTATGAGTTTAAAGTTTGATATAAATCACATGTCATGTTTGTGTTTTGCAACAAAGAGAAAAACGGGTTTCAAGTTAACAAGCCTGTTTTCTTTTAGAAAAGGTCCTTCTGAGAATGTATATTCTCAGTTAGCAAATCAGTAAAACTTAAACAATTTTTGAGGACAAAAATTTCCAAGTTGGGGTGTATTGTAACATCCCCAAAATAATTGTTTCAATTATTTTAGTTGGTTATTTTAATTATGTTTGTTAATGAATAGCTTAATTGCAATTGGATTAATTGGATTAATTGTGTGCTTATCCGTCGCTAATGTCTGAAATTTCGTCGCTAATGGGAATTTTTTTTGTAGTGGTCAGGCGCCAGCTTGACTTCTATTAAAGCGACTTCGTATGTCAGGAGCTTTAAAGTCAGGCGACAGCTCGACTTCATTTGTTTGTTTTTAAGTCATACAATCATTGTCTGACTTTAAATACCGATGTTCGTTTTAGGCCAGCCTCTGGGAATGACTTTTAAAGTCAGACC
Source organism: Astragalus membranaceus (assembly GCA_039519185.1). NCBI lineage: Eukaryota > Viridiplantae > Streptophyta > Magnoliopsida > Fabales > Fabaceae > Astragalus > Astragalus membranaceus. Next base: position 53,387,598 of record CM076854.1, on the reverse strand, counting down.
AGTCTGACTTTAAAGCTTTATTTAAGTCAGACTTTATGTTCCCTGACTTTAAATGTGTTTATATTTTAAAGTTAGGTTTGTATCCGCCTGACTTTAAAAATATTTTTTTGGCGTTTTGGCCATTCCCCGGCATATACAAATTTGGCGCCACTAAGCATCAAATTCATTAAACCAGCAACATGCATTCTATATAAAAGTACAAAATTACTAAATTTTGCTCCGAAAGTATCATTAGGAATTCCACATTCATTCGATTAACATCTTGTTATAATGTATAGTAGAGCAACAATAATACATTTAGTAGAGCAACAATAATACATTTAGTAGAGCACCAAATACCATAGGATAACCAAGCAGCTGAATTTACAACACAACTACGCTTCTATTAAGCTCCAATATACACAAACATGTAACATTAAATGCAAATAATAAACATCACTTAGATTGTTTTCTTCGTTATTCGTTTGAAGTGGGTTTACGCTCTGCATACAACTTTATAAAAAAACTCCACCCAAACTTGTCTAACGTGTGTCAACTCTTCAAGTGTGAAGGGACGACTAGAATTAAACATCTACAAAAATAAAAGTTGAATACGAATCACATGGTTAACCTAATACCTACAACATAATAATTATCTAGTAATCATCCTATAAAACTTGAAAAATTCTATTACCTTCTTCCAATTATTAGTCATTGTTGCGGAGACAATGGTCATCATATTTATCATCACATAGTGGCACAAGAATAACTATCACTTTGTTTCGGTCCCTATAATATAATTTATCATCAAAATTTAGTGTAATTTACAGTAACTAGTATAAAATGAAAATAAAACTTATTGTGTTAAATACTTATTTTAAGTGTCATCACCCAGTGGTTTTGTTTTTCTCATTCGATATGAAACTGTATATCTCACATGGAGTTGTCACCCTGATCCTCGTCGGGGTTAAAGATATATTTCCTACCCACCAAGAGAACAAAAAATGCGTCTTAAATGACGTTTATATCTTCTTTTTTTTTACAACAAATGACATTTATATCTTAACAACATAGTCATAAGGATGCAAACTAGGAGGCTCCTCTGTACTATTTTAATGAGACTGAGACACAAGAAAAGAAGTAGTCCCTTATTAAACTTTTTTTTGACTCACCCCCACTATTATGGCAACTAATAGTTAATATTATAATGATATTAAGAGAGTAGTTAACAAACCTTGAAAGATATTACAACACCAGATTCCATAGCAGCTCCTGATTCCCTAGTCACCCCATCACATACAATGGCATGCCTAAGTTCACATCCTTCTCCAATGACAGAATTTAAAATTTTAGTGCCGTTCCCAATAATAGCAGATTGTAATTGTGAAATTTCTTAAAGGGAAGAGAAGAATTTGTCCAAAGAGACTACTTTTAGTAAATGGAAATTAAGAAAATAGGTAAAATTAGTTTTGACCCAAAGATCCTAAACACAAGCCAAAAAGAAGTAATCCAGAGACACCTAAACAACCGATTTTAAATGCCATAAAAAACAATTATGTAAAATCGGTTCTTTGTATAACCGATTTCTAATGTCACTTTAAAAAATAAATAAAAAAATTCCTCATAATTGTAGGATGGTCCTTATTTGGCTTAGCTCTTTGAAAGATTCTCTTTATTACTAACAAAATAAATAACCTTCGAAGAACTCGTCTCTTTAAAAAAGATTTTTGATTGAATATTCTTAAGCTAGCATTGGACGGCAAAGCTCTCCCTCAGGAGATTGGTTAAGTTAGAAGAGACCCCTACCATCTCATCCAAGTACTCTTGGGTATCATCTATACTAACATAATAATACACTAGTATATTATGTCACATAACTTGAGAGAATTTATATATATATATATATATATATATATATATATATATATATATATATATATATTTATATATAATGTCAGATTAGATAACATCATTATATAAATAAATATTTTGTCGTATCCAATCAAAATATATTTTACAAGTTAGAATATATATATATATATATATATATATATATATATATATATATATAATATGTCAGATTAAATAACATCACTATATAAATAAATATTTTGTCGTATCCAATCAAAATATATTTTACAAGTTAGAAAATATTTCGTGAGAAAAATATTTGAATTTTATTGAGTTCTAGAGTTGATTTTTATTTGACTTTTTAGTATCTTTTTAGCAATATTGACTCTCTCTCTCTCTCTCACCCTCACACACACTATAATAAAAAGTTAATTTAGTGACAAATAATATTGATATTTATTGCAATATAGTAGATAAATTATATTTCATATTAAAAATATTTTATTATAATTAAATTGCCATACTTTATATTATTTTTTGACATAAAATTGACATACGTTATATTAACCAATAAAAATTTCAATATTTTATAATATTTGCTAACATAAGAAATAAGAAATCCAAACAAAGAAAAAAAACTAACATAATAAATTTCATTATTATGTCGTATTCAAAATATATATATATATATATATATATATATATATATATATATATATATATATTTCCGTACAATAAAAATATTATCTATATATATATATATCACTATATAAATATATATATTTTGCCGTATTCAATCAAAATATTTTACAATTTATAAAATATCTCGTACTAAAAATATTTGATTTTCATTAAAGATTTCTTGAACTCTATCCGTAAGGTTTTCACTTTAAATATCACCTTATCTCGTATTCAATCATTAAAGCATTAGGACAATTATATTATATTTACAAAAAAACAACCAAAGTTAGCGTCGGCCTTTTCGACGCTAACAAAGATGCATTTTAGCGTCGGCTTCGTGGATGTAAATTAATTGGTTGACTATTTTGGTTGACTAAATAGCGTCGGCCAGGCCGACGCAAATGCTTTTGTTGACTCTCTTTCGTTGACTAAATAGCTTCGGCCAGGCCGACACTAATTATTTCGTTGACTAAATTTAGTTGACTTTGTAGCGTCGGTCCAAATGTTAGTGTCAGCTTTAGCGTCGGCCAGGCCCACGCTAAAATTAGCGTCGGCTAAATTAACGGGACGCTAAAACTACCTTCGAACATTTTAGCGTCGATACGTGGCCGACGCTAACCCGACGCTAATTCACAGTTAGCGTCCGCTTTTGGCCTATTAGCGTGGGCTTTTGGCCGACGCTAAAAACTGTTTTTCTAGTAGTGTAATAGCAGATTGTGATTGTGAAAATTCTGAAAGGGAAGAGAAGAATTTGTCCAAAGAGACTACTTTCAGTAAATGGAAATTAAGAAAATAGGTAAAATTAGTTTTGACCCAAAGATCCTAAACACAAGCTAAGAAGAAGTAATCCAGAGACACCTAAACAACCGATTTTTAATGTCATAAAAAACAGTTATTTAAAATCGGTTCTTTGCATAACCGATTTCTAATGTCACTTTTAAAAAAAAAATAAAACAATTCCCCTTAATTGTAGGATGGTCCTTATTTGGCTTAGCTCTTTGAAAGAAATCGTCTCTTTATTACTAACAAAATAAATAACCTTCGAAGAAATCGTCTCTTTAAAAAAGATTTTTGATTGAATATTCTTTAGCTAGCAAATATTAATTTATAATATTTTGACAAAAATATTTTATCATCTATACTAACATTTTTTTGGTATAAATCTGGTATCATCTGCACACAATTGCAGAAACTAATCCCTCAAGCTGGGTAGGGTAGGCCCACATTGGACGACAAAGCTCTCTCTCAGGAGATTGGTTAAGCTAGAAGAGACCCCTACCATCTCATCCAAGTACTCTTGGGTATCATCTATACTAACATAATAATACACTTGTATATTATGTCACATAACTTGAGAGAATTTATATATATATATATATATATATATATATATATATATATATATATATATATATATATATATATATATATATATATATATATATATATATATATATATATAATGTCAGATTAGATAACATCATTATATAAATAAATATTTTTTCGTATCCAATCAAAATATATTTTACAAGTTAAAATACACACACACAAATATATATATATATATATATATATATATATATATATATATATATATAATATGTAAGATTAAATAACATCACTATATAAATAAATATTTTGTCGTATCCAATCCAAATATATTTTACAACTTAGAAAATATTTCGTGAGAAAAATATTTGAATTTTATTGAGTTGTAGAGTTGATTTTTATTTGACTTTTTAGTGTCTTTTTAGCAATATTGACTCTCTCTCTCTCACCATTTTATTATAATTAAATTGCCATACTTTATATTATTTTTTTGACATAAAATTGACATACGTTATATTAACCGATAAAAATTTCCATATTTTATAATATTTGCTAACATAAGAAATAAGAAATCCAAACAAAGAAAAAAAACTAACATAATAAATGTGCTTCATTATTATGTCGTATTCAATCAATATATATATATATATATATATATATATATATATATATATATATATATATATATATTTCCGTACAATAAAAATATTATATATATATATATATATATATATATATATATATTTCCGTACAATAAAAATATTATATATATATATATAGCACTATATAAATATATATATTTTGCCATATTCAATCAAAATATTTTACAATTTATAAAATATCTCGTAATAAAATAATTTGATTTTCATTAAAGATTTCTTGAACTCTATCCGTAAGGTTTTCACTTTAAATATCACCTTATTTGTAACTTTCAAGGAACAAGTATAACAATTGAAACACTAAGAAAAAAATAAATAAAACAAGATGAAGTCGTTCATGTTTTTGGTTACAATGGTGTTAATGACTACATACATCCTTGTGGTTTCTGTGAAAGCAGCTGAAGATGAATTCCCATTTAAAACAAATGTGGTTGTTACTAATAATTTGGGTCCTGGTATCAATCTCTTAATCCGTTGTCGATCGAAGGATGATGATCTAGGCGTTCATAATCTTCCCAATGGGCAACCACTAAAATGGTCTTTTAAAGCAAACTTTTTTGGTACTACTTTGTTTTGGTGCAATTTATCTTGGAATAATGTGCAAAAGAATGTGGAAATTTACAATGATAAGCCTCATGATCCAGAGTGTGTAAGTCAATGCTTGCGAAGTGTTAGACAAGATGGACTTTATTTTTATAATGAGAAAAAGGGGCGTTTTGGTATAAGAAATATTCATGGTAGACTAAGATGGAAGACATGGCTTCAAGCTTGTAATTTTTCATCAAAAAATGATAAATAAATAAACTAAAAGTTATTGCATATAATATTTTATTTATAATAAATATAAAACTATTTAGTCACATATCTTCTTTTTTTTTATTTTGCCTTTTTTATTTGCTTCTTTAAAGTTTGAATTTTCAAATATAAATTATTTATCTTGCATTTACCAAATGCTATACTATTTTCTGTAAAGGAAAAACTGTTCTTACACATATCGAGTAGTTATCCACGCTAGCTACACAAAAGTCGTAAGGTAGAACCGATAAAAAACGTTGGATTTTTCAGATGATCCCTTGTAGAAAGTTTATCAAATGGAGTGTGCACCCTTTAGAGGTATCTAGTAACAAAATTGTTTTCTTTCTTTTATCAACAAAGCCTAACCCTTACCACTTCCATTGAAGTTTATGACAAAGAATTAATTCACACATCAGATTACTCTCATAGGAAGAACAAAGGGCTGACAAAAAGGATGTCAAAAGTTTTCAGAACTAGCCCATCATCAAAACATAGAACACTCTCGAAGTTTGGCGAATGAGATGCCACAGTGGAGAGTTGTCCATGGGATTTAGAATGCTGGACACCAGTTGGATTCGGTTGGGTTCGGTGGAGAGCTTGCGAGAGTCTTCTTTTGGCCTCCATTTGCACTTTTGTGTTTTTTAGAATTGGATAATATTTTGTTTCATTTTGATTTAGGGATTTGTAGATAGATGAGATAACAAGAGAGAGGGACGATAAAAAATAGAAGCCGAAGGTAGTATGTGTGCCAGTGTGTATTAACATCAGATGCCAATAAAGGTAGACACGAGGATCACTGATTTTTCTACCTCCACGGATAGGCAGCATATCCCCCACATACTTCATTTATTTTCATTTCACCCCTCTCATGATTTCTAACACGTTCACAGCATTTGGGTGACATTCTTTGGCATTTTCAGATTTATCATTTAAAGGTGAATCCGGTATACAATATATATATAGCTTTAGACGGATTTATGTAATTAATAGGTAAATCTGTCATTGATAGTTGAAATGTTGTAACGAATTTACGTAATTAGTAGATAATGGGTCAATTACGAGAGTCTTCTTGTAGTTGAGGTAGCGGCTCACAGCATATTTCGTATGTGTGACTTTGTGTATATTGTGTATTGACTTTTAAAATTAATTATCGATTTATGTGGGGTTTAAGTGAGTAATGGATAGTAAGGCTATTTTAGGATATTAGAATTTGTTGCGGGCATAGAGGTCATTTATCCCCACACCCTCACTCAAGTGGTTTTATAAGAAAAAGAAAAGAAAGAAAGTGAGAAAAGAGGAGAAGGTCAAGAGAAGAAGAGAAAGAAGAGAAGAGAAAGAAGAGAAGAGAAATAAGAAGAGAGGAAGAAGAAGAAAGAGAGAGACCCAAACCCTAAACCCACTCCATCACTTCTTCTCCTTCATCTTTGTTTCCACACCATCTTCAAGTAAATTCCTTTTTCTTTTCCCTCTCCTTTAAGCCATGCGAAATTCTTGAGTTAGAGAGATGAGGTGAGTTGTGATTTTTAGGTCATTATGGTTTTTGAAGGTATCTAGCTAGAGGAGGAGAATCAAATCCATAGTAGATTAATGGAGGATTGAAGCTTGATTTGTTGATTGGAAGCTTTGTTGGTGACTTAGGGTTTTGAATTGGGAATTTGGGGAAAGTGAAGAAACTGGGTGCTTAGGAGAATAGTTGATGCTCCAAGCTAGGATTTCTCCCGTGTTTGTGTGTGTTGGAAGCGACAATCAAGGTGAGTTCTTACTCCGTTTAGGTTTTATTCGATGAAATTGATATGTGGAGTTGTTGTCTCGGTTTGGTGTGCGTTGTCGTATATCGTTTTAGTTGAAAAACTGTTAAACCGAATTGTTAACAAATTTTGGTGTGAACTCGCCCCAATTTGTTTGATTGATATGATTGGTTGTTGATTGTTTGATAACACGAAAATTGGTTGATTGAGTACCGAATTGTGTTGTTAGAAGCTGTTGTTAAGTTAGGACTGTTATGGATTAGGTATTGGAACCGTTCGGATAATAAAATGACACAAAACCGAGTTTTTAAAATTGAGAAAATGACCACTGTCATCAGGACATGGCCCGTGTCAAAGTGACACGGTTACCCGTGTCCAAAGCTATCTCTGGCCAAAAAAATTTAAAACTGTGGACACAGCCCTTGTCCAAATGACACAGGTGCCCGTGTCCCAAACTGTCTTTTTACATGTTTTTCAAGGTAAATGGTTCAATCCTTCCCTAACACCCTTCTTAACCTTTCCAAATGATAATTATACATTAATACTATCATTTGGCTCATGTTTGAGATCATTGTTATAACTCCAAGTGTATGGTTATTATTGTATATAAAACCGTATAGTTATAACGAGAGAGCAAAGTTACAGAAGTATTTCAATGAAAGCTTATTGTTATGAACTACGTTATACTCGAATAATTGTTGTATCGAGTGAGAAAGGACCTAAATGTCAAGTCAGAGACCTAAGTGTCTAAGTTCAAGTAATAAGATGAAAGAATACGGTCTCGGGTCGAGTAACGGACTTAATGTCCGAGATAATGATAAAAGATACTATCGGGATGACGATCCCGAGATTCATGTAGCATACCTAGGGGAGGAGAGTCATGAACCCGAAGCTAGGGCCCTAGAATTATTCGGTATAGCGATACGAATTGGGGTTTCCGTTGAAATTGGGTATAGAATACCTAGCATTATTTCTCGGATTATGCTAAGCCACAGACAAGATTGAAACACAGACATGAACAAGTCACAGACAAGAATAAGATACAATCAAGAACAATTCAAAGACAAGGAAAACACCGAGAGAGGAATTGTGAGGGGGTGCGAAAGAACTCACTGAGATTTGTAATCTCACTGTAAAGTCAGGCGCCATCTTTACTTCTATTAAGGCGACTTCGTATGTTAGGAGATTTCAAGTCAGGCGAAAGCTCGACTTTAAAAGTATCTTTTTAAGTCGGACAATAAACGCCCCACTTTAAAAGTCTCATTTGAAGTCAGATTATTAATGCAGCACGACTTTAAAAGTATCTTTTGAAGTCAGACTTTAATTCAGCACGACTTTAAAAGTATCTTTTGAAGTCAAACTTTAATTCAGCACGACTTTAAAAGTTTCATTTTTTTTTAAAGAAAAAAAAATTATTTGGTGCTTCCCCGGATTATATCTATGAACTACAATGCATTTTTTTCTAAAAAATACTCTTTCTACATTATAACTATGAAACCCAATACTTTTTCATGGCACTGATTACTTAAATAACGTTAAAAGCAAGAATAACATATCAAAATGCATAATGGATTAAACATATGAAACTACAAAAATCATAACAAGTTAGTCATCTTGAAACTACAGCTTATATAACATCCATCATGAAACTACAAAATATCAAAGTATATGTTGGCCACACATTGGAAAACTATGTAGCTGTACAATCCAGAAGGGGGACACATATAATGTTGTTACGCTGAACATCGTTTCCTGAATGCAAGATAATTTGTATGTAGTCATCATAAAAAAAATTTAAAGAAAACTAACAAATAATAAACAGCCAAAATGATGTATAAAAACATATATATTTCACTGAAAGTACGTACGTTTGAAATTAGCTTTTCTGGCAGCTTCAAGCAGAGCTGAAATCCAACAACAGAAGAGTTACGATCTTGAAAAATATCCTTGACACTTAAACAGATTTGCATGCAAATAACATGGATTTCATAACAGCTTGCTCCATTGTGATTGATAATAAAGGCTGATAAACCAAAGAACTAAAGATAGAACTAAAGATTTCTTTATAATATAAGCTAGACTGCAAGATTATTTTTTAAATAAGAAATTAATAACCAAACCCAAGATAAACAGAGAGGAAGTAAAACACAATTCACCAAAAATAGAAAAAAGAGTAAACCTCCTGCCAAAATCTGATATAGTTGCATTCCAAATGAGCACTCCTTCTAATTGATTGAAGGAAACACAAAACTGCACATCCTCCAGTCCCTGGAGAGAATAAATGAGCTTGGAAAGTTACCAAGCACATAGAGAGATGGCTACACATCGGCTCATCATTGGAATGAAAAGTCTATGGACAAGTGGACCAACTACAAACAAAGCTCCAAGTTTGAGTACAACCAATGAATGTAAAAATTAAGTAAAAAAAATCTTAATTATATTCATTCACACTGAACCATGCAAGTCATCCCTCAATGCACTTAAACCGTTACACCATTTTTTTATTAGGAAAAATAGATTAGAGAGAGAGAGAGAGAAGACCTAAATGGACAGCAAATTTGAATTCTGCAAATTTGAATTTGACCGGTTTTCTGAGAACCTCACCACAGATGATGCTACAGCTATCACAACTCCACTTGAAAGAGTTCCCTTACAGATAGTCCCATCTTGCATTGAATCAATAATGTTACTGAAATCTTCACAAGCTGCTTCAAGTTTTGCTCGTTTTAGACTTGGGACACTTATAGTTTAGCATTGTTAATGATGTAATTGAAATAAATATGACAGCTATCAATGATCACAAATTATCTGTTACAAATGCTTTACTTAACTGGCCACTAGCTCAACCCTGTGGCCCAAGGTTTTACTGCTACAACCTTACTACTTCTGAAGCAAAATATCATTGCTTAAATATCATTACTTCTGAAGCAAGATATTGGCATCCATGGCATGAGGGAGAGCCCTAAACAATCAGATAAATCTCTTGTAAGTTGTAACAACTTAAAATTCTTATAAAACCTATGCATATCATTGCTTTTATCTTTGTTATGATCAATTTAATTAGATCACTTTGTTATTCAAAAGTGTCACTCACTTCACATGGATTAAAGTTATTATTGGGTCCACCGACAAAAGTAAATGATTCTTTAAATTAGAAAAAAAACACTACAAAAAATTACAAAGAAACCAAATTGCACATCTGAGTGAAGGGAGTAAGGAACCAAAGTGCAGGTATCCCAAATATAATTGTATGTATATTGCTTACAGTTGCATTATAGAAGAGAGACAAGGATAGTCGTTGGCCTTTGAGTGCATCCCCATCACCAGTCAATTCTAACAGTCCCTGACCATATAAGCCAAGGTTTGTAGTTGAACTAATGACGGAACTTTGCTGCAAGGCAAGAAATCGCAATCATCATGAAAGCTCCGACTGCAAGGAACATAAAATGGATCTGTAATTAAGAAGACTGCATAATGTGAATTACATTTACACTTTCAAATTGACTATCAACAACTTAGGATCCTGAATAATTGGATCATTTGATAATAACAGAAGATGAGAATTGATGCAAAAGCTATGACACGTTGCAAGTTTTGGTCCATAGGAAGATGCAAGCTCCATCTTACTCGACCAAACAGATTTCAGTTCAATGATTTCTCTTATGCATGCTGAGTCACTCATTTATAGCATATAATAATCACAATTACATTGTTTTTTCTCAGCAGACCATCCGTGCATGACATTCCCAATGGAGAACATAACAGAATTACAAAAAAATTCCAAACAAACATTCATCTTATTATTAATATACTCTAGCCAAATAGTCACAAAATTGATCCATTGATCCATCTATTCTTTTTTTTAAAACAACTACAAAAGTAATCTTAATAACTTTGCTAGTTAGAGTTCTTACCCTTGATGCTCCATCTAGCGATTGAACTGAACCAGCCCATGACGTTATGAGCCCCAAAATCAAGAAACAGCCCCTAATCCCTCCACATCAACAAGTTCAGCCACTGAGTGAATGAATGGTCTCCAACATAGTTTGATTCAACAGTCCCAAAGACAAGGAAACAACAAAATGATCATGAATTAGTATGAGACAGATTTCAGATTGGATAAAACTATAGTTAGGAGATGAGGAATGTTCAAATCTGAGTTAGGGTTTAAGAAAAAAGGAGGAAACCGAATCAGGGGCATAAACAACTGAAAATCAACTTACCAATCAATGGAGAAGAAGGATTGGTCGCGGTTCACTACTCCGGCGCGGTGGTGCGACTTCCGGCAAGGTGATTGCCGGTGGAGGGTGTTTAGATCATAAAATTTCTTGAGGGCTTTGCAAGAGGGTGGCGTGAGGATTATGAGTATCAAACTCTTTTTTTGATTGGAGGTCTATGGTCGCCGGAAAACAAAGGAGAAGGTTGCAGTTTGGGGTTCATAGATGCGTATTCTTAGCTACAAAACAGTTATAATACTTGGAGAGAAGGAAGAGAGAGACGCGGTGGTGACCATGAGCGTTTGAATAGTGGTCAAAATCAAGCAATAAAGCCATAGAGAATGTAGAGAGGAAGCAGACCAAGGAAGAAGGAAGGTGCGCGACAAGGATGGAGAGAGGAGAGTGAGAGCAACGCGAAACTAGCCTTGCAGAGCGACTGAATTGAGAACGCGTAATTCTAATTTTTATTGTGAAATACTTTTGAAGTCAGGCTATATACCAGTTCGTCTTAAAATGTTAAAACTTTTCACTTTTGAAGTCAAGCATGTTTACGCTTGACTTAAAAACACGCGCGTCAAATAAAGATTTTTATCTTAATTACAAGTTTGCCACCGCGTCAACGTATTAAGTCAGGCATCTGAGCGCCTGACTTTAAATGTCTAATTCTTTTCCTGATTTTGCACTAGTGGTACAGTAGCGCGTAGCGCTACTCATTGATAGGAATGAGTAGCGCTTTCCCTCAGAAACGATACTCATTCCCAAAAGGTGCTAAGAGAATGAAGCGCTACCCATTCCTAAAAGACGCTAAGATCATCAGTAGCTCTTTCCAGCAGAATTGCTACTAATGTTCTTAAATCTTAATTGAATGAGTAGCGCTTTTTTTGTTTTTGTTTATTCTCTCTTTTACATTACAAATTTCATATGCATTTCCCTGGTCATGTACACCGAAATCCATTATATATACAAAATCATATATATACATATAAACATATATAAACAAACTAGCTAACAACAAATTACAATAAATATATATATATATATATATATATATATATATATATATATATATATATATATATATATATATATATATATATATATCCAAATCAACCGAACAACTTACATTACATTATATCCAAAATTACATCAAATTCAAAGTTGGTTAGTTAAAAAAACCGGCAACATAACGGCACCACTCTCCCTTGAGCTCAGAAGTTGCTCATCAGAGTATTCCTTGAACTGACAATCAGGAAAATACTGAAAAAATAAAATAAAATAAAATTAGAATTAAAATGGTTAAATGTGAGTAACTATTATTATATCAATATTAAAAAAAAATCTAAATAGATACCTTCTTTGGAATTTGCATTTGGTTGTGAGTGATAATTTCCTTCATATACTTCATAACATAGTACCCACAATCATGGTTATTTGGTTGTTTGGGACACTATAAAACAAAAGATTACTTAATTGTTAAATTATATTAAATACATTTTTTTGACCAAAAAATTTAATTAAATATATAAGAATATTGATTACACACTTACAATTATTGGTATCCATTTTGATTCAGACGTTGACTTCTTATACATGGTCCTGGTTTCACTCAATGCCCAATATCTTGCCAAATATCTGAACACAACGTCAAATATATAACAATATTAATCGAAATACGTACATATATATATTTTAAATTATGAAATTTTATAGGGATCCAAATACACACCTATTTATTATCCCGATCAACTTGGGGTAGTTATTGTAATGATCTTGCAATGAATCTAAGTAGTACACCGTATCTCTCTTAGGATTGATCGCCCTTGCGATCTCTTCAAATTGGTCGCCATCAAATGTATATGTTTCAGTGTCAACCGACACACATCTCTCAATACTATTATCCATATTTGACGATTCACCTCTTTCCTCACCGTGCATTGTCCAACAAGTATAACTTGATCGATTCAGAAGGCCTTTAAATGTCCTGCCAGCTCAACTGCGGTAACTAGATTTACATAACAACACTGTAAACAAGGACATTTGATTTTATTAGAAGTTCCCAATTGTCGAACAACAAAGTTAACAAAATATTCTACTTCATCGACATATTCCTTCGATAGACGATTAGCATACATCCACTTTCGATCCATATTTTGCCAAAATTGATAATAAAATCCTGATAAGAGAGCTTAAATATATTATAGGTGAAAAACACACAAGGTACAATTTTTTGAACCTAAGACATTGGACTTTGTTATATTATAATTTCACTTAAACACTTTGTTATATTATCAATCCCACTTGTTTAAAACAACCTTCATTAATTGATAGTACTAATTCATGGCATATAAGTTCACTTTGAGCTGAAAAGAAAATCAAAGTCAATTTTTACTCACGAAGAACAAATCTACCCAATTCGCTTAGCTTCAACATAGTGTTAGGAAAATCCTATGATTGCACTTCCAAAGCAAAATCCTAAATATAATTCAATTCAAATAAAATAACACATCTGTGATTGCACTATAACTAACCAAAATCCTAAAGTATCCAACTTTAGTTAGCACTCTGAATAGTAATCATTAAGGCTTATGATAAACTAATTGAATAATTATTGCAACCTAGCTACATTTAATTACTTATTTCCAACAATAGAAACTTGAGAGAAGTAATTACAGCAACCTAAATTTTTTCAATACTAGTAGTATTTGATAACATTTCAAATACAAAAGAGAATTGGGAAATTACATACCAAGAAATGAAGCTGAGAATTGGAACAAGTGAGTGAAAATCCCCAACCAAGTCAAGGCCTTAAGACCCCAAAAACTGAGGGAGAATCAGAATAGAATTCCTAAAAGGAATCTAATTCAAAACTGAAAAGCCAAATCCTTGTTAGTTGTTGTGCCGAAAACAAGACAAGTCACTCAAATCAATATAACACTTGCACTGCAATATAGAATATGATGCTCCTATGTGATGATGTGAGTGAAGAAAAGATAGTTGATTAAAGCTTCTATGAATTATTCAGGGGGAGAATTGAGATGCTAAAAGAAGGGGTAATGTTACTATAATGATTGCATGCTTGTCTTCCTCTCAAAATGTTACTATAATGTTACTACAATGTTACTATAAAGAGTACTATAACGATATAACAATTCTAGATCAAAACAAATGTCTAATTTTGACTTATCAAAGATCACTAATCAACAAAATCTTTTGACATTTTAACACACTTGAGGGTTCCAATAGCAAATAAAAATCAAGAATATCAAGTCTGCAATTGCATTGAAACAATTCAAAACAGAATCAGAATCAACACATACAAATAAGCACACCCCAAAACTGACAAACATAACACACGATATTGTTTACGCAGTTCGGCCAAAGATTGCCTACGTCTGCGACTACAGAGTAGCTGTAGTTCCGTTTTATTGATAATGTCTCCGTGTCCTTGAATACAATTACAAAGGAGATTAAATAGCTTTGTCTCTCAGAAAACCTAACGGGCCTGGGCCAAAGCATAAGCATATAAATAAATCTACACAACTAGTATTTACAGCTTCCCTATTTTCCTTATTCACACCCCCCCTCAAATTGATGCGGGTCATCAAGGAGCATCAATTTGCTGACAAGAAACTGATGGCGTGGAGAAGGAACGGCTTTGGTCAAAATGTCTGCAACTTGAAATTGAGTATTGATATGAGGGATGGATATAACGTGATTATCATAGGCTTCACGAATTGTATGACAGTCAACTTCGATATGCTTAGTACGCTCATGAAAAATCAGATTTGCAACAATCTGAATGGCACTTCTATTGTCAGCATAGAGAGATGTCGGTTCGGTTTGAGGAAATCCAAGTTCACCCAAAAGACCACGAAGCCAAAGTATTTCGAAGCATGCCATAGACATAGCACGATACTCCGATTCGGTTGAGGATTTAGAGACTCTCGCTAGCTTCTTACTTTTCCAAGAGATCAATGAAGAACCAAGAAACATGCACCAACCCGTGACAGAGCGGCGAGTGTCGAGACACCCAGCCCAATCAGCATCACTGTAGGCACTCAACGTAAGGGGGGTTCCATTAGGAAAGAATAAACCCCGTTGAGAGGTACCTTTCAAGTAGCGAATAATACGACGAACCGCTGCCAGGTGAAGATGACGAGGAGAATGCATGAACTGACTTACTTGCTGAACAGCAAATGAAATATCTGGTCGTGTAATGGTCAAGTAGTTAAGACTACCCACGATCTATCGATACAATAACGGATCAGTCAAAAGTTCACCCTCGTCACGGTGGTATTTAACATTAACCTCAAGAGGAGTATTCACAGGATTAGCGGATTCGAGGCCAGCCATAGCAACAAGGTCGGTGGCATACTTATGCTGATGGAGAAATATTCCCTTAGAAGTAGAATGAACCTCGAGTCCAAGAAAATAATGTAACAGACCAAGATCTTTCATTTGAAATGAGGCTTGAAGCTTTTGTCTAACTTCCTGTATGGATGCTGCATCAGAACCCGTAATGATCATATCATCAACATAAATAAGGAGTAGAACAATGCCCGTAGATGTGCGGTGAATGAACAAACCATATAGAGATCGTTTGAGCTTGCACACCCCCTTAGATGAAGAGAAAAGGCCCTGAGGGGGAGTCATATAAATATCTTCAGTCAGGTCGCCATGAAGAAATGCATTCTTGACATCCATTTGGTGGAGAGACCATCCATTAGAAGTAGTTATAGAGAGCACCATTCTAACAGTAGTCATTTTAGCAACCGGTGCAAAGGTCTCATCATAATCAATACCATAAACCTGCCTGTTGCCTTAAGCAACCAATCGAGCCTTATACCGATTGAGAGATCCATCAGAATTCAATTTCACAGAATAAACCCATTTACAGCCTATGGGTTTGATACCAGGAGGGCAAGGAACAATATCCCAGGTGAAGTTGTCCTGAAGGGCCTGAAGTTCCTCATTCATGGCATTGACCCAAGACACATCTTTAACAGTCTGCGAGTAACAAGTAGGAATAGATGTGCCAGTTAGAGAAGCAGTTAAAGCAGTATGTGAGGAACCAAACTTGTCTGGGAAATATCTGTCAGGTGCTCGAGACGTTCTACCAGAACGTCGTGGTGCCGGCGGTACAGGATCAGAATCAGGATCAGGATCAGGAGCAGGATCTGGATCAACATCAGTGTCGGAAGGGGATGTGGGAACGAGTCCTGTTTTATCAAAAAATTTCGGAAGTATAGCAATATCGTTCAAACCAAGAGAAGAGAAAGGAAACATAGACTGATTATCGAAAAATGTGACATTCCTAGAAATGCGAAAACGACGGTTAGAGACATCATAACACACAAAACCCTTATGAGACTGACTATACCCCATAAATGCACATTGGACAGATTGTGCTCCAAGCTTATGTCTTTCAGTGGATGGGAGGTGCACAAAACACACACACCCAAAAGTATGTAAACTGTTGTAATCAGGCCTAGTTTTAAAAAGGCGAAAATGAGGAGAATCAAACCCAATCACCGTGGAAGGAAGACGGTTGATCAAAAAAACAGCTGTTGAAAGAGCCTCCACCCAGAATTTGGATGGAACAGAGGCATGGAGAAGTAAGGTACGTGTCACATCCAACAAGTGACGATTCTTACGTTCTGCAACACCATTTTGCTGAGGGGTATTGGGATAAGATCGTTGAGACAGTATACCTTTTTGCTGTAAAAACTCCTGAAACTCATGAGACATATACTCACCACCTGAATCAGACCGAAGAATTCTAATACTGGTTTAGAATTGATTTTCAACATACATCAGAAATTTCTTAAACATAGAAAACACTTCAGATTTAGATTTAAGAAAATAAATCCAAGTAAAACGGCCATAATCATCGATAAAGGTGTCAAAATATTTGTAGTGAGCGTGAGAAGCAACAGGAGAAATCCCCCAAACATCACTATGAATCAACTCAAAACACGTAGAAGCACGATGTGCACCAGACGGAAAATGAAGAGTTTTACTTTTAGCTAATTTGCAAACAGAACATGAAATAGAGGTACTAGAATCTATCAGTTTAGTACCTAACACACCAGTCTTAAATAAGTGAGACAAAACAACAGAGTTTGGATGACCCAATTTCCTAAGCCAATCCTTACATGCATTAAAAACACTACTACAAGCAAGAGATAAATGGTTTGAACTAAACTGGAGTGGAAACACTCTTCCAACTTTAGGCCCCTTCGCGATCACCTTCCCTGACACCCGATCCTGCACAAAACAACCATCCGGAGTAAGATTAACATCACAACCTTCACCAACTAATTGATCAGCAGACAATAAATTGGAGGCAAGGCCAGGTGCTACCAGCACATTTCTAAAAATAGAATTAATGTCACCAACATTCGTTATAGGAAGGGTACTCCCGTTAGCAATTTGAATTTTTTGATTACCAAGATAAGAACATAAATTGTGCAGGAGTTCAGAGGAACCCGTCATGTGATTCGATGCACCAGAGTCAAGTAAACAAGAAACAAAAGAAGACATACCAGTAATACCCAAGGCAAAAAGAGCAGATAGTACCATTTGTTGAATTAATTCCGGATAAAGAGCACCACCATCAGATGCACCAGTGGTGGAAGGACCAGCAGCAGAGCTAGATACACCGGTGGTGTAAGGACAAGCAGTAGAGGTAGCAGTGGCATGGAATGCCTGTGCCGGACGCCTAGTCGGTCGTGGAGGACGCGTAGGACATGCAGAGATCATATGACCCTGCTGCTTGCAGTAATTGCAAAATTTCCTAGGACAACTACGAGAAACATGTCCAAATTGTTTACAAGAGAAGCATTGAGTTTGTCGCATATCACGGCCCACGCCTCTATCTTGCGCAGCGTACGCGACTGTCACAGGTTCAGAATGGACGGGATCATGAAGCATGGTTCCTTGAGTATTCAGACGTTGTTCTTCCCTGAGCAGTTCACCAACATAGATATCCAATGAAGGAACAGGGTTCCTATTCAGCAAGGCACCTCGAACAGCCTCAAATTCCGGACGAAGTTTCATGAGAAATTGATCCCATTTACTAGTATCATACACATCACGAACGGCCGACAGTGATATTTTGGGAACGGCAACATATATAATAGCAGAGTGTTCTGTCCATAAATTTAAAAAACCAGAATAATATTCTTGAATTGACAAATTACCTTGTTTGTAATTGGCGATCTCTAACTCCAATTGAAAATGCTTAGCTGTATTGTCCTGGTTGTAAATACGCTGCAAATAATTCCACATTTCTTGAGCAGTTGAAAATGCTCGCAAATTATTGATCATCTGAGGATCAATAGTACTGAGGATCCAAGAAATAATCTGAGCATCTTGGACTTCCCACGCGTCTAAGGCGGACTTATCTGCTGGCGCTTTAGAGACCCCATCAAGGTGACTCCATAATCATTTTCCTTTGACATACATCTTGAATTGAAATTCCCAAGCAGCATAATTCTTGCCAGTAAAGCGAGCACAAAAATTATCTCTTCCTTCTGAAGCCATTAAAATTAATTACTGTAGCTTGCAATAATAAGAGATAATATAATTGTAACAAAAATTAAACTCAAGCTGAACACGCAAACAGTAACAGGAACTAAAACCAGGCACACGCGTGAACAGAAACAGGAAGCAGTCGCACGCGTGAACAGACCAGTGCACAGATCTCAGATGCACGCGTGAACAGAACCGGAACCACAATCAAAGCGGAACCCCAGCCAAGGCGGTGGTGAGCAGAGGCGGCGAGGAGATGCGAAGGACGATGCGCAACCACTGAGAGGAATGAACGACGCACAGAACAACCGGAGCGCAACCACGGAGACGCGCACAGCAGAAGACGCGCGATGGCGCGATGGCGCGATGACGCTCAGAGAAGATCGCGAACGGGAAGATGCAACCCAGACCCGGCGGCGCAAACCAAGGAGACCCACGAAGAGATCCACGAAGAGAAACTAAAACCCGAAGAGATCCGAACCGAACTAAGAGACCCACGAAGAGATCCAGAAACGAAAGCCACACGAAACCCAGAAACGGAAGCCACACAAAACCACACGAAACCCAGAAACGGAAGACACACAAAACCCAGAAACGGAAGCCACACGTCGTTGTTTCTGTGAACGTTGAAGTCTGTAGCCCGCGTGATGAAAATAAAAATTTTTAGCAATAAGGGGCGCTCATCACTAAAGAATTACCTATGGTCTTGCCGTGTTTTGCAATAAGTTGCGCTCAAAAAGAAGGCACTACCTATGGTCTTTCTGTGTTTTGCAATAAGTAGCGCTCAAAAAGAAAGCGCTACCTATGGTCGTTACGTGTTTTGCAATAAGGAGCGCTTATAACAAAAGTGCTACCTATGGTCTTTTCGTGTTTTTTAATAAGGAGCGCTCGTAGGAAAAGCGCTACTTATGTTGTGCGGGTTTTTGTAATAAGGATCGCTTTAAAAAAAAGTGCTACATATAATGTTATATAAGTAGTGTTTTTTTAGAAGCGCTACTGAAGGTTGAGCTCTTTTTAAATATTTCTGGTGTAGTGCTGGTTTCGAGGATTTGTGTTTCTTTGAGAACTTCTTATGTGGTGATTTCCTTCTACGTTCCTGACGTCGTGGGGATGACGATCCTAGAGACGAGGAATGATCGGATGAGTATCTTTTGTGCCCAGAGATGATTCGGGAGTTGTTGGAGGAGAGCTAGGAGGAGACCTAGAATGCTTTGTTCTGTAGTAATGATGACAAGACCTGTGTTTTTGTTGAGGTGAACGGGGGCGCCTTGAGGCCACTGTTTTTGGTGGCGGAGAACGGAGTCGGCTTCTCCCAAGGTCAGGAGCTGTGTTTGCTCTTACCACTGTCGTGTTCCCTTCATTGACACCCGAGCATTGTGGTCGGTGAGGCTCCTAGTTTGGTCGCTAAGTAAGGCGATGAGATTCTGAACGACTTGGGATGAATGGGGTACCAATGGTTCCCTTGGTGGGGCTTCATTTGCGAGCACCCCACCTTGAGAAGTTCCCGATGCAGCGATGGTCCCCACGGCGTGGACCTCTTGATTGTGGGGATCATCCACCGACAGCGTTTGGACGAAGCCTTTAGGTGTCGGCTCCCTTAGAGGCGGGATGGTCACCTATGATCGGACGCGGGGAGTTGTTCTGACCAGCTTCCTGCGTGACTGAATTTGACGTCTCAGAGGCATTGTGATGCTCAGAGTGGATTCGAAAGTATTTTGGAAGATCTCCCACTGTGGTCGCCAATGATCTGTTCTGGCTGCACGCTTTGGCCGAGCTAGGGACCAAGATGCTCGCCAAGATGAGAAGCTTGCTCACTCCGAGATATTTCCGATATGGTGGTAGAGAGGAGTGTTTGAGAGATGTCCGAGGTGATCCGACTTGCGCTAATCTGGCGAGGAGGTGGTACTTGCACACACTCTGATGCCTAAGTCAGCATTAGGAATATTTGATGTGAGGTAATAAATGTGTACCTGTAGCATTGATGGGACAGTGCTTTTATAGAGATTGGTGCCTATACGAGGCTTATTTTGATTGGTGCTTTTTATGCATGCACCTGAGTCATTGATCTGGGAACGATATATGCGCCTTTGATCTTTATGGATCATGGGCTTTGTTTAATTGGGCCTAAGTGTTTGGCCAATCTGGAACAATATAGTTGTAATATTTGAATTTTTTCAAACCTAATTATATATATATTATATTTATTAAGATAAGTTTGTGTGGAATATTTTTTTATGTTTATGTTAGTAAGTTATTTTGATTCTTGAAAATTTCTTAACTGAAAACTGAATTTGGTTTTGGTTTATGAAATTTTTAAAACTCAAAACAAAAACTTGTTTTCGTTTTTGAAAATTTCAAAACAGAAAATAGAAAACCACCCCAAACGGAAACTAGGGGTAGGATTAGGAGCTTAAAGTGCATTAACCATTTGCACCCAAGTTTGGAGTTATGAATAACATTATTATTTAATTTATTAGAGGAATAGTTTAATAAAATTTTGTAGTAATATTATTAACTTTTATCGTTAATTTAATTTAAATTTTTTTACTGAATTTTTGCACATATATAGCACGTGCCTATATTTTAATGTATAAAAGTATTTTAGTATAAATGAACCGCCATATAAATTTAGATAAGTTAAAATATAATAGATATATCATATTTCAGATTAAAAATATTTTAGTATAATTAAATTTCTATACTTTATATGTAACCGACAAAAATTGCCATAGTTAATTTTTTTTATTGACAAAAATATTTTATCATCTATACTAACATTTTTTCGGTATAAACCTGGTATTCTCTGCGCGCAATTGTAGAAACTAATCCCTTGACCTGGACGGCAAATCTCTCCATCAAGAGATTGGTTAAGCTAGAAGAGACCTCTACCATCTCATCCAAATGCTCTTGGATATCATCTATACTAACATAATAATACACTTGTATATTATGTCACATAACTTGAGAGAATTTATATATATATATATATATATATATATATATATATATATATATATATATATATATATATGTGTGTATGTCAGATATAGTGATGTTATCTAATCTTACATATATATATATATATATATATATATATATATATAATTCAAGAAGTGAGAACATGCTTACAAATTCTCACATGTGTGAAGAAAAAAATTCCAAAAACTAACATCCTAATTTGTTTGGTGTCATTACATGCTCTTGCCACATATTTGCTTCATTAGTTTGCATGCTGGAAATTTTCCTTTTGGTGGTCATTATGTAGTATTGCTACCATTGCATTAAGATGTACTTTGGTGTCATTCTCTAATGTTGCCACCATCCTAATATTGCCACCATTCAACTTATTGTTTGATTACTCTTAATTACAAATTATTGTCATCCTAAAACTTTGACACCTAGCAAAAATGGGTAACAAAATCTCACTTGGTGCTTCCTATACAAGACACCGACTATGGCACTGCACCATACAACTCTTTTCTGTATTTTTCAAATTTGAGATTTAGAGCCATGTTGCTTTCAACATATTTCTAATTCTTTCCATTTCTTGCCAACGAAATAGCAGAGCACCACACATCGCCTTTGCACCTCTGCTCTCCTATCGCCTATGCACAGTTCTCACCTATGCACAGCTCTCCCACACTGATCCAAGCAACAGCTCTCAAAGTGGTTAATATTAACCATTTCTCGTACCAATTGCTTCCAACCCAGAGCGTGGAGTTCAGCAGTTGGGGCTTAACCTCTCATAAGCAAGGGTCGGGGGTTCGATCCCCGTCTTGGGTACGGAGAAACGTTAAAACTCTGGGCCAGCTGTCCTGCCCCTCGAGGCACCTACAATGAGCAAGGGATTAGTCACTGCTGTCCGTGCGGTGGATACCCGAGTTTACCCAAAAAAAATACCAATTGCTTCCCTCTTTTTTTTCCAGCTAGTTTCTTTTTATGTTATTCCATGTGATTTTTCCTCAATCTCATCCTGAAAACTAACAAAAGAAAGCTTTCAAAACTGTTGTTAGAGTACACTTAAACTTTAAAGACAAAGCCGAGCAAAAGTCTAATGAATAGAACAAATGCACTAATTGATGACATGACAATTATAAAAATCATTTTTCCATTGCTTCCTTCTTTTACTTTCTTTGAGACATCTACTCCTAAAGGTTTCATCATCCTTCCATTGTTGTCATGCTCTGGCTTTGGCCCAGCATCAATACTAGAAACAATTGATTGAGTTAAAGATGGAGATGGTGGAAGATCTGCATGCATTATAGATCACATCAACAATCTGTTTCAATGTAATTCAAGGGAAAATCTTACATTTGTGAGCTTAGAAATAATTGAATAGTTTAAGTTGCAGTATTAAATCACGAGAAGAACATGGTTTATATTGCACTCATAACATATTAGAAAATTGACAATTAAACTTATAAGGCTGCATATAGATTTGGTGTACAACACAAAAAGTGAAGGAATGGTGCACATAAACTTTATCTATGGACTTTAAGATGTAGATTAGTGTTATTAAATGAGGATTAACAAGTAAACTTTCAGACCTACAATTGGGGGTCACTTGGTTACCAATGGTAAGGGGCCATTGGAGAAATTGGCGACAAAAGTACTCACATCACAGTGAATGGTGTATTTAAATCAACTTTCCCTTCAGTTATTCTAATTAGCTAGCTCTTTCATCGGCTCAGGTGGAACCTTTACTCTATATAGGCTCAAACTCTTCAGGAAATCGGAAATCCATAAACATTCTAAATTCTACACCAATTACATATTCTACACTCAATGAAATGTAACCACAACATACATCAACACTAACAAATCAAAAAATAAGCTCAGAGCATTGTATAGGTCATACCTTCAGCCAGGCAGGTTTCATATTCTGGGGGAGGACTAGGATTCTCCCCAGGACAATATGTTCACCAGTTGCTTTCTTCTGCATTTGCAATTGTTGTTGCATGGATATTCAGACCTTCAGGAAGAAGACCTTCAAAGTTACTCCCAGATTTACAATGCTTCTAGATTAAATACCTGCACCTGCATTACATATAATTAGTAAATAGCTTGAATGCAGGTTGACACAAACAGTTAGCAAGTACTAATTACTATTAACTCACTAGGCTTTTATATGTTCCAGAAGCATGCTTCTTCTTCAAAACTCCAATCAGATCAGATGTGTACACTTAAGGATTAGTAGGCATCCCTGAAATCCAACCCCGGAAATATCCCCCCACCCCAAAAAAAAGAACCACATAAGAAATAAGAAATGACAGATATGGTGTAAAGAAATACTTAGCGGTGTTAAGAGAAAAACAAAATTTTGATATAAGAGTCGCTGATAATAGTATCTATAGCGAAAATAATCAAGACGAACTCGATCATAGGGTGCAATATGTCATTCTCAAAACACAATTTATGAGTTCAAAGCTTTCAGTTTATTCTGCTTATCAGGACATCTAAAGACAGTTTTAGCTAGGAAAGAATCCACAAGTTTCATTGCACTTAAACATAATCAAGCAAAAACTAAAGATATACAAGAAGGAGGACACTATAATCACTAGTGCAGAAAAGGGATTAAAAGTCAGGCAAATTGGCCTATTAAAGTCAGGCTCCAGCTTGACTTCTATTAAAGCGACTTCGTATGTCAGGAGCTTTAAAGTCATGCGACAGCTCGACTTCATATGTTTGTTTTTAAGTCATACAATCATTTTCTGACTTTAAATACCGATGTTCGTTTTAGGCCAGCCTCTGGGACTGACTTTCAAAGTCAGACTGGTCTGACTTTAAAGCTTTATTTAAGTCAGACTTTATGTCGCCTGACTTTAAATGTGTTTATATTTTAAAGTTAGGTTTGTATCCGCCTGACTTTAAAAGTATTTTTTTGGCGTTTTCGCCATTCCCCGGCATATACAAATTTGGCGCCACTAAGCATCAAATTCATTAAACCAGCAACATGAATTCTATATAAAAGTACAAAATTACTAAATTTTGCTCCAAAAGTATCATTAGGAATTCCACATTCATTTGATTAACATCTTGTTATAAGGTATAAGAGAGCAACAATAATACATTTAGTAGAGCAACAATAATACATTTAGTAGAGGAGCAAATACCATAAGATAACCAAGCAGCTGAATTTACAACACAACTACACTTCTATTAAGCTCCAATATACACAAACATGTAACATTAAATGCAAATAATAAACATCCCTTAGATTGTTTTCTTCGTTCTTCCTTTGAAGTGGGTTTACGCTCTGCATACAACTTTATAAAAAACTCCGCCCAAACTTGTCTAACGTGTGTCAACTCTTCAAGTGTGAACGGACGACTAGAATTAAACATCTACAAAAATAAAAATTGAATACGAATCACGTGGTTAACCTAATACCTACAACATAATAATTATCTAGTAATCATCCTATAAAACTTGAAAATTTCTATTACCTTCTTTCAATTATTAGTGATTGTTGCGGAGACGATGGTCATCATATTTATCATCACATAGTGGCCACAAGAATAACTATCACTTTGTTTTGGTCCCTATAATATAATTTATCATCAAAATTTAATATAATTTACAGTAACTAGTATAAAATGAAAATAAAAATTAATGTGTTAAATACTTACTTTAAGTGTCATCACCCAGTGATTTTGTTTTTCTCATTCGATATGAAACTGTATATCTCACATGGAGTTGTCACCCTGATCCTCGTCGGGGTTAAAGATATATTTCCTACACGCAAAGAGAACAAAAAATGCGTCTTAAATGATGTTTATATCTTTTTTTTACAACAAATGACGTTTATATCTTAACAACATAGTCATAAGGATGCAAACTAGGAGGCTCCTCTGTACTGTTTTAATGAGACTGAGACACAAGAAAAGAAGTAGTCCCTTATTAAACTTTTTTTTGACTCACCCCCACTATTATGGAAACTAATAGTTAATATTATAATGGTATTAATAGAGTAGTTAACAAACCTTGAAAGATAATACAACACCAGGTTCCAGAGCAGCTCCTGATTTCATAGTCACCCCATCACATACAATGGCATGCCTAAGTTCACATCCTTCTCCAATGACAGAATTTAAAATTTTAGTGCCGTTCCCAATAACACTACTAGAAAATGGCTTTTTAGCGTCCATTATTTAGCGTCGGCCACGACACCCACGCTAATAGCGTCGGCCTAGCGTCGGCTTGACCCACGCAACAGACGAATTTTTTTTCTGTTGGAAAACAAATATTAGCGTCGGCTATGGCAGACGCTAATCTTCCAATTTTTAAATATTATCCTTAGCGTCGGACTGGCCGACGCTACCTATGTTACTTTACCAATTCTCAGTTTCACACTCTCACACCGTCTCACTCTCACATCTCATCGTCCCTCACTCTCATCTCATCGTCGTTTCCTCCGTTCTCCTCCGTCCCCCACTCTCAATCACCCCCACCTCACCTCCACCTCCAAACTCCCTCGCCAATCGCCTCACCTACGCCCTCATTCTCCTCAACTTCGGTGAAA
The DNA here is from genome assembly GCA_039519185.1 of Astragalus membranaceus. Classification (NCBI taxonomy): domain Eukaryota; kingdom Viridiplantae; phylum Streptophyta; class Magnoliopsida; order Fabales; family Fabaceae; genus Astragalus; species Astragalus membranaceus. The sequence continues at coordinate 53,361,284 of CM076854.1, read as the reverse complement.
CCCTAACATCACCTACGCCCTCATTCTCCTCAACACCGTGCGCCGCCATCCGTCCTCGCAACCAGTAACCACCGTGCGCCGCCATCCATTCTCGCAGGTTAGTAGTCTCTCCACCTGTTTCTATTTCATTTTCACCATTTTCGTTTTTTTCATTTTACTCTATTCTGGTTTTCTAGGTCACTCACGTTCCGGTCACCTCTCCTCCGCCTCACTCTCACTGTGCGCCGCCTCACTCTCACTGTGCGCCGCCTCACTCTCACTCCAAGGAACCAAAGTGAAATTTCTTCTCTCACGGTTCATTCTCCCTCTCTCACTCTATCTCTCTCAAAATATATTTTTTTGACAAACATATATTTTGTGGTTTCTGTATATTCTGGTTTCTGTATTAACAGTTTTTTTGACCGTTTTTTTCTGTATTAAAAGTGAAATATATTCTGGTTTCTGTATTAACAGTTTTTTTGATTTTGTGTATTTTGATTTTAGGGTTTATTGGACAGTGTTTTGTTGATAGGGTTCCTCAAAATAGATTTTGTGTATTTTGTGTATGTTGATTTTCCTTTGTTGATTTTGTGGACAGTGTTTTGTTCATGTTTCTTTTGATATATAAGTTATTAGCGAATTAACTTTGATAGGAATATATTGCATCGATTTGTGTATGGTTTGATTTTTTGCAAATTAGGACATAGTTGCTCAAGAGTTTTTGTTCAACAAATGATATTGGTTTCTGGATAGTTGGATGGTAAATGTGCTTTACAACAATTTGTTGAGTTATGTGAGTGTATTGTGTTTTACACATAGGTGAAAGTGTTTCCTTGAATTTAGTGATTTGTATTTTTCTAACTTATTTAGTATTTGACAAGTTAAGTGTTTGCCTTATAGAAAATGGATCGTACTTGGATGTATAATAGGACAAATGCTAATAGGAACGGCTTGAAAAAAGAGTTTGTTCGTGGTGTTAAAAACTTTGTGAAGAGGGCCAGGAAGCTACCCATTTATATATCTGACGGAGGGATAAGTTGTCCGTGTAGAAAATGCAAGTGTAGGAAGAAATCTACGCCAACTAATGTTAGGCTTCACTTGTACCGACATGGATTTCAACCAGGCTATTGGATTTGGACTGAACACGGAGAAGTGAACCACGATCTTGATACAAGGGGTGGTTCGAATAGTAGTGGGCATGTGCATCGTGACGACCATTTGGATTCAATAAATCAGATGGTGTTTGATGTTTTTAGGCCGTATGAAGATGAAGATGTCCCTCGTGAGGATGAGTTGCCCAACGAAGATGCAAAGCAGTTCTACGACAGGTTGATATGTGCTAACAAGCCCATCTACGAGGGGGCTACGCAGTCTAGATTGTCAATATCTGTTCAACTTCTGGCAATTAGGACTAATTGGCATATTCCGCAAAAAGGTATAGATTTTGTTGCTCATATGCTTAATAGTGTATGTCCAGTTCAAGAATGCTTGCCCAAGAACTATTACCAAGCATCACAGTTGGTGTCTAAGTTAGGGCTGAAGGTTGAGCAGATTGATTGTTGTGAGGTAGGCTGTATGTTATATTACAAGGATGATAGCAAGTTATCTGAGTGCAAAATTTGTCATGCTCCTAGGTTCCTTCCTCGTAGGATTGGTACGGGAAAGTACAAAGATGTCCCAGTGAAGAGAATGTTCTATTTCCCTATCATTCCCAGATTACAAAGACTATATACATCACCCGAGTCTGCAACTGGAATGAGATGGCATCACGAAAACAGAAAGAGCTCAAACGTCCTTCGACATCCGTCCGATGGAAAAGCATGGAAACACTTTGATGATGTATATCCCGAATTTGCTAGTGAGCCTAGAAATGTAAGGCTAGGTCTGTGTTCAGATGGATTTAATCCTTACATTCAAGCCTCTGCTTCTCCATACTCTTGTTGGCCGATAATAGTTACCCCTTACAATCTTCCCCCCGAAATGTGCATGACCAAACCATACTTGTTTTTGACTTGTCTCATACCTGGACCTCGTAACCCTAAAGTAAAGATAGATGTTTTCTTGCAACCATTGATTGATGATCTGCAACGATTGTGGTCTAATGGAATTTTGACCTATGATATATCCACAAAACAAAACTTCATCATGAAAGCATGCTTGATGTGGACAATCAATGATTTTCCGGCCTATGGTATGTTATCTGGATGGGGAACACAAGGAAAGCTGGCATGCCCTCATTGTATGGAAGACACAAAAGCTTTCACCTTGAAATATGGCGGGAAGAATTCATGGTTTGATTGTCATCGTCGATTCTTGCCAGAAAATCACTCTTTTAGAAGAAGTAAAAGAAGATTTACAAAAAATAGGGATGAGAAAGACGGTCGACCTTATATTTACACAGGGCAAGATGTATTGGAGATGGTAAGTGGTTTCCCAAAGGTGACTGAGATTGGTTGGAAAAAGGGATTTGATGGGTATGGAGTTGGTCATAATTGGACTAAAAGAAGTATTTTTTGGGATCTTCCATATTGGAAGGATAATTTGTTAAGGCACAACCTTGATGTGATGCACATAGAGAAAAATTTCTTCGACAATATATTTAAGACTGTCATGAATATTAAAGGCCAAACAAAAGATAATGAAAAGGCAAGAAAAGACTTGTCTTTGTTATGTTGTCGTGGGGACTTGGAGATGCAAACCTTATCTAACGGAAAGATGGGTAAATCAAAGGCAAGTTACACTTTGACATCATCTGATGCAAAGCTGGTTTGTAAATGGCTTAAGGAACTTAGAATGCCTGATGGCTATGCTTCAAACCTTGCTAGGTGTGCGGATGTCGAAAAGGGCACAATGCATGGGATGAAGAGCCACGACTGTCATGTCTTCATGGAGTGTTTACTCCCAATTGCATTTCGTTCCTTGCCAGAATTTGTTTGGAAACCATTAACTGAGCTAAGTCGATTCTTCAAGGATCTTTGTTCCAATACGTTGAGGATGGACGACTTAGTTAAGTTGGATGAAAACATTCCAATTATCATATGCAAGTTAGAAAGGATTTTCCCACCGGGTTTCTTTGACTCAATGGAGCATCTTCCAATCCATCTTGCCAATGAAGCAATGCTAGGTGGTCCCGTACATTACCGTTGGATGTATCCATTTGAAAGGTAATTGTTGTGGTTGTTTTTTTAACGGTTATATGTTTATTGTAACTTAATAGACATGGAATGATTGAATGTGCAGATGTATGGGAGTCTCAAAGCGAGCAGTGACAAATAAGGCTAGGGTTGAAGGTTCCGTATGTGCTGACTATATACAACGTGAGACAAATTATTTTTGTTCTCATTATTTCAACTCATTCGATGTGTTGGCAACCTCAAGTTTAAGCAACAATACTCGTTTGGAATGTGATGACATCCAACCTACACTGTCCATCCTACACAGAAGTGGTCGACCGAGTGGGAAGCCAAGAAAAGAGTATCTATTAGATAAGGAGTGGCAATCTGCTCATGTGCATGTCTTGATTAACTGTGATGAGATCAAACCATATCTTGAGTAAGTATCCTTCATTACACATCAATCATGAGTTTGATACCCATCATAACCTATATTGACTTATGAATTATGTGATTGATGTCAGTACTTTCTTGGAGAACCACTCGATCAATGGAGAAGACGCATATGGACGTATATTTTTAGAGTTTCCCATATGGCTAAAGGCATATGTAGATGAGGAGGCGAATGGAGTGACCAATAAAGACATAAGGGCACTATCTCGCGGTCCTTCATCATTGGCAATGTCATGGAACATGTACTTTGTCAATGGGTACAAGTTTCATACTAAGGCCTGGAGCATTGGTAAAAAAAACTGTCAATTGTGGGGTGCACGTAAAGGGTCTTAATGAAGGAGGAGAAGATGATTATTATGGCACAATCAACCATATCTTTGAAGTAGATTACTTTGGTCTGAAGGACAAAATTGCACTATTTTATTGTGAATGGTTTGACCCAACAAAAAATAAGGGCACAAAGGTTCATCCACATTATAAAATTGTGGATATTAAAATGGATAAGCGTTATAGTCTTTACGATCCTTTTATCCTTGCGCAAAAAGCAAGACAAGTGTATTTCGTTCCCTATCCAGAAATGTGTAGAGATATGCGTGGATGGTGTGCGGCAATCACCACAAAACCAAGGGGTCATGTGGAGATTGACAACACGGAGAATGAAATGGCTTATCAGTCTGATGGGATGTCACCTGTTCTCCCTATTGCAGAAATTGAATCAATATCTTGTTTACGTGACGACTCACAAGTTGATGTGTTCGAAGAGATTTTTGATCATTTGCCTCACAATGATTGAGGATGTATTTTATTATAGTACTTTGTATTGCACATTATTAGAGCTTATCATATGTATTTTGTATTGCACTATCATGATTAACACTACTTGGTGTACTTAAATTCAGAATTTTATTATATAAGTATTTTGTATTGCACAATGCTTTTGAGATAGACTAAGGAACTTTTGTGTCTCTTCATTATATAAGTATTTATTATTGCACTTGTTCTATCACTTGTGTGAAACATATATCTTATTTCTATTTTGTATTGTAATGCATTTTGTATTTTATGAGCACAGATGAATAACAGAGGTGGCAATGGCAAGCAAAAGGCCCATCCTACTAGGGGCAAGCCAAGGATGATACAACCGGGCAAACTTGGGCAGCAGAATGCCATCCGGCGAAACTTGTCTAACACTAGGTCACTTGGCCGATCATCTCCACCCCCTAATGAACCTCCCGCACCGACCAACAACATTGTGGCACCTGCTGAGACTCCATCACCCATCTATGCCTCTACCCCCGAGGCATTCGTGTTTATGCGAAATCCAAGTATAAACCTTCAAACCATGGGTGCCTCTTCACAGCATACCCCACATGAGGCTCCGGTAGCGGAGGATGTGCCCAATGAAGATGATGAAGATGAGGACCACGACGAAGAGGATGAAGATGAGGTGGGTGAAGGGCCAGTTCCTCCTCCCGTGCCAAGAAGAGATGGGAAGGTCATTGTACGACCTTTCGCTAAAGGGTAAGTTACAATGTATATTATTTTAGATTCTAGAGATCTTAGGAATTGAAAATTGAAATGAAGCTAAACTATAAAAATGCTTATAGTGTTAAGAGTATAGAAATTGTGATTTTTGATATTTTTGAATGCATGTGAATTGTTAATGAAAATTTTGCAGCTCATTCCTAGAAAAGAAGTTGCAGATGCCATTAGATTTGCCATACAAAGCTCATTTGATGAGGCTATCTATGATTGGAGTGCAACAACCGAAGATATTCGAAAGGAATGGTTTAAGAAATTTGGGGTAAGTACATATTTGTTTTGTAAGAAGTATGTATTGCAATCATTGTGAAAGGAATAGTTTTTTATGATTGTATTGTAATTTGCAGGAAAAGGTGACATGGGATCCTTGTTATAATCATGTCATCCAACACTTGTTTGAACAAAAGGCCAAGAAAAGGCTCAATGATATGCTTACGAAGGTAAGAAAGAAAGGTGCTCTTCCTGGTTGGATGCGCGAGAAAGCTTACTTGGGTCTTCAAGAATATTGGGGTGGACAAAAATTCAAGGACCTCTCCAATCAAAACAAGGTTAATAGAGCGTCAACAAGAGGTGGAGCGGTCCACACCTCAGGCCGCAAGGCTCACGTTGACTTGGCACTTGAGCTTGTAAGTATTAAACTGAGTAATAGCTTTTTAATGACTGCTTTGTTTTGTACTTTATCATTAATTATTTCTTTGAGTTGATCAATTGCATCTTTATTTTATTTGTAGTGCAATGAGTATAATAGAGATGTGCGGCCAGATGAATTATTTTTGATAACCCACAAGAAGAAATCCGGTGTTTGGGTTGATCATCGAGCGGAAACTACCTATGTAAGTTGTTGCCACTACTCTGACTTACATTTGTTGTTAATTAGATGAATTCTGTATTTTCAGGATTCTGTTGATGGTAATTAGGATTGCTGAATTGAAATTATTATAGTGAAATGTTAAATTCTTGCTTTGATCTGACATGTAGCTTCTAGATTCTGTTGATGAATTATGTATAGGATTGCTGGATTCTGTATTTAGACATGTAGCTTTTTAGGCATAAAACACATCAACACAATATGTTGCCATTTATTCTGATTCTGTATTGCTGGATTGCTGGATTCTGTATTTGATCTGATTTGTCCTTGAGCTTACCATTTTTTGTAAGTTGAATGTATTGCTGGATTCTGTAAATGATTCTGTATTGCTGGATTGCTGGATTCTGTATTGCTGGATTGCTGGATTCTGTATTTGATCTGATTTGTCCTTGGATTCTGTGTGATTCATCCTATTTTGCTTCGCTGCTATCTCTATCTGCTTTCTGCTGCCTCTATTTCTGCTTTCTGCTATCTCTATCTGCTTCTCTATCTGCTTTAGATGCTTATTTAAAAACTACAAAATCAGCAAAGCAATTGAAAGAAATTGTATTAGTAGGAAATACCAATTCTTCCACCTGTAACAATAGTAGGAAATACCAATTGAAAGAAATCTGCATTACTAAGCTATATGTGTAACAATAGTAATTTGTTCCCAAGATCAGATATGATCTGTAAGGACAATAGGGAAAAAGTCAGATCATGTACAACAATATGAATACATTAGGGAACAATATAACTGTTAGTTGAAATACCTTTGTTTTAATTTGGTGATCATGGTCTTATGAGTTGAAATACCTTTCTTTTCACCTATGATCCCTTTTGAACTATATATGCCTTTTAAGTAGTTATATCTGTTTTCCTTAACTCAGTTTTCATGCCTCAAAATCTTTCCTCAGTAAGATAACACAAACTGTTCCATTTTCGAAATCGAAACATCGTTTTAATAATTTTGTTTAATGAGGCCAATAAAGTGATAAATAAACTGTTCTATTTCAATTCTTAGAAACTCACATTAGTGATGCTGGAAAATTCAGCACAAGAAGGATTTGGATTATTTCAATTGGTTTTGCTTTCGATCATAAAGTTATTTATCTAATCGTTTTGAATTTCGATGATCCTTAATTATTATTTTTCAAATCCGTTGTTTTGTTTTCCTTAACGAAGACAAGTTGGTATTCAAGTGAGTCCCTTGCCTATTTCTTTTACTTTCAGTCAATGCACGTGGTTTTTAAATGATAAATTGTATTTTAAAGTTGCTGAGAATATGAATGGATGTATGCTTGTGGTCTGGATTACTTTTTACGGAATTGGTGTCCATAAATAAGTGATTTGCATGTGTGTGGTCTATGAAATGTTTAAATGAAGTTATTTGATATTGTAGATGTGTTTGTGCACATGTTCGGTTTGAATTTGAGTGTGACACTGTGGTTTTGTTGACTGAAAAGGTATATTGGATCGATTGGGTGCTCAAGGGATACTTAAACAAGTTTTAAAAATGGTTTTCTGGTTCTGTACAGGAAGCACGGGTCGTGCGTGTTTAAGCTCGGTCCGTGCATGTCCTTCTGGGACAAATCATGTCAATGCTTAAACACTTCATTACAGTTTTAATTATTTCTCTAATTACTTTGGTGTTAGACTCAATATCCCCTGCATTAAAGAGCATAGACTCAATATCCCCTGCATTAAAGAGAAATCATTGTGATCAATTTAATTAAATGAAGGCTTTACAATACTATTTCCTCTCACTATGAATGAACCTTTGAATTATAATAATACTGCATGCAAAGATAAAACCAACTTACCAGGATGAATGTCAATTCCAAAAACCTGTGCAGGGCAAGATAAATGCTTGAATTATCAGTGACAGGAATATGAAAAATGTTTATTGTATTTATTGTTGTTGATGTTCTGTTTGTTCAGGATACATATAAACAAAATGTGGCTGACTTGGTTGGAGATGATGTTCAAGAGGTAGATGGAGCGGTAGCAGTTGAGTGCTGGACGTTGGCTGCAGGGCCTCCCACCCGTGGTCGCCTCTATGGCACAGCAGGTTTATCTGTGAACGCCCGACCTGGGTCCAAATCGCTTATCCAAGAATCCCAAAATCCTTCTGGTTTCATGTTTGGGATATCTTTGGAAGCAGAGAGGAAAGCTAGACTTAGAGCTGAGAAGATTGCTCAAGATGCAGTAGCCCAGGCTCAAGAGGCGAATGAGCGTTCTCAGAAGTGCCAAAATGATTTAGATGAGATGAGAAAATTATTTTTGGATCGCCTGGATGCTTTGGAGCGTGGATCATGTGGTGCTAGCCATTCTCATTCTCATCCTCATTATGATGAAGATTTGGATGAAGACTCACTTGATGGCGAGACTTGATGTTGTTATGCTTACTTTTATGTATTTGTAGGATGACAAAACATTTGATATTTTGGAGCTTCAAGACTATGTTATATTTTGTTGTTTCAAGAATATGTTATATTTTGTTGTTTTAATAATATTTTGTTTTATGGTATTAAGCATTTTGATATGTGTCATACCCCAATTTTGTCCGCCCAAGTCAAAAATATTTTTCTTAATTTTTGGGAATTTTAGAAATAAAAATAGTGCCTATTTTTACATTTTTGGGGCAAGAAACAAGTTTTTAGGTCAAAGGGTATTTTGATTATTTTGCAAGCTGTCATACCCTAATTTTGTTCGGCTAATTTAAAGTTTACTAGAAAGTCCAAAATATTGTTTTTGTCGTGTATGCGTGTCATTCCCAGTTGTGTATAGGCGTGTTACTTCTCATTTGTGCGCGCGTGCTATTTTTAATCATGTACACACTTTTTGCGGATCCGCGTCTCGTTGTGTACAAGCGTTTATTTTGGTGCACGAGCTCGCGTATTCTCATTGCGAACGCGTGGTCTCGCCTCGTCGTGTGCGTATGTTTATTCCTAATAATGTACACTTTTTCATCATCATTAGTAGAACATTTTTTTTTAAGAAAAAAACTTAATCAAAAAATTTATTTTAGCATTAAATACTTTTTTTTTACACAAAAAATTCAAAAAAATAGAAAACGAAAATTATAAATAAAAAATACAAAAAAGGGGCATCAGTAAGCATTTTGTATTCTTGGGTAAAGTTTAGAACTTCTTTTATCATCTTCATTACATGTTCTTCTCTTGATTGGGACTAAAGCCAAGTTAGCTTTCTTCAAGTTGAGATCTTCATGCCAAAATGGTGCAAGCAGAAGTACAGACCTGAAACACAATAAAGCAAAAGTCAAGTGAGGCCAGCTCATAGGCCTAAAACCGTGAATACATCAGTGGCGTGGGAGGAGGAAATTTTGCTCAGAAAAAATTATACATTAAAGCATGAAACTCTTGGTCAAAGGCGTGGAAGGAAAACTGACCTCTCAATAGAGTTTTCAATGCAGGATCTCTCTATAAATTCAACTGCAATTTTCAGAATGGAGGAGGGGGAACGGTAGGGGAACTGGAAACAGAGAAAATAATTTTGTCAACACACAGGGGGGAGAGAATGAAAAAGAACCATTTTTTTTGAGACAGTCACATAGGGGGAGGGGGGAACCGTGAGTGTACTGGAACACAAAAAAAAAATTAATTAATTGACAACAAAACACAACAACACAGTAAGGAGGAAAACAAGAAGCAAAAAGGGGGGGAGAAAAAGAAGAGGAGGGAAAGCACCACCAACAACCACCCCTCACAACCAAAACGTACACCGCCCTCCTCCGCCGGTCACCGCCAACCACCACCAGTTCCGGCAACCTCCGGCCGAACCACCCATCCACCACCGCGCATCCCCTTTTCCCTCTCTCTCCCTTCGGTTCTCTCTCTCTCTCTCCCTTCGGTTCTCTCTCTCTCCACCGCCCGCCGTCTCTCTCTCTCCTCTCTTCCTTCTCACCGTCGCCACCCTCTCCTCCGCCGGTCACCACCACCAAACGCCCTCTCTCAAGGCCAAACAACTACCAAACTCTCTCTCTCTCTCTTCGCACACCACCACCACCGTCCGCCACCATCGCCTCCGTTCGCACCACCGCATCGTAACTCCAGCGTCTCTCTCTCTCCTCACAGCGTCTCTCTCTTTCTCTCCACCGCCAACCGCCTCTGTTCTCTCCTCTCAGGCGCGCATCTCTCTCTCCGTGAAGCTCTCAACCTCACTCAGAGTTTTATGTATTTGGGATTTAGGGATTCAAACCCCAATTTTTCTTGTTACCCGTGACTGACCCATTCCCCTATTCCTCTCTTTTAATTGTTTTTAATATAGTTTCCCTTTTATTATTATTATTAGCTTTTGATTCACACAGCACACACTATCTCACGCGTCAAGCGCCTCCCCCCTTTTTTTGTTCTTGTTTTTTTTTGTTTATTTATTTATTTCTCTTTGCTTTTCCTATTATTGTTATTAGTATTATTTATTAGTAGTATTATTATTATTATTATTAACCTTTTCAAAAAAAATTAAAATAAATGTTAGTTTTTCTCCCTTTTTTGTTCTCATAAAAAATACCAAAATATGGGGTTGGCTGAGATTTGACGTCTCGTCGATCCCGGTTTAAGAGACTTTGGCTTTACGGCTTTGATCTTAAACCCCTTTCAAAAATAAATGGTTTTTTGGTTATGCATTTGGATAGCCTGTTGTGAATAAATAGAGTTTTTATATGTTTGCTTATTGTCTCAAGTTGATGATAGGCAATATGACTCTCACTTGTGCCTAGTGCACCTTGCTTAAAGTGATGAGGATTGTTCTATATGATTCAAGCCTTTTGGTTTATATGTTGTTTAAGTTGATGATTGGCAAGAAGATTCACACTTGTGCACTTGCGCACACTAATTTAAGTGTTGAAGATTGACCAAAGTGATTCAACATGCTTTGGTGTTTTGATTGTTAAGATGACTTGCTTGTTTAGGGTTTGCCAATGATTATGCTTGAGGCTACTCTTTTGAATTCATTGGTGCCCATCACTTCCTTGTCCACTCTCGTGTGGAATCATTAATACTTAGATAGGCTCATTCCTTACATTGCATCTTCCACTAGATGTGCATTTAGATTCCCTTGCGTTTTGTAGAAATATTTGAGTATGGTTCTCGCCTAGCATCTTCCACTAGATGTGCATTTAGGTTCAATCTTGCCTACTCTTATATTTTTGCTTAATGCCCAATTCAAGTTCCTTCTTTGCCTATTTATGTGTTGTGGTCTAACATGTGTAGTCTAGGCTAATATTTGCTCAAGAATTCAAATGAGATTGTTGTTTGCCTAAGGATTCGATTTGCATTCATTGCTTTCTTTTCTAAATGGCCTAGCATGAAAATGGTGACTAGTGACAATCACCCATAACCTTTGTTAGTTTGGTTGTCCTAAGAGCCTAAATTTCAAAAAAAGGATGTTTTCATATGCATAAGCTACTAGTGATAATCACCCATAACCTTTGTTAGTTTGATTATCATGAATGCTTTCAATTTCAAAAGATATTTTCCTAAGCATCAAAAGTCATAGCAAGTGTTAGTGATGATCACCCATAACCTTTGTTAGTTTGATCATCATGAGCGCCCCCACTTTTCAAAACCAGAGCAAAAAGACTTTCACTTTCAAGGCTCGTTAGAACTACGTCGCTTTGATTCCCATTTGGGATACGTAGGAGCGAGTCACATTCTCGTCAAGCGCAACCATAAAAAAGTTTAGCATTTGCATAACAAAAAGAAAAGAATTATTTTTGTAACAAAAAGAATCACTTTCGCAAACCAAGATCATTTTCAGAACAAAAACATTTTCCTTTCTAAAAACCATTTCCAACCCATCGTCGGTAGTGGTTAATCAGAACCTTTGTTCGTCTAGCCATTGGTGGCGATATCTTTTTCCCAAAAGAATAATAAATGATGATCCATCATAACCTTTGTTAGTTTGATCATCGTGTAAATCAACCTCTTTCGAAAATCACTTTCAAAAAAAGATAATAAAAACGAGTCGCTACTAATAGTCAATCAGAGCCTTTGTTCGTCTGACTGGCGGTAGTGACTCTCATTTTCAAGAGTACTTAGCGGTGATTACCCATAACCTTGGTTAGTTTAATCATTCACTGAATGCTCGTCCTATTTCGAAAACTCACTAAAAAGATAAAAGACAAAAACCTTTTTAGGACAAAGAAGAACTACGTAGCTTTGAGTTCTCCATCGCACCAGGAGATACGTAGGAGCGGGCCATGTCCCGTCAAGCGTTTTTTTTTCTAAAAAACTATTTCCCCCCCTTTTTCATAATAAATAAAGATTTTCATTAAGAATTTTTCAATAAGAAGTAGAGAGGCAAAATTAAGTATTTTCAAGTCAACACACTAAAACCACACATTTAATTAAAGGTTCCCTCTCAGTAGAGAGGACGTGTGGGGTGCTAACACCTTCCCCGCACGTAACCGACCCCCGAACCCTATTCTTTAGTTTCGCAAGACCAATTGCTTTCCAAAAAAGGTTTTCCTAATATTTTCCTTAATAAATATTGGTGGCGGCTTCATTGTTTTAGGAAAAGTTGTGAACGAGGAAGGTTCTCCCACGGGGACTTTTTCGGGCGCAACAGCTGGCGACTTCACTGGGGACTAAAAAACATTTTTTTTCAAAAGTGGGTCAAGCCTAACTAATTAAGTGTGTGGTTTGTGTGATTGATTTGAACATCTTGTTTTGCCTCTATTCTTCTTCTTTTTCATAAGCATGTTGCATCCATATGCATTCTTCTTCTATGTTTGCTTTTGTTTAAAATAATAGATAGTTACTTCTTTGCTTAAATGGTTAGTTCCCTCATGCATACTTCCCCTCTCTTGTCATGTCCCCTTCTTCTTTACTCGCTTTCTTGAGGTAAGTAGTGCATCATTGTCGGCACCCTATATTAGTTGTATTTGATTGGTATTGAACCCTAGGGTAGACGACATGTTATTGCTTTCTATTGTCTGGACTGTTCTGGATTTTTATTTGCAGGTGGGGTAGTTTTTAAGGAAATTCCCTTCGCACACACACTTGTACCTTGAGGCTACATGATTAGAGAAAGAGACCATAACCCAGGTCTGTTAGGATACCATAGGATGAGTGGATTCGAGTAGTGGGAGCCCATCAGGACCTTTGTCCGTTTGGCTACTTGCGAAAGTTTCAATCAGAGTTGTGCTCTTTCATGATGCCTTGTACCTAGCAGTTTGCTGCATTTACGGGGATTTTCATGAGAGGGACTGTGGCTCTGATGACCTTTGTGAGGGTGTGAATAGAGCTACATGTGAAGATTACCTCTAAGTGCCTTAGATCATAGATTTCTCCCCCTTTTAGGTCACAAGGGCTTCCCAAATTGTGTGCTGCATTGTTGCATTTAGTCCAGTTAATTTTTCCCTCAAAGATTTTCAAAAATAAAAAAAAAGAGATATGCTTTTCCCTTTTCAATAAACACCTATATGAGGCGGCATATAGTGTGCAAGTTTTCTAAATTCCGCCTATGAATACCCTCTTTATGCAAAAACCTCAAAAAAAAAAGAAGTATCTTGCATCCTGCATCATTGCATCATTGCATCCTTACACCATTGCGTCATTTGCAATAAATAAAGTTCCAATTTTGAAAAATTATTCATCTTGCATTTCATTTCATTGCATAAAAATGAAAAACAATTATCATCTTCATAGCTTAAGCATTTCGTTCCTCGCCAAGTTCATCCAAAACATGGCATTCATGCATAAGCATTATTTCAAAAAAAGACCCAGTAGAACTACGTAAGCTTTGATTCCTCATTACAATGGGGATACGTAGGAGCGGGTCATACCCCGTCAAGCACATTTTTCTAAAACTTTTTTTTCCAATAGATCATTTGCATCTCCAAATAATTTTCAAAATCATGTTCCAAAACTAGAAATGAAAAAAAAATGAAAAGTTTCCAATGCATGCATCTTCTCTAAACAAAGAAAAAATAGAAAAGCTCTTCATGTAAAAGCTCAATGAGTAAAAGTGCGCCTTCGGATGACGAAGGATAATATCTCAAATTAGTTTGTGCACTACAAATTTGAGATGTTACTCTACGATATCGGGGCACTTTGACCCTATCAAGTGAGGTTTGTTTTCAAATAAGAGAATAAGTTTGAGTTAACCAAATGTCGAAGCATTTCAGTATCTTGTGTGAAGTATCGAGTCAGGATCCACTCAATGTTTCATGCAAGTTACTCAGAGTAACGACAATTGATTGCCTCACATCATCATTTGCATACATCCTTGCATTACCTAAAACAAAATTTTCAAAAAAAAAAGGGCAAAAAGTAAAACTTTCAAAAATCATCATAGTCTTTCCTCTTACCGGGCTACATGAGGTGATGTTCCCAAAATTTCAGTCACCAAACCCGAAAAAATGTTTTCATCTTATTTTTTTCACATGCATGTCAAGTCGCATTATCGCCGTCATTTTCATATAAAGACATCATTTGCATGGCATAAAACAAAAACTTGATAAAATTCATACATGCATTTTTCTCAATCTCATTTAGGTTTGTCAGGAGTGCATTCTCCGCACGTGTGCGTTTCCATTCACTAAGGCTTTTTCCCCTAATTTTCTCGAAAGATCCAAAAATCGTGTCTTATTAGGAGCACGTTTCATGCATTATTGTTGTCCTTTTTCACACATCGTGAAAAAAATAATACATTAACCTCTCATTTTGCATGCATTTCCATTCAATAAAACCATGTCTTCCCACGCATTTTTAAAAAAAAAAAAAAATCATTGTGAGCATCATGCATTTCATTGCACAAAAAATGAAAACAAGAAAGCATCTCATTCATAATCATGAATAAAAATCATCATCAAATTTATTCAAAATGTAGCATTCATGCATCATTTCATTAACCTCATCACTTTAGTTCAAATACATCATTCCTCCATACATGCATCTTTCAAAAAAGGAAGGGGCGTTGGCATTTCATACTTCGCCTTGCCTCTAAAAAAAATAAAAAAATAAATAAAAAAAAAGCATCATTTAGAAAAAAGCATCATTCCTGCATCTTTCATCATTCAAAAGAAAAAGGGGGCATCGGCATTTCATATCTTGTCTTGCCTCTATAAAAATCATTTTGAGAAGAAGCATCATTCTTGCATCATTCATCATCCAAAGATGCACTGGCATTTCATATTTCGTCTTGCATAAAAAGAAAGCATCAAAAAGAAAAAACTTTTAGAATAATCACACTTTTCAAGTGAATATGCTTTCATACATTTCATTTTCATCATGTATACATCATAATGTTTTCATCCATGCATTGCATACAACAAAAATGTTGTGATGAGAGACGAGATGTTCTTGCAAAGTAATCTTTCCTTTTTGGAAAAGTTTACCCTCACTCATTTGCAAACTCAAGGTGTTCCAAGGCACTCAGTTTTTCACATCAATAGCTCATTTGTATTTCCTTCAAAAAAAGACATTACATCTCATCCATTCCATGATAAAAGACTGAAACAGTTCATCAAAAAAAAAAGGTTTTCATATCATGCTTTAACCAATGTTAACTCTCTGTGAAGCGTTCTTCTAGTAAGCATGCATGCCAGATGCAGTTTCTCTTGTTTGAGTCAGTCAATTTCCTTCATTTATCATCATTCCCCATCCAAGTCTAATCCCGCCCCGTCCACCCATAAAGCGCATATTCTCTCCTATCAGTGCATACTTGACTTTTTGGCTCATTCTCACTAACACTTTAAGTCTTCCATGCTGGGGCAATTCTATGATCACTAATTTTCCTTGTCAGTATCATATTCCTTTAGTGCAAGTCTTTCTAAAAAATATATAATAAATAAAAAAGATAAAATAAGCTCGCTAGGTTGAAAACCCGCAAAGGGCGGCCTAGGCAAAAAAGAGCGCCCGGTGGATTGAAAACTCGCAAAGAGCGGTCCAGGCAAAAATTAGGGTAAAAAAAAAAGAAGAAGAGAGCATGCACATGAAGATAGATAAATTATTGTCCTAAAGTTAAGTCTTACAGAGATAAACAATCGGGATCTGAAACGAAGTTTGACCATCTCTCCATACCCTCAAAAAAACCTAAAATCCCAGAAAGTCCATTTCCTACCCCTCTTAAGCCGAAGATTCAAAATCACAAAAATACCCTTTGTTACCCATTTTAAGCCAAGAAAAGCCCAAGATATCCCCATCACTCTAGATGAGAGTTAATTCCACATCAAAGATGGTATATTATTTTCACCCAAGCCAAAAGGAAAGGAAATTCACCAAAGGAGGGGAATAACAAAGTTTTAAAAGGAGAATCCCGAAACAAAGAAAGGAAGACAAAGGGAGTAAAAATTAAGAGTCAATACATTTTGCCATGGAGCATAAGAGCTCCCCTTCCAAAAAACCCTCAATTCAATGGGTTCAATCATTTCTCCTTCCAAAAAAGCCCTCAATTCAATGGGTTCAATTATCTCTCCTTTCAAAAAAGCCCTCAATTCATTGGGTTTAACCATCTCTTCTTTCATAAAACCTTCAAACACCTCATTGGGTACAACCATCCCCAAACACATCATCAAACTTAATAACCATTTCTTTCACAAATCATTGACCATCGGCCAACACCGAATAAGACCCATCCTCCCCATCAACCCCAAACACTTCATTAAGCTCAATCACCCCCTTCTCCACATCACAACCCTAAAAAGTCCATTCCGATCAATGACTAATTGCCTTCGTTTTCTCAAGTTTTAATTTTAGAACAAATAAGTTTATCTATTTGCGACGTGTTTGCTCAAAAGAAAAAAGACAAACAAGCAGAAAAAAGAAAGCTGCTCAAAAAGAAAAGACGAACAATCAAAAAGGAAAGTTGGTAAAAAAGAAGAATGACTTGCACTCCAAGATGCATTCGTGTTGCATTAAAACAAGGTCTAGTGGTCACCAAGTGGAGCCTCTCATCCTAAAAAGTCAAAACTTTCATTGCATTTGAGTTGTTCTTAAAGAAAACCAAAAGTGTGTACTAGGGGGCATCCCCTTCACCTCTCACTCCACTCAACTTTGGGGAGGTTTGTTCATTGCCCACCCCATTCATATATCACCCTCAGTTCATAACCATCACCATAACTCTGTCGCCATTTCACAACCACACTCAAAGAAACCATTTGAAATGCCATTCGAAAGTGGGGCAAGCGCGCTCACATTCCTTCACCTCATTCATTCCTACAAAACCTCGCCGGGGCAATCTCTCAACTCACTATCCTAAACAAGGCCTTATCATTCTAATTGGGGCAGCTTTGTCCTTGTTATGACTGGGGCAACATCAAACTTTATGGGTTGAGACAAAATCTCTTTTGATCCACCTTCCCTTTCGAAAGCCGAAGCATTCCCAATTCATCATCTTCTACCCCCCTAGTTGTTGTCACCACTAGATAGGGGCAAGTTATTCACTCATCAAAGACCTGAATTGGGGCAATCTTGTATCTCTTGATCCCTCATGAGCTTCGGCAATAACCATGGTTGTCATTCCTTCACTTGCCATAGATGTACATGCCCTAAACCAATTCCAAGTTAACTGACTCATTCATTCACATTTGCACTCCTATGCATGCTTACTAGACAATGCTTCAAAAAGAGAGAGCACAAGTTGTTTACGTGATATCTAAAATTCAGTCATCATGGCAAGAAAGAGAAAACAAGTGAGGTTGTTTGTAAATAAAAACCTTGAGAACACCGGAGTTTGAATCAAATTCAATTTTTCAACAGAATGGGCAATAGTCATCTCAATTCCTTGCATTCAAAGTCTCGCATCTCATCATCACAAAATGTTTACCTCATGCACCTAGGCATTTCAATCTATTCATTATGGCATATGCATCGAAGCATTACATTTGCATCTTCACATTTTGTGCAATTCATCACATAGCAAAAAGAAAAACGTTCCACGTCAGTTGCACCATATTAATACTTGCATTTCATAGAGGAAAATAGTAAAGAAGAAAAGCAGAAATCTTTTCATTGCATTGGCATCATATTAATGTTCGCACTTCATAAAAGGAAAAGGACAAAAATCATTGCATCAAACGTCAGAGCATCGCATCATATTAATGTTTGCATTTCATAGAAGAAGCAAATACAAAAGAACAAAAGCATTCCATAATATTCAAGACATCAATCATGGCATACGTCTGCATTACATGTGTCATTCATTGCATTGCTAAGCAAAATGCGGATGAACACAAGATGTTAATCCTCATGCCTAGTTCCAAGAGTCAGCACTTCAAGTGTCAATCTTCAATCTAATTCTCAAGTCAGTCATCCTGGACTTGTCAGTCACTCCTTCAGTTCGGAGTTCAAATGCCCTCGGGTCCCAAGTGATTCATTAAAAGCATGCTAAGTGTTCATCCTCATTTACTGTTTTCTCAGCAGCACGCCAAGTGTTCATTTACTGCTTTCTCATCAACACGCCAAGTGTTCATTTACTGCTTTCTTTCTAGCAAACCAAGCATTCATCATCGTTGCATCAGACATCAAATTAAGTCTCAAAATACAAAATCATTTTCAATAAATAGGAGACTAAGGCGAATGTACATTCGAAATAGTCATCACGATAGGACACTTGAATTGATCACTCAAGAATCCTAAGGTCCCTATGCCAAAAAGAAAACAAACAAAAACATTCAGTGTCGTCTACATCATAGTAATGTTTGCATTCCATAAAACAAAAAGAACCAAAAATTCATCATCCCATCAAACATTCAAGCAATACAGTTGCATCACATCAATACTTGCATCTCATAGAAGAAAGGAAAGCTAGAACATCCCATGTCATTCATCATTTCATGTTATTCATCATTTTATAGCAATATTCCCATTTCATAGAAAAGAAAAAAAAAACAAAGAAGAGAAAGTTTTCCTTTGCATGTCATTCCATTAAAATACATGAGCATTCCATGTCATCAAACACCAAAGCTTTGCATTCGCATACCCATGATTCTTAAAAGAGCAAAAAAGAGAAGCCAAAGGAGAGAAAAGAGAAGAGCCAAGAGAGCAACAAAAAGAAAAGAAAAGAAAGAAAAAGAAAGAAGAGAAGTTAGAGAAAGAGAAAAAGACATATAAGAACAGGAGAAAATCATTGCATTCATCAAGCATATAAGAACAGTAGAAGATCATGCATTCATCCGACATAGACAAAGGAAATAAGAAACTCATCATTCATCATAAGAAAAAAGAAAACAGCAATCATGGCATTTGCATCGCATGCATTTGTTCATTTTCAGCTACAGGTACAAAGAGAGGATGAGCACTTCGGTGTTAGCCCTCGCCCCCGGATTCCAGAAAATGTCCCCCCAAGTTGGGAGTTCAGAAAGAAAAAAGAAAAGAGAGAAATAGAAAAGAAAGAGAGAAAAGAAAAGAGAGCGCTCAAGCGCGCATTGCGGATTGGAGCACAGAGATCATCGCTCCCTTCTGCCCAGGTCTCACATCGTGTACGAGCAACGCGATGGACCGCAGCCCCATGCGAGGTGCAACGGAATAGTTGTATCAAGCCTAAGATACAGTGGACGCCGTGCATTGATCTGTATATCTGTTCCGGAGCTGATAACGATCCCCCCGGTCGCTCGAAAGGCCAATAGGAAGAGCGTGCTCCTCAAAGCCACGTGCAAACTCGGATTCGTCAAGAGTTCGTTTAAGGATTACAGGTTTTAGGCAGCCTGGGCAATTTACCGCTTTTTGCACGCCAAGTGCCCATTTTACATTTTCTGTCTGCACGCCAAGTGCCCATTTTACTTTTCTGCCTGCACGCAAGTGCCCATTTTACCTTTTCTGTCTGCACGTCAGTGTTCATTTACTGTTTTCGCATCAACACGAAAGTGTCTATCTTTCCAAAAACAAAAAAAGGGAAATTCGGGTTCCTCCAAATGGACAAAATTGGTATAATTTCTGAATTCTTTATTTCTATTTTACCTTCGAAATATGTCTCGCGCAATTCATATTTCTTGGTAAAATCCAAATAAAGAGGGGCAGCTGTCATACCCCAATTTTGTCCGCCCAAGTCAAAAATATTTTTCTTAATTTTTGGGAATTTTAGAAATAAAAATAGTGCCTATTTTTACATTTTTGGGGCAAGAAACAAGTTTTTAGGTCAAAGGGTATTTTGATTATTTTGCAAGCTGTCATACCCTAATTTTGTTCGGCTAATTTAAAGTTTACTAGAAAGTCCAAAATATTGTTTTTGTCGTGTATGCGTGTCATTCCCAGTTGTGTATAGGCGTGTTACTTCTCATTTGTGCGCGCGTGCTATTTTTAATCATGTACACACTTTTTGCGGATCCGCGTCTCGTTGTGTACAAGCGTTTATTTTGGTGCACGAGCTCGCGTATTCTCATTGCGAACGCGTGGCCTCGCCTCGTCGTGTGCGTATGTTTATTCCTAATAATGTACACTTTTTCATCATCATTAGTAGAACATTTTTTTTTAAGAAAAAAACTTAATCAAAAAATTTATTTTAGCATTAAATACTTTTTTTTTACACAAAAAATTCAAAAAAATAGAAAACGAAAATTATAAATAAAAAATACAAAAAAGGGGCATCAGTAAGCATTTTGTATTCTTGGGTAAAGTTTAGAACTTCTTTTATCATCTTCATTACATGTTCTTCTCTTGATTGGGACTAAAGCCAAGTTAGCTTTCTTCAAGTTGAGATCTTCATGCCAAAATGGTGCATGCAGAAGTACAGACCTGAAACACAATAAAGCAAAAGTCAAGTGAGGCCAGCTCATAGGCCTAAAACCGTGAATACATCAGTGGCGTGGGAGGAGGAAATTTTGCTCAGAAAAAATTATACATTAAAGCATGAAACTCTTGGTCAAAGGCGTGGAAGGAAAACTGACCTCTCAATAGAGTTTTCAATGCAGGATCTCTCTATAAATTCAACTGCAATTTTCAGAATGGAGGAGGGGGAACGGTAGGGGAACTGGAAACAGAGAAAATAATTTTGTCAACACACAGGGGGGAGAGAATGAAAAAGAACCATTTTTTTTGAGACAGTCACATAGGGGGAGGGGGGAACCGTGAGTGTACTGGAACACAAAAAAAAAATTAATTAATTGACAACAAAACACAACAACACAGTAAGGAGGAAAACAAGAAGCAAAAAGGGGGGGGGGGGAGAAAAAGAAGAGGAGGGAAAGCACCACCAACAACCACCCCTCACAACCAAAACGTACACCGCCCTCCTCCGCCGGTCACCGCCAACCACCACCAGTTCCGGCAACCTCCGGCCGAACCACCCATCCACCACCGCGCATCCCCTTTTCCCTCTCTCTCTCCCTTCGGTTCTCTCTCTCTCTCCCTTCGGTTCTCTCTCTCTCCACCGCCCGCCGTCTCTCTCTCTCCTCTCTTCCTTCTCACCGTCGCCACCCTCTCCTCCGCCGGTCACCACCACCAAACGCCCTCTCTCAAGGCCAAACAACTACCAAACTCTCTCTCTCTCTCTCTTCGCACACCACCACCACCGTCCGCCACCATCGCCTCCGTTCGCACCACCGCATCGTAACTCCAGCGTCTCTCTCTCTCCTCACAGCGTCTCTCTCTTTCTCTCCACCGCCAACCGCCTCTGTTCTCTCCTCTCAGGCGCGCATCTCTCTCTCCGTGAAGCTCTCAACCTCACTCAGAGTTTTATGTATTTGGGATTTAGGGATTCAAACCCCAATTTTTCTTGTTACCCGTGACTGACCCATTCCCCTATTCCTCTCTTTTAATTGTTTTTAATATAGTTTCCCTTTTATTATTATTATTAGCTTTTGATTCACACAGCACACACTATCTCACGCGTCAAGCGCCTCCCCCCTTTTTTTGTTCTTGTTTTTTTTTGTTTATTTATTTATTTCTCTTTGCTTTTCCTATTATTGTTATTAGTATTATTTATTAGTAGTATTATTATTATTATTATTAACCTTTTCAAAAAAAATTAAAATAAATGTTAGTTTTTCTCCCTTTTTTGTTCTCATAAAAAATACCAAAATATGGGGTTGGCTGAGATTTGACGTCTCGTCGATCCCGGTTTAAGAGACTTTGGCTTTACGGCTTTGATCTTAAACCCCTTTCAAAAATAAATGGTTTTTTGGTTATGCATTTGGATAGCCTGTTGTGAATAAATAGAGTTTTTATATGTTTGCTTATTGTCTCAAGTTGATGATAGGCAATATGACTCTCACTTGTGCCTAGTGCACCTTGCTTAAAGTGATGAGGATTGTTCTATATGATTCAAGCCTTTTGGTTTATATGTTGTTTAAGTTGATGATTGGCAAGAAGATTCACACTTGTGCACTTGCGCACACTAATTTAAGTGTTGAAGATTGACCAAAGTGATTCAACATGCTTTGGTGTTTTGATTGTTAAGATGACTTGCTTGTTTAGGGTTTGCCAATGATTATGCTTGAGGCTACTCTTTTGAATTCATTGGTGCCCATCACTTCCTTGTCCACTCTCGTGTGGAATCATTAATACTTAGATAGGCTCATTCCTTACATTGCATCTTCCACTAGATGTGCATTTAGATTCCCTTGCGTTTTGTAGAAATATTTGAGTATGGTTCTCGCCTAGCATCTTCCACTAGATGTGCATTTAGGTTCAATCTTGCCTACTCTTATATTTTTGCTTAATGCCCAATTCAAGTTCCTTCTTTGCCTATTTATGTGTTGTGGTCTAACATGTGTAGTCTAGGCTAATATTTGCTCAAGAATTCAAATGAGATTGTTGTTTGCCTAAGGATTCGATTTGCATTCATTGCTTTCTTTTCTAAATGGCCTAGCATGAAAATGGTGACTAGTGACAATCACCCATAACCTTTGTTAGTTTGGTTGTCCTAAGAGCCTAAATTTCAAAAAAAGGATGTTTTCATATGCATAAGCTACTAGTGATAATCACCCATAACCTTTGTTAGTTTGATTATCATGAATGCTTTCAATTTCAAAAGATATTTTCCTAAGCATCAAAAGTCATAGCAAGTGTTAGTGATGATCACCCATAACCTTTGTTAGTTTGATCATCATGAGCGCCCCCACTTTTCAAAACCAGAGCAAAAAGACTTTCACTTTCAAGGCTCGTTAGAACTACGTCGCTTTGATTCCCATTTGGGATACGTAGGAGCGAGTCACATTCTCGTCAAGCGCAACCATAAAAAAGTTTAGCATTTGCATAACAAAAAGAAAAGAATTATTTTTGTAACAAAAAGAATCACTTTCGCAAACCAAGATCATTTTCAGAACAAAAACATTTTCCTTTCTAAAAACCATTTCCAACCCATCGTCGGTAGTGGTTAATCAGAACCTTTGTTCGTCTAGCCATTGGTGGCGATATCTTTTTCCCAAAAGAATAATAAATGATGATCCATCATAACCTTTGTTAGTTTGATCATCGTGTAAATCAACCTCTTTCGAAAATCACTTTCAAAAAAAGATAATAAAAACGAGTCGCTACTAATAGTCAATCAGAGCCTTTGTTCGTCTGACTGGCGGTAGTGACTCTCATTTTCAAGAGTACTTAGCGGTGATTACCCATAACCTTGGTTAGTTTAATCATTCACTGAATGCTCGTCCTATTTCGAAAACTCACTAAAAAGATAAAAGACAAAAACCTTTTTAGGACAAAGAAGAACTACGTAGCTTTGAGTTCTCCATCGCACCAGGAGATACGTAGGAGCGGGCCATGTCCCGTCAAGCGTTTTTTTTTCTAAAAAACTATTTCGCCCCCTTTTTCATAATAAATAAAGATTTTCATTAAGAATTTTTCAATAAGAAGTAGAGAGGCAAAATTAAGTATTTTCAAGTCAACACACTAAAACCACACATTTAATTAAAGGTTCCCTCTCAGTAGAGAGGACGTGTGGGGTGCTAACACCTTCCCCGCACGTAACCGACCCCCGAACCCTATTCTTTAGTTTCGCAAGACCAATTGCTTTCCAAAAAAGGTTTTCCTAATATTTTCCTTAATAAATATTGGTGGCGGCTTCATTGTTTTAGGAAAAGTTGTGAACGAGGAAGGTTCTCCCACGGGGACTTTTTCGGGCGCAACAATATGGTATGCTGGATGATTGTATTAAAAATTCTTTAGGAGTAGTGGTGGTAGTAAAGACACAGACAGGGTACAGGGTAAAAAGCATTAGGACAATTATATTATATTTACAAAAAAACAACCAAAGTTAGCGTCGGCCTTTCCGACGCTAACAAAGATGCATTTTAGCGTCGGCTTCGTGGATGTAAATTAATTGGTTGACTATTTTGGTTGACTAAATAGCGTCGGCCAGGCCGACGCAAATGCTTTTGTTGACTCTCTTTCGTTGACTAAATAGCTTCGGCCAGGCCGACGCTAATTATTTCGTTGACTAAATTTAGTTGACTTTGTAGCGTCGGTCCAAATGTTAGCGTCAGCTTTAGCGTCGGCCAGGCCCACGCTAAAATTAGCGTCGGCTAAATTAACGGGACGCTAAAACTACCTTCGAACATTTTAGCGTCGATACGTGGCCGACGCTAACCCGACGCTAATTCACAGTTAGCGTCCGTTTTTGGCCTATTAGCGTGGGCTTTTGGCCGACGCTAAAAACTGTTTTTCTAGTAGTGTAATAGCAGATTGTGATTGTGAAAATTCTGAAAGGGAAGAGAAGAATTTGTCCAAAGAGACTACTTTCAGTAAATGGAAATTAAGAAAATAGGTAAAATTAGTTTTGACCCAAAGATCCTAAACACAAGCTAAGAAGAAGTAATCCAGAGACACCTAAACAACCGATTTTTAATGTCATAAAAAACAGTTATTTAAAATCGGTTCTTTGCATAACCAATTTCTAATGTCACTTTTAAAAAAAAATAAAATAATTCCCCTTAATTGTAGGATGGTCCTTATTTGGCTTAGCTCTTTGAAAGAAATCGTCTCTTTATTACTAACAAAATAAATAACCTTCGAAGAAATCGTCTCTTTAAAAAAGATTTTTGATTGAATATTCTTTAGCTAGCAAATATTAATTTATAATATTTTGACAAAAATATTTTATCATCTATACTAACATTTTTTTGGTATAAATCTGGTATCATCTGCACGCAATTGCAGAAACTAATCCCTCAAGCTGGGTAGGGTAGGCCCACATTGGACGGCAAAGCTCTCTCTCAGGAGATTGGTTATAAGCTAGAAGAGACCCCTACCATCTCATCCAAGTACTCTTGGGTATCATCTATACTAACATAATAATACACTTGTATATTATGTCACATAACTTGAGAGAATTTATATATATATATATATATATATATATATATATATATATATATATATATATATATATATATATATATATATATATACTGTCAGATTAGATAACATCATTATATAAATAAATATTTTTTCGTATCCAATCAAAATATATTTTACAAGTTAAAATACACACACACACACACACATATATATATATATATATATATATATATATATAATATGTCAGATTAAATAACATCACTATATAAATAAATATTTTGTCGTATCCAATCAAAATATATTTTACAACTTAGAAAATATTTCGTGAGAAAAATATTTGAATTTTATTGAGTTGTAGAGTTGATTTTTATTTGACTTTTTAGTGTCTTTTTAGCAATATTGACTCTCTCTCTCTCTCTCACCATTTTATTATAATTAAATTGCCATACTTTATATTATTTTTTTGACATAAAATTGACATACGTTATATTAACCGATAAAAATTTCCATATTTTATAATATTTGCTAACATAAGAAATAAGAAATCCAAACAAAGAAAAAAAACTAACATAATAAATGTGCTTCATCATTATGTCGTATTCAATCAATATATATATATATATATATATATATATATTTCTGTACAATAAAAATATTATATATATATATATATATATCACTATATAAATATATATATTTTGCCATATTCAATCAAAATATTTTACAATTTATAAAATATCTCATAATAAAAATATTTGATTTTCATTAAAGATTTCTTGAACTCTATCCGTAAGGTTTTCACTTTAAATATCACCTTATTTGTAACTTTCAAGGAACAAGTATAACAGTTGAAACACTAAGAAAAAAATAAATAAAACAAGATGAAGTCGTTCATGTTTTTGGTTACAATGGTGTTAATGACTACATACATCCTTGTGGTTTCTGTGAAAGCATCTGAAGATGAATTCCCATTTAAAACAAATGTGGTTGTTACTAATAATTTGGGTCCTGGTATCAATCTCTTAATCCGTTGTCGATCGAAGGATGATGATCTAGGCGTTCATAATCTTCCCAATGGGCAACCACTAAAATGGTCTTTTAAAGCAAACTTTTTTGGTACTACTTTGTTTTGGTGCAATTTATCTTGGAATAATGTGCAAAAGAATGTGGAAATTTACAATGATAAGCCTCATGATCCAGAGTGTGTAAGTCAATGCTTGCGAAGTGTTAGACAAGATGGACTTTATTTTTATAATGAGAAAAAGGGGGCGTTTTGGTATAAGAAATATTCATGGTAGACTAAGATGGAAGACATGGCTTCAAGCTTGTAATTTTTCATCAAAAAATGATAAATAAATTAACTAAAAGTTATTGCATATAATATTTTATTTATAATAAATATAAAACTATTTAGTCACATATCTTCTTTTTTTTTTATTTTGCCTTTTTTATTTGCTTCTTTAAAGTTTGAATTTTCAAATATAAATTATTTATCTTGCATTTACCAAATGCTATACTATTTTCGGTAAAGGAAAAACTGTTCTTACACATATCGAGTAGTTATCCACGCTAGCTACACAAAAGTCGTAAGGTAGAACCGATAAAAAACGTTGGATTTTTCAGATGATCCCTTGTAGAAAGTTTATCAAATGGAGTGTGCACCCTTTAGAGGTATCTAGTAACAAAATTGTTTTCTTTCTTTTATCAACAAAGCCTAACCCTTACCACTTCCATTGAAGTTTATGACAAAGAATTAATTCACACATCAGATTACTCTCATAGGAAGAACAAAGGGCTGACAAAAAGGATGTCAAAAGTTTTCAGAACTAGCCCATCATCAAAACATAGAACACTCTCGAAGTTTGGCGAATGAGATGCCACAGTGGAGAGTTGTCCATGGGATTTAGAATGCTGGACACCAGTTGGATTCGGTTGGGTTCGGTGGAGAGCTTGCGAGAGTCTTCTTTTGGCCTCCATTTGCACTTTTGTGTTTTTTAGAATTGGATAATATTTTGTTTCATTTTGATTTAGGGATTTGTAGATAGATGAGATAACAAGAGAGAGGGACGATAAAAAATAGAAGCCGAAGGTAGTATGTGTGCCAGTGTGTATTAACATCAGATGCCAATAAAGGTAGACACGAGGATCACTGATTTTTCTACCTCCACGGATAGGCAGCATATCCCCCACATACTTCATTTATTTTCATTTCACCCCTCTCATGATTTCTAACACGTTCACAGCATTTGGGTGACATTCTTTGGCATTTCAGATTTATCATTTAAAGGTGAATCCGGTATACAATATATATATAGCTTTAGACGGATTTATGTAATTAATAGGTAAATCTGTCATTGATAGTTGAAATGTTGTAACGAATTTACGTAATTAGTAGATAATGGGTCAATTACGAGAGTCTTCTTGTAGTTGAGGTAGCGGCTCACAGCATATTTCGTATGTGTGACTTTGTGTATATTGTGTATTGACTTTTAAAATTAATTATCGATTTATGTGGGGTTTAAGTGAGTAATGGATAGTAAGGCTATTTTAGGATATTATAATTTGTTGCGGGCATAGAGGTCATTTATCCCCACACCCTCACTTAAGTGGTTTTATAAGAAAAAGAAAAGAAAGAAAGTGAGAAAAGAGGAGAAGGTCAAGAGAAGAAGAGAAAGAAGAGAAGAGAAAGAAGAGAAGAGAAATAAGAAGAGAGGAAGAAGAAGAAAGAGAGAGAGACCCAAACCCTAAACCCACTCCATCACTTCTTCTCCTTCATCTTTGTTTCCACACCATCTTCAAGTAAATTCCTTTTTCTTTTCCCTCTCCTTTAAGCCATGCGAAATTCTTGAGTTAGAGAGATGAGGTGAGTTGTGATTTTTAGGTCATTATGGTTTTTGAAGGTATCTAGCTAGAGGAGGAGAATCAAATCCATAGTAGATTAATGGAGGATTGAAGCTTGATTTGCTGATTGGAAGCTTTGTTGGTGACTTAGGGTTTTGAATTGGGAATTTGGGGAAAGTGAAGAAACTGGGTGCTTAGGAGAATAGTTGATGCTCCAAGCTAGGATTTCTCCCGTGTTTGTGTGTGTTGGAAGCGACAATCAAGGTGAGTTCTTACTCCGTTTAGGTTTTATTCGATGAAATTGATATGTGGAGTTGTTGTCTCGGTTTGGTGTGCGTTGTCGTATATCGTTTTAGTTGAAAAACTGTTAAACCGAATTGTTAACAAATTTTGGTGTGAACTCGCCCCAATTTGTTTGATTGATATGATTGGTTGTTGATTGTTTGATAACACGAAAATTGGTTGATTGAGTACCGAATTGTGTTGTTAGAAGCTGTTGTTAAGTTAGGACTGTTATGGATTAGGTATTGGAACCGTTCGGATAACAAAATGACACAAAACCGAGTTTTTAAAATTGAGAAAATGACCACTGTCATCAGGACATGGCCCGTGTCAAAGTGACACGGTTACCCGTGTCCAAAGCTATCTCTGGCCAAAAAAATTTAAAACTGTGGACACAGCCCTTGTCCAAATGACACAGGTGCCCGTGTCCCAAACTGTCTTTTTACATGTTTTTCAAGGTAAATGGTTCAATCCTTCCCTAACACCCTTCTTAACCTTTCCAAATGATAATTATACATTAATACTATCATTTGGCTCATGTTGGAGATCATTGTTATAACTCCAAGTGTATGGTTATTATTGTATATAAAACCGTATAGTTATAACGAGAGAGCAAAGTTACAGAAGTATTTCAATGAAAGCTTATTGTTATTAACTACGTTATACTCGAATAATTGTTGTATCGAGTGAGAAAGGACCTAAATGTCAAGTCAGAGACCTAAGTGTCTAAGTTCAAGTAATAAGATGAAAGAATACGGTCTCGGGTCGAGTAACGGACTTAATGTCCGAGATAATGATAAAAGATACTATCGGGATGACGATCCCGAGATTCATGTAGCATACCTAGGGGAGGAGAGTCATGAACCCGAAGCTAGGGCCCTAGAATTATTCGGTATATCGATACGAATTGGGGTTTCCAATTAAATTGGGTATAGAATACCTTGCGTTATTTCTCGGATTATGCTAATCTCACTGTAAAGTCAAGCGACAGCTTGACTTCTATTAAGGCGACTTCGTATGTTAGGAATGTTATGGATTAGGTATTGGAACCGTTCGGATAACAAAATGACACAAAATCGAGTTTTTAAAACTGAGAAAATGACCATTGTCATCAGCACATGGCCCGTGTCCAAAGCTATCTCTGGCCAAAAAAATTTAAAACTGTGGACACGGCCCTTGTCCAAATGACACGGGTGCCCGTGTCCCAAACTGTCTTTTTACATGTTTTTCAAGGTAAATGGTTCAATCCTTCCCTAACACCCTTCTTAACCTTTCCAAATGATAATTATACATTAATACTATCATTTGGCTCATGTTTGAGATAATTGTTATAACTCCAAGTGTATGGTTATTATTGTATATAAAACCGTATAGTTATAACGAGAGAGCAAAGTTACGGAAGTATTTCAATGAAAGCTTATTGTTATGAACTACGTTATACTCGAATAATTGTTGTATCGAGTGAGAAAGGACCTAAATGTCAAGTCAGAGACCTAAGTGTCTAAGTTCAAGTAATAAGATGAAAGAATACGGTCTCGGGTCGAGTAACGGACTTAATGTCCGAGATAATGATAAAAGATACTATCGGGATGACGATCCCGAGATTCATGTAGCATACCTAGGGGAGGAGAGTCATGAACCCGAAGCTAGGGCCCTAGAATTATTCGGTATATCGATACGAATTGGGGTTTCCGTTGAAATTGGGTATAGAATACCTAGCATTATTTCTCGGATTATGCTAAGCCACAGACAAGATTAAAACACAGACATGAACAAGTCACAGACAAGAATAAGATACAATCAAGAACAATTCAAAGACAAGGAAAACACCGAGAGAGGAATTGTGAGGGGGTGCGAAAGAACTCACTGAGATTTGTAATCTCACTGCAAAGTCAGGCGCCAGCTTTACTTCTATTAAGGCGACTTCGTATGTTAGGAGATTTCAAGTCAGGCGAAAGCTCGACTTTAAAAGTATCTTTTTAAGTCGGACAATAAACGCCCCACTTTAAAAGTCTCATTTGAAGTCAGATTATTAATGCAGCACGACTTTAAAAGTATCTTTTGAAGTCAGACTTTAATTCAGCACGACTTTAAAAGTATCTTTTGAAGTCAGACTTTAATTCAGCACGACTTTAAAAGTTTCATTTTTTTTAAAGAAAAAAAAATTATTTGGTGCTTCCCCGGATTATATCTATGAACTACAATGCATTTTTTCTAAAAAATACTCTTTCTACATTATAACTATGAAACCCAATACTTTTTCATGGCACTGATTACTTAAATAACGTTAAAAGCAAGAATAACATATCAAAATGCATAATGGATTAAACATATGAAACTACAAAAATCATAACAAGTTAGTCATCTTGAAACTACAGCTTATATAACATCCATCATGAAACTACAAAATATCAAAGTATATGTTGGCCACACATTGGAAAACTATGTAGCTGTACAATCCAGAAGGGGGACACCTATAAATTTCTTAATAAAACTATTTAGGCCCACATTTTTTATGAAATCAATCAAGAAATTATATAATGGGTCAATTGCGAGAGTCTTCTTGTAGTTGAGGTAGCGGCTCACAACATATTTCATAGTCTTCTTTTGGCCTCCATTTGCGAATTGACCCATTATATAATTTCTTGATTATATAACGTCTAACATCCCCAAAATAATTGTTTCAATTATTTTAGTTGGTTATTTTAATTATGTTGGTTAATGAATAACTTAATTGCAATTGGATTAATTGTGGTTAAGTGAGTTAATAATTTATGGTCAAGGTTACTCATATGTGTGACTTTGTGTATATTGTGTATTGACTTTTAAAATTAATTATCGATCTATGTGGGGTTTAAGTGAGTAATGGATAGTAAGGGTATTTTAGGATATTAGAATTTGTTGCGGGCATAGAGATCATTTATCCCCACACCCTCACTTAGGTCAATATGGTTTTTGAAGGTATCTAGCTAGAGGAGGAGAAGCAAATCCATAGTAGATTAATGGAGGATTGAAGCTTGATTTGTTGATTGGAAGCTTTGTTGGTGACTTAGGGTTTTGAATTGGGAATTTGGGGAAAGTGAAGAAATTGGGTGCTTAGGAGAATAGTTGATGCTCCAAGCTAGGATTTCTCCCGTGATTGTGTGTGTTGGAAGCGACAATCAAGGTGAGTTCTTACTCCGTTTAGGTTTTATTCGATGAAATTGATATGCGGAGTTGTTGTCTCGGTTTGGTGTGCGTTGTCGTATATCATTTTAGTTGAAAAACCGTTAAACCGAATTGTTAACAAATTTTGGTGTGAACTCGCCCCAATTTGTTTGATTGATATGATTGGTTGTTGATTGTTTGATAACACGAAAATTGGTTGATTGAGTACCTAATTGTGTTGTTAGAAGCTGTTGTTAAGTTAGGAATGTTATGGATTAGGTATTGGAACCGTTCGGATAACAAAATGACACATAATCGAGTTTTTAAAACTGAGAAAATGACCATTGTCATCAGCACATGGCCCGTGTCCAAAGCTATCTCTGGCCAAAAAAATTTAAAACTGTGGACACGGCCCTTGTCCAAATGACACGGGTGCCCGTGTCCCAAACTGTCTTTTTACATGTTTTTCAAGGTAAATGGTTCAATCCTTCCCTAACACCCTTCTTAACCTTTCCAAATGATAATTATACATTAATACTATCATTTGGCTCATGTTTGAGATAATTGTTATAACTCCAAGTGTATGGTTATTATTGTATATAAAACCGTATAGTTATAACGAGAGAGCAAAGTTACGGAAGTATTTCAATGAAAGCTTATTGTTATGAACTACGTTATACTCGAATAATTGTTGTATCGAGTGAGAAAGGACCTAAATGTCAAGTCAGAGACCTAAGTGTCTAAGTTCAAGTAATAAGATGAAAGAATACGGTCTCGGGTCGAGTAACAGACTTAATGTCCGAGATAATGATAAAAGATACTATCGGGATGACGATCCCGAGATTCATGTAGCATACCTAGGGGAGGAGAGTCATGAACCCGAAGCTAGGGCCCTAGAATTATTCGGTATATCGATACGAATTGGGGTTTCCGTTGAAATTGGGTATAGAATACCTAGCATTATTTCTCGGATTATGCTAAGCCACAGACAAGATTAAAACACAGACATGAACAAGTCACAGACAAGAATAAGATACAATCAAGAAAAATTCAAAGACAAGGAAAACACCGAGAGAGGAATTGTGAGGGGGTGCGAAAGAACTCACTGAGATTTGTAATCTCACTGCAAAGTCAGGCGCCAGCTTTACTTCTATTAAGGCGACTTCGTATGTTAGGAGATTTAAAGTCAGGCGAAAGCTCGACTTTAAAAGTATCTTTTTAAGTCGGACAATAAACGCCCCACTTTAAAAGTCTCATTTGAAGTCAGATTATTAATGCAGCACGACTTTAAAAGTATCTTTTGAAGTCAGACTTTAACTCAGCACGACTTTAAAAGTATCTTTTGAAGTCAGACTTTAATTCAGCACGACTTTAAAAGTTTCATTTTTTTTTAAAGAAAAAAAAATTATTTGGTGCTTCCCCGGATTATATCTATGAACTACAATGCATTTTTTCTAAAAAATACTCTTTCTACATTATAACTATGAAACCCAATACTTTTTCATGGCACTGATTACTTAAATAACGTTAAAAGCAAGAATAACATATCAAAATGCATAATGGATTAAACATATGAAACTACAAAAATCATAACAAGTTAGTCATCTTGAAACTACAGCTTATATAACATCCATCATGAAACTACAAAATATCAAAGTATATGTTGGCCACACATTGGAAAACTATGTAGCTGTACAATCCAGAAGGGGGACACCTATAAATTTCTTAATAAAACTATTTAGGCCCACATTTTTTATGAAATCAATCAAGAAATTATATAATGGGTCAATTGCGAGAGTCTTCTTGTAGTTGAGGTAGCGGCTCACAACATATTTCATAGTCTTCTTTTGGCCTCCATTTGCGAATTGACCCATTATATAATTTCTTGATTATATAACGTCTAACATCCCCAAAATAATTGTTTCAATTATTTTAGTTGGTTATTTTAATTATGTTGGTTAATGAATAACTTAATTGCAATTGGATTAATTGTGGTTAAGTGAGTTAATAATTTATGGTCAAGGTTACTCATATGTGTGACTTTGTGTATATTGTGTATTGACTTTTAAAATTAATTATCGATCTATGTGGGGTTTAAGTGAGTAATGGATAGTAAGGGTATTTTAGGATATTAGAATTTGTTGCGGGCATAGAGATCATTTATCCCCACACCCTCACTTAGGTCAATATGGTTTTTGAAGGTATCTAGCTAGAGGAGGAGAAGCAAATCCATAGCAGATTAATGGAGGATTGAAGCTTGATTTGTTGATTGGAAGCTTTGTTGGTGACTTAGGGTTTTGAATTGGGAATTTGGGGAAAGTGAAGAAATTGGGTGCTTAGGAGAATAGTTGATGCTCCAAGCTAGGATTTCTCCCGTGATTGTGTGTGTTGGAAGCGACAATCAAGGTGAGTTCTTACTCCGTTTAGGTTTTATTCGATGAAATTGATATGCGGAGTTGTTGTCTCGGTTTGGTGTGCGTTGTCGTATATCATTTTAGTTGAAAAACCGTTAAACCGAATTGTTAACAAATTTTGGTGTGAACTCGCCCCAATTTGTTTGATTGATATGATTGGTTGTTGATTGTTTGATAACACGAAAATTGGTTGATTGAGTACCTAATTGTGTTGTTAGAAGCTGTTGTTAAGTTAGGAATGTTATGGATTAGGTATTGGAACCGTTCGGATAACAAAATGACACAAAATCGAGTTTTTAAAACTGAGAAAATGACCATTGTCATCAGCACATGGCCCGTGTCCAAAGCTATCTCTGGCCAAAAAAATTTAAAACTGTGGACACGGCCCTTGTCCAAATGACACGGGTGCCCGTGTCCCAAACTGTCTTTTTACATGTTTTTCAAGGTAAATGGTTCAATCCTTCCCTAAAACCCTTCTTAACCTTTCCAAATGATAATTATACATTAATACTATCATTTGGCTCATGTTTGAGATAATTGTTATAACTCCAAGTGTATGGTTATTATTGTATATAAAACCGTATAGTTATAACGAGAGAGCAAAGTTACGGAAGTATTTCAATGAAAGCTTATTGTTATGAACTACGTTATACTCGAATAATTGTTGTATCGAGTGAGAAAGGACCTAAATGTCAAGTCAGAGACCTAAGTGTCTAAGTTCAAGTAATAAGATGAAAGAATACGGTCTCGGGTCGAGTAACGGACTTAATGTCCGAGATAATGATAAAAGATACTATCGGGATGACGATCCCGAGATTCATGTAGCATACCTAGGGGAGGAGAGTCATGAACCCGAAGCTAGGGCCCTAGAATTATTCGGTATATCGATACGAATTGGGGTTTCCGTTGAAATTGGGTATAGAATACCTAGCATTATTTCTCGGATTATGCTAAGCCACAGACAAGATTAAAACACAGACATGAACAAGTCACAGACAAGAATAAGATACAATCAAGAACAATTCAAAGACAAGGAAAACACCGAGAGAGGAATTGTGAGGGGGTGCGAAAGAACTCACTGAGATTTGTAATCTCACTGCAAAGTCAGGCGCCAGCTTTACTTCTATTAAGGCGACTTCGTATGTTAGGAGATTTCAAGTCAGGTGAAAGCTCGACTTTAAAAGTATCTTTTTAAGTCGGACAATAAACGCCCCACTTTAAAAGTCTCATTTGAAGTCAGATTATTAATGCAGCACGACTTTAAAAGTATCTTTTGAAGTCAGACTTTAATTCAGCACGACTTTAAAAGTATCTTTTGAAGTCAGACTTTAATTCAGCACGACTTTAAAAGTTTCATTTTTTTTTAAAGAAAAAAAAATTATTTGGTGCTTCCCCGGATTATATCTATGAACTACAATGCATTTTTTCTAAAAAATACTCTTTCTACATTATAACTATGAAACCCAATACTTTTTCATGGCACTGATTACTTAAATAACGTTAAAAGCAAGAATAACATATCAAAATGCATAATGGATTAAACATATGAAACTACAAAAATCATAACAAGTTAGTCATCTTGAAACTACAGCTTATATAACATCCATCATGAAACTACAAAATATCAAAGTATATGTTGGCCACACATTGGAAAACTATGTAGCTGTACAATCCAGAAGGGGGACACCTATAAATTTCTTAATAAAACTATTTAGGCCCACATTTTTTATGAAATCAATCAAGAAATTATATAATGGGTCAATTGCGAGAGTCTTCTTGTAGTTGAGGTAGCGGCTCACAACATATTTCATAGTCTTCTTTTGGCCTCCATTTGCGAATTGACCCATTATATAATTTCTTGATTATATAACGTCTAACATCCCCAAAATAATTGTTTCAATTATTTTAGTTGGTTATTTTAATTATGTTGGTTAATGAATAACTTAATTGCAATTGGATTAATTGTGGTTAAGTGAGTTAATAATTTATGGTCAAGGTTACTCATATGTGTGACTTTGTGTATATTGTGTATTGACTTTTAAAATTAAGGCTAAATATATATTTTGGCCCTTTATCTTTGGGGTTGTGGTCACTTTGGCCCTTTATCTTTTTTTTTTCTCATTTTAGACCCTCATGTTTTTTGTGTGTGTCATTTTGGCCCCTGCCGTTATCATTTTGGTCCCTTATGTTTTTAATTGATTTCATTTTAGTCCCTTATGTTTTTAATTGATTTCATTTTGGGCCCTTATGTTTTTAATTGATTTCATTTTCGTCCTTAAAAATTTGCCTAAAAAAACATAAACATAACGGCAGGGGCCAAAATGACACACACAAAAAACATGAGGGTCTAAAATGAGAAAAAAAAAAGATAAAGGGCCAAAGTGACCACAACCCCAAAGATAAAGGGCCAAAATATATATTTAGCCTAAAATTAATTATCGATCTATGTGGGGTTTAAGTGAGTAATGGATAGTAAGGGTATTTTAGGATATTAGAATTTGTTGCGGGCATAGAGATCATTTATCCCCACACCCTCACTTAGGTCAATATGGTTTTTGAAGGTATCTAGCTAGAGGAGGAGAAGCAAATCCATAGTAGATTAATGGAGGATTGAAGCTTGATTTGTTGATTGGAAGCTTTGTTGGTGACTTAGGGTTTTGAATTGGGAATTTGGGGAAAGTGAAGAAATTGGGTGCTTAGGAGAATAGTTGATGCTCCAAGCTAGGATTTCTCCCGTGATTGTGTGTGTTGGAAGCGACAATCAAGGTGAGTTCTTACTCCGTTTAGGTTTTATTCGATGAAATTGATATGCGGAGTTGTTGTCTCGGTTTGGTGTGCGTTGTCGTATATCATTTTAGTTGAAAAACCGTTAAACCGAATTGTTAACAAATTTTGGTGTGAACTCGCCCCAATTTGTTTGATTGATATGATTGGTTGTTGATTGTTTGATAACACGAAAATTGGTTGATTGAGTACCTAATTGTGTTGTTAGAAGCTGTTGTTAAGTTAGGAATGTTATGGATTAGGTATTGGAACCGTTCGGATAACAAAATGACACAAAATCGAGTTTTTAAAACTGAGAAAATGACCATTGTCATCAGCACATGGCCCGTGTCCAAAGCTATCTCTGGCCAAAAAAATTTAAAACTGTGGACACGGCCCTTGTCCAAATGACACGGGTGCCCGTGTCCCAAACTGTCTTTTTACATGTTTTTCAAGGTAAATGGTTCAATCCTTCCCTAACACCCTTCTTAACCTTTCCAAATGATAATTATACATTAATACTATCATTTGGCTCATGTTTGAGATAATTGTTATAACTCCAAGTGTATGGTTATTATTGTATATAAAACCGTATAGTTATAACGAGAGAGCAAAGTTACGGAAGTATTTCAATGAAAGCTTATTGTTATGAACTACGTTATACTCGAATAATTGTTGTATCGAGTGACAAAGGACCTAAGTGTCAAGTCAAAGACCTAAGTGTCTAAGTTCAAGTAATAAGATGAAAGAATACGGTCTCAGGGCGAGTAACGGACTTAATGTCCGAGATAATGATAAAAGATACTATCGGGATGACGATCCCGAGATTCATGTAGCATACCTAGGGGAGGGGAGTCATGAACCCGAAGCTAGGGCCCTAGAATTATTCGGTATAGCGATACGAATTGGGGTTTCCAATTAAATTGGGTATAGAAGACCTAGCGTTATTTCTCGGATTATGCTAATCTCACTGTAAAGTCAAGCGACAGCTTGACATCTATTAAGGCGACTTCGTATGTTAGGAGATTTAAAGTCAGGCGAAAGCTCGACTTTAAAAGTATCTTTTTAAGTGGGACAATAAACGCCCGACTTTAAAATTCTCATTTGAAGTCAGATTATTAATTCAACACGACTTTAAAAGTATCTTTTGAATTCAGACTTTAATTCAGCACGACTTTAAAAGTATCTTTTGAAGTCAGACTTTAATTCAGCATGACTTTAAAAGTTTCATTTTTTTTTAAAGAAAAAGAATTATTTGGTGCTTCCGCGGATTATATCTATGAACTACAATGCATTTTTTCTACAAAATACTCTTTCTACATTATATCTATGTAACCCAATACTTTTTCATGGCACTGATTACTTAAATAACGTTAAAAGCAAGAATAACATATCAAAATGCATAATGGATTAAACATATGAAACTACAAAAATCATAACAAGTTAGTCATCTTGAAACTACAGCTATATAACATCCATCATGAAACTACAAAATATCAAAGTATTTGTTGGCCATACATTGGAAAACTATGTAGCTGCACAATCCAGAAGGGGGACACCTATAATGTTGTTACTCTGAACATCGTTTCCTGAATGCAAGATAATTTTTATGTAGTCATCATAAATTTTTTTTAAAGAGAACTAACAAATATTAAACAGCCAAAAGGATGTATAAAAACAGATATATTTCACTGAAAGTACGTACCTTTGAAATTAGCTTTTCTGGCAGCTTCAAGTAGAGCTGAAATCCAACAACAGAAGAGTTACGGTCTTGAAAAAATCCTTGACACTTAAACAGATTTGCATGCAAATAACATGGATTTCATAACAGCTTGCTCCATAAAGGCTGATAAACCAAAGAACTAACTATAGAACTAAAGATTTCTTTCTAATATAAGCTAGTCTGCAAGATTATTTTTTAAATAAGAAATTAATAACCAAACCCAAGATAAACAGAGAGGAAGTAAAACACAATTCACCAAAAATAGAAAAAAGAGAAACCTCCTGTCAAAATTTGATATAGTTGCATTCCAAATGAGCAGTCCTTCTAATTGATTGAAGGAAACACAAAACTGCACATCCTCCAGTCCCTGGAGAGAATAAATGAGCTTGGAAAGTCACCAAGCACATAGAGAGATGCCTACACATCGACTCATTATTGGAATGAAAAGTCTATGGACAAGTGGACCAACTACATACTAAGCAAACAATGATTCATCCCTAATAATAGGGGACTCTGGTCCTTCTCTCCAAGTTTGAGTACAACCAATGAATGTAAAAATTAAGTAACAAAAAAATCTTAATTATATTCATTCACACTGAACCATGCAAGTCATCCCTCAATGCACTTAAACCATTGCACCATTTGTTTATTAGGAAAAATAGATTAGAGAGAGAGAGAGAAGACCTAAATGGACAGCAAATTTGAATTCTGCAAATTTGAATTTGACCTGTTTTCTGAGGACCTCACCACAGATGATGCTACAGCTATCACAACTCCACTTGAAAGAGTTCCCTTATAGATAGTCCCATCTTGCATTGAATCAATAATGTTACTGAAATCTTCACAAGCTGCTTCAAGTTTTGCTCGTTTTAGACTTGGGACACCTATAGTTTAGCATTGTTAATGATGTAATTGAAATAAATATGAGAGCTATCATTGATCACAAATCATCTGTTACAAATGCTTTCCTTAACTGGCCAGTAGCTCAACCCTGTGGCCCAAGGTTTTACTGCTACAACCTTACTACTTCTGAAGCAAAATATCATTACTTCTGAAGCAAGATATTGGCATCCATGGCATGAGGGAGCGCCCTAAACAATCACATAAATGTCTTGTAAGTTGTAACAACTTAAAATTCTTATAAAACCTATGCATATCATTGCTTTTATCTTTGTTATGATCAATTTAATGAGATCACTTTGTTATTCAAAAGTGTCACTCACTTCATACATGGATTAAAGTTATTATTGGGTCCAGTAACAGAAGTAAATGATTCTTTAAACTAGAAAAAAAAAACTACAAAAAATTACAAAGAAACCAAATTGCATATTTGAGTGAAGGGGGTAAGGAACCAAAGTGCAGGTATCCCAAATATAATTGTATGTATATTGCTTACAGTTGCATTATAGAAGCGAGACAAGGATAGTCGGTGACCTTTGATTGCATCCCCATCACCAGTCAATTCTAACACTCCCTGACCATATAAGCCAAGGTTTGTAGTTGAACTAATGAAGGAACTTTGCTGCAAGGCAAGAAATCGCAATCATCATGAAAGCTCCGACCGCAAGGAACATAAAATGGATCTGTAATTAAGAAGACTGCATAATGTGAATTACATTTACACTTTCAAATTGACTATCAATAACTTAGGATCCTGAATAATTGGATCAATTGATAATAACAGAAGATTGAGAATTGATGCAAAAACTGTGACACGTTGCAAGTTTTGGTCCATAGGAAGATCAAGCTCCATCTTACTCGACCAAAACAGATTTCAGTTCAATGATTTCTCTTATGCATGCTAAGTCACTCATTTATAGCATATAATAATCACCATTACATTATTTTTTCTTAGCAGACCATCCGTGCATGACATTCCCAATGGATAACATAACAGAATTACAAAAAATTCCAAACAAACATTCATCTTATTATTAATAAACTCTAGCCAAATAGTCACAACATTGATCCATTGATCCATCTATTCTTTTTTTTAAAACAACTACAAAAGTAATCTTAATAACTTTGCTAGTTAGAGTTCTTACCCTTGATGCTCCATCTAGCGATTGAACTGAATCAGCCCATGACGTTATGAGCCCCAAAATCAAGAAACATCCCCTAATCCCTCCACATCTACAAGTTCAGCCACTGAGTGAATGAATGTTCTCCAACATAGTTTGATTCAACGGTCCCAAAGACAAGGAAACAACAAAATGATCATGAATTAGTATGAGACAGATTTCAGATTGGATAAAACTATAGTTAGGAGATGAGGAATGTTCAAAGCTGAGTTAGGGTTTAAGAAAAAAGGAGGAAACCGAATCAGGGGCATAAACAACTGAAAATCAACTTCCGGCACGGTGGTGCGACTTCCGGCATGGAGAAGAAGGATTGGTCGCAGTTCACTACTCTGGCGCGGTGGTGCGACTTCCGGCTTGGTGGTCGCCGGTGGAGGGTGTTTAGATCATAAAATTTCTTGAGGGCTTTGCAAGAGGGTGACGTGAGGATTATGAATATCAAACTCTTTTTTGATTGGAGGTCAATGGTCGCCGAAAAACAAAGGAGAAGGTTGCGGTTTGGGGTTCATAGATGCGTTTTCTTAGCTACAAAACTGTTACAATACTTAGAGAGAAGGAAGAGAGACACGCGGTGGTGACCATGAGCGTTTGAATAGTGGTCAAAATCAAGCAATAAAGCCATAGAGAATGTAGAGAGGAAGCAGACGAAGGAAGAAGGAAGGCGCGCGACAGGGATGGAGAGAGGAGAGTGAGAGCAACGCAAAACTGGCCTTGCAGAGCGACTGAATTGAGAACGCGTAATTCTAATTTTTGTTGTGTAATACTTTTGAAGTCAGACTATATACCAGCTTGTCTTAAAATGTTAAAACTTTTCACTTTTGAAGTCAAGCCTGTTTACGCTTGACTTAAAAACACGGGCGTCAAATAAAGATTTTCATCTTAATTACAAGTTTGCTACCGCATCAACGTATTAAGTCAGGCATCTGGGCGCCTGACTTTAAATGTCTAATTCTTTTCCTGATTTTGCACTAGTGGTACAGTAGCGCTTAGCGCTTTCCCTCAGAAACGCTACTCATTCCCAAAAGGCGCTAAGAGAATGAAGCGCTACCCATTCCTAAAAGACGCTAAGATCATCAGTAGCGCTTTCCAGCTGAAGCGCTACTAATGCTCTTAAATCTTAATTGAATGAGTAGCACTTTTTTTGTTTTTGTTTATTCTCTCTTTTACATTACAAATTTCATATGCATTTCCCAGGTCATGTACACCAAAATCCATTATATATACAAAATCATATATATACATATCAACATATATAAACAAACTAGCTAACAACAAATTACAATATATATATATATATATATATATATATATATATATATATCCAAATCAACCGAACAACTTACATTACATTATATCCAAAATTACATCAAATTCAAAGTTGGTTAGTTAAAAAAACCGGCAACATAACGGCACCACTCTCCCTTGAGCTCAGAAGTTGCTCATCAGAGTATTCCTTGAACTGACAATCAGGAAAATATTGAAAAAATAAAATAAAATAAAATTAGAATTCAAATGATTAAATGTGAATAACTATTATTATATCAATATAAAAAAATCTAAATAGATACCTTCTTTGGAATTAAAATGGTTAAATGTGAGTAACTATATATCCACAATCATTGTTATTTGGTTGTTTGGGACACTATAAAACAAAAGATTACTTAATTGTTAAATTATATTAAATACATTTTTTGACCAAAAAATTTAATAAAATATATAAGAATATTGATTACACACTTACAATTATTGGTATCCATTTTGATTCGGACGTTGACTTCTTATACATGGTCCTGGTTTCACTCTTCAAATTGGTCGCCATCAAATGTATATGTTTCAGTGTCAACCGGCGCACATCTCTCAATACTATTATCAATATTTGACGATTCACCTCTTTCCTCACCGTGCATTGTCCAACAAGTATAACTTGATCGATTCAGAAGGCCCTTAAATGTCCTGCCAGCTCAACTACAATAACTAGATTTACATAACAACACTGTAAACAAGGACATTTGATTTTATTAGAAGTTCCCAATTGTCGAACAACAAAGTTAACAAAATATTCTACTCCATCGACATATTCCTTCGACAGACGATTAGCATACATCCACTTTCGATCCATATTTTTCCCAACATTGATTGTAAAATCCTGATAAGAGAACTTAAATATATTATAGGTGAAAAACACACAAGGTACAATTTTTTGAAACTAAGACATTGGACTTTGTTATATTATAATTTCACTTAAACACTTTGTTATATTATCTATCTCACTTGTTTAAAACAACCTACATTAATTGATAGTACTAATTAATGGCATATAAATTCACTTTGAGCTGAAAAGAAAATCAGAGTCAATTTTTACTCACGAAGAACAAGCCTACCCAATTCGCTTAGCTTCAACATAGTGTTAGGAAAATCCTATGATTGCACTTGTAACACCCAAAATCTACCCGGCAAGTTACTAAATAAATCAGAGTTTCAAAAATCATTTTTTGAGCGCTACGGTTTTCAACTGAAATTCGCCAACGAAATCATACTTCAAAAATAACTGACTTTCATTTAATATGCAGCGGAAAAATCAAGGGTTCAAATTAACGATAAAACTCCAAAAGGTTCACAACATTAATAGTCATAACGGCCATAAACTTAAGTTCAACAAATGTAACGACATAAGGAATATAAATGAGCGTTCATCCCCCCGAGTGCTACGTATCAGAGCGACGACACCGACCCGACTATATGAAGTTACTCCGCCTTCATTCGCTATTACCTGCACGTTACCAATATAGGAGTAACATTCAAACAGAAGGGGTG
Source organism: Astragalus membranaceus (assembly GCA_039519185.1). NCBI lineage: Eukaryota > Viridiplantae > Streptophyta > Magnoliopsida > Fabales > Fabaceae > Astragalus > Astragalus membranaceus. Next base: position 53,318,083 of record CM076854.1, on the reverse strand, counting down.
AGATATCACACTATCTAATAAATCGTATGAAAAGCAATATGCATTCGGTCAGGTCATCACATTCATCTCGTCACAATAGTCACATATTTCACTAGTCAATCATGCAGTATGGAATGCACATGCATGCGGTACCAAGTCACAACGCTGGCCATAGGCCTAAATCACAACGCTGGCCGAAGCCTAATCCACAACGCTGGCCGAAGCCTAATCCACAACGCTGGCCGAAGCCTAATCCACATGATATGCATGCGACGCAACGGGTATGCACAACATGTCAACACAATCACATATCGGCACAACAACAACGTAAATCACCACACTAGCCATAGGCCTACATCACATCACCTGCCCATTAATAGAGGCAACTCGTCGTCGTCATATAAACATCGTCGTCAACAATTACAACTTAACAATTTATAGCGCTTTGGCCACATCACCACAATTTGCAACATCACAACAATTTGGGTTAATCACATACTCAACATCATTTTAATTGACAACACCTAGGACAGCACCTACCGGGCAGCCACACGGGCGCCCAACTATCAACAACCACGGACAAGCAGCCGACACTTAACCATTAAATCAACAGACACGCTTAAAAATTAACGACACTAGAAACAGTCACTTTTTGCCTTAAAATTATAATATTCAGTTAGGCCTCTGAATAAGCTTTCCAAAACATTTTAGAACGTCCAAATCGGATTCCCGGATCAAAAGATATTGTGAAAACAAAATTGTTTACAGTGACAGCAAAAACAGTGACAGCAAACATGACCTAGCTTGTGTCACCTCTAGAATTATCAAAACTCAGTCAAATGACATGGGACTTGAGCCTAACCCGAAACAAATTGAGTGTAGTTTTCAATGAAACAAGAATCATTCAACACGGAGTTCAAACGAAAACGTTATACACGAAATACCGAACCTATAACCAGATTGTTTCCAGAATTTTAACATAACTTGTGACACCTATAACTCGAGCTATACAACTCCAAATGCAACCAAACTAGTGCCAAATTAACAAGCATTAAGTCTAGTTTCTAAAAAGGTAAACCACATAATTTTCGAACCACTAGATTGTTCCCAGTTACTGTATGACCGAACCTATACTCAGATCGTTTCCAGAATTTTAACCTAACTTGCAACACCTTTAACTCGAGCTATACAACTCCAAATGCAACCAAACTAGCGCCAAATTAACAAGCATTAAGTCTAGTTTCTAAAGAGATAAACCACATAATTTTCGGACTGCTAGATTGTTTCCAGAATACACGCAGAATGCGCCCTATGCGCCCTACAACCAGAAATTTTGTTTAAAATCAACAACACACAACACCAAACACCAACAATCACATCCAAATCATTATCAAACATGTTAATCATCACCAATCATGTCTAAACACCATTAATCACATTTAATCACCGTCAAAACACATTTAATCATCACCAATCACATACAATCATCATCAATCATGCTTGGACATCGTCAATTCATGTTTAAACACTTTTAAGCACATATATTCATCATCAAACATAATCAATCCTTAAAACTAAGGTTCTCTAATCTTAATCACCTAGGGTTCCATTAACCACCCCACATAGAGACATTCATATAACCCATTAGATAGATAGAACCCCATCCTTACCTTAGCCTTAGATGATCACGAAAATCCTTGCCCTAGAGCTCTCTCTCCTTGTGCGCCTTCCTTCTCTCTCTTTCTCTTGCTTGGAAGTCACGCCTTCTCTCTTCTTTTTCCTTCCTAGCCGTCGCACTCCTCTCCTCTCCTAGTTCTCCAAATTTTGCTAATCTCTAAGGTATGCACAACCCTAGACCTAATCCCTCCTTATATACTCACTTACTCATCATGGACTTGGTCTAATGCAACTACCCAAGCCCCTTTTCTCCTTACACCTCCCTTCTCACTAATACTAACCCCCTCATAAAATACACATAATATAACATAAAATAATATATATATATATATATATATATATATATATATATATATATATAATTATGCTAATATTTTACTAACACCAATCCCCACACACAATTAACAACACATAATCATATAACACATATAATATGACATAAATTATATTATAACACACAACAAAAATGTACTATTATATTACTATCACTTAATAACTAAAATAATTAATTAAATAAATTAATCAATTATTTTGGGGCGTTACAGCACTTCCAAAGCAAAATCCTAAATATAATTCAATTCAAATAAACAAACACATCTGTGATTGCACTATAAGTAACCAAAATCCTAAAGCATCCAACTTTAGTTAGCACTTTGAATAGTAATCATTAAGGCTTATGATAAACTAATTGAATAATTATAGCAACCTACATTGTATTACTTATTTCCAACAATAGAAACTTGAGAGAAGCAATTACAGCAACCTAAATTTGTTCAATACTAGTAGTATTTGATAACATTTCAAATGCAAAAGAGAATTGGGAAATTACATACCAAGAAATGAAGCTGAGAATTGGAACAAGTGAGTGAAAATCCCCAACCAAGTCAAGGCCTTAAGACCCCAAAAACTGAGGGAGAATCAGAATAGAATTCCTAAAAGGAATCTAATTCAAAACTGAAAAGCAAAATCCTTGTTAGTTGTTGTGCCGAAAACAAGACAAGTCACTCAAATCAATATAACACTTGCACTGCAATATAGAATATGATGCTCCTATGTGATGATGTGAGTGAAGAAAAGATAGTTGATTAAAGCTTCTATGAATTATTCAGGGGGAGAATTGAGATGCTAAAAGAAGGGGTAATGTTACTATAATGATTGCATGCTTGTCTTCCTCTCAAAATGTTACTATAATGTTACTACAATGTTACTATAAAGAGCACTATAACGATATAACAATTCTAGATCAAAACAAATGTCTAATTTTGACTTATCAAAGATCACTAATCAACAAAATCTTTTGACATTTTAACACACTTGAGGGTTCCAATAGCAAATAAAAATCAAGAATATCAAGTCTGCAATTGCATTGAAACATTTCAAAACAGAATCAGAATCAACAGATACAAATAAGCACACCCCAAAACATAATCTAGTTACACGTATACGGTTATAATTAGTGTGTCCAACCGAAAGAGAAACCAATTCCACCCACAGTCATCAAACCACTAACCAAAAACACGTTATACAAAAGAGTTACCTGAACAAGGGGGAAGCAACAATGAACTCGAACGAACGCGAACCAGACGTGAACTTGAACCCGAACGAACTCGAACCCAAACAAACTCGAACCAGATATCACAAAACAAAGCTCCGGCAACTAGACAAAAACTGAACACATGTCCCAAACCGTCCCAGTATTTTGACCCAATTTGCAACCAAGAATTCTCCCATTATACTTATCCAAATTGAGTAAACTCAGCGCCTAATTTGTAGAAAATTGTGTCTAGTTTCCAGAAAAATAAACCACATAATTTTTAGACAAATATAACACTCACGATCACAGATTTACTGAACCTGTACCAAAAACAAACGAAACAGGAAACGGGGACAGGCACTGGGCGCCTAGGGCTCCACTTTCAGCATATCAATTCAATTACTTTAAAATCATGGCGAGGCATAGGATCACTTTTAGGGCATGGGGACATCATTCATATGACAATTAAATCAACAAGGTCATGTAACACATAGGAATTCATATGCATGCAAAATCATCATCAAGACATCATATGTTCACATAGTGATTCAGATTATATAGAAAGATAACATGAGCATATATTGTAATCCACAAGTCAAAACCCTAACCCCCACATATGACCCTTCATAGGACCTATTAGGTAGATAGAACCCCACCCTTACCTTAGCCTTAGATGATCATGAAAATCCTTGCCCTAGAGCTCTCTCTCCTTGTGCGCCTTCCTTCTCTCTCTTTCTCTTGCTTGGAAGTCACGCCTTCTCTCTTCTTTTTCCTCCCTAGCCGTCGCACTCCTCTCCTCTCCTAGTTCTCCAAATTTCGCTAATCTCTAAGGTATGCCCAACCCTAGACCTAATCCCTCCTTATATACTCACTTACTCATCATGGACTTGGTCTAATGCAACTACCCAAGCCCCTTTTCTCCTTACACCTCCCTTCTCACTAGTACTAACCCCCTCATAAAACACACATAATATAACATAAAATAATATTTGTGTTAACATTTTGCTAACACCGATCCCCACACACAATTAACAACACATAATCATATAACACATATAATATGACATAAATTATATTATAACACACAACAAAAAATGTACTATTATATTACTATCACTTAATAACTAAAATAATTAATTAAATAAATTAATCAATTATTTTGGGGCGTTACAACTCTCCCCCACTTAAAAGACTTTCGTCCTCGAAATTTTACCTGATTCGAACAACTCTCCCATTAACAAACTAAAACCAAAAATAAGAGGCACCGACGTCACACACAGAAAACATACCTTTTCCAGCAGGGGCATCACTACAATACAAACAATGGTTAGTAATAAAAGACAACACTCGACCGTCATATGACACAACGACTCGACAACTTGGCCGGACTAACCTTTGCTCTGATACCACTATTGTAACACCCAAAATCTACCCGGCAAAATTACTAAATAAATCAGAGTTTCAAAAATCATTTTGAGTGCTACAGTTTTCAACTGAAATTCGCCAACGAAATCATACTTCAAAAATAACTGACTTTCATTTAACATGCAGCGGAAAATCAAGGGTTCAACTTAACGATAAAATTCCAAAAGGTTCACAACATGAATAGTCATAACGGCATAAACTTAAGTTCAACAAATGTAACGACATAAGGAGTATAAAAGAGCGTTCATCCGCCCGAGTGCTACGTATCAGAGCGACGACACCGACCCGACTATATGAAGGTACTCTGCCTTCATTCGCTATTACCTGCACGTTACCAACATAGGGGTAACATTCAAACAGAAAGGGTGAGATATCACAGTATCGAATAAATCGTATGAAAAGCAATATGCATTCGGTCAGGTCATCACATTCATCTCGTCACAATAATCACATAATTTCACTAGTCAATCATGCAGTATGGAATGCACATGCATGCGGTACCAAGTCAAATCGCTGGCCATAGGCCTAAATCACAACGCTGGCCGAAGCCTAATCCACAACGCTGGCCGAAGCCTAATCCCCAACACTGGCCGAAGCCTAATCCACATGATATGCATGCGACGCAACGGGTATCCACAACATGTCAACACAATCACATATCGGCACAACAACAACGTGAACCACCACACTGTCCATAGGCCTACGACATAAAATCATGACAACGACGCAATACACAACACTGGCCATAGGCCTACGACACCAAATCACAACCACGACGTAAGACGGGACGCCAACAGCAACAACCACATTTAACCAATCAATTTCGGGCAGCCACACCTGGCGCCCAACAACCAACAATTATCAACCAACTAGTTTAGCAAATTAACAATTAATAATTGACAACTTAATTGGAGCAACAAACCCCACAAAATTCGGAGCAACAAACCCCACAAAATTCGGACAGAATTATTAGTCATTTTGAAATCAAATCTCCTCCCTCAATTCTCAACGAAATTTAGCGAAATCAGTGCCTATTCAGTAGGAAATTAAGTCTATTTTCAAACAAAACAAACCCCACGAAATTCGGAGGATCAGGGCATTCACAATTAGACAAAAACTGAACACATGTCCCAAACCGTCCCAGTATTTTGACCCAATTTGCAACCAAGAATTCTCCCATTATACTTATCCAAATTGAGTAAACTCGGCGCCTAATTTGTAGAAAATTGTGTCTAGTTTCCAGAAAAATAAACCACATAATTTTTAGACAAATATAACACTCACGATCACAGATTTACTGAACCTGTACCAAAAGCAAACGAAACAGGAAACGGGGACAGGCACTGGGCGCCTAGGGCTCCACTTTCAGCATATCAATTCAATTACTTTAAAATCATGGCGAGGCATAGGATCACTTTTAGGGCATGGGGACATCATTCATATGACAATTAAATCAACAAGGTCATGTAACACATAGGAATTCATATGCATGCAAAATCATCATCAAGACATCATATGTTCACATAGTGATTCAGATTATATAGAAAGATAACATGAGCATATATTGTAATCCACAAGTCAAAACCCTAACCCCCACATATGACCCTTCATAGGACCTATTAGGTAGATAGAACCCCACCCTTACCTTAGCCTTAGATGATCACGAAAATCCTTGCCCTAGAGCTCTCTCTCCTTGTGCGCCTTCCTTCTCTCTCTTTCTCTTGCTTGGAAGTCACGCCTTCTCTCTTCTTTTTCCTCCCTAGCCGTTGCACTCCTCTCCTCTCCTAGTTCTCCAAATTTCGCTAATCTCTAAGGTATGCCCAACCCTAGACCTAATCCCTCCTTATATACTCACTTACTCATCATGGACTTGGTCTAATGCAACTACCCAAGCCCCTTTTCTCCTTACACCTCCCTTCTCACTAGTACTAACCCCCTCATAAAATACACATAATATAACATAAAATAATATTTGTGCTAATATTTTGCTAACACCGATCCCCACACACAATTAACAACACATAATCATATAACACATATAATATGACATAAATTATATTATAACACACAACAAAAATGTACTATTATATTACTATCACTTAATAACTAAAATAATTAATTAAATAAATTAATCAATTATTTTGGGGCGTTACAACTCTCCCCCACTTAAAAGAATTTCGTCCTCGAAATTTTACCTGATTCGAACAACTCTCCCATTAACAAACTAAAACCAAAAATAAGAGGCACCGAGGTCACACACAGAAAACATACCTTTTCCAGCAGGGGCATCACTACAATACAAACAATGGTTAGTAATAAAAGACAACACTCGACCGTCATACGACACAACGACTCGACAACTTGGCCGGACTAACCATTGCTCTGATACCTCTATTGTAACACCCAAAATCTACCCGGCAAAATTACAAAATAAATCAGAGCTTCAAAAATCATTTTGAGTGCTACAGTTTTCAACTGAAATTCGCCAACGAAATCATACTTCAAAAATAACTGACTTTCATTTAACATGCAGCAGAAAATCAAGGGTTCAACTTAACGATAAAATTCCAAAAGGTTCACAACATGAATAGTCATAACGGCATAAACTTAAGTTCAACAAATGTAACGACATAAGGAATATAAAAGAGCGTTCATCCCCCCGAGTGCTACGTATCAGAGCGACGACACCGACCCGACTATATGAAGGTACTCCGCCTTCATTCGCTATTACCTGCACGTTACCAACATAGGGGTAACATTCAAACAGAAGGGGTGAGATATCACACTATCTAATAAATCGTATGAAAAGCAATATGCATTCGGTCAGGTCATCACATTCATCTCGTCACAATAATCACATAATTTCACTAGTCAATCATGCAGTATGGAATGCACATGCATGCGGTACCAAGTCACAACCCTGGCCATAGGCCTAAATCACAACGCTGGCCGAAGCCTAATCCACAACGCTGGCCGAAGCCTAATGTAACATCCGCAAAATAATTTATAGAGTTATTTGGATGTTGACCCAATTGAATTGATTTAGTACTTGACTGGTAAATTTATTGAGTGCTAAAATTATTTATTGGTTGTCATCGGATCGTTAACCGGATAATACAGATCAAGGAAGTTTCGGAATCGAAATAAGAGATTTAGATCAATATGGTAATTGGACCGCGTTACCACGTATATATTAAATAAATATATATGTGTGTGAGTGTGTGTGAGTGAAAGAATGAAATAAAAGAAAGAAAAGAAAGAAGAAGGCAGCGAGAGAAACAGAGAAGAGAAAAGAGAGAAAAGAGAAAGAAGAGGAAAGGGGTAAGGAGGAAGAAGAGGAAAAAGGGAAGGTTTCGGTTCGTCAAAACGACTTCCTTCCAACACGAAAAATGCTCAGCGTTACTTCCTCTTCGATTTGGTATCAAGATCTTCATCATCAACTCTCTCTCTCTCTCTCACTTTGACATTTTCGAATTTGAGAGGAAAAATTGGAGTTTTGATGGTTGTAGCTCAAGGGAAAGCTCAGGATGATGTTTAGGAGCGAGCTCAAGGTGGATTACTCGAGTATTGAAGATCGATTGGATGATTGGGAGCTAGTTGGATGAGTTAGGGTGGAGAAATCACAAATTGGGGTTTTTGGTGAATAGTAACTTTTGGAGGTTAGGGATGATGAATAGTGTTCGTGGAAGATTTCGAGGAATTCGGTATCTCGGTCAAAAAGAGGTTTCGTGATCGAGTGAAAAGCTTTGGAAGCGGATTGGATGTCGCCGGAGCGGGGAATGTTCGTGTGGTTACTCAGTGATTTCGGCTCGACCGTGGTTCACGCTTCAAGGGTGAGTTCTACTCACGTTTAGGATTTTTGTCGTTTCGAATTAATTGATTTAATGTTTTACCGCTTTCGCTGGACTGGAATATTTCTTAATACTGTCTGATTCGAGTTAGGAATTGATCGGAGCGAGTCTCGGGTTGAGTCGTGTTGAAATGGAATTTTATGTGATGTGATTCCGAGAGCTTTTGACTTGAAAACCGCTATTTGGAAAATATGTCGTTTTTGATAAAAACCGTTTTGATTGAGACATTGATTGATTTGAATGATTGTGTGATATTGGTTGAATCTGTTTTTCTGTTTGTTTGGACTGTTTTCAATCGGAACGAGAATCGGAATTAAGCGGAATCGCGGTTTTCGCGCGAAACCGCCAAATTCTGCACTTGTCAGTCCACGCGCCACTTGCGCGCCGCGCGCCACTCGCGCGCCACTTGACAGATCCTACTGTCAGCTCGCGCGCCACTCGCGCGCCACTTTGCAGATTTTCAGCAACCAAACACTGTTTTTCGTTTCGCGATAACTTTTGATCCGGGAACCCGATTGAGGTGTTCTAAGATGCGTTGGAAAGCTTATTCAGAGGCCTAACTGAATATTCTATTTTTAAGGAAAAATGAACTGTTTTTGATATTGAAAATTGTGTCGAAAGGTGGTCAACTAGAGTGCGAGTGTGAACTTGGATTTTATAAAATGTGGATTAAAGTGTTTCATTGATTGTCTGATTTGATGGACCGTGGGTTCATGGTACTGTAGATATATATGTATATATATATATATATATATATATATATATATATATCGAGTTGGGTGACGACCCATGTTTTGACATACTAGGCGGGGCAGTCATGCTCCCCCAACCTAGGCTCCGTGCCAATAGGAGAATGTACTATTGGTAAGGGGGTTCACCCGGTATATAGCACTGGATTGCAGTCGGTGTTATGTCATGAGTTTGTTGTACGTACACCGGGGTTTAGCACATTATTGCAGTCGGTGTCGTACTGTGCGATACACCGGGGTTTAGCACTTTATTGCAGTCGGTGCCGCACTTTGTTTGTTCACGTTCACCGGAGTTAGCACTTTATTGCAGTCGGTGTCGTGATGATTTTTAAAAAGGATTTTTAATTGAACCGAGAGAGTTAGTAGGGGTCTCGGTAGAACTCACTGAGATTGTATCTCACTGTTTAAATGTTGTTGTTTTACAGAGACACAGGGACAGCGGAAATCCAAGAGGCACGAGTAGGTTGAGCTCGGACTGGTTGCTGATAGCCTAGCTTTATGTTTAAGCTTATTTCCCTTTTGTTGTCTGTATACTAAGACATTATGTATTTAGTGTATGTCTTTCTTCCGCTTTCTTGTATGATACTGAATACTATAGATGCTGATGGTATATGGTCTGAGAACCATATTGTCTTGTTGTAAATAAGACCGTTTGGGTTATATTCAGCGAAAAATTTATAGTGATATTCAGTGTCTAAGCAGGAAATATATCTCTGATGTGTTACTAATGTGCACTTGGGTATTTTCAGTCAATAGAAATACCGGGGTGTTACACCTAATCCACAACGCTGGCCGAAGCCTAATCCACATGATATGCATGCGACGCAACAGGGTATGCACAACATGTCAACACAATCACATATCGGCACAACAACAACGTGAACCACCACACTGGCCATAGGCCTACGACATAAAATCATGACAACGACGCAATACACAACACTGGCCATAGGCCTACGACACCAAATCACAACCACGACGTAAGACGGGACGCCAACAGCAACAACCACATTTAACCAATCAATTTCGGGCAGCCACACCTGGCGCCCAACAACCAACAATTATCAACCAACTAGTTTAGAAAATTAACAATTAATAATTGACAACTTAATTGGAGCAACAAACCCTACAAAATTCGGAGCAACAAACCCCACAAAATTCGGACAAAATTATTAGTCATTTTGAAATAAAATCTCTTCCCTCAATTCTCAACGAAATTTAGCGAAATCAGTGCCTATTCAGTAGGAAATTAAGTCTATTTTCCAACAAAACAAACCCCACGAAATTCGGAGGATCAGGGCATTCACAATTAGACAAAAACTATACACATGTCCCAAACCGTCCCAGTATTTTGACCCAATTTGCAACCAAGAATTCTCCCATTATACTTATCCAAATTGAGTAAACTCAGCGCCTAATTTGTAGAAAATTGTGTCTAGTTTCCAGAAAAATAAACCACATAATTTTTAGACAAATATAACACTCACGATCACAGATTTACTGAACCTGTACCAAAAGCAAACGAAACAGGAAACGGGGACAGGCACTGGGCGCCTAGGGCTCCACTTTCAGCATATCAATTCAATTACTTTAAAATCATGGCGAGGCATAGGATCACTTTTAGGGCATGGGGACATCATTCATATGACAATTAAATCAACAAGGTCATGTAACACATAGGAATTCATATGCATGCAAAATCATCATCAAGACATCATATGTTCACATAGTGATTCAGATTATATAGAAAGATAACATGAGCATATATTGTAATCCACAAGTCAAAACCCTAACCCCCACATATGACCCTTCATAGGACCTATTAGGTAGATAGAACCCCACCCTTACCTTAGCCTTAGATGATCACGAAAATCCTTGCCCTAGAGCTCTCTCTCCTTGTGCGCCTTCCTTCTCTCTCTTTCTCTTGCTTGGAAGTCACGCCTTCTCTCTTCTTTTTCCTCCCTAGCCGTTGCACTCCTCTCCTCTCCTAGTTCTCCAAATTTCGCTAATCTCTAAGGTATGCCCAACCCTAGACCTAATCCCTCCTTATATACTCACTTACTCATCATGGACTTGGTCTAATGCAACTACCCAAGCCCCTTTTCTCCTTACACCTCCCTTCTCACTAGTACTAACCCCCTCATAAAATACACATAATATAACATAAAATAATATTTGTGCTAATATTTTGCTAACACCGATCCCCACACACAATTAACAACACATATTCATATAACACATATAATATGACATAAATTATATTATAACACACAACAAAAATGTACTATTATATTACTATCACTTAATAACTAAAATAATTAATTAAATAAATTAATCAATTATTTTGGGGCGTTACAACTCTCCCCCACTTAAAAGAATTTCGTCCTCGAAATTTTACCTGATTCGAACAACTCTCCCATTAACAAACTAAAACCAAAAATAAGAGGCACCGAGGTCACACACAGAAAACATACCTTTTCCAGCAGGGGCATCACTACAATACAAACAATGGTTAGTAATAAAAGACAACACTCGACCGTCATACGACACAACGACTCGACAACTTGGCCGGACTAACCATTGCTCTGATACCACTATTGTAACACCCAAAATCTACCCGGCAAAATTTCTAAATAAATCAGAGTTTCAAAAATCATTTTGAGTGCTACAGTTTTCAACTGAAATTCGCCAACGAAATCATACTTCAAAAATAACTGACTTTCATTTAACATGCAGCGGAAAATCAAGGGTTCAACTTAACGATAAAATTCCAAAGGATCACAACATGAATAGTCATAACGGCATAAACTTATCAGAGCGACGACACCGACCCGACTATATGAAGGTACTCCGCCTTCATTCGCTATTACCTGCACGTTACCAACATAGGGGTAACATTCAAACAGAAGGGGTGAGATATCACACTATCTAATAAATCGTATGAAAAGCAATATGCATTCGGTCAGGTCATCACAATCATCTTGTCACAATAATCACATAATTTCACTAGTCAATCATGCAGTATGGAATGCACATGCATGCGGTACCAAGTCACAACGCTGGCCATAGGCCTAAATCACAACGCTGGTCGAAGCCTAATCCACAACGCTGGCCGAAGCCTAATCCACAACGCTGGCCGAAGCCTAATCCACAACGCTGGCCGAAGCCTAATCCACATGATATGCATACGACGCAACGGGTATGCACAACATGTCAACACAATCACATATCGGCACAACAACAACGTGAACCACCACACTGGCCATAGGCCTACGACATAAAATCATGACAACGACGCAATACACAACACTGGCCATAGGCCTACGACACCAAATCACAACCACGACGTAAGACGGGACTCCAACAGCAACAACCACATTTAACCAATCAATTTCGGGCAGCCACACCTGGCGCCCAACAACCAACAATTATCAACCAACTAGTTTAGCAAATTAACAATTAATAATTGACAACTTAATTGGAGCAACAAACCCCACAAAATTCGGAGCAACAAACCCCACAAAATTCGGAAAGAATTATTAGTCATTTTGAAATCAAATCTCCTCCCTGAATTCTCAACGAAATTTCGCGAAATCAGTGCCTATTCAGTAGGAAATTAAGTCTATTTTCCAACAAAACAAACCCCACGAAATTCGGGGGATCAGGGCATTCACAATTAGACAAAAACTGAACACATATCCCAAACCGTCCCAGATTTTTGACCCAATTTGCAACCAAGAATTCTCCCATTATACTTATCCAAATTGAGTAAACTCGGCGCCTAATTTGTAGAAAATTGTGTCTAGTTTCCAGAAAAACAAACCACATAATTTTTAGACAAATAGAACACTCACGATCACAGATTTACTGAACCTGTACCAAAAGCAAACGAAACAGGAAACGGGGACAGGCACTGGGCGCCTAGGGCTCCACTTTCAGCATATCAATTCAATTACTTTAAAATCCTGGCAAGGCATAGGATCACTTTTAGGGCATGGGGACATCATTCATATGACAATTAAATCAACAAGGTCATGTAACACATAGGAATTCATATGCATGCAAAATCATCATCAAGACATCATATGTTCACATAGTGATTCAGATTATATAGAAAGATAACATGAGCATATATTGTAATTCACAAGTCAAAACCCTAACCCCCACATATGAACCTTCATAGGACCTATTAGGTAGATAGAACCCCACCCTTACCTTAGCCTTAGATGATCACGAAAATCCTTGCCCTAGAGCTCTCTCTCCTTGTGCGCCTTCCTTCTCTCTCTTTCTCTTGCTTGGAAGTCACGCCTTCTCTCTTCTTTTTCCTCCCTAGCCGTCGCACTCCTCTCCTCTCCTAGTTCTCCAAATTTCGCTAATCTCTAAGGTATGCCCAACCCTAGACCTAATCCCTCCTTATATACTCACTTACTCATCATGGACTTGGTCTAATGCAACTACCCAAGCCCCTTTTCTCCTTACACCTCCCTTCTCACTAGTACTAACCCCCTCATAAAATACACATAATATAACATAAAATAATATTTATGCTAATATTTTGCTAACACCAATCCCCACACACAATTAACAACACATAATCATATAACACATATAATATGACATAAATTATATTATAACACACAACAAAAATGTACTATTATATTACTATCACTTAATAACTAAAACAATTAATTAAATAAATTAATCAATTATTTTGGGGCGTTACAGTTTTCACATCCATTTGCTCCAATTCCATGTCATGGTGAGCAACCATAGACAAGATGATTCTAATAGAGGAATGTTTGACTCCCGGTGAAAAAATTTCGTTGTAATCCAAACGTTCCTTTTGAGAGTAGCCCTTTGCAACCAACCTTGCCTTGAACCTTGATTCTTCAACTCCCGGAATTCCCTCTTTTCGATTGAATATCCACTTGCTACCAACCACCCTAGCTCCTTTTGGCTTAGGAACTAGTTCCCATGTGTTGTTCTTATCCAAGGAATTTATTTCTTCGGTCATGGCAACAACCCATTTATCACTATACTTGTGATTAATAGCTTCATTGTAGTTCCTTGGTTCTTCATTAATAACTTCTTCCGCGGTATAGAGAGCACAACTTACCATATCTGCATAGCCAAACCTTTGGGGAGGTTTCCCCACTCTTTTGCTTCTATCTTTAACCAAGTTGTAATCCGTGAGATCTTGATCACTGTCTTCACCATCTGTTTGATGTCCCGGATCCGGTTCCACTACCTCTTGAGTTTGGGGTGGGGCATTGTTAGTGGTTTCATGCTCCACCTCAAGCTCAAAACTCTCTAGCTCTTGCTTGTTTTCAACTAGCTCTTGATTGTCTCTAGTCCCCTTGAACAATTCTGCTTCTTGGAACTTCACATCTCTACTAATGATGCACTTTTTGTCTTCTTGGCTCCAAATCCTATAGCCTTTCATACCTGCAGGATAACCAACAAAATACCAGTTTCTTGCCCTAGGTGTAACATCCCAAAAATCTAAGACTAGAAATAGTTAGACTTTAAAGCCATAAGATAGTAATTTACTCGCTTGGAGTCAAATAGATCATTATTCTTATACTAGCCGAAAATAAGTTGAATAATAAATAATTTATTTGTTTTGCTTTTTGGCTTATTATATATGTTTGTAGATTTAAGATGAAGGACAACTTAAAATCAACCAATCATGTGATGATATGTATATATTATTTAGTTATAGGCTGAAGTTTCCTTTTTTTTAAAACAAAAAAAGGATAAGCTACATGTGGTTTAAAAGATGAAGAAAGATTGAGATGATCCGTATGGAATCATAAGTATTTTTGGGCCAATCCTAAGTATAAGTACCGATATGCTTACATAATATGAAAAGAGCCTATTGGCCCATTAAGCCATAAACATTAGAATGATGAAAAGTAGGGTTTTGAAAATGAAAATAATAACATAACTATACGGCGGCTTTCATCAAGGTATACGGGATCTGCAATTGCTTCACTCTCGTGATTCATCAATATACTTCCTCTACTCTTCGCATGACAGTTTTACAAAATAAAAAGTTGGGTTGAAAATAAAACAAATACGGAGGTGAGAGTTAATCTTCGGAGAATGGTATTCTTAGTTGGGCAAAATTTGTGGCTTGAGGAGATCTTCAAGAGTTGAGTAATCACACCCCTTAAAACCTTCCATGGTACTTTAATTTTGAGGTTTATGGATGAAAAACAATTATAGTTTTCAAGAATAAATTATGTGATAGGATCTATGTTGATGAAAGTTTATTTCTATTAAAAATAGGGATCTCATAACAGACAAGATTTGCTTAACCACAACCCAATGAAATTATTATCCAATGTTGGGTCATCCCTCGTACACATTGATAATCTGTCTCGGAACCTTTCTTCAGTTAATATGCACTAATTCATGTTTCCCTAATACTTGAAATCCTTAAAGTAACCGTTGGATATTAATTGCTACAATTCTGCTGACATTACGATGCCTATTCTTTTCCTTTGCTAATTGTTCATGTCTTTTGTTGTTAATGAGACTTAGAATATCATATATGTATACTGTAAGTTGCCGTATTGCTTGAGAGTTCATCCCCCTTAATATATCAACATGTGTTTTTAAGAGTTCCATTATGTCTAACTATCATGTTTCCCTAGCATTCTTTTTCTCTCACGCTAATACCCCACACACTGTCTTTAGGAAAATATTATTAATTAGGATTGTGATTGTCCTTGTGTGAATAGCCTTGTTTGAAATAGCTACTGGACAGGTACTGGAATAGGTGTGTGTAGATGATACATATGCGACACTAGTGAATTTACAGGTTTGACTAGCTACTGGTGACTGTTGCGCCCGAAAAAGTCCTTGGAAGAGAACTGTTCTCGTTTACAACTTTCTTTAAAACAACGGAGTCGCCACCAATATTTATTTAGGAAAATATTAGGAAAACCTTTTTTGGAAAGCAATTGGCCTTTGGAAACTGAAGATTTGGGTTCGGGGGTCGGTTATGCGTGGGGAAGGTACGAGCACCCCACACATCCTCTCTACTGAGAGGGAACCTTTAATTAAAAGTGTGGTTTTAGTGTGTTGGTTTGAAAATACTTTGATCTTGCCTCCCTACTTCTTATTTTAAAAAAAAAATGCATTGAAAGAGACTTGGTGAAAATCTTATTTATGTGAAAGAAAGGAGAAAAAAAAAAGGGTTTTTTAGAGAAAAAGTGCTTGACGGGGGTTACGACCTGCTCCTACGTATCTCCCGGTGCGATGGAGAACTCAAAGCTTACGTAGTTCTCCTTTGTCTTTTTCTGAAAGGTTTTTGTTTTTTATCTTTTGGTGAGTTTTCGCAATAGGACGAGCATTAGCGAGTGATTAAACTAACAAAGGCTATGGGTAATCACCGCTAAATACTCAGAAAGAGTTGTTACGTCTAGTCAGACGAACAAAGGCTCTGATTGACTATTAGTAGCAACTTGCTTTTATTATATTTTCGAAAAGGTTTTCGAAGTAGGACGAGCATTAGCGAATGATTAAACTAACAAAGGTTATGGGTAATCATCGCTAAGTACTCATGTGAAATTGAAGAGCGTTCATAGAGATCAAACTAACAAAGGTTATGGGTGACCTCCACTACTTGCTCATTTTTGTTTATTGAAAATGCTTTGAAAATTAATTGGTTTGGAAAAGAGTTTTAGAAAATAAGTAAATCATTTTCAATCGAATTCTATGTCCAAAACCAAATGCAAAATGAATGAATAAAGCTCAAACATACTCAACAATCAAGCAGTCATAAACATGTAGATCACTAACTAAGATTAAGCATGCCAATATAATCAAAGAATTCAATTGTCAAAGATGCAAGACAAAATTCTCAAAACAATTGTGTTTGTGTGTGAAGGGGAATTGCTACACAAGTTGGAAGCAATCTCAAGAGGGGCACATATGCCTCTATGCTACACATGTTGGTAGTCTTATAAGGGCACATGATTGTGTAGAAGGGTTTGTGCACAATTAAGTCACGACATTCAAATGGCATCAAGAACAAAGGAATACAATTGATCATAGGCATAGAGTATTCTAGGTTAGGTGAATGAACATGTGAGCAATGAGGCATGATTAGACAAGCATGTGGATGCATGAGCATACAAGAATGAATGTATGAATGAGTAGACAAAAGGATGCACGAGAGTGTCGCATAAAATAGGGATGAATGAAGATGCATGAGGGTGAAAATGTTTTGGTAAAAGGTTTAGGTAAGAAAGTGGTAAAATGTTTTTGGGTTTTGGTGTTTTGGAAATGAGATGAAATGTTTTTGGTCTTGAAAGTGGTAAAAGTATTTTGGGGTTTATTTTATAAAGTTGAAAAAGTTTGAAATGCAAGTGAGAAAATGTTTTGGGGTTTTTATGCAAAGATGCAAGTGGTAAAATGTTTTGAATGAAGGTAAAAATGTTTTATGAGATGAGATGAAAATGTTTTGGTAGAAACTAAGTGAAATGGTAAAAACCAAAGTGGTAAAATGTTTTTATGTTTTTTTGGTAAAAAGTTAATGAAGTGGTAAAGTAAAATGCTAAAAAGTGAACAAACACAATTGCACAACTTGCATTTACTCAAACACAATCAAAATGACAATTTTCAAGCAATCAAAAGGGCAAAAACCCTAGTCATGGCCGAATGCAATTGTGCATTTAATCATCAACTTATTTCATGCAAATCTTGACAACTAACACATAAAACAAAACAAGGTAAAACCTAATCTATGATGCATATTCCTAAGGTAAAACCTCAATTAACTCATGCTTTTATTCACACTAAATCAAAGATCGCAAAAGAGGAGTATGAACCCTAATTCTTGATGTTAAAACCTAGGAACATACATACCCTAAATCAACCATTATTCATCCCCAAATCATGAAATAAACAAGAACACACAAGAACTCTAAAAATGAGCTCATGGCCGAATGTCAATCAAGCATGAAATAGGTTTCTTATTTTGTGAAAACTATGCAAACAAGAGTGAATATGCAAGGAAATATGAGAAAACACAAG
This sequence comes from Astragalus membranaceus, assembly GCA_039519185.1. Taxonomy (NCBI): domain Eukaryota; kingdom Viridiplantae; phylum Streptophyta; class Magnoliopsida; order Fabales; family Fabaceae; genus Astragalus; species Astragalus membranaceus. The sequence goes on along the minus strand of CM076854.1, from coordinate 53,299,823 downwards.
AACAACTCCTTCAAAGCCAAGGAGCCACCTCAAACACCCAAGCCTCCCTAAGTGCTTGTCAATAGTGTTTGAGATGGCTCCTCAAAGCAACAACAACAATATATGAAGGAGTTGAGATGAGGAGAAGAGAGATTATGCAAAAATGAAGAAAATGCAAGAGTTTTGAAGTTTTACCTTGAATCCAAGCTATGAAGGGAGTGATATGAAGAACAAGACCACAAATCAACTAAATCCTCCACAAACCTCAATGAAACTTGCGCCCCTTGCCTTGATTCTTGAGGTTAGATGATGAACAATCAGGTTTTAGTAGAAGAGAAGGATGATATGTGAAGTAGGAGTGGATTTGAGATAGAAAATGGGAGTGAATTGAAAAAGAATGGAGGAGGAATGGGGGGGGGTAGGCTACGGCCTAGGGGGTCTTTGGAGGAGAGGAAGGTTGTGTGAGGGTTGTGTGAGTGAGGAATGAGGGGCCAAAGATTGTGATGTGTGGAAATGAGAAGGTATTTATAGAGTTATTTTAGGTTTAGGGGTAATTGGGTCATTGTTTTTATTAGGTGCTCTAGGATGGGGTTTTAAATTTGAATGAAGGGCTAGGATTAGAAATCACTTGGATTGTGGGTAGTGAGAAAACACAAAATGAGAGTGAGGGAGAGTGACTATGCGCATAAGGAGAGAAAGAGAGAGAATTTGTGTGAAAAGAAAAACCTATTCTGGGAATGGAGGCTCATATGTGATGTGGGGTAAAAATAGGGTTAAGGGTATAATTGAGATGGAATGTTACCAAAGAAGTAATTTTGTATTTTTTGTGAAGAGGTGAGTGTGAGAGGGTGGGGTTATTTACCAAAGAGGGCATGAATCTTCATGAGAGTGAGTGAGAATTGGTGATATGCACCAAAGGAGAAGGTTTAAGGATGGTACAAGGCATATTCCTTCAAGATAAGGAATAATAGTACAATAGAAGAGTGTGGAAGAATTTTGTGAGAGGGAGAGAGAGAGAATTCGTATGAAGCAAGGGAGAGGAGGAAATAAAAAACTTGTTTTTGGTCTTTTGTCTTATTGAGGACACTTCCTTCTTTTTGAATTTTGAATTTTGAATTTTTGGGCATGGAGTGAAAATGCATCTATTAAAAATGTGTCATATATATTTGAGCACCATAAAATATTCCCTCTAATTATTCTAGACAATAAAAATTGTCATTTGGTAATTGGGGGATATTTAATGGTCTTTTTTTCGTTTTTTTTATGCACTAAAATGGGGAAAAAGCATTTTTAATTATTTTGGACTAGGATTTTCTTTCCAAAAATTATACAAAAATTACCCTTGGTAGAGTAACATGTATGCCACGTCCTTGACCTGGTCTTGGTCCAAAAATAATTAATTTGCCTTTATTTAAATGCCCAAAAATGCAAAAATATGCACTATTTTATTTTCTAAAATTCCTAAAAATTAAGAAAAATGTTTTTGGGTGCCAAAAATTAATAATGATCAATAAATGGCCTTTTTTGATGAAAATACAGACACGTGCCAAATGACGGGGGCACAGGGCAGCTCACGCAGTTACTACTGGCGCGCGCGTAATTTAAATAAAAATGCGAAATAGGGGACGAACACACATAAATGCACCAATCCACTGTTTCCTGCACATTATGAATTACCTTATTGCTTCTATTTTTCTGAAAAATGTTTTTTGACTTGGGCGGACAAAATTGGGGTATTACAGTGACCATTTAATTATTTAAATGATATGTTACATATTCCTTATGGTTATATGAGGTACTGATAGTGTTGCTTGAAGTTATTATGTCTATCATTTATCCAAATTTATAGAAGTATACAGATTTCCTACACTACAAGAAAATCGGGGATTTCCGGCGGACAAAATCCGTCGGTAATGGCCAAAATCCGCCAGAAATTGGACATTACCGGCAGATATTTTTCGCCGGAAATCCGCGGGTAATTCCTCCGCAGGTAACCGTTACTGACGGATTTTCCGTCGGAAAATCCTCCGGAAAATCCACCGGTAATCACCCAAAATCCGCCGGTAATTAATTTTTTTTAAAAAAACCGCCGGTAAATTAAAAAAATCCGCCGGTAATATATTTATTTTAAAAATATTATTTAATTTTTTTAATTTGTTTTTAATTTATTTCTTTTTTAAATTCGTTTATTTTAATTTATTTCTTATTTAATTTATTTCTTTTTTTAAAATTCGTTTATTTAAAAAATTAATATTATTTTAATTATTTATATTCGTAGACTGCATATTTGAGAAGTGTATGAATGTGTGAAGATTTTGAGAAGAGAAGAGAAGAGATTTGAGAAAAATGAAGTGTATGAATGTGTGAAGATTTTGAGAAGAGATTGAGAAAAATGAAGTGTATGTATGTGAGAAGATTTGAGAAGAGATTGAATGAGAAGGAAGAAGAAAGAGGAATAATAGAAGAGATTGAATGAGAAGGAAGAAGAAAGAGGAAATATAGAAGAGAGATATGTAGAGAAATTTTTGGAGATTGGAGAGTATGAGAAGGAAATAAAGAGTGAAATGAGAGAATGAGAAGAGTGTAGGAGAAAGTTATATTTATAAAAAATGAGGAGAGTGGAAAAAAATAAATAAATAATTTTTGAAAAATCCGCCGGAAATGCACATTACCGGCGGATTTTTCCGTCGGAAATTACTAGCGGAAAAATCCGCCGGTAATGAACATTTCCGGCGGATTTGTTTTAAAAAAATAAAAAAAAAAATAAAAAATCCGCAGGTAATGCACATTACCGGCGGATTTTTTTTAAAAAAAAATTAATATTTTTTTTAAAAGAAATCCGCCGGAAAAACTATTTTTTCCGCCGGAAATGCCAAATTTCCGTCGGAAACGTACCGGCGGAAAAAATCTGCCGGTAATGCGCGTTTTTCTTGTAGTGCTAGTGCTTATTCTTTTGTATTCGAGATGGGCCTCGAGCCCCATATGGATGGGTTTCGTACCCCACATTAGACGAGTTGGTGCTCCACATGGACGGGTCTTATACCCCATATTAGACGAGCTTCGAGCTCCACACGGATGGGTCATATACCCCACATTAGACGAGCCGGTGCTCCATACGATGAGATAACACCCACTTCGCGGAAGGGGTATATCTCCATATGACAGTGGGACGCCACTTAACTAATTTATTTTCAAATGGTTCTAAGAGGATGATTGATTTGCCACTATTATGGGAATTATCTATTGTTGAATTTCAGTCGATGAGTATGAGATAGCTATAGTTATAAATCATTCTATTGTGTGAGTATATGGAATGCTTGTATTATATTATTTTTTTTAAAACTATATTTTGAAGAACGTGGGTACCATGGTTGATTTTTCCGGATACTGCACCGGCTGAGAACAATACTCGTTTTAGAACTGTGTGTATTATTCACTGGGATTTCGTATCTCATTAGTGTGTTGTTTTCAGGGAAAAAGACTGAGACTGTTGAGGGCGTGAAGAGTTTACCGACGCTAGAGGGGTTTAATTATTTCTGGGATATTTAGAAGATGCCCAATTTTCTAAAAATGTGTATATGTTATTCTAATTTTTTTTATTAGGATTTGTTATCTTTATTTTTTTTTGGTTATTATCAAACTATCAATTACAAGTTGCAAAATATCTATTTTATTTGATAAAATTTTCTACTAGTTCTATTGGTTTCAACCTCAAAAATCAGGGCGTTACACTAGGGCTTAGCTTTCCTTCATTCACATGATAATAAGCAACACAACCAAAAACTTTCAAATGATCATAACTAGGAGTCCTATTTAACCAGATTTCTTGAGGTGTTTTTAGTTTGATAGCGGTGGAGGGGCTCAAATTAATCAAATAGCAAGCCGTATAGACGGCCTCGCACCAAAATTTAGTAGGCATCCCAGAACTAGAGAGAAGGCACCTCATTCTCTCCAATATGGTCCTATTCATCCTCTCAGCAAGGCCATTTTGCTGAGGTGTGTGCCTAACAGTTCTATGCCTAGTGATTCCATGTTCTTTACAATAATTTGTAAACACATCATTACAATATTCTAAGCCATTATCTGTTCTTTGCACCTTAACCTTTCTATTGGTTTTATTTTCAACTAAGCTTTTCCATTCCTTAAATGTTTTAAAGGCTTCGTCCTTAGTTTTTAAAAGATAAATCCATACCTTCCTACTACAATTATCAAGAAAAGTAATGAAATACCTGTTTCCCCCAAGAGTGGGAATCCTTGCCAGTCCCCAAATGTCACTATGCACATAGTCCCGCAAGCCTTCCGTATTGTGTTGTCCCGGTGTTGAACCTCACCTTGTGCATCTTGCCAAATACGCAATGTTCACAGAAAGGTAACCCTCCAAGCTTGTCCTTTCCGAACACATCAAGCTTTTCCAATATCTGCATGAGTCTTTGATGCCACAACCTTGCCCTTTCGGAACTCACCGATTCCGTGCTTGAGGTAGCCACATCTACACTACCGGTAATTGTTGTACTTTTGAGAATGTATATGCCATGATCCCAATATCCTCTCATAACCACTAGAGAGCCTTTGATCACCTTCATAATACCATCTTCCCCCTTAAAAGAATAACCCGCCGCTTCAAGCATACCAAAAGAGATTAAATTTCTCTTTACACCAGGGACATACTTCACCTCCGAAAGTATCTTTATAGTGCCATCATCCATTCTAAGTCTTACAGAACCTATCCCTTCAATCTTGCACACTGTGTTGTTTCCCATTACTACTTGTCCGCCATTCACTTGCCTATAGCCAATCAACCACTCCTTATTGGAGGTCATATGAAACGAACAACCTGTATCCAACACCCAGTGATTCTTGTTGATGGATGAAGAGGCCATCAACACATCACCATCACAATACCCTATAACTTCGCTTCTTGAAGTTATATGATGACCAAACCCAGAGTCCAAAATCCATATTTCCTCATTTGTGGAATTTGACCCAATGACTTCTTCCGCAATCAAAACGTCTCCTTCATAGTACTCGGAAGCAATTGATACGCTTCCTTCATCATCAGTGGAATCACCCTTTTTCTTGGATTTCCATTTTGGACAATCCTTCTTCCATTGACCCTCTTTCTTACAATTGTAGCACTTGTTATCCTTCTTACGTTTTTCTTTATCCCATTTCTTGTTCTTCTTATTCTTGCCTTTCTTTTCAAAATTCCCTTTCACAAATAGACCTTCATTCTGTTCTTCTTTAGTCTCGGATGTCCTCTTAAGTTCCTTTGATATTTGTGCGGATTGCACATCATCAAGGGTTAAAGTTTCCATACCATAAAGTAGAGCATCAGTGAGATGTTCATACGTTTTAGGTAAAGAATTTACAAGTAGGATAGCCTTATCTTCATCATCAATCTTGACATCAATATTTTCAGGGTCAAGAATGACTTTGTGGAATTCTTCAATGTTCTCTTCCACGGACTTTCCCGGTTGCAACTTGAAGAGGCCATTGATTTTACCATGTACAAGTCTTCCAATTTCTTCCAAATAGCTGCTGCAGTGGTTTCTTTTACCACTTCCCGGAGAGTCTTGTCACCAAGACTCAAGATTAGTGCACCATGTGCCCTCTCTAAAGCCTCCGCCTTTTTTCTGCGGACATCTTTGCCGGAAAGCCCCTTTCTCCAAGTAGCGCACCTGCGAGACCTTGTTGGCCTAGCATCGCTTTCATCTTGATACGCCATAACCCGAAGTCGTTCTTCCCATTGAACTTCTCTACTTCGTACTTAGTGTTATTGTTGTTCCTGAAACAATGAACCAACGACAACCAGCAGCCAAATCCAGAATAGAAATATGCAAACAGACCGTAAACACAATTAACGAACAAACGCAGAACCGAACAAAAATTAGAATGAAAAACGAAACCGAAAACAGAGAAAGGGAGAAGAGGAAGAACACCAAGAAATGATAACCCAGTTCGGATTTCTCCTACATCTGGGGGTCTGAATCCGAGCAATATAATCCGCTATGATGAATCGATGATTACAAATGAATGATTCAGTTTCCTCTTTCTTAAAACCAAAACTGTTCTTCGCGACTGAGAATCAGAAACACAGAAAGAAAGAACAGTGATTTATAAGATGAAACTTCACTCTCTTGCGATTCTGTATGCAACTCGCTCCTCTCTGAGAATCTCCAACTCGCTTATCTCTTGAATCTGTTTCTGGGACGCACGCAGTTGAAGAAGAAAGGACGCGAAACTGAGAGTTAGAAAACTCAGCTTCTTTCTGTTGATTTAAATTGACCCGGCCCACAAAGAAACACAGCGAGGCCCAAACAACAAAAAAAAGAGAACAGCCCAACTGCTTTAATATCTTATTAGCACCTCCAAACATTTCTATTTATACCACACCACAGTTAATAAATGAGGATTAACAGGTAAACTTTCAGACCTACAATTGGAGGTCACTTGGTTACCAATGGTAAGGGGCCATTGGAGAAATTGGCGACAAAAGTACTCACATCACAGTGAATGGTGTATTTAAATCAACTTTCCCTTCAGTTATTCTAATCAGCTAGCTCTTTCATCGGCTCAGGTGGAACCTTTACTCTATATAGGCTTAAACTCTTTAGGAAATCGGAAATCCATAAACATTCTAAATTCTACACCAGTTACATATTCTACACTCAATTAAAATGTAACCACAACATACCTCAACACTAACAAATCAAAAAATAAGCTCATAACATTGTATAGGTCATACCTTCAGCCAGACAGGTTTCATATTCTGGGGGAGGACTAGGATTCTCCCCAGGACAATATGTTCACCAGCTGCTTTCTTTTGCATTTGCAGTTGTTGTTGCATAGATATTCAGACCTTCGGGAAGAAGACCTTCAAAGTTACTCCCAGATTTACATGCTTCTAGATAAAATACCTACACATGCATTACATATAATTAGTAAATAGCTTGAATGCAGGTTGACACAAACAGTTAGCAAGTACTAATTACTATTAACTCACTAGGCTTCTAGAGTCACTGATAATAGTATCTATAGCCAAAATAATCAAGACGAACTCGATCATAGAGTGCAATATGTCATTCTCAAAACACAATTTATGAGTTCAAAGCTTTCAGTTTATTGTGCTGATCAGGACATCTAAAGACAGTTTTAGCTAGGAAAGAATCCACAAGTTTCATTGCACTTAAACATAATCAAGCAAAAACTAAAGCATGTACAAGAAGGACCGTATAATCACTAGTGCAGAAAAGGGATTTAAAGTCAGGCAAATTGGCCTTTTAAAGTCAGGCGCCAGCTTGACTTCTATTAAAGCGACTTCGTATGTCAGGAGCTTTAAAGTCAAGCGACAGCTCGACTTCATATGTTTGTTTTTAAATCATACAATCATTGTCTGACTTTAAATACCGATGTTCGTTTTAGGCCAGCCTCTGGGAATGGCTTTTAAAAGCTTTATTTAAGTCAGACTTTATGTCGTCTGACTTTAAATGTGTTTATATTTTAAAGTTAGGTTTGTATCCGCCTGACTTTAAAAGTATTTTTTGGCTTTTTGGCCATTCCCAGGCATTCCCAGGCATATAAAAGTATATTTTAAAGTATTTTTTGGCTTTTTGGCCATTCCCAAGCATCAAATTCATTAAACCAGCAACACACATTCTATATAAAAGTACAAAATTACTAAATTTTGCTCCAAAAGTATCATTAGGAATTCCACATTCATTTGATTAACATCTTGTTATAAGGTCTAGTAGAGCAACAATAATACATTTAGTAGAGCAGCAAATACCATAAGATAACCAAGAAGCTGAATTTGCAACACAACTACGCTTCTATTAAGCTCCAATATACACAAACATGTAACATTAAATGCAAATAATAAACACCACTTAGATTGTTTTCTTCGTTCTTCCTTTGAAGTTGGTTTACGCTCTGCATACAACTTTATAAAAAACTCTGCCCATACTTGTCTAACGTGTGTCAACTCTTCAAGTGTGAACGGACGACTAGCATTAAACATCTACAAAAATAAAAGTTGAATACGAATCACATGGTTAACCTAATATCTACAACATAATAATTATCTAGTAATCATCCTATAAAACTTGAAAATTTCTATTACCTTCTTCCAATTATTAGTGATAGTTGCGGAGACAGTGGTCATCATATTTATCATCACATAGTGGCCACAAGAATAACTATCACTTTGTTTCTGTCCCTATAATATAATTTATCATCAAAATTTAATATAATATACAGTAACTAGTATAAAATGAAAATAAAAATTAATGTGTTAAATACTTACTTTAAGTGTCATCACCCAGTGGTTTTGTTTTTCTCATTCGATATGAAACTGTATATCTCACATGGAGTTGTCACCCCGATCCTCGTCGGGGCTAAAGATATATTTCCTACCCGCAAAGAGAACAAAAAATGTGTCTTAAAAGATGTTTATATCTTTTTTTTACAACAAATGACGTTTATATCTTAACAAAATAGTCATAAGGATGCAAACTAGGAGGCTCCTATGTACTGTTTTAATGAGACTGAGACACAAGAAAAGAAGTAGTCCCTTATTAAACTTTTTTTTTACTCAACCCCCCTATTATGGCAACTAATAGTTAATATTATAATGGTATTAATAGAGTAGTTAACAAACGTTGAAAGATAATACAATCCCCGGTTCCAGAGCAGCTCCTGATTCCCTAGTCACCCCATCACATACAATGGCATGCCTAAGTCCACGTCCTTTTCCAATGACAGAATTTAAAATTTTAGTGTCGTTCCCAATAATAGTAGATTGTGATTGTGAAATTTCTGAAAGGGAAGAGAAGAATTTGTCCAAAGAGACTACTTCCAGTAAATGGAAATTAAGAAAATAGGTAAAATTAGTTTTGACCCAAAGATCCTAAACACAAGCTAAGAAGAAGTAATCCAGAGACACCTAAACAACCGATTTTAAATGTCCTAAAAAACAGTTATTTAAAATCGGTTCTTTGCATAACCGATTTCTAATGTCCCTTTTTAAAAAAAACATAAAAAAATCCTCATAATTGTAGGAATGTCCTTATTTGGCTTAGCTCTTTGAAAGAAATCGTCTCTTTATTACTAACAAAATAAATAACCTTCAAAGAAATCGTCTCTTTATAAAATATTTTTGATTGAATATTCTTTAGCTAGCAAATATTTTATAATATTTTGACAAAAATATTTTATCATCTATACTAACATTTTTTCGGTATAAACCTGGTATCATCTGCGCGCAATTGCAGAAACAAATCCCTCAAGCTGGACAGGGTAGGCCCACAATGGACGGTAAAACTCTCCCTCAAGAGATGGGTTAAGCTAGAAGAGACCCCTACCATCTCATCCAAGTGCTCTTGGATATGCATCTATACTAACATAATAATACACTTGTATATTATGTCACATAACTTGAGAGAATATATATATATATATATATATATATATATATATATATATATATATATATATATATATAATGTCAGATTAGATAACATCACTATATAAATAAATATTTTGTCGTATCCAATCAAAATATATTTTACAAGTTAGAATATACATATATATATATATATATATATATATATAATATGTCAGATTAAATAACATCACTATATAAATAAATATTTTGTCGTATACAATCAAAATATATTTTACAAGTTAGAAAATATTTCGTGAGAAAAATATTTGAATTTTATTGAGTTCTAGAGTTGATTTTTATTTGACTTTTTAGTGTCTTTTTAGCAATATTGACTCTCTCTCTCACCCTCACACACACTATAATAAAAAGCTAATTTAGTGACAAATAATATTGATATTTATTGCAATATAGTAGATAAATTATATTTCATATTAAAAATATTTTGGTATTATTAAACTTCCATACTTTATATTATTTTTTTGACATAAAATTGACATACTTTATATTAACCGATAAAAATTTTCATATTTTATAATATTTGCTAACATAAGAAATAAGAAATCCAAACAAAGAAAAAAAAACTAACATAATAAATGCGCTTCATTATTATGTCGTATTCAATCAATATATATATATATATATATATATATATATATATATATATATATATATATATATATATATATATATATATATTGCCGTATTCAATCAAAATATTTTACAAGTTATAATATATCTCGTAATAAAAATATTTGATTTTCAAATGCTTCAAACTAAATTAACTTGTTTGGATAATAAATATGGAGAATTTTCAAAATGAATGGATTTTATGAGGTATTTTTGTAAGACTAAATTTAAAGAATTTGAAATACCACCTAAAAATGAAGAATTTGAAATTCCTTTCTAGTGAAAAATGTTCTTTAATTTTTTTTTTTGCACAATAATTTTCTTCAAAGAAAATAATTTTTGAAAAATACCAAATTGGTCTCTCTCTCTCTCTCTCTCTCTCTCTCTCTCTCTCTCTCTCTCTCTCTCTCTCTCTCCTCTCTCTCTCTCTCTCTCTCTCTCTCTCTCTCTCTCTCTCTCTCTCTCTCTCTCTCTCTCTCTCTCTCTCTCTCTCTCTCTCTCTCTCTCTCTCTCTCTCTCTCTCTCTCTCTCTCTCTCTCTCTCTCTCTCTCGTCCAATTCATACATATATATATATATATATATATACCTGCACTAAATGCAACAGTTATATATAATTAGTATATCAGTTTAAACTAATTTGAAGGCAACTGTTTAATTTGAAAGCAACTGTATTTAAAAGTAACGATTAAATGTATGAACATATTGTATTGTTTTTCTTACAACAAATTATTGTATTGTTGATCCATCTGTAACCGATCTTTTAAGATATAAGAAGTTTTGATCTTAATGATTAGCGATCAAAAAACGAAAGTAGCCTCCACCAAATCACTCTTTCTTTTTCTTTATTTATTTTTTTATTTTGTTGACGAACCTTGAGCAGCTCTATTTCGGTACGCCATCATTCGATAATTGAACACGGCCCAAAAATATTCCAGCCCAACACGGGCCTGGTAGCCTGCTTTGTCACCTCTAACTCGGTAGGCCGGGACCAATTTATTCCCAATGTGTCAGCCCCGACATCTGGTGGGTCGGTCCAGTCGATCGTTGAACTCGCATGTCATTCGACCATTGGGTAAAGTGAAGAATTTTAAAAAAATATAAAAAAAATTACGAATTTTAATTACTCTATCCAAACAAGAAATTTTAAGAATTGAAGAATTCTACTTACCACATCCAAACAAATAATTTTGAAAATTAATGGATTTTAATTGATGTATTTGAATTACATGAAATTTGAAATTCCCTTGAATTTTCAAATGCCCCATCCAAACGCACACTAAAGATTTCTTGAACTCTATCTGTAAGGTTTAGGTTTTCACTTTAAGTATCATCTTATTTGTAACTTTCAAGGAACAAGTATAACAGTTGAAACACTAAGAAAAAAATAAATAAATATAACAAGATGAAGTCGTTCCTGTTTTTGGTTACAATGGTGTTAATGACTAGATACATCCTTGTGGTTCCTGTGAAAGCAGCTGAAGATGAATTCCCATTTAAAACAAATGTGGTTGTTACTAATAATTTGGGTCCTGGTATCAATCTCTTAATCCGTTGTCGATCGAAGGATGATGATCTAGGCGTTCATAATCTTCCCAATGGGCAACCACTAACATGGTCTTTTAAAGCAAACTTTTTTGGTACTACTTTGTTTTGGTGCAATTTATCTTGGAATAATGTGCAAAAGAATGTGGAAATTTACAATGATAAGCCTTATGATCCAGAGTGTGAAAGTCAATGCTTGCGAAGTGTTAGACAAGATGGACTTTATTTTTATAATGAGAAAAAGGGGGGCGTTTTGGTATAAGAAATATTCATGGTAGACTAAGATGGAAGACATGGCTATTGAATATGTTTGTAATTCAATTGCTCTTAGTATTGTTAGGTGTCACTAGTAAAACATCCATTGGGCCAATATGTGGCCCCAGTCGAAACATAGGCCCAATATGGGCGCTGAATCTTTGTATATATATACACCTTTCGACACCTTGTAAATAACATTTTTTTTCGATACAGTTTTGGATTACTGTTTAATTGCCTTGCCCAATTTTTCTTCTCTTTTCTGCATTCTCTATTCTTTTCCTTCTCCCTGCGCAACTCTCCTCCAACAAATTGGTATAACAGAGCTATAAAGATCCTTCAAGATTCATCATGGCGATGCGAGACAACAGTGGCAGAGGAATTCCGACGAACCTCCCTGTCTTTAATGGAAAAGATTATGACCGATGGTGTGCGCAGATGAAAGTCTTGTTTCGTTTTCAAGATGTACTTGAAATCGTGAATGATGGTGTTCCACCATTGGAAGCAAACGCCACTGAAGCGGTGAGGAACAACCACCATGCACTGAGAAAGAAAGATGGAAAAGGGTTGTTTTTGATTCATCAAAGTGTTGATTCAAACATTCTAAATCATTGGCTGTGATTCAACAAAAGAAGCCTGGGATATCCTCAAGAATGCATATGGAGGTGCGCCTGCAGTCTCTCAGGAAGCAATACGAGGCATTGAGGATGAAAGATGGAGAATCAATTGGTGAATTCATTACGAGGTTAGTAGCTCTAACTAATCAAATGAAAGGCAATGGTAAGACTGGATCTGAAACAAGTAAAGTAGAAAAAGTGCTTAGATCCTTAACTCCAGAATTCGACTATGTGGTTACTGCCATCGAAGAATCCAAGAACATAGATGAACTGAAGTTAGATGAACTTCAAGGTTCCTTAGAGGCTCATGAATTCAGAATTAAGCAGAGAAGTTCAGAGAAAGAGACTGAACAAGCCTTACTATCACACTCCTCTAAGAAAAATTGGAAGGCAGGCAACAAGAAAGAAAAAGGATAATGGAAGGGTAAAGAAAAGGGATCTGGCAGCAAGAAAGAAGAACAAGGAAGTTTCGACAAGAAGGAGCAAGATTTGTCGAAGGTGCAGTGCTATAACTGTCAGCAATTTGGGCATTATAGGAACAAATGTAAGAACAAGAAGGTTCCCAGGAATAAAGATGCTGAAGCCAAATTTGCAAGTGATGGAGGCACAGACTCTGATTCTGACTCAGAAGGATTAATGCTAATGGCAGTCATAGATGATGAGATTGAAGAAGACACTCATCTCAATGTAACAGTTGCTGAAAGTAGTGAGCAAAACAGTGGGAACACTAGTTAAAGTGGAAACACTTGTGATGCTCAAAATACTTGTGCAATGTGTGAGGGGCAGGGCAGTGGTGACACTGGTGATGCCCCCAACATAGCCAGCAACAATGATGAAGAATTATCCTTCATGGCAGCTATTGACACAAAATTGTTGTTGCTGAAGGCAGACACAAATGAGATCGAAGAAAAATCTGTCGAGTGGTATCTCGACACAGGATGCTCAAACCACATGTGCTGCCATAAGGAGTGGTTTGTCGAAATGAAGCAAATAAGTAAAAGAATCAGATTTGCAGACAACAGCAGAGTCACTGCAGAAGGAATTGGTACCATAAAGTTTCTGTCGAAAGATGGAAAGTGGTGCTACATTCAGGAAGTGTTCTATGTACCAAAGATGAGGAGCAATCTGCTAAGTCTTGGGCAGATGATTGAGAAAAAATTCTCTGTCGAAATGGATGATAACAGTCTCAGCTTGTTTGATTTAAACAAGAGGTTGATCCTGAAGGTGCCAATGCAAAGTAACAGAACATTCAAGGTCGAATTGCAAGTAGTCGAACAGCAATGTCTCACAACCACTGTCGATGATGAGAACTGGAAGTAGCACAGAAGATTTGGCCACCTAAACTTCAAAAGCTTGAGACAACTACATGAGAAGAAGATGGTCCATGGGTTGCCAGTAGTAAAGATGCCTGGTGAAGTATGTGATAGTTGCTGCAAGTCGAAGCAACCAAGAAACTCCTTCAAATCAGAGGTGGCAGGCAGAGCAAAGAAGAATTTAGAGGTGATATTCTCTGATGTTTGTGGTCCCTTTGAGGTTAGTTCATTAGGAGGGAACAATTACTTTGTCACCTTCATTGATAAGTACACCAGAATGACATGGGTGTACCTGATCAATAAGAATAGTGAAGTACTTGGAGCATCCAGAAACTTCAAGGTGATGATTGAAAAGCAAAGTGAGTGTGCAATCAAAACTCTTAGAACAGATGGAGGTGGTGAGTACAACTCACATGAATTTGCAAAATTCTGTGAAGATGAAGGCATAGTACATGAAGTCACTTCACCCTACACACCTCAGCATAATGGAATAGCTGAGAGGAAAAATAGGACCATCCTCGACATGGTGAGAAGTATGATGAAGGAAAAGAAGCTACCTCACAGTTTATGGGGAGAACTAGTAGCCACAGCAGTATACATTCTGAACAAGTGCCCCACAAAGAGATTGATTGGGAAGACACCTGAAGAAGTTTGGCTAGGAAGAAAGCCAAGTGTCAAGCATCTCAGAATAATTGGCTCATTATGTTACAGACATGTCCCTGAGCAATTAAGGAAGAAGCTGGATGATAGAGCACAACAAATGATCCTTGTTGGTTTTCATTCGACAGGAGCATACAAACTGTATGACCCCGTGCAGAAGAAAACAGTGAAGAGCAGAGATGTCATAGTAGATGAGTCGAAAAAGTGGAACTAGGATACTCAGAATGAAGAAGGCCGTGAAAGAACAACAGTACTAGACTTTGATGAAATTCAGGATCTAGAGGATCAGAATGTAGCTACTGAAACTGCAGAACATGTTACTGTCGAACCTATAAGAAGGTCACAAAGGGAAAGGCAGAGATCAGTAAGGCTAGATGGATTCGACACATTTCCAGATTCTGCTATTACAGCAGAAGGAGACCTGACTCACTTTGCACTAATGGCTGAAGCAAAACCAGTGAGCCTGGAGCAAGTTCTTGATTACAAACAGTGGAAGGAAGCTATGATTGACGAGCTGAAGTCAATAGAGAAAAATGGCACATGGAAGTTAGTCGAACTTCCAAAGTAAATGAAGGCAATAGGTGTGAAATGGGTCTACAAGACCAAAGTCAAACCCAATGGAGAAGTGGCCAAGTATAAGGCCAGATTAGTAGCTAAAGGTTTCCTGCAGAAGCCTGGGTTGGATTTAAATGAAGTCTTTTCCCCTGTAGCCAGGATCGAGACCATAATACTGGTAGTGGCATTGGCAAGTCATAGAGGCTGGCCCCTACAATAACTTGATGTAAAATTAGCATTTCTCAATGGACCTTTGGAGGAGGAAGTCTATGTTTGCCAACCACCTGGATTTGAATTAAAGGGACAAGAAGACAAGGTTTTGAAGCTTGAGAAGGCTCTATATGGACTTAAGCAAGCCCCAAGGGCATGGAACAAAAGAATTGATGGATTTCTCTTGGTTCAAAAGTTCACTAGATGCACCAATGAACATGGTGTGTATGTTAAGAAGAATGGAACTGAAACTCAATTGCTGCTGTGCCTGTATGTAGATGATCTACTAGTAACTGGCAGCAATGAGATTGAAGTCGACTCCTTTAAGAGGGTGGTGATGTCTGAATTCGAAATGAGTGATCTAGGACATCTATCATATTTCTTAGCAATGCAATTTGTGAAGACAAGCAAGGGAATATTTCTGCATCAGTCGAAATATGCAGCAGATATCCTGAACAGATTCGACATGACCAATTGTAAGTCAGTTTCGTCACCAACTGCCACAAGCAGCAAGCTGTCGAAAGATAATACAGAGAGTGAAGTAGATGCCGCCCTCTACAAATAGATTGTTGGATCCCTTAGGTACTTCTGCAACACTCGACCTGACATTATGTTTAGTGTTGGAATGATCAGCAGATTCATGGAGAAGCCAAGAACCTCCCATATAATAGCTGCAAAAAGAGTGCTTAGGTACATCAAGGGAACACAAAATCAGGGTATTCTATTCCCTAGCAAGACTGAGTCGAATGCTACCGCTGAAGTGTTTGGGTAAACTGATTCCGACTGGAGTAGAGACAAGAGTGATCGAAAGAGCACAAGTGGCTATGTCTTCATGTATGGAACAGCACCCATCTCATGGTGCTCGAAGAAGCAAAGCATAGTAGCTTTATCCTCCTGCGAAGCAGAGTATGTGGCTGCTTCATTTGCAGCATGTCAAGCATCATGGCTAAGTATGCTATTGGCTGAAACTGGCCTGCACAAAACTACAGCAATGAAGTTACTGATCGACAACAAGTCTGCAATAGATCTGGCCAAGAACCCTGTCGCCCATGGTAGGTCGAAACATATAGAGACCAGATATCACTTCCTGCGTCATCAAGTCAACAATGAGAAGTTGAACCTGCAATATTGCTGCTCAGAACTTCAAGTAGCTGATGCAATGACCAAGCCATTGCAAAAGGGAAGATTTGAAGAACTCAGAACAATGCTTGGGATGATGTCACTTAGCAATGTGAATTAAGAGGGAATATTGAATATGTTTGTAATTCAATTGTTCTTAGTATTGTTAGGTGTCACTAGTAAAACATCCAATGGGCCAATATGTGGCCCAGTCGAAACATAGGCCCAATATGGGCACTGAATCTTTGTACATATATACACCTTTCGACACCTTGTAAATAACATATTTTTCGATACAGTTTTGAATTACTGTTTAATTGCCTTGCCCAATTTTTCTTCTCTTTTCCGCGTTCTCTATTTTTTTCCTTCTCCCTGCGCAACTCTCCTCCAACAATGGCTCCAAGCTTTTTATTTTTCATCAAAAAATGATAAATAAATAAATAAACTAAGAGTTGTAGCATATAATATTTTATTTATAATAAATATAAAACTAATAATAATAATAGTTACAAGCCGAAGGTAGACATCAAATGCCAATAAAGGTAGACACGAGGATCACTGATTTTTCTACCTCCACGGACAGGCAGCATTTCCCCACATACTTCATTTATCTCCGTTTTACCCCTCTCATTTCTAATACGTTCACAGCATTTGGGTGACATTCTTTGGCATTTCAGATTTATCATTTAAAGGTGAATCCGGTATACAATATATATAGCTTTAGACGGATTTATGTAATTAATAGGTAAATCTGTAATTGATAGTGGAAAATGTTGTAATGAATTTACGTAATTAGTAGATAAATCCGTAATTGATTTTTCAACTACGGATTTACCTATTAAAATTTTTTCATAAAACTATTTAGGCCCACATTTTTTATGAAATCAATCAAGAAATTATATAATGGGTCAATTGCGAGAGTCTTCTTGTAGTTGAGGTAGCGGCTCACAGCATATTTCATAGTCTTCTTTTGGCCTCCATTTGCGAATTGACCAATTATATAATTTCTTGATTATATAACGTGTAACATCCCCAAAATAATTGTTTCAATTATTTTAGTTGGTTATTTTAGTTCTGTTGGTTAATGAATAACTTAGTTGCAATTGGATTAATTATGGTTAAGTGAGTTAATAATTTATGGTCAAGGTTACTCATATGTGTGACTTTGTGTATATTGTGTATTGACTTTTAAAATTAATTATCGATTTATGTGGGGTTTAAGTGAGTAATGGATAGTATGGGTATTTTAGGATATTAGAATTTGTTGCGGGCATAGAGGTCATTTATCCCCACACCCTCACTTAAGTGGTTTTATAAGAAAAAGAAAAGAAAGAAAGTGAGAAAAGAGGAGAAGGTCAAGAGAAGAGAAAGAAGAGAAGAGAAAAGAAAGAAGAAGAGAGGAAGAAGAAGAAAGAGAGAGACCCAAACCCTAAACCCACTCCATCACTTCTTCTCCTTCATCTTTGTTTCCACCATCTTCAAGTAAATTCCTTTTTCCTTTCCCTCTCCTTTAAGCCATGCGAAATTGTTGAGTTAGAGAGATGAGGTCAGTTGTGATTTTTAGGTCAATATGGTTTTTGAAGGTATCTAGCTAGAGGAGGAGAAGCAAACCCATAGTAGATTAATGGAGGATTGAAGCTTGATTTGTTGATTGGAAGCTTTGTTGGTGACTTAGGGTTTTGAATTGGGAATTTGGGGAAAGTGAAGAAATTGGGTGCTTAGGAGATTAGTTGATGCGCCAAGCTAGGATTTCTCACGTGTTTGTGTGTGTTGGAAGCGACAATCAAGGTGAGTTCTTACTCCGTTTAGGTTTTATTCGATGAAATTTATATGTGGAGTTGTTGTCTCGGTTTGGTGTGCGTTGTCGTATATCGTTTTAGTTGAAAAACCGTTAAACCGAATTGTTAACAAATTTTGGTCTGAACTCGCTCCAATTTGTTTGATTGATATGATTGGTTGTTGATTGTTTGATAACACGAAAATTGGTTGATTGAGTACCTTGTGTTGTTAGAAGCTGTTGTTAAGTTAGGAATGTTATGGATTAGGTATTGGAACCGTTTGGATAACAAAATGACACAAAACCGAGTTTTTAAAACTGAGAAAATGACCACAGTCATCAAGACATGGCCCGTGTCAAAGTGACACGGGTACCCGTGTCCAAAGCTGTCTCTGGCCAAAGAATTTTAAAATAGTGGACACGGCCCGTGTCCAAATGACCTAAGTGATGTGAATATATGCCTTGACAGGAATAATCTGGTTTTGATGATTGACAAAAGAAGTTCAAAAAGGTCAAGATTGCAAAAAGCAGAAAATGAGATCAAACTTTCAAGTCAAGAGTTGTTTATTGTATTGTGTGTGTTTAGGATATTTGTGTAAGTGCAAATAAAGCTCTCTAAAATAAATCACACACTACAATATTTTTCTTGCATGAAAATAATTTTTAAACAAATCTCATGCATGCATAAATGATTTTAGAAAAAAACATAATCGATTATAAGGATGCCACATTCAAGCATACAATCGATTCTTAACATTCCCTATGAAAACATAATCGATTTCATCTTGTATTTAAGGAAGCACATAATCGATTTATGGCTTTGAGGAAACACATAATCGATTTCATCTTGCTTTAAGGAAGCACATAGTCGATTTCATCTTGTTTTGAGGAAGCACATAATCGATTTCATCTTGTTTTAAGGAAGCAGGTAATCGATTTCCTTTTCCATTTAAGAAAGCACATAAATCGATTATCATCTTATGTTATTCAAGCACATAATCGATTACCTAATTATCATAAATAACTCAACGTCATATTTTTCCTAAAGCCTATAAATAGAGGCCTCACATTTCACTCTCAACACAACTCATTCTTGCATCTGAAACTCTATCATTCTTCTCATCACTCTCACTCTTCTTACACTTGCTAAAATCTTTATTTGAGAGCTTTATATTCCATATAGTTTGAGTTGTATTATTGTGCTTCAATTTGTTCTATCCACACTATTGAGTGTGTTATCAAAATCTTTTGTATTTCTTATTGTTGGGTGTGATCCCAAGTTCTTCAAGAGAGGTGACATCTCTTGGTTTTGAAGGTCTTTTACATAGGGAGGTGATATCCCGATACTGTAAGCTCTTTTGTTGTAAAGGTTTCTAGCCGAACCTGTTCTAAAAGCTAGTGATTGATTAAAATCCCTTGGAGTTTTCCTTGGGGACTAGACGTAGGCCTCAGGAGTGGCCGAACTAGGATAAAATCTCTGCATGTCTTCTTCTTTCCCTTCATCTCTTTTATTTTCCTTGCAAGTTATTTTTATTGCCTTATCCCTCTTATTCTAATCAAAACATTTTCTTAAGCGCTTTATTTTAAATACTTTATCTTTTAAAACTATAGAGTTATTATTGTATATAAAACTGTATATTTATTATTGTGTTTGAAGTCACTTGGTCAACATATGGTTATTATTGTATATAAAACTGTATAGTTATAACGAGAGAGCAAAGTTACGGAAGTAATTCAATGGAAGCTTATTGTTATGAACTAAGTGAGAAAGGACCTAAGTGTCAAGTCAAAGACCTAAGTGTCTAAGTTCAAGTAATAAGATGAAAGAATACGGCCTCGTGTCGAGTAACAGACTTAATGTCTGAGATAACGATAAAAGATACCATGGGGATGACGATCCCGAGATTCATGTAGCATACCTAGTGGAGGGGATTCATGAACCCGAAGCTAGGGCCCTAGCATTATTCGGTATAGCTATACGAACTGGGGTTTCCGTTGAAATTGGGTATAGAATACCTAGCATTATTTCTCGGATTATGCTAAGCCACAGACAAGATTAAAACACAGACATGAACAAGTCACAGACAAGAATAAGATACAGTCAAGAACAATTCATACACAAGGAAAACACCGAGAGAGGAATTGCGAGGGGGTGCGAAAGAACTCACTGAGATTTGTAATCTCACTGTTTCATAGAAGATTAGCAAGAGGTTGCTAATGTCATGTAGTATTTTATAACCTTGTCTTATAGTTGGACCGTAGTCGTGTTTATTATATCGAATTTGTACCTATTGAGTTCTTATTTCGAAATTGTATTTGTGAGATTTTCATCTCAAAGTTATGTTAAGTGGTTGTAATATGCTTTAGTTTTTATTTGGTCCATCATTATGAGCAGGTTATACTCTGATTGTTTAGGATTATGTTAATACTTTTGACTCACCAAGTACTGAGTTTAAGGTGTTACATTTTTTGGTATCAGAGCAGTTCGACCTTGTCGGGCTTAGAGACCTTACGGTCAAAAGATTAGATAGGTTGAGTCAGCTAGGGACTTAGACAATTGACTGTCAGAACCTTTTAGTAGCTTGTGTGATACGTTGAGCCTGGATCCACTCAATATTTCATGAAACGTACTGAGCCGGGCCGTGTCCACACTTTTAAAATTCTTTGGCCAGAGACAGCTTTGGACACGGGTACCCGTGTCACTTTGACACGGGCCATGTCCTGATGACAGTGGTCATTTTCTCGGTATTAAAAACTCGGTTTTGTGTTATTTTGTTATTCGAACGGTTCCAATACCTAATTCATAACATTCCTAACTTAACAACAGCTTCTAACAACACAATTAGGTACTCAATAAACCAACTTTCGTGTTATCAAACAATCAACAACCTATGAAGCCCCGATACTTCAAAAATGGAGACGTACCCGTGTCGGATACGTATCCGATACCGACACGCACCTGATACTTCCCGATATGTACCCAAAGAGTATCCAATAATTTTTTAATTCTTTTTAAAAAATGTTTGACTCGATACTTTTCAGTAACATCTTTGATACTTCTTACCAACTAAGGATACTTCTCAGATACTTTTTCGATACCTCTTACAAACTAATTAAGCACATGATTGTCACTCATATATGATACACGTTAATACCACAATAACTAAAAGACAAAATTCTATGTTTTTTCGTAATACAATAATAGAAGAAATAATACATTGTGAAATGAGTGAGATATGTAACACCCTGATATTTCTAACGTGTAGATATACCGTAATGCACAATTATAGCAATAATCAGAGGACACAGTTCCTGGATAATTATTGAACATATAAACTTTCTCCGAATTGAAACATAACATTCGGAACCTCCCGACTTCATATAATAGAAGTTGCTCGGTCCACAGCCGAAAGGATTACAACATCCGAGTTCAATAACTAAAACAGGAAACAAAAAAATATGGTTCGTACAACTCATAAACAATACAAGTCATACAACCATGACAAAGACAGCAAAAGGAAACATAAGAGGATCAAGACTAGGTCCTTGACATCTCCAAGAGCATGTCACCTACTCGTGCCTGACAGTCTTCTTCTTTCCCTGCTTCTCTGAAAAACAACAACAATGATAGGGTGAGATAACATATCTCCGTGAGCTCTACCGTGCCCCCTCACTGACACTCGGTTTAATTATTAAACCTTTACAACATATTCTTACTAGCCATAACAAGCTTCAAATCAAAATGCCGATTGTACAACAACTACGAATCCCGGGAAATCGTGTTCTCAATGTGGTTTAGCATAAATCGGCTGTACAACGACTACGAATTCCGATAACCCACGAATTGACCATGCCAAAACGTATACAGGGCCTAGGTAAGGGATCATGACTTCCCTCCCTAGTGTGCT
Organism: Astragalus membranaceus; assembly: GCA_039519185.1. NCBI lineage: Eukaryota > Viridiplantae > Streptophyta > Magnoliopsida > Fabales > Fabaceae > Astragalus > Astragalus membranaceus. The sequence goes on along the minus strand of CM076854.1, from coordinate 53,277,817 downwards.
ACTTGTCGGGTCGTCACCCAACGCGATATATAATAAAATATACATCATGTCCGCATTGGACCGTCTTTCAAGTTTTAGATATCTATATCTATTATCGATATATAACCCGTTTTGATGAATTCAAAGTTAATCATCCGGCGTTATAATCATAGCATCGAGAAGGATCCACGATCCGGTTTGTTATACCAAAAGCATTATCTCACACGCGGTCTAAGTTTCGGTTTTGAAAACAGTTTTGAACTTCAAAAACAGAGTACTTTCCAAACCAAATTATATAATTATAGATAGGTATTTGAATAATCTTTCCAACGCACCAGAGAACACCTAAATCGGGTTCCCGGATCAAAAGTTATTGCGAAAACAAGTTCAGGAACTTTTTAGTGAAAACTGCAAACCGTCGCGACGCGAACAGATACCGTCGCGACGCGAAAAGTGACAGAAACTTTTGTGCCACAAAATTCACTAGGGTCGCGAGGCGATGGACCATGGGTCGCGACGCGACCCTTGACAAATGGGTTGGAAATCGCTTTTCTAAAACCCCGTTTTTCCCCAATTCGCTCCCAAATCGTCACCGAGACATTCCGTGACTTCCGAGACTTAAAAATAGATGTTTAGCAACATAATTCAGATCATATTCCAGTACACAAACAGCATATAGATATATATAATTTCGTGAAAACTGTAAAATTTCATTTATTTGGCGAAAACGGTTTTCGACTCGATAAAACGCCTCGGACCCAAAACTTTGTCAAGAGCCCTGTAATACCCCAATTTTGTCCGCCCAATTCAAAAAAAACATTTTTCAGAAAAATGGAAGCAATAAGGTAATTCATAATGTGTGGAAAACAGTGGATTGGTGCATTTATGTGTGTTCGTCCCCTATTTCGCATTTTTATTTGAATTACGCGCGTGCGCCAGTAGTAACTGCGTGAGCTGCCCTGTGCCCCCGTCATTTGGGACGTGTCTGTATTTTCATAAAAAAAAAAAAGAGGCCATTTATTGATCATTATTAATTTTTGGCACCCAAAAACATTTTTTCTTAATTTTTAGGAATTTTAGGAAATAAAATAGTGCATATTTTTGCATTTTTGGGCATTTAAATAAAAGCGAATTAATTATTTTTGGACCAAGACCAGGTCAAGGATGTGGCATACATGTTACTCTACCAAGGGTAATTTTTGTATAATTTTTGGAAAGAAAGTCCTAGTCCAAAATAATTAAAAATGCATTTTCCCCATTTTTAGTGCATAAAAAACCCAAAAAAAACCATTAAATATTCCCCAATTACTAAATGACAATTTTTATTGCCTAGAATAATTAGAGGGAATATTTTATGGTGCTCAAAAATATATGACACTTTTACTAGGTGCACCTTCACTTCCATGCCCAAAATTCAAAACTCAAAAAGAATGAAGTGTCCTCAATAAGACAAAAGACCAAAAACAAGTTTTTTTTCCCTCTCTCTCCACAATTTCGAATTCCCTCTCTCTCTCTTCACAATTTCTTCCACACTCTTCTATTGTACAATTATTCCTTAAGAATATTCTTGTACTATCATTAATCCTACCCATCCCTAATTCTTACACACTCTCATGAAGACTCATACCCTTTTTTGTAAATGACACCATCCTCTCACACTCACTCCTTCATAAGAAATTGCAAACTTACTTAAAATAGAACATCTCATTCCTATTCTACCCTTAACCCTAGTTTCACCCAAGACCATATATAAGCCTACTCTCCCAAAATACAAGGAGGAAGTTCATTTTGGCACAGAACCTCTCATTTCTCCTCTCTTGGGCGAATACTTCCTCTCTCCCTCACTCTCATTTTTGTGTTTTCTCACTACCCACAATCCAAGTGATCTCTAATCCTAGCCCTTCATTCAAATTTAAAACCCAATCCTAGAGCACCTAGTAAAGAACAATGACCTAACCCTAGACCGAAAACAACTCTATAAATACCCTCTCATTTCCACATATGAGCATCTTTTGCTTCTCATTTTTCCTACACTAAAACCCTAGCACACAAAAATCTCTCCCTTTTTCCTCTCAAGGCCGTAGCCTCCTCTCCCTCTCCTCCATCCATCTTTTTCATTTCCTTCCACCCAAACACCACCACCCCACCTCATTTGCATCCCTCTTTCACATACTCCCTCCATTTCTCATTCAAACTTCAAGCATCATCACCAAGTGGGTTTGATCATCATATTTGCGTGGGTATTTCTTTGAAGAACCTTGGAGTTTTGTTGATTTGTGTCTAGTTTCATCTTCTCATCTCACTTTCTAACTTGGAGTTAAGGTAAAATCCTTAAAACCTTGCATCATATTTGAGTTCTTGCCTCAAAAATGTGAAATCATTCATCCTATCATCTTCATATCCTCATATTGTTGATTGTTGTTGGTGAGAAGTGTCATAAGCACTTTGACAAGCACTTAGGGAGGCTTGGGTGCTTATGGTGCTTCTCACCCTTGAATGATTTATGATTTGTGTTGATTTGGATCTTGACCCTTGCATTTCATGAAATAAAATGTTGTTTTATGGCATATTAGGTTTCGCATACTTGTAGAAAAATAGGGTTTATGTTAGTTTTGTGCATTTCTTTGCCTAATCACATGAACCTTTACCAAAAATTGTAATTTAGCTTGTTTTCTCATATTATCTCACTTCCTTTCAAAAATAAATGGGTTCTTGGTTATGTATTTGGGTCGCATATCGTGAATAAATAGGGTTTTTATATGTTTGCTTATCATTTTAAGTTGATGATAGGCAATATGACTCTCACTTGTGCCTAGTGCACCTTGCTTAAAGTGATGAGGATTGTTCTATATGATTCAACCTTTTTAGTTTAGGTGTTGTTTAAATTGATGATAGGCAAAGAGATTCTCACTTGTGCCTAGTGCACATTGTTCTAAGTGATGAAGATTGCTCTAGGTGATTCAACCCGGCCTCCTTTTAGTGTATGAGATTGCTTATTCTTATGAATTACTTTATAATTTGTCTTAGGTTGATGATTGGTAAAGTGACTCTCACTTGCGCCTAGTGCACCTCGATCTAAGTGAGGAGGATTACCTAGAAATGATTCAATCTCTCTTTTATAATTCTTAATGAGTAGGAAGATGCAAATTTAGGTTTCCTTTTATGATAGTTAAATAATGCGTGAATGCTTGAAGGCCAATTTGGCCTATGATGCCATTCACCTTGAAAGGTTTGTGTAAATATAATTTAGGGTTCGTGTAGGTTTTGTAAAGCATAGGTTTTCCTAATCTTGATGCATCCTCACTTGCAATTGTGGTGTTGGTTCTTGGAGTTTGTGTAGGTTTTGGCAAGGGATGGACTAACTCTAGTCTTGATGCATTCTCACTTGTTAATGTAAGTAATTGCAAAGGATAGGCTAGCCCCCTAGTCTTGATGCACATGTGTTCTTATTCATTTATACTTGTTTTTGTGCTTGTTATGTGATTAAGTATTGAATTGTTGTTCACGATTTGCTTGCTTGTTTTGATGATCGCATTGACTTTGTAATCCGACTTCAAAGTTCAAAACCTTTGTTACTCGTTAGTAACACCTCAAAACCATGTCGCATTCAAATTAAACTACAATTTGTTACTCGTTAGTAACATTTACAAATTTCAAATCTTTTTCATAACCAAGAACACTTTCAAACATCAAAAAGCCATCTCACAAACCAAAAATCAATTCGATTGCGAAAACCCTTTTGATTACCTAAAGTAAGAACCAATTATCATTAATGATCACTCGCGCCATTGCCGTTTGGTTGTTAACGATAATTTCATTTTCAAAGGAATTAGTAGTGTGACCACTCTAAACCGTTGTTGTTTGGTCTTCATGAACACTCCAACTTAAATAAAACCAATTGTCTTTGATGATCATTCGCGCCGTTGCCGTTTGTTGTTAATGACGATTGCATTCTCAAAAGGGTTAGTAGCGCGGCCACTTTAAACCGTTGTTGTTTGGTCATCGCGAACACTCGAATCAAAAGCAAAACCGATTATCATTAATGATCACTCGCGCCGTTGCCGTTTGGTTGTTAATGATGATTTCATTTTCAAAAGAGTTAGTAGTGTGACCACTCTAAACCGTTGTTGCTTGGTCATCGCGAATCCTCATTCCTATTGCGAAAACTCACCTAAACAAGATAAAAGACAAAAACCTTTTTTCAGGAAAAACAAGAACTACGTAGCTTTGAATTCTCCATCGCACCGGGAGATACGTAGGAGCGAGCGGCTAACTCTCGTCAAGCGCCAAAAATAAAAATTTTCATTAAATCTTCTCATTCCCTTTGAGGCAAATTTAAGTATTTTCCAAATCAACACTAAAAACCACACGTTTAATTAAAGGTTCCCTTTCGGTAGAAAGGAGGTGTGGGGTGCTAATACCTTCCCAATGCCTAACCGACCCCCGAACCCAAATCCTCTGGTTTTCCAAAAGGCCATCCGCTTTCCAAAAAGGTTTTTCTTCAATATTTTCCTTATAAAAAATATTGGTGGCGACTTCATTGTTTTAAAAAGTTGTAAACGAAGAAAAATCCCCTCAGGGACCTTTTCGGGTGCAACAAGCCCAAAACACAATTTTTCCAGAACAACATTATATCCCTAATCGTGAGTAGAACTCACCGATACACCGAAGTCCGAGAGTTGAGCCGAGAGACGAAATCACTGAACCGAAAACACACGAACGATCACCGAAATAGCTCAAACCGCTCCAATGCAGCAACTCTTTCACTGTTCAACTCGAATTCCAGAACTCAGCAACACTAGTATCCTCAAATATCTTCTCTAACTACAATGTAGGTTTCGATTGGTCTTCCTCCTAGTTCCAAATGAACATGCAAGATCATCTAGCTCTCAAGACTTCATTAATTTTGTCACACTTGGAGCTTCAAGGATTCGAAAATGGAAGGAAGAGAAATAGTTGGTTCAGTTCACAATGGTTACATCAGAAGAACAAGGAAGAGAAAAGGAATTCAATGGGGGAATTATCACTTACATGCAAAGGGTGATGAATTCAGCCCATGCTTTCTTTTCTCCCCTCTCTTTCGCCCTCTCCTCTCTTTTCTCCCTTCTGTTTTTGCTTTCTAATTTAGTTGGTAAGTTTCTGAAGTGAGGAAGTGTGGGAGTGAGTGAGACTAAAGTGCTCTCAGCAGCTGAGGGTGTTATGGTTGGGAAATGACCATAATGCCCTTAGCTCATTAAATCTAGGTTTTTAGGCCAAAACCCCCCACCAACTCCACGGTTATTTACTCGGCATAAAATTTCTCGACTCGACCGATTCCGAATTGCGAATCATTAATTCCTTCGACTAGCAATTATATAAAATCCACTTATAATGTTATTTTAAAAATTAGGGATGTTACAATCACCCCAACTTTCAAAATTTTGTCCTCAATATTGACAAAACGTACCTCAATTGAAAAGATATGGATATCGAGTCCGCATGTCGTCTTCCAACTCCCAGGTAGCCTCTTCGATCGAGAAGCCATCCCAAACCACTTTGACAATGGGGATGATCCTTGTCCGTAGCGTCTTCTCACCACGTTCCAAGATGTAACTAGGATACAGTTGCAATGACAAATCCGGTCGAAGATCGATCGTGTCGACACTCAATGGCTGATGTGGATCGGGGATGTACTTCCTTAACTGAGACACATGGAATACATCATGGAGATTTGATAAGGCTGGAGACAATGCGAGACAGTAGGCAACTGGCCAAATACGCTCGATGATCTGGAATGGTCCAACATATCGAGGACTGAGCTTCTTCGCTCGCAAGGCTCTCCCGGTGCCTATGGTTGGAGACACCTTTAAGAATACATGATCACCGACCTCGAATTCTAATGGCCTCATTTGGTTGTCAGTGTAGCTCTTTTGCCTACTCTGAGCAACCTTCATTCTTTCCCGAATTAACTTAATCTTTTCGGTAGTTTCACGGACTATATCGGGTCCCAAAAATTTATCTTCACCAATTTCCCACCAACACAAGGGAGTTGTACACTTTCTCCCATAAAGTGATTCAAACAGTGCCATCCCGATACTGGAGTGGTAATTGTTGTTGTAGGAGAATTCTATTAATGGAAGATGATTCTCCCAGTTTCTTCCGCTATCGAGCACACAAGCCCTAAGCAAGTCCTCAAGAGTCTGAATAGTCCTCTCCGTTTGACCATCAGTCTGAGGATGATAAGCAGTGCTGATTAGCACCTTTGTCCCCAAAGCATCATTCAATGCCTTCCAAAACCGGGAAGTAAACTTAGGATCTCTATCCGAAACAATGTTAGTTGGAACCCCATGCAGTCTGACAATGTTCTTCACATATTCATCGGCTAATCTGGAAACTTTCAGATTTGAGTGAATGGGAATGAAGTGGGCAGATTTTGTCAATCGATCCACTACTACCCAGATGGATTCATTACCGGTTTGCGACCGTGGCAAACCCATAACAAAATCCATAGAGATATCTTCCCATTTCCAAATGGGCACATCGAGTGGTTGCAGCTGACCAGCTGGCCTCTTGTGCTCTGCCTTAACCTTCTGACAGGGTAAGCATTTAGATACAAATTCAGCAACATCGGCTTTCATCCCAGGCCACCAATACATCAGTTTTAAATCTCGGTACATCTTGGTGGATCCAGGATGTACGGAATACTGACTTCTATGAGCTTCCTCCAATACCTGCTCCCTGATGTTTTTATCATCGGGTACACAAATCCTGCCATTGAAGCAAATAATGCCATCACTGTCCTCAGTGAAATTGGGCGATCCTTTCTGAGATTGTAGTTTCACATCCACTTCTTGAGCCACACGAATCTGATCTCTTAACACACTGGTGATCCGAATATGTCGTAACACTAATCGGTTCCTTTTCCTCGTCACCATGAGATTCAAGTCTCTAAAAGACTCCAACAATGCCATCTCGTAGAGCATTAACTCTGCGGTGTGGAGAGACTTTCTGCTTAGAGCAACCGCCACAACATTGGCCTTCCCAGGATGATACTTCAACTCGAAGTCATAATCCTTCAGGAATTCAATCCACCGTCTCTGTCTGTTATTCAGCTCTTTCTGATCGAACAGATATTTCAAGCTCTTGTGATCACTAAAAACTTCGAAACGAGAACCGTAAAGGTAATGTCTCCAAATTTTCAGTGCAAACACAATAGCCGCCAACTCTAAGTCATAAGTTGGGTAATTCCGTTCGTGAGTCTTCAATTTCCTGGATGCATAAGCCATCACATGTTGATTCTGCATAAGGACACATCCTAAACCCTTCTCAGAGGCGTCACTGTAGATTTGAAACCCCAGAGACGGATCCGGAAAAATCAGGATCGGGGCAGAAGTCAACCGTTCCTTCAACCTGCCAATCCCAAAAAGCTTCTTACCTCAGTCACTGAAGTTGGCCGCTCCCAATTCAACACAGCTTCCCTTTTACTAGGATCCACTGCTACTCCCTCTTGGGAAATCACATGACCCAAAAACTTAATCTCTGACATCCAGAAATCACACTTCGACGGTTTCAGATATAACTTCTTCTCTCGGAGTACCCCTAAAACAAAGCGGAGATGTTGAGCATGCTCCTCAATTGGCTTTGAATACACCAAGATATCGTCTATGAAGACGACCACAAACTGATCCAAGTAGGAATGAAATACTCGATTCATGTAGTCCATAAAAACAGCTGGGGCATTAGTTAGTCCGAAAGGCATCACCACAAACTCGTAGTGTCCATACCTCGTACGGAAAGCGGTTTTCGGAATATCTAAGGCCCTCACTCGGATTTGATGGTATCCCGATCTTAGATCAATTTTGGAGAATATTTTAGCACCTCGAAGTTGATCCAGTAGATCATCTATCCTTGGCAACAGATACTTATTCTTGATAGTAATCTTGTCCAATTGACGGTAGTCGATACATCACCTGATACTTCCGTCCCTCTTCTTGACTAGTAATACCAGAGCACCCCATGGAGAAGTACTCGGTCGAATAAACTTCTTGGAAATTAATTCCTCAAGTTGGGACTTTAATTCCTTCAGTTCGAGAGGAGACATCCTATAAGGTGCTATGGATATTGGCCCTGCACCAGGCGCCAAATCTATAGAGAATTCTACCTCTCTTTCCGGAGGCAAAGAGGAAACTTCCTCAGGAAAAACATCCAAGAATTCATTAACTACTTGAACAGACGATAAATCCAAACCAGCTTCGGTTGATGTAGATAAAATAACAACGAAAGCTTCCGCACCTTGGAATAGAGACTGGCTGGCTGAAGTGAAGGAAATAACACCATCAGTTGCAGGCGGTGCCTGTTCCGCTACTTCAGAAGGAAAATTAATTGCACGATTGAAGCAGTCAATAGTAACATGATTGAAAGTCATCCAATTCATTCCCAAAACGATCTCCATTCCCCTCATAGGCAAACAGATAAAGTCAACAACAAAATCCCTGCCTCCTATGGTAAGCAGACAGTGACGACACATTGAATGGGTTCGCACACGACCCTTTGCAGCATTAAGGATAGTTATTGGCTCGGATATAGGAGATACTGTTAATCCTAACCGTTCCGCACATGCTTCTGAGATAAAACAATGAGTAGCACCAGAATCATACAGTATATTAACAGTTTAATTAAAGAGAGAACCTGTACCCCTTATGAGATTATCAGCTGGTGTAATGGTCTGGGCGTCTAGGGTATTGACTCTAGCCTATCTTGGAGCGTCAGGAGACTCCAAGAAAGCTTTCCTTGTCGGGCAATTATTAGCATAATGGCCCACCTCCTTGCAAAAGTAGCATTGATTTGGCCCGACTTGACATTTTCCTCGATGATTCTTTTTGCACACATCACACCTGCCAAACCCTGCAGCGTTGCTTGACTGTACTTGCTTCCCTTTACTTGAATTCCCCCTATACCTAGGGTTTGATGTAGTTGACTCATTACTCTTTCGTTTATTCTTCCAGAAATCTTTCCTCTCAGCATACATTCTCTTAAGATCACTGTCAGCTGAATGAGCTTGTTGAACCAAAGCAGGATAAGTGGTCATGGATTAAGAACTGAGGCCTTGATTCACATCGCCTCGAAGACCTTGTTTGAACATAACCATCTTCCACTTGTCATCGGGCGCGTGAGTCCCCAGTTCATAAACCTGAGATAGCCTTTCAAACTTGGCGGCATACTCGCCTACCGACATATCTCCCTGTTTCAGACTGACAAACTCCATCTGCTTAGCAAGCCTTTCAGTGTCCGGAAAATAATGACCTAAAAACAGTTCCTTGAAATTACCCCACTCGAGAGGGGTTCCTTGGGTTTGCAACATTCTACGTGCATTAGTCCACCATGTATGAGCATCTTCATCCAGAGCGTTAGCAGCACAAATTACTTTCTCTTCTTCATTGCATTCCAAAGTCATAAAGATCCTTTCCATGGCATCTACCCAGAAAAGGGCTTTCATTGCATCGGATCCTCCTTTGGAGGTTGGGGGTTTCATCTTCAGAAACCGAAAATACACGCTGTTGGGATCCTCAGGTTGTGGTACATTGACTGGCTCAGTTGGTTGTGGTTGAGGCACTTGATGCATCTGCTGCATTTGAGCCATCTGAGCCATCTGTTGCTGTTGCATTAGCATCATCTCATTCATCATCTTCTGCTGAGTTTCGATGACATTCTGCATCCATTCTTGATGAGGATCAACAGGTGGGTTTCTCCTACCTCTTCCAGCCATGATTCTGCGAAATTTGCACAAAGTATTAAGTTGATCAGGCTCAATGTCTAATAGCATACTAAGAAGAATCAGACTTAGAAGACACACGAGACTCTAAACATCTAAGTCCGACTAGGTCGAACTGCTCTGATACCAAATGTAACACCCCGATATTTCTAACGTGTAGATATACCGTAATGCACAATTATAGCAATAATCAGAGGAAACAGTTCCTGAATAAATATTGAACATATAAACTTTTTCCGAAATTAAACATAACATTCGGAACCTCCCGACTTCATATAATAGAAGTTACTCGGTCCACAGCCGAAAGGATTACAACATCCGAGTTCAATAACTAAAACAGGAAACACAAAATACGTTTCGTACAACTCATAAACAATACAAGTCATACAACCATGACAAAGACAGCAAAAGGAAACATAAGAAGATCAAGACTAGGTCCTAGACATCTCCAAGAGCATGTCACCTACTCGTGCCTGACAGTCTTCTTCTTTCCCTGCTTCTCTGAAAAACAACAACAATGATAGGGTGAGATAACATAACTCAGTGAGCTCTATCGTGCCCCCTCACTGACACTCGGTTTAATTATTAAACCGTTACAACATATTCTTAATAGCCATAACAAGCTACAAATCGAAATGCCGACTGTACAACGACTACGAATCCCGGGAAATCGTGTTCTCAATTTGGTTTAGCATAAATCGGCTGTACAACGACTACGAATTCCAATAACCCACGAATTTACCACGCCAAAACGTATACAGGGCCTAGGTTAGGGATCATGACTTCCCTCCCTAGTATGCTACTTGTCGGGTCGTCACCCAACGCGATATATAATAAAATATACATCATGTCCGCATTGGACCGTCTTTCATGTTTTAGATATCTATATCTATTATCTATCTATAACCCGTTTTGATGAATTCAAAGTTAAACATCCGGCGTTATAATCATAGCGTCGAGAAGGATCCACAATCCGGTTTGTTATACCAAAAGCATTATCTCACACGCGGTCTAAGTTTCGGTTTTGAAAACAGTTTTGACCTTCAGAAACAGTGTAATTTCCAAACCTAATTATATAATTATAGATAGGTCTTTGAATAAGCTTTCCAATGCACCTGAGAACACCTAAATCGGGTTCCCGGATCAAAAGTTATTGCGAAAACAAGTTCAGGAACTTTTTAAGGAAAACTGCAAACCGTCGCGACGCGAACAGATACCTGTTGTGTGAAAACTTAGTGCAAGTATACACTGTCTTAACAAGTAATAAAGGGTAAATGAGATCGTTCCCACGAGGAATTTAGTTAAATACAAGAGTTTAACTTTGCTAACAAATTAGTGAGTAAAGTAAATGACACACAAATTTTGGGTAACATAAACAGTAAAAAGAAATGGAAATGGTAATTAAGATTCAGTGATGAGAACAAGCTGAGATGCATTCACTTCAGTAACTTCATTAATATGCTATTAAGGGTATATTCAATGCTGCAGCATTAGGTGCTGCAGCAATAAGACGTTATTCTCTCGAATACTTTACACTAGGTTTTCCTTGTAAGAGTTTATCTCTAAACCCTAAAGAAGTACCTCCTAGGCTGCTTGAGCACCGACAGAAATCACCTTATGGGTTTTACCTTCCTATCTCTAGGGTTAAGCAAGGAGCATCAAGATCTCTCGTTAATGCCCACTACCCATATTACCTTGTGAGATTAATTTACAAACCATCTCTGAATTTATAAATGCTATTTAGAATAGACGGCCAATCCTACTCTAAAATGGAAATATTATCATGCACAAGGTAAAATGCACAACATTAAATATACTTCATAAATAGCACAAAAATTCTAGTTACTTCAGATCCAGCATCTCAACTATGAGAAGTTAGCTCATATTGAGCTTACAAAACATGGAAAACAACTTAAACAAAAGAGTAGAAGTCATATTACAAATTCCAAAGGAAGAAATGATACTATTGAGATTAAACAATGAATGAGCTCCAGTAGTAGCAATGGAGATCTGATCCAGCTCTTCTAGTAAGATCCTCCAAGAGAAATGTAATTCCAAGTGATGCTGTCGCAATGGTCTCAGGAATGAAGCTTGTGGGTAACAATGGTGAGCTAAGCACGCTATGAGGAGCTATCTCTATACTTCCCCGTGACGGCAGAGCATGCAAATGAAGAAGGAGGAATGTCCTTATATAGTGTCCCCTTTGCACGCAACCCTAGAATGAGGGCCCTTTAAGGAAATGCGTCCTAGGATCGAGGGCAATCATGGGAATTCCTCAATAGGAAATATCTTTCCGTGCCATACAGCTCTGACACCTGTCCTTGCCTTAACTTCCGTGTTTTCCGCATTCTCCTTGAGCTTTCTCTCTCATCTTTCGCAAATCCCCTGTTGCGCTCGCACCTATTGCTGCAGCACTGACACTAAATACAATTAAATGCACTAAGGGCATCAAAATGCCCAAATTAAACGAAATCATTCCTGCACCAATATTTCTAACCAAAACACTTATTTACACACTAATTAACACAACAAGTTTATTAACTTACTAGAATTCAAGCTTAAAAGGCAAGTAATAACCATCATAAAGGATGGTTATCACACCCCCAAACTTGAATCGTTGCTTGTCCTCAAGCAATGACACTTGACACAAGCAAGCACAACTGTTAATAAGCAATCACAGCCAATGAATTAATTCCAATATGAAGCACAAAGAAGAATCAAGCTGAGCATCAACTTTCAGACTATCACTCAATTTCAACCCTTCTGAATAATGAGTTCCCTAGCTTATTCCTGCTCAAAAGTGTGTGTGTGACACTTAACTTAGTTCAGACCATAGCAAAGTTCAAGATTTCACTAACAATTTGAAGTTTTCGTTTGGGAAAGCTGAAATTTTTTTTTTCAAAAAGAAGGACAGACTAACAATTCATGCTCAGAAAGGGGGGTTGAGCTTGATTAAGGGCTTTGATGCAACAATCCAGAACTTTTAAGGCAATGCACTTATTCAATCCTAACATTAACATTGCTGCAGCATCAGTTGCTGCAGCATTACAAACTCAGAATTGTACTTTGCTCAGACTTTTGACTTGATTTTGTACTGCAATGCCTTTATTTCCATTTTTTTTTGAATATTAGGCAATTGCGGCATATTACACAATTATTTACAGACACTGGTGCTTTGCACCTTCATTCAGAATTAATTCAGACATCCTAAACTATGTGCACATAACTCAGCATTGCTGCAGCAGGGGTTGCTGCAGCTCTGCATTCCTTCATGCTTTGCCTTAATATATCTCAGAGAACCCCCAAACTTAGTTTCTTATGCTGTCCTTAGTTTTTAGTAGAAATTTAGCAGTTCCCTCGGTCTACCAACTCTAGCCTAGTTTCAGATCATCTTTAATTTACTAAGTTCCTACCTAAGCTCAGGTTTAAGTGTAGGAGCAGAAGTAAACTAGTTCACTCACTAAACAGGGGTGTAATCACTCATTTCTCACCATATCATCACTAAGTTTTTGCTCAACTCTACCTCTAAAATTTAAAAATTCATTCACTTTTATTTGCTTGCATTAACAGGGTAGGCCAAGTGTGTAGCTTCCCCCCCCACTTAGGACTGGGCAGTGACCTCACTGCACTTAAACTAAAGGGAGAAAGCTACAGGACAGCAAATAGAACACAATAGGAACAGACTACACATAAAATGAACCACAATAAAGACAGAAACAGTTTTATTTGAACAGCACATGCCTAAGCAGAACAGAAATTAAAAGCACACTAAAACAATATTAAAATTGGAACATATGAGATTAGGGTGCAGGAGTTCCTGGTTTAGTTCTGGGGCTGGCACGAACTGGAGTACTCTTTCCTTGCTTCTTGGATGCAGGCCTGGTAGATTTAGCCTCAGATGGCTTTGGGACAGTCGTGGTTTCTGTTGCTGCAGCAGTGGAATGCTGCAGCACTGATCCTGTATCTGCAACAACAGGACCAGCATCAGAAACACTTGCCTTCTTTTGGGCAAGCACGAATTCCCTAGCCTCTTTGGCTTTCTTGGCAGCTTCAGCCTTCATCCTATCAGCAGATGCCTTAGCTATGGCCTCATTTGCTGCAGCATTAGCGATTCCTTGCATGATTGCAGCAATTACGGAGTTATCTTCATTCTCAAGCATCACAGGTCTTGCTTCCTCATTGATCCTAGCTTCCTCAGGTACCCTCTCAGTCTTCCTTTTGTTGGTAATTCTCTTTGTCCTTTTCTGTTTAGGTGATACCAGCATTTCAGAACATGCTACAGCATCAGCTGTTGCTGCAGCATCAGGAGTAGCAGTGACAGATGGCACATCAGGAGTGGTCTGGGTGGCAGGTGTTTGTGGTGGAGGGGTAGGGGATTTTGGTGGTGGTTGGCTTTGTTCAGTGGTGGATGCAGGTAGGGGGTCATCAAGGGGAACATTGGGATCTTCCTCAGTCTTAGAAGAAGTATCACTTCCATCAACATCTGCACTTTCTTGACCCTTCTCTTCTTCTTCACCTTCAATTTCATCATGCTCTTCCTCCTCTTCAGACGTATCAGGGGTCCTCCTCATCATTTTCCTTATTCAACTCCTCCATGATCTCCTTGTACTGGTCTTTCTCCTCCTCACTCAGTGATTCATCATCTGATTCTAGCATGTCCTCTTCATCCACTGGCTCATTCTGTTTCTTCTTTCCTTTCTTTATTTCTTGTCTCTTCCTCTTCTTTTCAACTACCACTTCTGGCTCAGCTTCCATATTCACTTCTTTTTCCACAGCTTCGGGTTCCATACAGTCATCTTCAAGCACCCATTCTGGAAATGCTGGTGCTTCCACAGCAGATAGCTCTTTCACATTAGCAGCTAGTACAGTACCTATCCAATTCTGCTGTTTCTTCATAAATTCCCACACAGCTCGCTGCTGCAGCATGAACTGTGGCAGCATAGTGGGATCACCAGATGCTACCGCAACATTCTTCTCTCTTAGCACTGTAGGAAATGCAGCCATGGGGAAGCTTTTCTGCTCTCCCAGAATTTCAACACCAGCATTTATACACAGAGAGGTTATCAGGCAAGGGAAAAAACAAATAACCCGCAGTTTTACCTTTGCAAATCATGATTTCCCTACAGATCAACCTTCCAATATCAGCATTCTTTTTGTTCAGAATAGCATCCAGCAGCATCATCCTTTCTTTCTCTAAGTTGGTGGCATGAGAGGTGGGCAGAAGGGACTGTTTGATGAAGTTGAACCAGACCTTTGCATCATGAGTCAAATATTGCCTCTTGATCTTAAATTCATTAGCACTGCATGGCTCCCATGGTGTTCCTGGTAGCGAAATAGTTCTCTTCACTCCTTCCATCTCTTTCTTTCTCCAATTAGCAACAACATTCCCGAAGGCAGGACTATGGAAATCTAACCCATAGCTTGCATTGATTGCTAGGGAGTCAAAATCCACAGCTACCCCCGCGCACCTTAGACACAAATCGCTGCTTTCCATCCCTCGGAGGTGGAATTCCTTCATAGAAATCACGAACTACAGAAGCGTAGAAGAACTTAGAGTGCTGCACCAATTTTTCCCAGCCTAATGCGCTCACAATGGATGTGAACGCATCAGAAGCTCCTTTCAATTCGAGACCTCGTTCTGCCCAGAAATTCATGTTCTGAAACTTCTCAGCTTCGCTCACTTCGTGATTCTTGAAGCTTCTTCTTCGCAATTGGGTTGATTCACCACGGCCAGGGTTTGATTGGTGTTTGCCAGAGGATTTGGAAGCACTAGCCTTGGTTCTAGTCATGGTGGATTTTGTGAGATTAGGGAAGAATTGGTGGAGAGGTTCAGGGACGGTTACGATGGGGGCTTTGAGAGAAAAGAGGTGGTTTCGGTGAGGAGAGTGAATGGGAGTGGGTGGTTATAAGTAATGGGATGGGACGGTTTTATTGGGAAGGGGAATTGCACGTTTGCTTTTGCACATAGCCGTTGGGTCGTGGGGTATGTGGAGGGTTAGGATTGAGCGATGGGACGGTTTTCTGACTTGATTTGACCACTCGCTGATGACTCATCAGATCTTGGTACCATAACTGCAATTATTTTATTACCGCATAACTGCTACTCACTGCTGCAGCAACATTGCTTTAAGCAGTGCTGCAGCACTGATTGCTGCCACACCCTCAAACTTCAAATTTCCAGACCATTCACCTGCAAAATAAACACAAGACAACAACACACTGGTTTATTAGACTAAACTCAGGGCTGCCTCCCAGTAGCGCTTGGTTTAAGAGTCCTCAGCCTGACTTCCTTTCCAGATTAAAGGTTCTGTAGTTCAGTGGTGATTTTGCTTCTCACCACTGGTTCACCATAATATTTCTTTACCCTCTGACCATTCACTTTGAAGTGCTGCTTCCTCTCTTCGCAATACAAATCTACAGCACCATGGGGGTACACCTTCTCAATTTTGAAAGGTCCTGACCATCTTGACTTGAGTTTCCCAGGGAACAACTTGAGTCTTAAGTTAAACAGCAAAACCTGGTCACCCTTGTAACACCCCTTTTCTACTAACCTTACTAGTTAATAAAAATCAGAGTTTCTTTTTTTTTTTTTTTTTTGAAAACAATCTAAGCGAGTGCTACACTTACTTCATTAAATCAACAACTTCAACTTTCATAGTTCAATTAAAACCACATGATACATAGCACCATAATAAGAAAAATCGTTTAGTTCACATCAACTAAATACAGTCACTACCAGCAGCGGAATAATAGTTAAGTTCGAAACAAAATCAATACATCACCAAAAATGGTCTAACAGTATAAAACAACAACACTTAAGCATAAGACGCCCCCCGGTGCTACGTATCAGAGCATGACACTTCCTACCAAAACGAAGGTATAAGGTAACCTTCACTCGTTATTACCTGCACGTTGCCGACATAAGAAGCAACATAAAAGCAGTAGGGTGAGTCTCTTTTCATAATTAATAACATATGGGAATTAAGCACTGCATAGGAAAAAGGAAACCAGGCACCAATTCACAACAATGGGAACAATCACATCAACATTCTATTTCCAAGCAGCACTACACAATATATGATTATGCATGTAATGCAACCCAAACTCCACGGGTACATGCATGTCGGATCCGTCACCAAATACAAATAGGCCGTAGCCTCTGCTCACCAAATAAAACTAGGCCGAAGCCTCTGCTCACCAATTAAAATTAGGCCGTGGCCTCTGCTCACCAATAATGCACATGTTTCATGAGGTGTTATGGAGAATGAATCGCAACACACCACAATTCAATCAATTCACCATTTTAATTTCTAATCTCACCATAGTGCATTAATCAGCTCACCAAATTAAAATTAGGCCGAAGCCTCTGCTCACCAATCCCACCTTATCACACTCACCAATTCAGCCCACCACTCACACCAACACCAACTCAAATAGACCAACTTAGGATATTGACACGACATAGGGAAAGTGGGTGAAAATAGCCATTTGGACACTTGAACACCATCAGCCCAGAAACACCAGTAAAATAATTTATTTTTACATAAAATTGGAACAATTGGATAGACACTGAAATTAGCTTCGAAACGCATTTTGAACCGTTAAATTTGGATAACCGAGTCAAAAGTTACATTAAAAACAAAATAGGAAAAATACTTAGACATCCTGGAAACTGGCGCATGGGCGCTGGGCGCCCAGGGGCAACACAGAACTTGGCGCAGGGCGCTGGGCGCCCAGGAGCAACATAAAAATTTGGCGCATGGGCGCTGGCGCCCAGGAACACAGCACGCGCATAGGCGCTGGCGCCCAGGAACTGGCGCAGGAACTGGCGCAGGAACTGGCGCAGGGGAACACAGCGCCCAGGCACTAGGCGCCTAAGGCCAACACGAAATACAACTCATTTTACTTCGAAATTTATTTTGTACGAGCCAAATGCTCAGAATAAGAGAACCCAACAAAAATTTTGTCAAAAAGTGAACAGCATTTTTGGCGCCCATGCACTAGGCGCCTAGTGAAAACACGCAATCCAACTCTTTTGTTGCCCAAAATCATTTTGCAGGAGCCATTTTACCTGAATATGAAAACCTGAAAACAATTTTTACAAAACTATCACCAGAACATTGGGGCCCTTGGCGCCCATGACACAAGCACCTAGCGCCAAAACTGGCAGCACAGTGGCACAGAACACAGCAACACAGGGCAACAGGCACAGCAACACAGTGACACAGACAGCACACAGTGGCAACACAAACAGCAACACAGTGGCAACACAAACAGCAACACGGTGGCAACACAAACAGCACACAGTGGCAACACAAACAGCAACACAGTGGCAACACAAACAGCAACACAGTGGCAACACAGTGGCTGAATTTCCAGCAACACACACACACCTAGGGCGCCTAAGGCTCCATAAATTTTTGAGTTCCTCTCAACCAAAATTCACCAAATTAAATCACCAATACCATCTATCAATACAAACACTAACCACCACATTTACCACCAAAAATTCATTCGATCATAATATCAAACCCCTAGCATGCATGTTGCGCAACATAGCCATTTCAACACCAATTAAGCACATTCTTGCACAATTCAATTTCAGCATAGCAACAACATTATAATACACAATTCATTCAATATAATCACTCTAAAACCTAACCCTACACAATACTCACCACATACACTATTAAAAACGAAAAGAAGAGCCCCCTAACCTCTTAGAATTCGCACCACCAAGCAAAGCTCCAAGGAATTGCAAGACACCTACAAGCCTCCTCTTCCTCCTTGAGTAATTCGCCCTTCTCCTCCTTCTCCTTCACTATTCGCGACCTCTCCTCTCACTTCTCCTTTTCTTTTCTTTTTTACGTTTTCTTTTCTCTTCTCTTCTCTCCTCTCTTCGAATTCTTTTCTTTCTTCTTGGACAAATGAGACACTTGTCTCCCACCCTTACTAATTCGCCTAGGCCTAAGTCAATGGGCTTGGGCTTGGGCCAAATCCTAACATCCGGAATTACCATCACCACTCCCTTCAAATTAAAAAATTATTTCCAACCCAACTATGGCTCACATATAATAACACCTATAATTATTTTATTAAGTAATAAATAATAATTATATTATTATTTCTACCACTCAATTTCATTTAATTAATTAAATAAATTAATCTATTATTTTTGGGGCGTTACAACTCTCCCCCACTTAAAGGAATTTCGTCCTCGAAATTTTCTCCTGCTAAAGCCAACACTCCTCCACTACCAACTACAGCCATCTAGACAACTAGTGCTACCTATCACGCTGATTACTATTACTTTGATCACCGGCGGTAAGTGCTTGGGCGGCCGTCCCTCCTACTTGTTCAGCCAGGTAACTTCAAGCAGTAATAATCAGACTCACTCTCTACTCCGCTGCGCCACTCTGATAAACTAGCTCGCATTCTACCTCACTCATCTACCCTTAAGGATAACGAAATACATCGATCGTCACAGCATCACAACGAAATTCACAAAGTGCATCACAGCTGTACAACAAGCCACATAATTTAACAACACGACAGCAACATCAACAAAAAAAAACGTTGCCACTCAGGCGACATCAACCACTAAATCACCACATCGGCCATAGGCCTACAACACAAAGTTCATCAAAACGCTTCGGGCCATTCAGCGGTACCCTCAGCAAAACAACGTGGGCCATATCGGCGGTACCCACTACAAAACACTGTGGGCCATTCGGCGTTACCCACAACACAACAACCAACAACATCAAAGAAAATCATTATCATCGACAAGGCAACCACAAAGCACAGCAAAGCAACAATGCGGAGATAACTCCGGGACCAACTATCCCATAACCAACAACAACAGCAACTAGGGCACTAGGCCACCGACAACGCAACAACAATTTCGGGCACTACGGCACCGACAACGCCACCTCAACTTAAATCAACCGACACGCCTAAAAATCAACAACACCAGAACCCGTCAAGTTTGCCTTGAAATTAGAATATTCAGTTAGGCCTCTGAATAAGCTTTCCGAAACATTTTAGTTTACTCAAATCGGACTCCTGGTTCAAAAGATATTGCAAAAACAGTTTTTCAGTTACAGTGACAGTACGAACTAAGCAACGCAGGAAATTCCAGCACTCACACATAAACTTCAACAATTTATTTACCCTATCAAACGACATCGGAATTTAGCAAACAACCCCTCTACGGAAAACTTACGGAGTCTAGTTTCTGGCTATATTTTTAGAATTTCAAAATGATGAGTCGAATAGTACAGTTTTCACAAACAAGGCAGCTGGTCCAGAAAATGGGGCAGCGACTGTGTCCAAAGTTGTGACTCTTTTTCAATGCCCAAAACAAACTCAAATAACACGAAACTTCAGCCTAAACAGTAAATCATTTTGTCTAGTTTTCAAAGAAATTGGATTCATTCGAAAAGGAGTTCATTTGAAAACACCACAATCAAACATTGACCCTATGTCCAGACGGTCCCCAGAATTTTTACCCTAACTTGCGAGACCCACAAATGGAGTTATACTACTCCAAATGCGACCAAACCAAAGCCAAAATTACCAGAATTAAGTCTATTCCCTAACAAAATATGTTCCATAATTTTTGGACAAACGAAAGGTTTCCAGTTTTAAAAATACAGAACCTATGTCCAGAATGCCCCCAGATTATTAACCTCACTTGTGGAGCCTATAACTAGAGCTTCACAAATCCAAATTGAACGAAACCGGTACCAAAACGACCGGCGTGAAATCTATTTTCACGAACAATTAAACACGAAATTTTTGGACTGGCCGAACAGTCCCAGTTTCACGAAAACCGAAACAGTGTTACGCACTACATCTCAACATTTTACAAACACAACAATACACACCAATCAATCAATTAAACATCAACTTTAACAATTTGAACAAAGCATTCTTAAGAACATACGACAATAAAAGCTAACCCAATGAAATACATAAACCGTGCCAATGCGCATTTTAAATGTTTATGGTTTCCCAAAATCACGTAGCACCATTTATAAAGAGTACAATAACCAAAACAAAATCAGGGACAATCCGGTGTAGGGATTACAGCTCACGGTCATGAAATAGTTCGCAAGGATTCGGAGTTGGAAACATCACATGTTGAGGAAAATTAGGCAAAAGACCGAATAAGGTAGATAACGACAACATAAAATATAGTCCGCTTTTCAAAACCATTTCACACGGTACTTAGTGCGTAATATAATACAAAATCAAAACCAAACCATAGTAAAAACTTTATACAAAATCAGTGTTCATTTATTAAAATAAATTTCATACCAATACTAGCACTCAACCACAAAATTGTTTTCAGGTGTCCAAAAGCAACTTCAGAAATCACCTTATTTTTCAGATCTCAAAACCACATAACACAACTCAAGAAGTAACGACCAAAAATTTTCATAAAATTCAAGCGTACAATGTCAAACTCCAAGTAGCATGGAAATTGCAAAACAACTCATGAAGACCCTAACTTACGACACTGCATGTCAAAACAATCAGGAACAACACCAAAAATAAACAACTAACGCAGAAGATGTCATAATCCCTTAAAATAAATACAGACAGTCTCATCATGGAAACAATTACAAATCAAGGAACATCAAAACTCAACATTTTTAAGTATGGACGACATCACTTAGAGTGATCAAAACATTTTTGTGTGTCGGGTAACAGTTTGACGTAATTTACCAAAACAATTTTCACAATACACTTAGACTCCACATCAAGACACACCACCAAGGAGTTCATACAAGACCTAGTGTCGAAACAAATTTAAACCAGTCGAAACACATGTAAATATTAAACAACAAGGTAAGTTATTGAAAACCACACAACCGAAGTCAGAATTCGTCCCACAAGAAAGTTAAAGAACAGCAACCAACAACAGGGACACAGAGTTCACACACAGAAATGCAATACAACACACAGTACCAGTAGGGGCATCTCCCCCACTAGTTCACTTACCATTAGCAACTCTTGGTTTACCTGCAACACAATTATTGGTCAGCACATTAAAAAAAAACAACAGTTGGTCGTACACCGACACAACGACTCTACGACTGGGCCGGACGGACCAACCATTGCTCTGATACCACTAATGTAACACCCCTTTTCTACTAACCTTACTAGTTAATAAAAATCAGAGTTTCTTTTTTTTTTTTTTTTTTTGAAAACAATCTAAGCGAGTGCTACACTTACTTCATTAAATCAACAACTTCAACTTTCATAGTTCAATTAAAACCACATGATACATAGCACCATAATAAGAAAAATCGTTTAGTTCACATCAACTAAATACAGTCACTACCAGCAGCGGAATAATAGTTAAGTTCGAAACAAAATCAATACATCACCAAAAATGGTCTAACAGTATAAAACAACAACACTTAAGCATAAGACGCCCCCCGGTGCTACGTATCAGAGCATGACACTTCCTACCAAAACGAAGGTATAAGGTAACCTTCACTCGTTATTACCTGCACGTTGCCGACATAAGAAGCAACATAAAAGCAGTAGGGTGAGTCTCTTTTCATAATTAATAACATATGGGAATTAAGCACTGCATAGGAAAAAGGAAACCAGGCACCAATTCACAACAATGGGAACAATCACATCAACATTCTATTTCCAAGCAGCACTACACAATATATGATTATGCATGTAATGCAACCCAAACTCCACGGGTACATGCATGTCGGATCCGTCACCAAATACAAATAGGCCGTAGCCTCTGCTCACCAAATAAAACTAGGCCGAAGCCTCTGCTCACCAATTAAAATTAGGCCGTGGCCTCTGCTCACCAATAATGCACATGTTTCATGAGGTGTTATGGAGAATGAATCGCAACACACCACAATTCAATCAATTCACCATTTTAATTTCTAATCTCACCATAGTGCATTAATCAGCTCACCAAATTAAAATTAGGCCGAAGCCTCTGCTCACCAATCTCACCTTATCACACTCACCAATTCAGCCCACCACTCACACCAACACCAACTCAAATAGACCAACTTAGGATATTGACACGACATAGGGAAAGTGGGTGAAAATAGCCATTTGGACACTTGAACACCATCAGCCCAGAAACACCAGTAAAATAATTTATTTTTACATAAAATTGGAACAATTGGATAGACACTGAAATTAGCTTCGAAACGCATTTTGAACCGTTAAATTTGGATAACCGAGTCAAAAGTTACATTAAAAACAAAATAGGAAAAATACTTAGACATCCTGGAAACTGGCGCATGGGCGCTGGGCGCCCAGGGGCAACACAGAACTTGGCGCAGGGCGCTGGGCGCCCAGGAGCAACATAAAAATTTGGCGCATGGGCGCTGGCGCCCAGGAACACAGCACGCGCATAGGCGCTGGCGCCCAGGAACTGGCGCAGGAACTGGCGCAGGAACTGGCGCAGGGGAACACAGCGCCCAGGCACTAGGCGCCTAAGGCCAACACGAAATACAACTCATTTTACTTCGAAATTTATTTTGTACGAGCCAAATGCTCAGAATAAGAGAACCCAACAAAAATTTTGTCAAAAAGTGAACAGCATTTTTGGCGCCCATGCACTAGGCGCCTAGTGAAAACACGCAATCCAACTCTTTTGTTGCCCAAAATCATTTTGCAGGAGCCATTTTACCTGAATATGAAAACCTGAAAACAATTTTTACAAAACTATCACCAGAACATTGGGGCCCTTGGCGCCCATGACACAAGCACCTAGCGCCAAAACTGGCAGCACAGTGGCACAGAACACAGCAACACAGGGCAACAGGCACAGCAACACAGTGACACAGACAGCACACAGTGGCAACACAAACAGCAACACAGTGGCAACACAAACAGCAACACGGTGGCAACACAAACAGCACACAGTGGCAACACAAACAGCAACACAGTGGCAACACAAACAGCAACACAGTGGCAACACAGTGGCTGAATTTCCAGCAACACACACACACCTAGGGCGCCTAAGGCTCCATAAATTTTTGAGTTCCTCTCAACCAAAATTCACCAAATTAAATCACCAATACCATCTATCAATACAAACACTAACCACCACATTTACCACCAAAAATTCATTCGATCATAATATCAAACCCCTAGCATGCATGTTGCGCAACATAGCCATTTCAACACCAATTAAGCACATTCTTGCACAATTCAATTTCAGCATAGCAACAACATTATAATACACAATTCATTCAATATAATCACTCTAAAACCTAACCCTACACAATACTCACCACATACACTATTAAAAACGAAAAGAAGAGCCCCCTAACCTCTTAGAATTCGCACCACCAAGCAAAGCTCCAAGGAATTGCAAGACACCTACAAGCCTCCTCTTCCTCCTTGAGTAATTCGCCCTTCTCCTCCTTCTCCTTCACTATTCGCGACCTCTCCTCTCACTTCTCCTTTTCTTTTCTTTTTTACGTTTTCTTTTCTCTTCTCTTCTCTCCTCTCTTCGAATTCTTTTCTTTCTTCTTGGACAAATGAGACACTTGTCTCCCACCCTTACTAATTCGCCTAGGCCTAAGTCAATGGGCTTGGGCTTGGGCCAAATCCTAACATCCGGAATTACCATCACCACTCCCTTCAAATTAAAAAATTATTTCCAACCCAACTATGGCTCACATATAATAACACCTATAATTATTTTATTAAGTAATAAATAATAATTATATTATTATTTCTACCACTCAATTTCATTTAATTAATTAAATAAATTAATCTATTATTTTTGGGGCGTTACAACCCTCCTGAAGCTCCCTTTTCTGAATCCTCTTGTCATGCCAAGCCTTGGTTTTGGCCTTGTATAATTCAGAGTTCTCATAAGCAAAATGCCTCATTTCCTCTAATTCATTCAGTTGCAATAGCCTAGCTTCCCCTGCCTTAGTATGATCAAAATTTAGCTTTTTTATGGCCCAGTGAGATTTATATTGGAGCTCTAAAGGCAGGTGGCAAGCTTTGCCATAAACCAATCTGTATGGAGACATTCCCAAAGGAGTTTTAAAAGCAGTTCTGTATACCCACAGGGCATCATCTAAATGATTAGACCACTCCTTTCTTGTAGGTCCTACCATCTTTTCAAGTATTCTCTTGATTTCTCTATTAGATAACTCAGCTTGGCCACTGGTCTGGGGATGATATGCTGTAGCAATTCTGTGCTTGACCCCATACTTGGCTAAAAGAGTTTCAATCATCCTGTTGCAGAAGTGAGTTCCTTCATCACTGATTATGGCCCTTGGAGTACCAAACCTTGTGAAAATATTCTTTTGCAAAAACTTGCTAACAGACTTAGCATCATTGTTAGGTAGAGCCACTGCTTCAACCCACTTTGACACATAGTCCACAGCCACAAGGATGTAAACATTACCAAATGAAGGGGGAAAAGGTCCCATAAAGTCCATGCCCCAAACATCAAAGAGTTCAATCTCTAGAATGTTGGTTAAAGGCATTTCTTGTTTATTGGAGATGTTCCCACTCCTTTGGCAATTATCACATTTTTTTACTAACTCATGGGCATCCTTGAAAATGGTGGGCCAATAGTAACCAGATTGCAGCACCTTTGCTGCTGTTCTCATACCTCCAAAGTGTCCTCCATATGCTGCAGCATGGCATTGCTGCAGCACTTGCTGCTGCTCTTCATCTGCTATACATCTTCTAAACAACTGATCAGGGCATCTCTTGTAGAGGAAGGGTTCATCCCAGTAATATTGCTTGACAATGTGAAAGAACCTCTTCCTTTGTTGGTGATTCATGTCACATGGTACCACCTTGCTCACCAAAAAGTTGACTATGTCAGCATACCATGGTGCTGCAACATCTGGTGCTGCAGCACTTACAGCCAATAAGTGCTCATCAGGAAAGTGCTCTTTGATTTCACCAAATGTACCTGCACTTTCATTTTCCAGTCTAGACAAATGATCAGCAACTTGGTTCTCTACCCCCTTTTTATCTTTAATTTCAAGAGCAAACTCTTGGAGGAGGAGAACCCATCTTATTAGCCTAGGTTTTGCATCTTTCTTAGTAATCAAATACTTAATGGCTGAGTGATCAGTGTAAACAATCACTTTGGTGCCAACTAAGTATGATCTAAATTTATCAAATGCAAAAACCACAGCTAACAATTCTTTTTCAGTAGTAGTGTAGTTTAATTGAGCATCTACAAGTGTTTTGCTAGCATAATAAATTGAATGAAAGACTTTTCCATACCTTTGGCCAAGGACAGCACCTATGGCATAATCACTAGCATCACACATGAGCTCAAACGGTTTGCCCCAGTCAGGAGTAACAATAACAGGTGCAGTTACCAGGGCACTCTGTAATTTCTGGAATGCTGCAGCACAGGCCTCATCAAAAACAAATGGAGTGTCATGCTGCAGCAATTGACACAGAGGCTTAGAAATTTTGGAGAAGTCCTTGATGAATCTTCTATAAAACCCAGCATGCCCAAGAAAACTTCTGACACCTTTCACATTGGTTGGAGGATGCATCTTTTCAATCACTTCCACCTTAGCTTTATCAACCTCAATACCTTTCTTAGAAATCTTGTGACCCAATACAATACCCTCTTGGACCATGAAATGGCATTTTTCCCAATTAAGCACCAAATTGGTCTCTTCACATCTGTCCAGAATCTTCTCCAAGTTATCAAGGCATAGTTGAAATGTTTCCCCAAAAACAGAGAAGTCATCCATAAACACTTCCATTGACTTCTCAATAAACTCAGAGAAGATTGACATCATACATCTTTGGAAAGTTGCTGGTGCATTGCATAGCCCAAATGGCATTCTCCTGAAAGCAAAAGTACCATAGGGGCAGGTGAAAGTAGTCTTTTGTTGATCTTCAGGTACTATGGCTATCTGATTGTAGCCAGAGTAGCCATCCAAAAAACAATAAAACTCCTTCCCAGCCAGTCTATCCAACATTTGATCAATGAATGGCAAGGGAAAATGATCCTTTCTTGTGGCTTTGTTGAGCTTCCTATAGTCCATACATATCCTCCAACCAGTTACAGTTCTTGTAGGAATAAGCTCATTCTTCTCATTGGCTACCACTGTGACCCCTCCTTTCTTAGGAACACACTGCACAGGGCTCACCCATGCACTGTCAGAGATAGGATACACAATGCCAGCATCCAGCCACTTGATAATCTCTTTCTTCACAACTTCTTTCATAATGGGATTTAGCCTCCTCTGACCTTCAATGCTGTTTTTAGCACCTTCCTCAAGAATGATCCTGTGCATGCAGATGGTAGGGCTAATTCCCTTGATATCAGACATTTGCCACCCAATTGCTTTCTTATGCCTCTTTAGGGTAGTAATGAGATCATGCTCTTGATTCTTAGAGAGATCAGAAGCAATGATCACAGGCAATGTATCATTTTCCCCTAAATAGGCATATTTGAGATGCTGTGGCAATTCCTTCAGTTCAAGAGTAGGAGGCTTTTCTATAGAAGGCACATTCTTCTTGAGATCAAAATCTCCCAGTTCCAGAGACTCGTATTGCTTAGTCCAAACCTCCTTGACAGTGACTTCTTCATTTAGCAGCCCTTCTTCCAGCAATTCACTTTTGTCCACACTTGCAAAGGCTTGCACCAGATGGTCACTCTGCTTGTTGAACTGCTTCTGAACTACAGAATCTAAAGATACTACAAAGGAGCACTCCTCAGTTCCCTTTTCAGGTAACTTCAGGGCATTCATGACATTGAACTTGATCTCTTGATCATTAACCCTCATAGTTAACTCTCCCTTCTGCACATCAATTAGAGTCTTGCCAGTAGCTAGGAAGGGTCTTCCAAGTATGATAGGCACTTCCTTATCTGCATCAAAATCTAAAATCACAAAGTCAACTGGAAAAACAAATTTATCTACCTTTATCAGCACATCTTCAATGATTCCTTCAGGGTAGGCCATAGATCTATCTGCTAGTTGGAGTGTAACAGTTGTAGGCCTGGCAACTCCAATACCCAACTGAGTAAAGACAGACTTAGGCATCAAATTGATGCTTGCACCTAAGTCACAAAGAGCTCTACCAGTATAAGTTTCACCAATAGAACATGGGATAGTGAAACTGCCTGGATCCTTCAGTTTGCTTGGAAGCTTGCTTTGCATGATCATACTACATTCTTCTGTCATGGCCACTGTTTCAAATTCACCTAGCCTCCTCCTTTTTGTTAAGACATCCTTCATGAACTTTGCATAGTTGGGCATTTGTTGAAGAGCCTCAACCAGAGGGACATTAATGTGCAGTTGTTTCAACACTTCAAGAAACTTGCCAAATTGCTTGTCTTGCTGTGCCTTCTTCAATCTCTGAGGAAATGGTGGAGGTGGCACATCTTGATCAAGCACAGGTGGTGGCACTGGTATTGCATCAAATGCTGCAGCATCAGTTGCTGTCGCATCTGGCTTATTTTTCTTTTCATTTTTTTCAACTTTTTCATTTTTTTCAGAATCTTTTTCTTTTCTTTTGTCACCACCACTTGTGTTAAGTGATGGCCCATTCAAATCCTTCCCACTTCTTAGAGATATGGCCTTGCATGTTTCCTTAGCCATGGATGATGAAGCTTCAGTAGTAGATGGCAATGATCCACTAGGTCTTTGGGTTAGAGCAGAAGCTATTTGGCCTATTTGATTCTCAAGATTTTTAATTGCAGCTCCCTGTGTCTGATATTGAGTCTTTGTTTCATTCATGAAAGCCTTAAGCATGGCCTCCATAGAGTTATCAGTTGCAGGTGCAGCTTGTCTTGATTGAGCAGGAAATCCTGGTGGTACAGCAGGTGCTGGAGTAGCTGTTGCAGCAGGTGTTACTGCAGCATTGTTGCTCCACCTAAAATTTGGATGATCTCTCCACCCGGGATTGTAGGTATTTGAATATGGATTATTACCCTTGTTGTACCCAACATAGTTGACTGAGATAGGATTCGCAGGACATTCCTCATAAAGATGACCTCCCCCACAATAAACACAACTTGGAGAGGAACCGCATGGAGCTGGTTCAATTGCTGCAACAGTTGCTTCAGTTGCTGCAGCAGGTGTTGCTGCAGCACTAGGTGAACCCATGTTTTTGATCATATTAGATAGTGAAGCCACTTGAGCAAACAAGGCAGTGATTTCACTTACTTCATGTACACCAGCCACCTTCTTTTGAGCACTTAACCTAGCAGTAGGTCATTGATAGCTATTTGCAGCAATATCCTCAATAAGATTATAAGCATCATTGTAAGATCCTTTGAGTAGAACTCCTCCAGATGAAGCATCAAGCATGAGCCTTGTTTGGGGTTCCAATCCATTGTAGAAGGTTTCCATCTGAATAATGACAGGAATACCATGGTGTGGGCACTTCCTCAACAGATCCTTGTATCTTTCGCATGCTTCAAACAAAGTTTCAAATTCAGTTTGCTTAAAAGAGGTAATTTCATTTCTCATCCTGGCATTCTTTATTGGAGGAAAATATTTTGTCATAAATTTTTCTGCCATCTCATTCCAAGTAGTGATAGAGTTAGGCTCTAGTGAGTTAAGCCAGGCCTTTGCTCTATCCTTCAAGGAATAAGGGAACAGTTTCAGTTTGAAAGCATCATCTGAAACACCAGGGAGAATGAAATTACTGCAAACTTCAACAAATTGTTTCAAATGCAGATGTGGGTCTTCAAGGGGACCACCACCAAACTGCCCAATTGTTTGAAGCATTTGGAACATCATAGGCTTGAACTCAAAATGGGTTGTAGCAATTTCTGGCCTCACTATGCCTGTCTGCATAGTTTGAGGGTCAAAAATTGCATAATCCCTCATGGGTCTGTCCCTGTCATTAGCCATTCCTATGACATTCATATCAATAATCTGTCTTCTGTACACTCCATCACCATCACCTTGAATTGTGTGAGGTGGTGAAGGTGGTGGACTGATATCACCATCAACAGTAGGAGTAGGACTAGCCATAGCAGCAGCTCGCCCTAATTCAATAAGCCCTGGAGTGCTGTGAACTCTTCTCAGATTTCTAAAATGTCTTTCTATCTCTGGGTGCAACTTGAATTCTGGAGTGTTGCGTCTATGCCTGTGCATATGCTGCAGCAACAGATGTAGCAGCAACTAACGCTGGAGCAACAGAAACAACACAAACAGAATTAGTAACAAAAGGCACTAAGTTGCTAACTAATTAAACAATTAATTTAACTAAAATTCCCCGGCAACGGCGCCAAAAACTTGTTGTGTGAAAACTTAGTGCAAGTATACACTGTCTTAACAAGTAATAAAGGGTAAATGAGATCGTTCCCACGAGGAATTTAGTTAAATACAAGAGTTTAACTTTGCTAACAAATTAGTGAATAAAGTAAATGACACACAAATTTTGGGTAACATAAACAATTAAGATTCAGTGATGAGAACAAGCTGAGATGCATTCACTTCAGTAACTTCATTAATATGCTATTAAGGGTATATTCAATGCTGCAGCAATAAGATGTTATTCTCTCGAATACTTTACACTAGGTTTTCCTTGCAAGAGTTTATCTCTAAACCCTAAAGAAGTACCTCCTAGGCTGCTTGAGCACCGGCAGAAATCACCTTATGGGTTTTACCTTCCTATCTCTAGGGTTAAGCAAGGAGCATCAAGATCTCTCGTTAATGCCCACTACCCATATTACCTTGTGAGATTAATTTACAACTTAAACAAAAGAGTAGAAGTCATATTACAAATTCCAAAGGAAGAAATGATACTATTGAGATGAAACAGTGAATGAGCTCCAGTAGTAGCAATGGAGATCTGATCCAGCTCTTCTAGTAAGATCCTCCAAGAGAAATGTAATTCCAAGTGATGCTGTCGCAATGGTCTCAGCAATGAAGCTTGTGGGTAACAATGGTGAGCTAAGCACGCTATGAGGAGCTATCTCTATACTTCCCCGTGACGGTAGAGCATGCAAATGAAGAAGGAGGAATGTCCTTATATAGTGTCCCCTTTGCACGCAACCCTAGAATGAGGGCCCTTTAAGGAAATGCGTCCTAGGATCGAGAGCAATCATGGGAATTCCTCAATAGGAAATATCTTTCCGTGCCATACAGCTCTGACACCTGTCCTTGCCTTAACTTCCGTGTTTTCCGCATTCTCCTTGAGCTTTCTCTCTCATCTTTCGCAAATCCCCTGTTGCGCTCGCACCTATTGCTGCAGCACTGACACTAAATACAATTAAATGCACTAAGGGCATCAAAATGCCCAAATTAAACCAAATCATTCCTGCACCAATATTTCTAACCAAAACACTTATTTACACACTAATTAACACAACAAGTTTATTAACTTACTAGAATTCAAGCTTAAAAGGCAAGTAATAACCATCATAAAGGATGGTTATCAATACCGTCGCGACGCGAAAAGTGACAGAAACTTTTGCGTCACAAAATTCACTAGGGTCGCGAGGCGATGGACCACGGGTCGCGACGCGACTCTTGAGAGATGGGTTGGAAACCGCTTTTCTAAAACCCCGTTTTTCCCCAATTCGCTCCCAAATCGTCACCGAGACATTCCGTGACTTCCGAGACTTAAAAATAGATGTTTAGCAACATAATTCAGATCATATTCCAGTACACAAACAGCATATAGATATATATAATTTCGTGAAAACCGTAAAATTTCATTTATTTGGCGAAAACGGTTTTCGACTCGATAAAACGCCTCAGACCCAAAACTTTGTCGTGAGCCCAAAACACAATTTGTCCAAAACAACATTATATCCCTAATCGTGAGTAGAACTCATCGATACGCCGACGTCAGAGAGTTGAGCCGAGAGACGAAATCACTGAACCGAAAACACACGAACGATCACCGAAATAGCTCAAACCGCTCCAATGCAGCAACTCTTTCACTGTTCAACTCGAATTCCAGAACTCAGCAACACTAGTATCCTCAAATATCTTCTCTAACTACAATGTAGGTTTCGATTTGTCTTCCTCCTAGTTCCAAATGAACATGCAAGATCATCTACCTCTCAAGACTTCATTTCTTCACACTTGGAGCTTCAAGGATTCGAAAATGGAAGGAAGAGAAATAGTTGGTTCAGTTCACAATGGTTACATCAGAAGAACAAGGAAGAGAAAAGGAATTCAATGGGGGAATTATCACTTACATGCAAAGGGTGATGAATTGAGCCCAAGCTTTCTTTCCTCCCCTCTCTTTCGCCCTCTCCTCTATTTTCTCCCTTCTGTTTTTGCTTTCTGATTTAGTTGGTAAGTTTCTGAAGTGAGGAAGTGTGGGAGTGAGTGAGACTAAAGTGCTCTCAGCAGCTGAGGGTGTTATGGTTGTGAAATGACCATAATTCCCTTAGCTCATTAAATCCAGGTTTTTTGGCCAAAACCCCCCACTAACTCCACGGTTATTTACTCGGCATAAAATTTCTCGACTCGACCGATTCCGAATTGCGAATCATTAACTCCTTCGACTAGCAATTATATAAAATCCACTTATAATGTTATTTTAAAAATTAGGGATGTTACAAGATAAATACATGTAACTATCTCTACTTGATATGATCACATGTATTTATTTATACAATGTGATGATCATATATTGAATAATAATATGATTATGTTTTATTGAGCACTTACGTACTAATATCAATATCTTACTCTATAAAAAGTCATCTATTTTTGCCACTGACTATTCAGATTATATGATTTCAGGTGGTCCCAGTTAATTGTCCACCCTTACTTTTTATGACTAGTCACTCATACATAGGTGTGTCGATTGTCCTCTTCCTTTCACCCGTATATTTTCTGTTTGATTCTTTTATCTATTTAGGCAGGTTTTTTTTCATATCTATAAAATGCAATATTTCAGTTTTTCATCTTTGTTTTTTCCTATTTTATTTTTTCTCTTATGTTTTTATATATTTAAATTTTAATTTAATTTTTTATTAAAGTATCCCAGCCGTGTCGTATCTTGGTTTTCAAAATTTTCCTGTATCCCCGTATCCGTATCGTGTCGTATCCCGTATCATATCCCGTATCCGGGCTTCATAGTCAACAACCAATCATATCAATCAAACAAATTGGAGCGAGTTCACACCAAAATTTGTTAACAATTCGGTTTAACGGTTTTTCAACTAAAACGATATACGACAACGCACACCAAACCGAGACAACAACTCCACATATCAATTTCATCGAATAAAACCTAAACGGAGTAAGAACTCACCTTGATTGTTGCTTCCAACACACACAAACGCGCGAGAAATCCTAGCTTGGAGCATCAACTAATCTCCTAAGCACCCAATGTAACATCCCAAATTTAGCTAATTTTATTTATGGAAATTAGGAAGATGTCATGTTTAATAAATTGGCTACTTTAAATAATTATGCATAACTAATAATATTTAATAGTTAAATTAATTACCAATATTGGGAGTGTGTGCATTGATGGATTAATTGTGTGCTTAAGTACTAAATTAATTAGGCAATATATGAGTAATAGGAGAGAAATGCTAAGTGAGGGTATAATGGAACTTTCCCACAATTTCACTTGAAACCCTCAGCTGACCTTCCACCTCACACTCTCATTAAAACAACAAAGACATAACAGCACTCACATATGCATTTTTGCTGAAAATTAGAAAGTTAGAGAGCAAGAGTGAGAGAGGGGGCCGTGAGGGAGAGCTGGGAGAGAAGGGGGAGAACTTCCTTGTTTCTTGATGCATGTTCAATCTTCTTGCACCATGGTGATCCATGTTTTCCTCTCTTCATCTTGATTCTAGTTTTACCACCTATCTCCTCCTCCTCCTCCTCCTCCTCAAATCACCATATTCGAGCCTCAAGCTCCAATATGTTAGAAATGGAGTTTTCAAACCTTGCATGTCAAGAGTAAAGCTAAGTAGGGGCATCTCAGGAACAACATTGTATTTTGGAAGCCATAGAGCAAAGATTAGATTCTGTTCTGGGCGTTTTAGAGTGGAGAGTTCGAGTTTGGAGACTATTGGGGTGCTAGGAGCTCATTTCGTGAAGTTACGGTTTTCGGTTCGAGAAGCTTCGTTGTTGTGTGCGATTTTCATCGCAAGAGGTGAGTTCTATACTCGCTTAGGGAGGTTTTTCTGTTACTGAGTAGCATGTCTCTGAATGAATATGTTTCACGTTTTTCGTTCAAAAGGAATCGAGTCAAAAACCGTTTTTACGAAATCACGTTTTAACGATCATTTATACGATTGATTGATTGACATTGTGATTGTTTGAATTGATTGATGTATTGATTCTTGTCTGGACTTGAATACTAATTGTTGTGTTAGGATATCGATCAGAATGAAATTTGGAATCGAAACGGAATGGAAAGAATTTGCGAAAACAGCTTTCTGGATACTGATACTCAAGCACCGACCGTGCGCCCCTGCGCACGGGTCGTGTGCGTCCTACGCAAAACATTTTGAAAACCCGCTCGGATCGTGCGCCTTAGTGCACGGACCGTGTGCACTGTTCTGTTTCTGCGTGTCAATGTTTTTAAAACACGCACGGGTCGTGTGCCTACTAAGCACGGACCATGCGTAAGCTTCTGTTACCTCTTTTCAAAATGCACTTTAGTCCATTCCAAATGATTCCAAGTTCCTTCTAATCATTTCCCCAAGGTTACCCAATGATTGTAGTACATGAAAATCATGAAATTGAGCATGCTTGAGATAAAATTAATAAGTTCTGAAGATTATAAAAAACCGTACATTAGTAAACGCGAGTGTACACAAGTCAAGTTAAGATAAAAGACTATAAGTCCAAACAAGTCAAGTTAAGATAAAGGACTATAAGTCCAAACAAGTCAAGTTACTTTCCCGAAAGGAAAGGAAGAATTACTTTCCCTAAAAGAAAGATAGATGAATACATAAAATGAAATATGTATATCAAGGGGGACGACCCTAAGGATTAGCATACTAGGGGAGGGGAAGTCATGAGCCCCAAAACCTAGGCCCCATGAGGTTTGCCCGCTAATTAGTGGTTAGTGGATTGGGTTCACCAAAATCCAAAGAAATAATCGAATAAGGTGGCTCGAGGTGTTCTGCTAAGTTAAAGAAAAGATAAGACATGATATGTAGTCGCTTATTAGGGATACAAGAAGAAATAAAGAAATATATGTCCACATGGTCGCTTATCAGGGCCATGATGTTCAAAGTACAATGCATAATAAACCGCTAGAGTTAGTAAGGGGTCTCGATAGGACTCACTGAGATAATGTTTATCTCACCCTTTATTATTGTGGTTTTTACAGAGAAACAGGGAAAGGCAAAGGCGAAGAAGCACGGTTAGCCGGTGTGACTTATGAAGTCATTGAAGATTCAGTTTATGTTTAGGCCTTTGAGGCGAAGAAGCACGGTTAGCCGGTGTGACTTATGAAGTCATTGAAGATTCAGTTTATGTTTAGGCCTTTGCCCATTTTGTTGTCTTTGTAATATCGGTTGTATAACTATTATTTGTAATAGTTGTAAATCCTTTCCGCTACTCATGTTTTGGATTGAACACCAGGTTGTACAAGTCTTAAGTTATGCGGCTTAAGTACTTTATGTTAAATTTAATGAGGTTTTAGTACTTTATTATGTTAGTTTTTTTTCTTTGTTTGGATTTCTTATTTCTTATGTTAGCAAATATTATAAAATATGGAAATTATTATCGGTTAATATAAAGTATGTCAATTTTATGTCAAAAAAATAATATGAAGTATGGCAATTTTGTAACACCCCGATATTTCTAACGTGTAGATACACCAAAATGCACAATTATAGCAACAATCAGAGGACACAGTTCCTGGATAATTATTGAACATATAAACTTTTTCCGAAATTAAACATAACATTCGGAACATCCTGACTTCATATAATAGAAGTTACTCGGTCCACAGCCGAAAGGATTACAACATCTGAGTTCAATAACTAAAATAGGAGACACAAATACGGTTCGACAACTCATAAACGATACAATTCATACAGCCATGACAAAGACAGCAAATGGAAACATAAGAGGATCAAGACTAGGTCCTTGACATCCCCAAGAGCATGTCACCTACTCGTGCCTGACAGTCTTCTTCTTTCCCTGCTTCTCTGAAAAACAACAACAATGATAGGGTGAGATACATATCTCAGTGAGCTCTACCGTGCCCCCTCACTAACACTCGGTTTAATTATTAAACCGTTACAACATATTTTTAACTAGCCATAACAGGCTACAAATTCGAAATGCCGACTGTACAACGACTACGAATCCCGGCAAATTGTGTTCTTATCTTAGCTTAGCATGAAACGGCTGTACAACGACTACGAATCCCGAATCATAAGCTACAAATTGAAATGTCGACTGTACAACAACTACGAATCCCGGCAAATCGTGTTCTCAATTTAGTTTAGCATAAATCGGCTGTACAACGACTACGAATCCCAATAACCCACGAATTGACCACGCCAAAACGTATACAGGGCCTAGGTAAGGGATCATGACTTCCCTCCCTAGTATGCTACTTGTCGGGTCGTCACCCAACGCGATATATATGACAATATACATCAATACTCGAGAGTTAGATAATTTATATCTTTTCGATCACCAAAGGATCAATAACATAACCCTTTTAGATAATTTATATCCATATCGATCTATAACCCGTTTTGATGAATTCTAAGTTAGACATCCGTCGTTATAATCATAGCGTCGAGAAGGATCCACGATCCGGTTTGTTATGCCAAAAACATTATCTCACACGCGGTCTAAGTTTCGGTTTTGAAAACAATTTTGACCTTCAAGAACAGTGTACTTTACAAACCAAATTATATAATTATAGATAGGTCTTTGGATAAGCTTTCCAACGCACCTGAGGACACCTAAATCGGGTTCCCGGATCAAAAGTTATTGCGAAAACAAGTTCAGGGGCTTTTTAGTGAAAACTGCAAACCGTCGCGACGCGAACAGATACCGTCGCGACGCGAAAACTAACAGAAACTTTTGCGTCACAAAATACACTGTGACCGCGACGCGATGGACCACGGGTCGCGACGCGACCCTTGACAGAAAGGTTGGAAACAGCTTTCCTAAAACCCAGTTTTTTCCCCGATTCGCTCCCCAATTGTCACCGAGACATTTCGTGACTTCCGAAGCTTAAAAACAGATATTTAGCAACACATTCCAGACTATATTCCAGCGAAAGCGTTTAAATCAGCGAAAGCGTCGCAAAAACAGTTTTCGACCCGAAAATCTTTCGAACTCAGTTTTTCGCCGAGAAACAAAAAGTGACACAAGTCCAGAAAATCATATTTTCCCTAATCCGTGAGTAGAACTCACCGTTTCGACGAAGTCCGAGAGTTGAGCCGAAAGGCGAAGTCACCGAACCGAAAACACACGAACGGTCCCCGTTAGAGCTCAACCGCTTCGAGACCGCAACAACACTTCTGTCCACTTCGAATCCAGCAACCAATTCACTTCAGAACAGCTCCCAATCTACAATGTAGCTCCTGAATATACTCCTCCTTAGCTCCTAATGCACATGCAACACCACCAAGTAGTTAAAACTCCATTGTTGACCACTTTGAGCTCTAAGCATTGAAAATGGCAAGATGGGGAGGAGGATGAATGAGGTTCAGAAACTTAGATCAAAGGAAGGGAAATCGAAATTGGAGAAGAATGAGACATGGAGGACTTACATGCATGGCAGATTTTTGAAGGATCCTTCCTTGGTCTCCACTCTCTCTCAACCTCACCTCTCTTCTCCTCTCTACCTTTGCTTCTGTTTTCCTTTTCTTTCTTTTCAGTTGCTGAATGAATGAAATGAGGGGAGATGAGTGTTGTGTTGTTTCAGTTGGGGCTGAGGGTTTTATGGTTGGGAAAGGACCATAACGCCCTTAGCTCACTTAGTCAAGGTTTTTAGGCCAAAACCCCCCACTAATTCCACGGTTATTTACTCGGCATAAAATTTCTCGACTCGACCGATTCCGAATTGCGAATCATTAATTCCTTCGACTAGCAGTTATATAAAATCCACATATAATGTTATTTGAAAAATTAGGGATGTAACAATCACCCCAACTCTTAAAATTTTGTCCTCAAAATTGACAAAACGTACCTCAATTGAAAAGATATGGATATCGAGTCTGCATGTCGTCTTCCAACTCCTAGGTAGCCTCTTCGATCGAGAAGCCATCCCAAACCACTTTGACCATGGGGATGATCCTTGTCCGTAGCGTCTTCTCACCACGTTCCAAGATGTAACTAGGATACGATTGGAATGACAAATCCGGTCGAAGATCGATCGTATCAACACTCAACGGCTGATGTGGATCGGGAACATACTTCCTCAACTGAGACATATGGAATACATCATGGAGATTTGATAAGGCCGGAGACAATGCGAGGCGATAGGCAACTGGCCCAATCCGCTCGATGATTTGGAAAGGTCCAACATATCGAGGACTGTGCTTCTTCGCTCGCAAGGCTCTCCCAGTGCCTATGGTTGGAGAAACTCTCAAGAATACATGATCACCAACATCAAATTCCAATGGCCTCCTTCGGTTGTCAGCATAGCTCTTTTGTCGACTCTGAGCAACCTTCATTCTTTCTTGAATTAACTTGAACTTCTAGGTAGTCTCGCGAACCATATCGGGTCCCAAAAGCCTATCTTCACCAATCTCCCACCAACACAACGGAGTTCTATACTTCCTGCCATAAAGTGCTTCAAACGGTGCCATTCCAATACTGGAGTGGTAACTTTTGTTGTAGGAGAATTCTACTAATGGAAGATGATCCTCCCATTTCCTTCCGCTATCGAGCACACAAGCCCGAAGCATGTCCTCAAGAGTCTGAATAGTCCTCTCAGTCTGACCATCAGTCTGAGGATGATAAGCAGTGCTAACCAGCACTCTTGTTCCCAAAGCTTCATTCAATGCTTTCCAAAATCTGGAGGTGAACTTAGGATCTCGGTCTGACATGATACTCATTGGAACCCCATGCAGTCTGATAATGTTCTTCACATACTCATCTGCTAACTTGGAAACTTTATAAGTCGAGTGAACAGGAATAAAGTGAGCGGATTTAGTCAATCGGTCCACCACTACCCAAATGGAGTCGTTACCGGCTTGCGACCTCGGCAAACCATAACGAAGTCCATCGAGATATCTTCCCATTTCCAAACTGGCACATCAAGAGGTTGTAGTTGACCAGCAGGTCTCTGGTGCTCTGTCTTAACCTTCTGACAGGTTAAGCATTTAGATACAAATTCAGCAACATCAGATTTCATCCCAGGCCACCAATACATCAGTTTTAAATCTCGGTACATCTTGGTGGATCCAGGATGTACGGAATACTGACTTCTATGAGCTTCCTCCAATACCTGCTCCTTGATGTTTTTATCATCGGGTACACAAATCCTACCATTGAAGCAAATAATGCCATCACTGTCCTCAGTGAAATTGGGCGATCCTTTCTGAGATTGTAGTTTCACATCCACTTCTTGAGCCACACGTGTAACGCCCTAAAAATAATTGGCTAATTATTTAATTAATTATTGGGAATTAGGTTGTGGAAAAATATTAGAAATAATAAAATGGTATTTTATTAAATTATTAATTTAGTGATTTATTTAAATGAAGGGAGTAGTATCCGGTAATTACGGAGCGGTAAGATTGGCCCAAGAGCCCAAGCCCATTGACTTAGGCTCCTAGGCGCTAGGGATTGATGCAATTCGCATCATTTGAGAAAAGAAAGAAAAGTGCGAATAGAGAGAGGAGAAGAGGGAAGGTACGGCGCGCACAAGGGAGAAGAGGAGAGGAGGAGAGTTCGCGAATCAGGAGAAGAGAAGAGGCGCCATTGTTGCTGAGGTTCTGTAGGTGACTTTCTCAAGGGAAGTGGTGCTCTCCTAATCTAAGGTAAGGGTGGGTCTTACTTTATAATAGGGCATATGATGGGATGTATGTGGGGTTAGGATCTATGTCACTCTTGGTTGTGATTTTCGAGTGGATTGATGTTGTTTGTTATGTAAGAACGTATTGATGATGATTTGATGCATGCTAGGTGTTTGTTGAAAGGTATTTGACTTGTTAGTTGTATAAGGTGATTGGAGTGCACGTTAGGTGCTTGATAAAATGTGTAATTGATGATGTTAGGACGAATATGTGGTGCTTGAAATTATTGTTGATGGTTGAACACATGAAAATCTAGAAAAATTTGGGTTAGAAGGACCCTAGGCGCCAAGGGCGCCATTTTGTGTTGCTGTTGTGCGCCTGTGTCTAGGCTTGTCTAAGTGCTGGGCACCAATGTGGCTGCCCAGGGCGCCTGTTGTGCGCCTGTGTTGCTGTTTGTGTCTGTGCTGGGCGCCAGGTTCCCTGTGCCTGGGCGCCAAGGGCGCCTAATTTTGGCTGCCCGTGTTGCGTTCCTAAGTTGTGTTTCCGTATAGTTATGTTGCCTGGATGTCATTGGTGCTGAGTTTTGGTTGCTAAGTTGCGTTGCTCCCCTGGGCGCCAGGATCCCCTATGGGCGCCAGGATCCCTTTCCTGCGCCAGTTTCTGTGTTGCTGTGTTGCTGGGCGCCAGGATCCCCTATGGGCGCCAGGATCCCTTTCCTGCGCCAATTTCTGTGTTGCTGGCCAGATTCCAGCATGTTCCCTGCTAGGCGCCCAGGCACTGGGCGCCATTTTCAGGATGTTGCCCAAATGTTCCCCGGTTTTGTTTTTGACATATCTTTTGACTCGGGTGTCCGTTTTAAGTGTTTCAAAGTGCGTTGTGAAGCTTATTCAGTTTCCTACTGGAATATTCTATTTTAAGGTAAAAATTATTATTTTTCTGATGGTTTCTGGGCGCCTCAAGTGGCTGTCCCCGGTATGATTATGTTGTTGTAAAATTATGTACTGTGTTGTGTTGTGAGTTGCTGCTGGGCGCCAATCTTGTGCTGCCATGTTGATGTTAATGACGATGGGTCTAATGACCAAATTATTTCGATGTTGTTAGTGACGATGGGTCTAATGGCCAAATGATGATGATGATATGGACGATGTTGTTGTTGTGATGACTATGATCTGCTGGTTGTTCATGAGTCGCATGCATTACATATGCATGTATTGACGATGTAAGGCTTCGGCCTCGAGCTATTGACGATGATGATGCTCAAATATTGACGATGTGCCCAATGGCAAAATTATTGACGATGATGGTACCACATGCATTGCACTTCATACATTCATCCTTATCATTGATGATATTACT
Organism: Astragalus membranaceus; assembly: GCA_039519185.1. NCBI lineage: Eukaryota > Viridiplantae > Streptophyta > Magnoliopsida > Fabales > Fabaceae > Astragalus > Astragalus membranaceus. The sequence goes on along the minus strand of CM076854.1, from coordinate 53,236,841 downwards.
TTGGTTGATATGTATATATTTATGTGACAGATATAAATATTGATGTGGTTGTGTAGTAATTGCTGTATATATATATATATATATATATATATATATATATTAATATGGTTGTTATATATATATTAAATGGTTGTTATATACATATATTGGTGTAGTCGCCGTGAATATATTGTAGTTGTTATATATATATATATATATATATATATATATATATATATATATATATTGCTGTGGTTGATGTAGTTCATTACTCTGGCATACTGCCTATCATAAACTTTACTATATTGTTTGAGACTCGACCCTTATGTTGAATATTACTCTACAGGTAACCGTACGTGAAGGCTTTTAACCCTTCATTCCTCGAGTCGGTCGTCGCTCTGATACGTAGCACTTGGGGGGCGAACATTAGCTATTTTAGTTGTTATGTTATGTGATACTGGTGGATGTTTTGTATTAGTACCGTCATAACAATGTTTTGGGAACTGTTTTCTTTTATTCCGCTGCGTGATGATGAACTATTATTGTGTAGACTGACTAGTTGTTGAGGGTTCGCCCATTATTTGATGAGCTACGTATCATGTCTTTTGAAATGATGATTTATTATCAATTTGTGTTTGTTGATTTGAAGTAAATGTAGCATCCCTTTTTGGTTATACTTAAAAATGATTTTTAAACTCTGATATTTTTATTATAAATTGCCGGGTAGAAATGGGGTGCTACATAAGTGGTATCAGAGCAATGGTTGGTCCGTCCGACCAAGTCGTCGAGTCGTTGTGTCGATTGACAATAGAGTGTTGTCTTTTAGTTCTAACCATTGTTTGTGTATTAAGTGATGCTCCTGCAGGTAAAAGGGCAAACCGAAGACTGCTGATGGTAAGAGGACTAGTGGGGGAGATACCCTGCTGGTATTGTTTGCTGTATTGTGTTTTCTTGGTGCGAACTCTTTATTTTCGTAATGTTTGTTTATGACTGTGAACTGTATATGTGTAACGTGGTTGTTGTGCTCGTATGACTTTTGCTTTCTTGGCATTTTGTTTTGGTAGCGAGCTTATAGTTGCTCCATAGTAACTAGTTAAGTCCGATTGTGTGACTGTTGTTTGGCTTGGATTTGGTACTATAGTATTTTCCATGTTATCTTGATAATGTAATTATGCCTTGCGTCTAGATGAATTACCTTCTTAACTTGTGCGACGGGTTATTTACTTCCTATCCTTGTAGTTAAACTCTAGAGATGATGCCCTAGTTTTACCGGGTCTCAAGTTTATGTATAAAACTAATAAAGCTAGACTTTAGGAATGTTTTCACACATGTTTTGATTCGATTATAATTGGTATCATGCAAATAATTTGTCTTGGTAAGATTATATGTTCTACTCCTTTCAGAAAAACTTAGTGAAATAACATGTTAGTTTTATTAGAAGTACATGCTAGCTTAATAAGAGTGACCACGATGCCTACATGCTAATTTTTCTAAGACATTAGATTTTGTGAACGATATTTTTGCGTGTTTTGTGAGTTTTTGCTGAATTAGTTTTATAGTTGGAAGCTCGCATGAACTTATTATGTGGTTAATTTAATGTTATTACCATGACTTTATGAATTAGCGAAAGCATAGTATAAAGCATAATATGAATTTTTACTGTAGCATGTTCTTGATTGCGTATTAATGTTGTATGCTAAGTGCCTTGTGGACTAATCTTGCTACTTGTGTTAAGATGCTTCATCGTCTTGACTACGGAGAGTGACCCCTCGTTGGGGTACCCGGTGACCCCGATTTGTGTTTATGTGTTATGTGTTATGTGAGAACCATTGTATGAGCAATGGTGAAGTTGTAAATTGTGGTTTGAGTCCCAATCTGTATTCATTGTAGGAGCAATGAAATAAATGTAAATGATGAGTTCCTTATGGTAAGTTGATCAGATGCATGTTTCATTGATGACGTAGTTAAATATAATTGTGATCGGTTGATGATTTGTTTGGCGTGCTGTGACGATGGAAGTGATTTGCTCGTAAACGTGTTGTGTACGATCATGAGAATCATCTAATGATACAGTTGATGAATTGATTTTATGCCTAACAGTATGTGGTTGTGAACGATTAATTGAGCTTGTGGACTCTGATGTGGTTGTTGTCGTCGTCGTCTTCGTTGCTGTTGTCGTTAAAATCTTGTTCAAAAGATACTAAAGTTGTTGCGGTTGTTGATGATGTTGCTGTGGTTGATAGACACTGCGTTCGATTAGGTTCATTCCTCACAGTGTCCTTTCGATTGTTGCTGTACCTTGTGGTTGCGGTCGTTGTTGTTGTTGTCAATAAGGCATTATCGGGCAAGGTATCCTGTTAGGGCAGGGTATCCGGTCCTTTCCGTTGTTGTTGGTGTTGTTGTTGTTTATAGCCTGTTGAGTCCGATGGGGAGGTGGCGTAGTCATCTCTTAAGTTAGGATTGTATGAATGAGTCTGGTTTCCTCATGTTTGTATTGATTTGACCAATTTGTCTGTGGTGGTAGAGTCTGATGTGTTTGATTGTTCCATTTTAACTGCCAAGTGGTGTATTCGTTGGTTGCGCATGCTATAATAGGAATGGACTTTAATAGAGCATGGGGGTAATCACGTGGTACCGACGTGGTTACGCTCGAAAAACTCTATCAAGGATCCTTACAGAACCGCTAGAGGACGAGTCTGGTTATTATTTATTGGGTTACCTGGCTGAATAAGTAGGAGGGACGGCCGCCCACACTTCCCGCCGGTAATCAATGAAATGATAATCAGCAGAATAGACGGCACTAGTTGTCTAGATGGCTGTAGTTTGTTAGTGGAGGGTGTTTAGTTTTGGGCCGGTAAATTTCGAGGACGAAATATTCTAAGTGGGGGAGAGTTGTAAGGCCCTAAAAATAATTGGCTAATTATTTAATTAATTATTGGGAATTAGGTTGTGGAAAAATATTAGAAATAATAAAATGGTATTTTATTAAATTATTAATATAGTGATTTATTTAAATGACGGGAGTAGTATCCGGTAATTACGGAGCGGTAAGATTGGCCCAAGAGCCCAAGCCCATTGACTTAGGCTCCTAGGCGCTAGGGATTGATGCAATTCGCATCATTTGAGAAAAGAAAGAAAAGTGCGAATAGAGAGAGGAGAAGAGGGAAGGTACGGCGCGCACAAGGGAGAAGAGGAGAGGAGGAGAGTTCGCGAATCAGGAGAAGAGAAGAGGCGCCATTGTTGCTGAGGTTCTGTAGGTGACTTTCTCAAGGGAAGTGGTGCTCTCCTAATCTAAGGTAAGGGTGGGTCTTACTTTATAATAGGGCATATGATGGGATGTATGTGGGGTTAGGATCTATGTCACTCTTGGTTGTGATTTTCGAGTGGATTGATGTTGTTTGTTATGTAAGAACGTATTGATGATGATTTGATGCATGCTAGGTGTTTGTTGAAAGGTATTTGACTTGTTAGTTGTATAAGGTGATTGGAGTGCACGTTAGGTGCTTGATAAAATGTGTAATTGATGATGTTAGGACGAATATGTGGTGCTTGAAATTATTGTTGATGGTTGAACACATGAAAATCTAGAAAAATTTAGGTTAGAAGGACCCTACGCGCCAAGGACGCCATTTTGTGTTACTGTTGTGCGCCTGTGTCTGGGCTTGTTTAAGTGCTGGGCGCCAATGTGGCTGCCCAGGGCGCCTGTTGTGCGCCTGTGTTGCTGTTTGTGTCTGTGCTGGGCGCCAGGTTCCTTGTGCCTGGGCGCCAAGGGCGCCTAATTTTGGCTGCCCGTGTTGCGTTCCTAAGTTGTGTTTCCGTATAGTTATGTTGCCTGGATGTCATTGGTGCTGAGTTTTGGTTGCTAAGTTGCGTTGCTCCCCTGGGCGCCAGGATCCCCTATGGGCGCCAGGATCCCTTTCCTGCGCCAGTTTCTGTGTTGCTGTGTTGCTGGGCGCCAGGATCCCCTATGGGCGCCAGGATTCCTTTCCTGCGCCAGTTTCTGTGTTGCTGTGTTGCTGGGCGCCAGGATCCCCTATGGGCGCCAGGAACCCTTTCCTGCGCCAGTTTCTGTGTTGCTGGCCAGATTCCAGCGTGTTCCCTGCTAGGCGCCCAGTGCCTGGGCGCCATTTTCAGGATGTTGCCCAAATGTTCCCCGGTTTTGTTTTTGACATATCTTTTGACTCGGGTGTCCGTTTTAAGTGTTTCAAAGTGCGTTGTGAAGCTTATTCAGTTTCCTACTGGTATATTCTATTTTAAGGTAAAAATTATTATTTTTGTGATGGTTTCTGGGCGCCTCAAGTGGCTGTCCCCGGTATGAATATGTTGTTGTAAAATTATGTACTGTGTTGTGTTGTGAGTTGCTGCTGGGCGCCAATCTTGTGCTGCCATGTTGATGTTAATGACGATGGGTCTAATGACCAAATTATTTCGATGTTGTTAGTGACGATGGGTCTAATGGCCAAATGATATGATGATATGGACGATGTTGTTGTTGTGATGACTATGATCTGCTGGTTGTTCATGAGTCGCATGCATTACATATGCATGTATTGACGATGTAAGGCTTCGGCCTCGAGCTATTGACGATGATGATGCTCAAATATCGACGATGTGCCCAATGGCAAAATTATTGACGATGATGGTACCACATGCATTGCACTTCATACATTCATCCTTATCATTGATGATATTACTTTGGCTGATATGTATATATTTATGTGACAGATATAAATATTGATGTGGTTGTGTAGTAATTGCTGTATATATATATATTAATATGGTTGTTATATATATATTAAATGGTTGTTATATACATATATTGGTGTAGTCGCCGTGAATATATTGTAGTAGTTGTTATATATATATATCTATATATATATATATATTGCTGTGGTTGATGTAGTTCATTACTCTGGCATACTGCCTATCATAAACTTTATTTTATTGTTTGAGACTCACCCCTTATGTTGAATATTACTCTACAGGTAACCGTACGTGAAGGCTTTTAACCCTTCATTCCTCGAGTCGGTCGTCGCTCTGATACGTAGCACCTGGGGGCGAACATTAGCTATTTTAGTTGTTATGTTATGTGATAATGTTGGATGTTTTGTATTAGTACCGTCATAACAATGTTTTGGGAACTGTTTTCTTTTATTTCGCTGCGTGATGATGAACTATTATTGTGTAGACTGACTAGTTGTTGAGGGTTCGCCCATTATTTGATGAGCTACGTATCATGTCTTTTGAAATGATGATTTATTATCAATTTGTGTTTGTTGATTTGAAGTAAACGTAGCATCCCTTTTTGGTTATACTTAAAAATGATTTTTAAACTCTGATATTTTTATTATAAATTGCCGGGTTGAAATGGGGTGTTACAACACGAATCTGATCTCTCAAAACACTGGTGACCCGAATATGCCGTAACACTAATCAGTTCCTTTTCCTCGTCACTTTGAGATTCATGTCCATAAAAGACTCCAGCAATGCCATCTCGTAGACCATTAACTCTGCGGTGTGGAGAGACTTTCTGCTTAGAGCATCCGCCACAACATTGGCCTTTCCAGGATGATACTTCAATTCGAAGTCATAATCCTTCAGGAATTTAATCCACCGTGTCTGTCTGTTATTCAGCTCTTTCTGATCGAACAAATATTTCAAGCTCTTGTGATCACTAAAAACTTCGAAACGAGAACCGTAAAGGTAATGTCTCCAAATTTTCAGTGCAAACACAATAGCCGCCAACTCTAAGTCATGAGTTGGGTAATTCCGTTCGTGAGTCTTCAATTGCCTGGATGCATAGGCCACCACATGTTGATTCTGCATAAGGACACATCCTAAACCCTTCCCAGAGGCATCACTGTAGATTTGAAACCCCAGAGACGGGTCCGGAAGAATCAGTATCGGGGCAGAAGTCAATCGTTCCTTCAATTCGAGGAAACATTCCTCACAATCGGTATCCCATGTAAACGGTTGACCCTTGCGGGTTAACCGGGTGAGTGGGAGGACCAACTGTGAGAACCCATTGATAAATCTTCTGTAATAACCTGCTAATTCCAAAAAGCTTCTTACCTCAGTCACTGAAGTTGGCGTAATCACATGACCCACTTTACTAGGATCCACTGCTACTCCCTCTTGGGAAATCACATGACCCAAAAACTTAATCTCTGGCATCCAGAAATCACACTTCGACGGTTTCGCGTAAAACTTCTTCTCTCGGAGTACCCCTAAAACAAAGCGGAGATGTTGAGCATGCTCCTCAATTGTCTTTGAATACACCAAGATATCGTCTATGAAGACGACCACAAACTGATCCAAGTAGGAATGAAATACTCGATTCATGTAGTCCATAAAAATAGCTGGGGCATTAGTTAGTCCGAAAGGCATCACCACAAACTCGTAGTGTCCATACCTCGTACGGAAAGCGGTTTTTGGAAAATCTAAGGCCCTCACTCGGATTTGATGGTATCCCGATCTTAGATCAATTTTGGAAAATATTTTAGCACCTCGAAGTTGATCCAGTAGATCATCTATCCTTGACAACGGATACTTATTCTTGATGGTGATTTTATTCAGTTTACGGTAGTCTATGCATAACCTCATGCTTCCGTCCTTCTTGTTAACTAACAGCACCGGAGCACCCCATGGAGAAGCACTCGGTCGAACAAACTTCTTGGAGATTAATTCTTCAAGTTGGGACTTCAATTCCTTCAGTTCGAGAGGAGACATCCTATACGGTGCTATAGATATTGGCCCTGCCCCAGGCGCCAAATCTATAGAGAATTCTACCTCTCGTTCCGGAGGCAAGGAGGAAACTTCCTCAAGAAAAACATCCAAGAATTCATTAACTACTTGAACAGACGATAAATCCAAACCGGCTTCGGTTGATGCAGATAAAATAACAACGAAAGCTTCCGCACCTTGGAATAGAGACTGGCTGGCTGTAGTGAAGGAAATAACACCATCAGTTGCAGGCGGCGCCTGTTCCGCTACTTCAGAAGGAAAATTTATTGCACGATTGAAGCAGGCAATAGTAACGTGATTGGAAGTCATCCAATTCATTCCCAAAACGATCTCCATTCCCCTCATAGGCAAACAGATAAAGTCAACAACAAAATCCCTGCCTCCTATGGTAAGCAGACAGTCACGACACAATGATTGGGTTCGCACACGACCCTTTGCAGTAGTAAGGATAGTTATTGGCTCGGATATAGGAGATATTATTAATCCTAACCGTTCCGCACATGCTTCTGAGATAAAACAATGAGTAGCACCAGAATGATACAGTATATTAACAGTTTGATTAAAGAGAGAACCTGTACCCTTTATGAGATTATCAGCTGGTGTGATGGTCTGGGCGTCCAAGGTGTTGACTCTAGCCTGTCTTGGAGCGTCAGAAGACTCCAAGAAAGCTTTCCTTGCCGGGCAATTATTAGCATAATGGCCCACCTCCTTGCAAAAGTAGCATTGATTTGGCCCGACTTGACATTTTCCTCGATGATTCTCTTTGCACACATCACACTTGCCAAACCCTACAGCGTTGCTTGACTGTACTTGCTTCCCTTTACTTTAATTCCCCCTATACCTAGGGTTTGATGTAGTTGACTCATTACTCTTTCGTTTATCCTTCCAGAAATCTTTCCTGACAGCATACATTCTCTTAAGATCGCTTTCAGCTGAATGAGCTTCTTGGACCAAAGCGGGATAAGTGGTCATGGAATAAGAAGTGAGACCTTGATTCACATCGCCTCGAAGACCTTGCTTGAACATAACCATTTTCCATTTGTCATCGGGAGCATTAGTCCCCAATTCATAAAACTGAGATAGCCTTTCAAACTTGGCGGCATACTCACCAACCGACATATCTCCCTGTTTCAGACTGACGAACTCCATCTGCTTAGCAAGCCTCTCCGTATCCGGAAAATAATGACCTGAAAACAGTTCCTTGAAATTACCCCACTCGAGAGGAGTTCATTGGGTTTGCAACATTCTACGTGCATTAGTCCACCATGTATGAGCATCTTCATCCAGAGCGTTAGCAGCACAAATTACTTTCTCTTCTTCATTGCATTGAAAAGTCATAAAGATCCTTTCCATGGCATCTACCGAGAAATGGGCTTTCATTGCATCGGATCCTCCTTTGAAGGTTGGGGGTTTCATCTTCAGAAACCGAAAATACACCCTGTTGGGATCCTCAGGTTGTGGTACATTGACTGTCTTAGTTGGTTGTGGTTGAGGCACTTGATGCATCTGCTGCATTTGAGCCATCTGAGCCATCTGTTGCTGTTGCATTAGCATCATATCATTCATCATCTTCTGCTGAGTTTCAATGACATTCTGCATCCATTCTTGATGAGGATCAACAGGTGGGTTTCTCCTACCTCTTCCAGCCATGATTCTGCGAAATATGCACAAAGTATTAAGTTGATCAGGCTCAATGTCTAATAGCATACTAAGAAGAATCAGACTTAGAAGACGTAAAAGACTCTTAACATCTAAGTCCGACTAGGTCGAACCACTCTGATACCAAATGTAACACCCCGATATTTCTAACGTGTAGATACACCGAAATGCACAATTATAGCAACAATCAGAGGACACAGTTCCTGGATAATTATTGAACATATAAACTTTTTCCGAAATTAAACATAACATTCGGAACATCCCGACTTCATATAATAGAAGTTACTCGGTCCACAGCCGAAAGGATTACAACATCTGAGTTCAATAACTAAAACAGGAGACACAAATACGGTTCGTACAACTCATAAACGATACAAGTCATACAGCCATGACAAAGACAGCAAAAGGAAACATAAGAGGATCAAGACTAGGTCCTTTACATCCCCAAGAGCATGTCACCTACTCGTGGCCGCGACGCGATGGACCACGGGTCGCGACGCGACCCTTGACAGAAAGGTTGGAAACAGCTTTTCTAAAACCCGGTTTTTTCCCCGATTCGCTCCCAAATTGTCACCGAGACATTTCGTGACTTCCGAAGCTTAAAAACAGATATTTAGCAACACATTCCAGACTATATTCCAGCGAAAGCGTTTAAATCAACGATTCATAAATTGTTCATATTTCGATAAAAACCTTAAAACGCTATTTTTCTCAAAAACGGTTTTCGACCCGAAAATCTTTCGAACTCAGTTTTTCGCCGAGAAACAAAAAGTGACACAAGTCCATAAAATCATATTTTCCCTAATCCGTGAGTAGAACTCACCGTTTTGACGAAGTCCGAGAGTTGAGCCGAAAGGCAAAGTCACCGAACCGAAAACACACGAACGATCCACGTTAGAGCTCAACCGCTTCGAGACCGCAACAACACTTCTGTCCACTTCGAATCCAGCAACCAATTCACTTCAGAACAGCTCCCAATCTACAATGTAGCTCCTGAATATACTCCTCCTTAGCTCCTAATGCACATGCAACACCACCAAGTAGTTAAAACTCCATTGTTGACCACTTTGAGCTCTAAGCATTGAAAATGGCAAGATGGGGAGGAGGATGAATGAGGTTCAGAAACTTAGATCAAAGGAAGGGAAATCGAAATTGGAGAAGAATGAGACATGGAGGACTTACATGCATGGCAGATTGTTGAAGGATCCTTCCTTGGTCTCCACTCTCTCTCTCGACCTCACCTCTCTTCTCCTCTCTACCTTTGCTTCTGTTTTCCTTTTCTTTCTTTTCAGTTACTGAATGAATGAAATGAGGGGAGATGAGTGTTGTGTTGTTTCAGTTGGGGCTGAGGGTGTTATGGTTGGGAAAGGACCATAACGCCCTTAGCTCACTTAGTCAAGGTTTTTAGGCCAAAACCCCCCACTAATTCCACGGTTATTTACTCGGCATAAAATTTCTCGACTCGACCGATTCCGAATTGCGAATCATTAATTCCTTCGACTAGCAATTATATAAAATCCACATATAATGTTATTTTAAAAATTAGGGATGTTACAAATTTAATTATACTAAAATATTTTTAATATGAAATATAATTTATCTACTATATTGCAATAAATATCAATATTATTTGTCACTAAATTAGCTTTTTATTATAGTGTGTATGAGGGTGAGAGAGAGAGAGTCAATATTGCTAAAAAGACACTAAAAAGTCAAATAAAAATCAACTCTAGAACTCAATAAAATTAAAATATTTTTCTCACGAAATATTTTCTAACTCGTAAAATATATTTTGATTGGATACGACAAAATATTTATTTATATAGTGATGTTATTTAATCTGACATATTATATGTATATGTATATTCTAACTGGTAAAATATATTTTGATTGGATACGACAAAATATTTATTTATATAGTGATATTTTCTAATCTGGCATTATAAATATATATATATATATATATATATATATATATATATATATATATATATATATATATATATATATATATATATAAATCTGGGAGTAACTTTGAAGGTATTTTTCCTGAAGGTCTGAATATCTATGCAACAACAACTGCAAATGCAGAAGAAAACAGCTGGCGAACATATTGTCCTGGGGAGAATCCTAGTCCTCCCCCAGAATATGAAACCTGCCTGGCTGAAGGTATGACCTATACAATGTTATGAGCTTATTTTTTGATTTGTTAGTGTTGATGTATGTTGTGTGGTTACATTTCATTGAGTGTAGAATATGTAACTGGTGTAGAGTTTAAAATGTTTATGGATTTCCGATTGCCTAAAGAGTTTGAGCCTATATAGAGTAAAGGTTCCATCTGAGCCGATGAAAGAGCTACCTGATTAGAATAACTAAAGGGAAAGTTGATTTAAAGTTGAGTGTGACATTTTTGTTTGGTCTCTGAAATTTACCTATGTCTAGAATTTTGAGGATCTAATTGGCCAATAACTAAAAAAATTCAGCAAAATTACTTTTTTTTCATCCTACAAATTTTCTCATTTTTTGTTTTTGTCATTGTTAATTCTCTTTTTATTTCTTTTTTTTCTTTTAGTCCTATAATAAATATAGTTCCAGGAATTGGTTTTTATATCATCCATTACTCTAGATCTGAAATCACTAAAACCAGGAAATATATTAAAAGTACAAAAACAAAACATGAAGGATAAAGAACAAAAGCTTTTGAGTAAAATCCCAAATTGGACCCTCATAAAATATGTGGAGATCAACTTGGTGTCGAAGAAAAGAAATATATATATATATATATATATATATATATATATATATATATATATATATATATATATATATATATATATATATATATATATATATATATTTGATAAGGTCAAATGAAAAATATCATTTTAGTCTCCAAGAAATGAAAACCTAGGTCAAATTAGTTTTTAATAAATATTAAAATATCTCTAAAAATTATCTTAAAAAGATTAATTTGATTTATTTTTAAAGTTGTCGTGTGCCTATTGATACTTTTAATTCCTCAAGAACTAAATTTGTCTTTACTTTTTTTGTTACGGATCAATTTGTGGTTATCTTGTAAGGTGAGGAATCAACTAAGTCATTCATTGACGTACACTACAAAAAAAATTGGTTATTAGCGACGGAAATTTCCCTCCAAAATGACGAAATTCCGTCGCTAATGACCGTTAGCGAGGGAATTAGCGAGGGACCAATTGCGTCGCTAAACAGCTCCTCGCTAATGGGATTAGCGAGGGAATCTGAGTCTGTCGCTAATTAGCGACGGATTATTTCGTCGCTAATTCCCTCTCTAATGGCAGCCACGTGGGAAAATTCTGACAGCCACGCGGACGCGTTCCCTCGCTAATGCCTAGCCACGCGTCCACTTTCCCTCGCTAATTCCCTCGCTAACGCCTAGCCACGCGTCCAATTTCCCTCGCTAATTCCCTCGCTAAAGCCCATCTGATTGTATTTTTTTTATTAATCTGCTTTTATACCTGTTTATTTTATTAATAAATAATAAAATCTAAACTATATAAAACAGTTTAAATTTGAAATGTTATAACAAAAACGTTAATCAACAACACTTAATCAACAACACTTCAATAAATAAAAATTACAAGAATGAAATTTTAATCCACAACACTTAATCTGAAATGTTATAACAAAAACGTTAATCAACAACACTAAAAGTTGCCACCATCAGACTCCTCAGCTTGCTCCTCATCTTGCTCATCATCTTCCTCCTCATCTTCCTCCTCATCTTGCTGCTGATTTTGCTGCATGTTCTTAAAATACTTTAACATCATCGCCTGCCTACGGCTCACCTTCTCAAAGTTTTGCTGCATCTTTTTCACCGCCTCAGAAGAGGTCCTGACCTCCTGTCGAGTATCGTGCAGCTCTTGTCGAGTAGACTGCAACTCCTGTCGAGTAGACTGCAGCTCCTGCTCCATCTGCCTCACATGCTCTATATCTGCAGGAGTAGAAGCTGGTCGATTGCGTCTTCTGCTGCTCCCGGCACCAGACTGGCCCATACATGGAGCCAAGGGCCCCGTACCATACAGGCGACCCTTAGACCAACCAACTGTCTTCTCCCAATGTTAATTTGCCAGATCTATCATCTCAGGAGTAAGTTGGCCAAGTGCTTCAGGGTCCCAGCTCCCCTGAGTTAGCTGAGTCATGAACTCATTTACTTGCTCCTGTTTTGAATAACCACAAATTAGCGCTCCATTCTGACAAAGCAACATTATATATAATACAAATCAATTTGTATATTTACCTGAGTCATCTTGGAGCGCTCATCAACATACTCGCCAGTGCCTTTCCTCACATGGGTGGCTCTATGCAGCTCAGAAGCAGTGATAGGGCGTCCTGCCTTTTTACTCTGTAAAATGAAACACATTTTCAAAAATTGCTAACTATTTAAATAATGTAAAAAAACACACAGATTTGTAAAATAATTTACCGATCTAGCAGCATGCTGAGCCTGGTTGATGGACCCGCCACAGTGAAGCGAGCCACCCTTTTCTGAGTTTCTATTGTTTTTGGCGCATGCAGCATTTTTCTTGAAAGTCTCGGTAGCCCAATGGCTCTTGAAGGCATTCCAAATATCATCACCCACGAAGTCAGGCTTTTTATCTTTACAGCGGAGCTTATAAAGCAAATCTGAAATCTGAGCGCCCATCCTTTTGAAAAAAGTCTCCGCACATTGTCATCTTCTTCTATGTCCCAAGTTACCTTGGTCTGTATTAAGTAAAATGAAAATATCTATTAGTAATTATATTAAACGTTATTAAACATAAAATTTAAACAAACAATATAAGTAATGACAAAATAATTGACACTTACCCTAAAGAAGTCAAGCAGATCCTTCCTGTCATCTTCTTCGACTTTGCTCCACTTTTTATGGAACTTTTGAAAATATTTTTTCCGGATGACATAGGTGATGCTTGATGAAGCTACCTTTGCAGGAAGAAGCCTGCATAATGAAAGATATATCGAACAATCAAATATATATAAGTCGTTGCATAATTAACTTTAAAAAAACAAACAATATAATACTTACGCGTTACCACGGCTATAAATGACTTTGAGTCTAATACCATTAATAACAACCACCTCCACTCTCTCGTCATCGGTGGATGAATCACCTTCAACATTACAAACACCAACATCATGCTGAATATCATCCTGAGGCTCTGGTGTAGGCATAGATAACCCAGCTGATGGGCCCATATGTCCAGCTGATGGGCCCATATGTCCAGTTGATGGGCCCATATGTCCAGATGATGAGCCTATATGCCCAACTGGTGTGCCATACCCAGCTGATGTGCCATACCCAGCTGGTGGGCCATACAAAACCTTTTATTCAAGGAAGTATTATCCCATGATCTTGACCAAAATTAAACATAAATGAAAAGCAAAAAATTAAAACCTTATTCTTTCTAAGAAGGTTATACATGAACATGATGTTAAGACATGATTAAGAATTTGATAAAAAAAAGAGACAAGATTAAAAATTAATGAAGTTTTGTATCAATTTTTTTTATTAAATAGTAACAGTTTTACATATTAATGGTGTCTTTGATGGAGCCATTAGTTTTATTATATCAATGGATGGTGTAGCACCCCAGTATTTTTATTTAGTAAAAATACCCAAGTGTACCATCCCTAGAACATCAGAGATATATTTCCTGGTTAGACACTGAATAGCACTATAAATTTTCGCTGAATATAAACCAAACAGTCTTATTTACAAACAAGACAATACGGTACTCAGAGACACAATCTCAGTGAGTTCTACCGAGACCCCTACTAACACTCTCGGTTCAATTATGAGTTCCTTTTTAACTTAACACGGCACCGACTGCATTACTGCTACAAACCCGGTGAACAGCATTAAGTAACTTTTAACAGATCACCGACTGCGTTACCGCTACATACCCGGTGAACCTGTTAATCGCACAATAACTAAAGTACGGCACAGACTGTAAACCACTGCTATAATCCCGGTGTACCGCACAATAACTTTTAACATAACACTGACAGCAATCCATTGCTATATTCCCGGTGAACCCCCTGACCAATAGCATTTTTCCTAATGGCACGGAGTCTAGGGTACGGGATCATGACTGCCCCGCTTAGTATGTTAGTCTCATGGGTTGTCACCCAAACTCGATAAATATATATATATATATATATATATATATATATATATATATATATATATATCTACACCCTAAACCCTTTTGAAACATACCCAAAAGCATGGCATTATAAGCCTAATATCATTATAGAGGGGTTAGGAAAGGATTAAAAGAGGATTGGAATCGAAATGGAATCATTTCGGGCACTTTGTAAAATTTTGACAGAACCATGCGCACGGATCGTGCCCCCATACGCACGGATCGTGCGCCCTGTTAAGCATTTTGAAAATCAGAAACCGAACCAGGCGCACGGATCGTGCCCCTGGAACACATTGGTCGTGCGCATTTGACAGCATTGCAAAAATGACCTTTTTCATGAAAATTTGCTTTCTGATTAATCCAAAACTCGCTCCGATCGATTCCTAACTCGAAGACAGACAATACCAGGCAATATTCCTGTCCAAACAACATTAATTCATTCCTTAATCAATCAAACATATCAATCAAAAACTCAATCTAAACGAATTTCGTCAAAACGCGATATATTTCAAAATAACGTTTTCGACTCAAAATCTTTCGAAACCTAATCACATAAAATTCATTTCAAAATGGAATAAACATAAACGTGAGTAAAACTCACCCTTGACGCGAGAGCCGTTACCGAGCCGAAATCACCGAGACTCCAAAAATCCCCAAACGAACCCTAGAATCACCAACTCGCTTCCAACACCGAATCGAAGTTCAATCCGCGTTTAATCCACCTTAGGCTTGCTTCAAATCATGAATAACCAACCAAAATCATCATCAATCCCCCAAATCATCTCAAATTCGAAAATCAAATAGAGGGGAAAATGAATAGTAACCTACCTAGCTCAAGGAAACAAAGATGGAAGGAAGATGATGATGATGATCAAGAACTTAGGGTTGATGGGTGTGATGTTCCTTCTTATTCTTCTCCTCTTCTCTTCTTCTTCTTCTTTCCTCTTCTTTTCTTCTTTTCTCTCCTCTTCTTCGATTCCTTTCTTTCTTTAATTCTTTTCTTTTTGTATTTCAATTAAGTGGTAATATGGTCAAATGACCATATTGCCCTTAATCTCTTATTTCTTCCCCAAAACACCCTTATTTCGTTTTATCGGTTTAATGTTCCTGAGACAACCAATTAATTAAATTTAGCACTCGATAATTACACATATCAAGTACTAAAATAATTCATTTGGGTCTTCCTCCAAATAATTCAATTAATTATTTTGAGGATGTTACATTCTCCCCAACTTGAAAGAATTTTGTCCTCAAAATTGAACACAGCGTACATCATGAAACAAATACGGATAGCGAGTTCGCATATCATCCTCCAACTCCCAAGTAGCTTCCTCGGCGGAAAAACCATCCCAAACCACTCTGACAATGGGAATTGTCTTCGTCCGCAGCGTCCTCTCGCTACGTTCCATGATGTAATTTGGATGAGGTTGAAAGGACAAGTCCGGTCGAAGATCAATCGTTTCAAAATCTAACGGTTGACTTGGATCGAGAATGTACTTCCGTAATTGAGACACATGGAATACATCATGAAGATTTGATAATGGTGGAGGCAAAGCAATACGGTATGCTAGTGGCCCAACTCGCTCGATAATTTGGAAAGGTCCAATATACCGAGGACTGAGTTTCTTCACCCGTAATGCCCTACCCATGCCAATTGTCGGTGACAGTTTCAAAAATACATGATCACCCGACTCAAATTCTAACGGGCTTCTTCTTTTATCAGCATAGCTCTTTTGCCTACTCTGGGCAGCTTTCATTCTTTCTCTGATTTGCAGGATCTTCTCAGTAGTTTCATGAATCATCTCAGGCCCTAACAATCGGTTCTCGCCGACTTCCCACCAACACAATGGAGTTCTACATTTCCTTCCCTACAAAGCTTCAAATGGTGCCATTCCTATGCTGGAATGATAATTGTTGTTGTAAGCCAATTCCACTAATGGGAGATGATCCTCCCACTTCTTTCCGTTATCGAGCACGGAAGCCCGAAGCATATCTTCTAAAGTTTGGATAGTCCTCTAGGTCTGACCATCCGTCTGAGGGTGATAAGCGGTACTAGTAAATAACTTAGTTCCCAAGGCTTCATTCAAACATTTCCAAAATCGAGAAGTGAACTTCGGATCTCGATCCGACACAATACTGGTAGGAACCCCATGTAACCTCACTATGCTCCTCAGATATTCCTCGGCCAACTTAGATACTTTACTGGTCGAACGAACGGGAATAAAATGAGCTGATTTAGTTAACCGATCCACAACTACCCAAATGGAGTCGTTACCGGCTTGGGACCTTGGCAACGCCATAACAAAATCCATAGAAATGTCTTCCCATTTCCATACGGGCACTTTAAGTGGCGACAACAAACCAGCAGGCTTCTGGTGTTCTATCTTAACCTTTTGAC
Organism: Astragalus membranaceus; assembly: GCA_039519185.1. Classification (NCBI taxonomy): domain Eukaryota; kingdom Viridiplantae; phylum Streptophyta; class Magnoliopsida; order Fabales; family Fabaceae; genus Astragalus; species Astragalus membranaceus. Next base: position 53,219,879 of record CM076854.1, on the reverse strand, counting down.
AAGTCAGGCATTGAGATACGAATTCAGCAGGCTTCTGGTGTTCTATCTTAACCTTTTGACAAGTCAAGCATTGAGATACGAATTCAGCAATTTCCAACTTCATTCTCGGTCACCAGTACATCTGCTTTAAATCTCTATACATCTTGGTGGACCCAGGATGTACAGAAAATAAACTTCGGTGTGCTTCCTCCAACACTTGCCTTTTAATATCTTCTTCATCGGGCACAGAGATTCTACCGTTGAAACAAATAACTCCATCACTATCTTCGGTAAACTCTGGCAACACTTTTTGTGATTGTAGCTTCACATCAACTTCCTGTGCTATGCGAATAGAATCTCTTAAGGAACTAGAGATCCTCATATGGCTCAACACTAACCGGTCCCTCCTTGGCTATGTATTCAGATTTAAGTCTCTAAAAGACTCCAACAATTCCATTTCATGCATCATTAACCCTGCTATGTGAATGAATTTCCTACTTAGTGCATCGGCTACAACATTAGCCTTTCCCGGATGATACTTCAATTCGAAGTCATAATCCTTTAGAAACTCCACCCATCTTCTCTGCCTGTTATTCAACTCCTTTTGATCAAACAAATATTTCAAACTTTTGTGATCACTAAAGACTTCGAAACGAGACCCATACAGGTAATGTCTCCAAATCTTCACTGCATACACAATCGCTGCCAACTCCAAATCATGAGTTGGATAGTTCTCTTCATGAGACTTTAATTGCCTGGATGCATATGCTACCACATGTTGATTCTACATGAGAACACATCCTAAACCCTTCCCAGAAGCATCGCTGTAAATTTGAAATTCCAATGACGGATCCGGAAGAATCAGGATCGGAGCAGAAGTCACCCGAACTTTCAATTCTTGAAAACATTGTTCACAATCAGCATCCCATGTAAACGGTTGACCCTTACGAGTTAGCCGAGTAAGTGGAAGAACCAATTGTGAGAATCCCTAGATGAACCTCCTGTAGTAACCGGCTAGACCCAGAAAATTTCTTATTTCAGTGACTGACGTTGGTCGTTCCCAGTTCAATACAGCTTCCACCTTACTGGGATCCACCGCGACTCCCGATTGAGAAATCACGTGTCCCAAGAACTTCACTTCAGGCATCCAGAAGTCACACTTCGACGGCTTTGCATACAATTTCTTTTCTCGGAGTACATTCAGAACGATACGGAGATGTTGAACATGCTCCTCAATGGTCTTAGAGTACACAAATATATCATCAATGAAAACAACTACAAATTGATCCAGATACGTGTGGAAAACTCGATTCATGTAATCCATGAATACTGCTGGGGCATTAGTCAAACCGAAGGGCATCACTACAAACTCGTAATGTCCATACCTCGTACGGAAAGAAGTCTTCGGAATATCTAAGGCGCTAACTTTGATTTGATGATAGCCCGACCTCAGGCCAATTTTTGAAAACACCACTGCTCCTCTAAGTTGATCAAGCAAATCATCTATCCTTGGCAAGGGATATTTGTTCTTGATCGTCACTTTGTTCAGTTATCGGTAATCAATACACAACCTCATGTTTCCGTCCTTTTTCTTAACTAACAACACCGGAGCACCCCAGCGCTCGGTCGAATGAACCTCTTTGAGATCAACTCTTCAAGTTGCGACTTCAATTCCTTTAATTCTAAAGGAGACATTCTATAAGGTGCAATAGATATTGATCCTGTGCCAGGAACCACCTCTATTGAAAACTCTACCTCTCGGTCAGGAGGTACAGAAGAGACTTCATCCGGAAAAACATCTAGAAATTCATTCACCACTTGTACAGATGACAAATCTAAACCCTTTTCAGTGGATGCAGATAACATAATAATATAAGCTTCCGCACCTTGGAATAATGATTGGCTCGCTGAGGTGAAAGAGATAACTGCTTCGGAATTTGCCTGTGTCAATCCCACAGATTCGGAGGCGAAGCTGATGGTTCGATCGGCACAGTTGATTGTTAAATGATTTGCAACCATCCAATCCATACCCAGAACAATGTCCATACTTCTCATAGGTAAGCAAATAAATTTCACAACAAAATTTCTGTCTCCTATGACAAGTAGACAATTTTCACACAATGATTGGGTCTGGACCCGACCCTTGGCAGCCGTTAAAATAGTTATCAGCTCGGATAGCCCAGATAATGCTAGTCCCAACCGATCTACACATGCTTGTGCTATAAAACAATGGGTTGAACAGGAATCATATAATATATTGACTGAGTTATTGAAAAGAGATCCCGTACCCCTCAGTAAGTTGTCATTAGGTGTGACGGTCCGAGCATCCAAAGTGTTGATTCGCCCCTGCTTAGGAGCATTTGGTGCTCCTTGGAAACTCCTCTTTGTGGGGCACTCATTTGCATAGTGGCCCTCTTCATTGCAGACATAGCACCGATTAGATCTTTGTGAACACTCGCCACGGTGATACCTTCCGCACTTTAGACAATTTCTAAACTTCACTTGATCGGCCGTTTGAACCTGTTTCCCTTTATAATAGCTTCCCTTGCCGGAGTCATGCCGGGGACCCATCTGAGAGCTAGATGGCCCAGTGTTCCTCTTATTCTGATGGAACGCCTTTCTGCTTGCATACAATCTTGCCAAGTCACTTTCGGCAATATAAGCTTGTTGTACCATGGTTGCGTAGTTGCTCACCGGAAAAGAACTTAGGCTTTGCGCAATATCCTCTCTCAGCCCATACTTGTACCTGTCAGTTTTCCATCGGTCGTTGGGAGCATATCCAGCTAAACCGAAGAATTGATACAACTCTTCAAATTTAGCCGTGTATTGTCCCACGGTCAAACCTTCTTGTGTGAGAGCCAAAAACTCATTCTCTTTATCAAACCTCATAGCAGTGGGAAAGAATTGTTCCAGAAAGGTTTTCCTGAAGTTCTCCCAAGTCTGGTGAGTTCCCATGGTCTCCATCATGGCTCTAGTATTAGCCCACCAGTTATTGGCCTCTCACTTCAGCATATGGGATGCCAATCTCAGCTTATCTTCATCTGTCACTTGCATTGTGAGAAAAATCTTTTCAGTGTCATCCAACCAATGTTGTGCTTTCATGACATCAGGCCCACCTCTGAACTCGGAGGGTTTCATTTTCAAGAATTCTGTGAAGACCCTTCTTGGGTTCACTTGTGGCTCATGAGCTTGTTGCTGCTGAGCATTTTGCTGCTGTATCAGTTGTTGCTGATGCATAAGCATCATATCCTGCATCATTTTCTGTTGGTTTTCTATCACATTTTGCATCCAGTCAAAATGTGGATCAGCAGGGGGAACTCCTCTACCTCTTCTGGCCATGATTCTGCGAAATATGCACAAAGTATTAAGTTGATCAAGCACAGTGTCTAATAGCATACTAAGAAAATCACGACTGAAGAAAGTAAAACACTCTAATAGCTAAGTCCGACTAGGCCGAACCGCTCTGATACCAACTGTAACACCCTGGTATTTTTATTTAGTAAAAATACCCAAGTGTACCATCCCTAGAACATCAGAGATATATTTCTTGCTTAGACACTGAATAGCAACTATACGGTACTCAGACCATAAACCTTCAGCAACTATAGCATTCAGTATCATACAAGAAAGCGGAAGAAAGATATAACACTAAATACATAGTGTTGAAGTACATAGACAACAAAGGAAATACAAACTTAAGCATAAAGCTAAGTCATCAGCAACCATCCGAGCTCAACCTACTCGTGCCTCTGTGGTCCTCTCTTTCCCTGTTTCTCTGTAAAACAACAGCATATAAATAATGAGATACAATCTTAGTGAGTTCTACCGAGACCCCTTCTAACACTCTCGGTTCAATTATGAGTTCCTTTTTAACTTAACACGGCACCGACTGCCTTACTGCTACAAACCCGGTGAACCGCATTAATTAACTTTTAACAGATCACCGACTGCGTTACCGCTACATACCCGGTGAACCTGTTAATCGCACAACAACTAAAGTATGGCACCGACTGCAATCCACTACTGTAATCCCGGTGTACCGCACAATAACTTTTAACATAACACCGACTGCAATCCATTGCTATATTCCCGGTGAACCCCCTTACCAATAGCATTTTTCCTAATGGCACGGAGTCTAGGGTAGGGGATCATGACTGCCCCGCTTAGTATGTTAGTCTCATGGGTCGTCACCTAAACTCGATATATAAACAATATATATCTACCATCATATGAACCCGTAGTTCATTTGCATTATACCTTACCACGTATGACTCATAGTCCGCTTTGTTATTAATAAAACATATCCGCACACGTGTACTATCATTCGGTTTTTCTAAACGATTTCAACTTCAAAAGTATTTCATAAAACACTTTTTAAACATACCCAAAATCATGGAATTATAAGCCTAATATCATTATAGAAGGGTTAGGAAATGATTAAAAGAGGATTGGAATCGAAACGGAATCATTTCGGGAACTTTGTAAAATTTTGATAGAACCATGCGCACGGATCGTGCCCCCATACGCACGGATCGTGCGCCCTGTTAAGCATTTTGAAAATCAGAAGCCGAACCAGGCGCACGGATCGTGCCCCTGGGACGCACTGGTCGTGCGCATTGGACAGCATTGCAAAAATGGCCTTTTTCATGAAAATTTACTTTCCGATTAATCCGAAACTCGCTCCGATCGATTCCTCACTCGAAAACAGACAATACCAGGCAATATTCCAGTCCAAACAACATTAATTCATTCCTCAATCAATCAAACATATCAATCAAAAACTCAATCTAAACGAATTTCGTCAAAACGCGATATATTTCAAAATAACGTTTTCGACTCAAAATTTTTCGAAACCTAATCACATAAAATTCATTTCAAAATGGAATAAACCTAAACGTGAGTAAAACTCATCCTTGACGCGAGAGCCGTTACCGAGCCGAAATCACCAAGACTCCAAAAATCCCCAAACGAACCCTAGAATCATCAATTCCCTTCCAACACCGAATCGAAGTTCAATCCGCATTTAATCCACCTTAGGCTTGCTTCAAATCATGAATAACCAACCAAAATCATCATCAATCCCCCAAATCATCTCAAAATCGAAAATCAAATAGAGGGGAAAATGAATAGTAACCTACCTAGCTCAAGGAAACAAAGATGGAAGGAAGATGATGATGATGATCAAGAACTTAGGGTTGATGGGTGTGATGTTCCTTCTTATTCTTCTCCTCTTCTCTTCTTCTTCTTCTTCTTTCCTCTTCTTTTCTTCTTTTCTCTCCTCTTATTCTCCTCTTCTTTGATTCCTTTCTTTCTTCTCTTTCTTTCTTTAATTCTTTTCTTTCTTTATTTCAATTAAGTGGTAATATGGTCAAATGACCATATTGCCCTTAATATCTTATTTCTTCCCCAAAACACCCTTATTTCGTTTTATCGGTTTAGCGTTCCTGAGACAACCAATTAATTAACTTTAGCACTCGATAATTACACATATCAAGTACTAAAATAATTCATTTGTGTTTTCCTCCAAATAATTCAATTAATTATTTTGAGGATGTTACAGATGGCATGTTAGATGCTTCTATTTCCAAGCCGACTAATCAATGGCATTTCATTATTATTCACTTTTATTTTTCTCTTTCTCAAAAAAAAAACTCTGATAGCCAACAAATAATTGTAGTCATGTAGAGCACGTCAAAAAAAAATTGTAGTCCTGTATGTAGAGCCTGCCAACAAGATGCGGTTATATTAGAGGCCTTTGGTTATTGGTACCAACAAATATATCAAAAAAAAAATAACAAAATTATAGACAGCAGGCCTTGGCCGTCAACAATACACCGGCCCTTCTTGCTTACCAAATACGTTGCATTAGTAGTTCATGATGCCCCTTTTTTACTAAATTTTTTAGGCCCAAATCCCTTGCTTTAGTGGCTTCGGCCTTGGGCCGGCCCTGTTAATTTGCTTCTGCATATATTATTCATTCTTCCATAGCACTTGATAATTGGTAAAAGAAATATTCATTCTTCCGTTCTACTAATAAATTAAGCTGCACTTGTTAAATTTATTTTAGGAGTCCAAAATAAGGCAAAAAAACCATGTTAGTGCAAAAAAAAAATTATTTAGTAAAATAATATACATTGTGGGTTATATACCAAAGTAGGGCAGATTTTTTTTCTAGTTCAGAAGTCGCCCCAAGCAAGGGCGACTTCTGAACTGTTTTTTGCAATTTTTTTTTAAAATTCAGTTTAGAAGTCGCCCCCCACCAGGGTGACTTCTGAACTGTGTTTTGCAATTTTTTTTTAAAATTCAGTTCAGAAGTCGCCCCCCGACCAGGGTGACTTCTGAACTGTGTTTTGCAATTTTTTTTTAAAATTCAGTTCAGAAGTCTCCCCCCACCAGGGTGACTTCTAAACTGTGTTTTGCAATTTTTGTTTAAAATGCAGTTCAGAAGTCGCCCCCCACCAGGGTGACTTCTGAACTGTGTTTTTTTAATTTTTTATTTTATTATATATTAATATATAAATACTTAAATAAACTATAAATAAATTTATAAAAATTATTATACCTATTTATAATTTAGTTACGTTAATATTTACGAAAAATCTAGGCCGTTAAATAGTGTCGGCAAAATCTAGACCGTCAAATGTAATAAATGTCACATAAGATTAAAACCTTACAATTAATAACTTAGTTAATTTAAAATTACAATAATTGATAAATTAAACTAAAGACAGTTCCACACTGATAATTTAAAAAGACAGTACAAAAAAAAAATTAACGAAGAAGATGAGACCCAGTTCCACACTGTCGAGGTTTGGGGACACGCCGTGGACGTTGATGCCGATGTGGTGGTTGTTGTTCTTCCTCAGTAGGGGCAGGGGGCGGTGGCTCTGGAAAAAGTTGGGGAACTGATGAAGAACTACCACCGCCGGCCTGCCCTTCAATTTGACGTAGCAACGCCATAGATTGCGCAGAGCCGGGTTGGACCCCAAAGCACTCATAGAACATATCAGGGTCCCTTTCGGTCGTAGAATGTCGATATGTATCTTGAAAAGGAGTATGTTCTTGGAATGTTGGTGTGTGGGAGATAGAGTGGCGGTGAGACACATCTTCTTGGAATGTTGGTGTGTGGGAGATAGAGTGGCGGTGAGACACATCTTCTTGGGTCCTCTGTTGAGTTGGTGGTGCACGTCGATGTCGATTACGGTTACGTTCTCGACGTTCGGTTTGAGTAGTTGGGGGAGCTGGCACGTCTTGTTCATCTTCTTCATGCACATCACCAACATTTGCAAGACCACGTGGATCCCTTAGATGTTGGTCTGCTGAAATGTATGGCCATGATATTTGCCGACACTATTTAACGGCCTAGATTTTTCGTAAATATTAACGTAACTAAATTATAAATAGGTATAATAATTTTTATAAATTTATTTATAGTTTATTTAGGTATTTATATATTAATATATAATAAAATAAAAAATTAAAAAAACACAGTTCAGAAGTCACCCTGGTGGGGGGCGACTTCTGAACTGCATTTTAAAAAAAAATTGCAAAACACAGTTCAGAAGTCACCCTGGTGGGGGGTGACTTCTGAACTGAATTTTAAAAAAAAATTGCAAAACACAGTTCAGAAGTCACCCTGGTGGGGGGCGACTTCTGAACTGAATTTTAAAAAAATAATTGCAAAAAACAGTTCAGAAGTCGCCCCTGCTGGGGGCGACTTCTGAACTAGAAAAAAAATCTGCCCTACTTTAGTATATAACCCAGAATGTATATTATTTTGGTAAATAATTTTTTTTTGCACCAACATGGTTTTTTTGCCCCAAAATAAATTTGGCCCAGCCCGCCTGGCCAAAAATTGTCTTTGGCCTGCATTGGCTTGCCCGAATTGACAGCTCTAGCCTACGGCCTGGCTTAGGATTAGTAAATATGTCAGGCTTAGGCTTAGTAAAAAGGCTATTCGGCCAAAATGATCGACCTGTTTATATATAATATATAATAAAAATATATAAATTATACAAAAAATATTTATATTTAATAATATTAAAATTATTTTTTAAGTATATAAATAGTAAATTTTTAAAGCAATAGTGGGCTAGTGACCCACAATCATTCACAACCCACAAATGCCACAAAACCCACATCAGTGGTAGTTTTGAACCCTAAAAAACAAAAGGCAAATATGGCAAATATGAGCTGCCACGTGGCACTCATGCTTATTTAAAAATTAAACATTTTGTTGACTATGGGGTTTGAACCAATGACCTACAACTTACACACAAAACCTCTTACCACTAAGCCAACTGAATACTTGTGTGTTTTAACCCAGTAAATATATATTATATGATTCTTTATTAATTTTGATCAAAAAAATAAAAAACGACATTAATTCTCGTATATTCGTCTTCCTGCTGGAAACGCAACTGTTCATCTTCATCGTTCTAGAATGAAAACCAAATCGTTCCAAAACCCAAACGAAATCGAAACAAACTTGAATCCATAACTCGAATCATCTCTCAATAGCTAGAAAACGAAACACAAACACAAATCTAGGAAAATCGAACTGATCTGAGATTAACGTTGTTATTGTTGAACCAAAAACCAAATCATCTCCAGAATGTGAGATTGAACAAATTTGAGATTGGGAGAACCAGAAGCTTTGCGAGAACCAGAAGATGAAGCAGAAACGAAATTGTTGTTGAACTGAACAAGAAGCGAAATTGAAAAATTGGGTTCCTTTTTCGAATTGGTGTATTATTTTTGAGATCTGGAAAACGAATTTAAAGATGTGGAAACGAATTTTGCGTTGGGTTAAAGAGTAATTTCCAAAATGAAAAAATGAATTTCGATCAAGGAAAACGAAAAAACGAATTGAAGATTAGTTTCGAAAAATTACAAATTGAAGATCTGGAAACGAAAATTACGAATTGCAGATCTGATGATGAAGATAGAGACAATATAAATATAATAGAATTGGTATAATAGCACAAATGAAGCATCAGTTCAGTGGTATTACTCCTTGTGTTTGTCCAAGATGTTGCGAGTTCAAGTCCCTCTAAAGCCATTTTCATAATTTATTTTGAGTTTAAAACACTGCCACGTGGAAGCCATCCATTGGTTGCTGACGTGGCACGTGTCAGTGCTGATGTGGCGGTGGTGACGTGTACGGGTGTGCATGGTGCAAGAACTGCACCAAACTAGACCATTTATATAGTTCGGTTCGGTTTGCAAAACCATTTTCGTAAAAAACCGGTTTTTCCTCAAACCGGATTAGGTTCGGTTCTTAACCGGTTTAAAACCGGTTTCCAATTCCAAACCGGTTTTCTTTGTTCAAACCGTTTAAAACCGGTTTTGCTTAACTGAACAGGTTTTTTTTCTCAAATCGGTTTTGACTGAATTGCAGAAATTCTGTTTTTTTTAAATAAAACCATTACCATTCCGGAAAGTTAATTTCCAAGAAATTCCGGAAACACGCCCACAACCAAAGAAAAGAAAGTTCATTTATAAAACCTTTGACTTCCTTGTTAAGAAAGAAAAAAAAAAACGCGAAAACCTTTCTTAACTCTTTTCCCCCTTCATCATCGTGAAAACACGCTCATCGTTCTCATAATCAACAAACGCCAAAAATCTTTTCTTTTTACATTTCCATTAGAGGGTTTTTGAATTTGTCAGAGATCTCAACAAGGGTGATGGTGAAAAAGGAAATTGAGAAGAGGAGTGGTTTTGGAACGAAATGGGTTTGGATTGTGGTTTCTGTAATTGCTGCGTTTGTTGCCATTGGCATGTCTTCGAATACTTCTCCCAAAATTGCTCTCTTTGGAGCAATTTTTAGAGCATGTCCCTGTGCTACGTGTGTGTGTGTCTATATATATATATATATATATATATATATATATATATATATATATATATATATATATATATAAATAAAAGTATAATTTTAATTATTTAATTAATCACTATTAGTAATTGCATCACGTTTCGGTAGTTGTTGTCATTGGCACAAGTACTATTGTTGCGAACAGTGATTGTAATAAGGAACTTCATGGAAGTTGTTTTGCAATTTGGATTAAAATGTTAAACCAGATTTTTTTAACAAGTTTGGGTAACCAGTCTGTTTTAAAATTTTGGATAGGTTCATAATCCATTTAATTGGGTTTGGTTTTTTTTTGGTGTGGTGTGGTTCAGTTTATTGAATGGTGTGGTTAACCATAATTTTTGCACACCCCTAGTGACGTGGCAGTGACATCAGTTTTTTTGGATGGTAAGTTGACCGAGGGGCCTAACCATAAACACATAATATTTACAAGGGTCTTTTTAAAGTTTTTTTTTTACACGGGCTTAAATGGATTATGACCATATTTGCAGGGGCAGAACATACGTTTAAGCCAAAACAAAATCACCGTCAAATAGAATATTGAAGACTTGAAGACTCAAGTGAGCAGAGGAAGATGAAAAGTTGTGCACTTGTTAGCGAATCAGGGGGTGTATCCAGCAGGCCCAAGCGTATGGCCCAAAAGCCTGGATGGCTGAAGGGTTTTATTTAGTAATTTTTGGTGGAATTAGTAATGGATCTTGTCTTTCTTTTAATTTTAGTTATGTGTCCCTAAGTGGCCTGTGGCCCAAATCTTGTCTGGTCCATTAGTCATAGAAAACCCTAAGTATTTAAGTTGTATTGCTGCCTCCTTTGAAGGCTCTGAAAAACCTAATTGCCTCTTTATTTTTTTCTCAGTTTTAAATTCCTGCATTTTATCTTCTGGTCTTTACTCTAATTTCTTGGTAGCTGTAGAACCCTCTATCATTTGGTGCTTTCATCATTGACTCTCAATGCCTCCAAAACCAGCAAATCCTTCATCCAAGGATCTAGAGGATGCTATCCAAGCCACCTATCAGCATGTGGATGCCCTCCTCCAAACCAACAATCAAAACCTTGAGAATCAGCTAGGGGAGAAGCTGGGTTTGTTTACTACGAGGTTGGAAAACCAGCAAGCGCTCATGGACAGCAGATTCGCCACCCTCACAGCCTTGATTTCTGAGAAATTTGCTAGTATGGGATCTCCTGCACAACAACCACCTCTATCAGGTATTCCCTCTTCTACAAACCCTCCTGGTTTTGAATCCGTTGTCACAACCCCTATTCCTATGTCTATTTCAACAGCCCTCACACACACCCCACTCAGTCAACCCCTTATCACCATATCTGGCTACCCACCACCAACACCACCACCTAACATCTCAACCTTCCCCTCACCACCCTTGTTTACTCAGCACACACCCCCATCATCCCAACCTCCATTTCCCCAATTCCTACAAAACCTACACTCAGCACCATATTCCCAAACTGCCCCTCAAACACTTTACAGAACACCAAAAATAGAAATGGGGATTTTTGATGGATCTGATCCTTTGGAATGGTTGTTTCAAGCTGAACAGTTTTTTACATTTTATCATATTCCCTTTGAAAATCGTCTATCTATGGCTGCATTTTATATGAAAGGGGATGCCCTCAGTTGGTATAAGTGGATGTACCAAAACCACCAATTAACTGATTGGAACTCATTTTCACGAGCGCTAGAGTTACGATTCGGTCCTTCAACCTATGAAAATCACCAAGCCCAATTGTTTAAACTGCGCCAAAATGGCACTGTTGCTGAATATCAAGCTAACTTTGAAAAGCTGGGGAACAGAGTTTTGGGCCTACCCCCTGATGCCATTTTGAATTGTTCCATATCTGGCCTAAATCCTGAAATTCGAAATGAGATAGCCATCCAGCGCCCATACTCTATTTCACAAGCAACTGGCCTAGCAAAACTAATTGAAGCCAAAATCAAAGATGCCAAACCTAAGTTTTCACGACCTTTTTCCCAAACACATAGTTCTTCAACCAATCCCAACCTAAATCTCACAAAACCAACACAACAACCCACTTCCACAACAACTTCTCCCAAACCAACAACCCAAACTACCCCTTCTACCAACCAAAATCCCTCCAACCTACAACCTACTCCTCAAAAATTTTCTGTTCGGCGCATAAGCCCAGCTCAGAGGGAAGAGCGCAGGGCCAAAGGACTTTGCTATAATTGTGATGAAAAATTTGTACCTGGGCATAAATGTGCTGCTGGTCGCTACCTCTTACTCATGCTTGAGGAGGATGAGGAAGTTGACCTAATTGACTTACAAGATGCAGCTGACATTGTCATTGAGCCTGACCAGACCTACTTTCAACTATCCACACAGGCCCTTACAGGCTTACATTCCCCAAAAACTTTAAAGTTTAAAGGCTTGCTTGATGGTATCGAGGTCACTGTCCTAGTTGACACAGGCAGCACACACAACATTCTACAACCTCGAATTGCCACACACTTAAAAATTCCTACCCAAATAATTCCCAATTTTTCAGTTATGGTTGGAAATGGCTCACACTTGCAATGTTCGGGACTATGCCCTGACGTCCCAATTACCCTCCAAAGTCATCTTTTTCACATTCCATTTTACCTATTACCTATTGAAGGGGCTGATGTGGTTTTAGGAATGGAGTGGTTACGTACACTTGGCCCTATATTGGCTGATTTTTCAGTTCCTTCTATCAGTTTTACATACAATACTACTGACATCACAATTACAGGGGAACCCAAAACATCACCCACCCCATCCACCTATAACCAAATATGCCATTTCCTACACACAGATTCCATTGCCTCCATGCACCTATTGACCTTCCAACCAACACCTACCCCTACATCCCCCATTCCCCAGAAACTTACCCTTGACTCACTTTCTAACACCCTACCCAAAGAAATACATACTATCCTAAAATCCTTTCCCACTGTTTTCCAAGACCCACATGGCCTACCACCATCTAGACCTCATGACCATCAAATACCCATAACCCCAAACACCACACCAGTCAATGTCAAACCTTATAGATACCGACATTCTCAAAAGGAGGCAATGACAACCATTATACAAGATATGTTGAAGGAGGGCATCATTGTGCCTAGTAACAGCCCCTATTCCTCCCCAGTGCTGTTAGTAAGAAAAAAAGATGGTTCATGGCGTTTTTGTGTTGACTATCGGGCTCTTAACGCCGTTACAGTTCGGGATCGTTTTCCAATCCCAACAATTGATGAGCTCTTAGATGAACTGGGTTCTGCGTCTATTTTTACAAAGATTGACCTTCGGTCAGGCTACCACCAAATTAGGGTTGTACCAGAAGATACTCACAAAACAGCATTCAGAACTTTTGATGGGCACTATGAGTTTTTGGTAATGCCCTTCGGCTTAACTAATGCTCCTAGTACTTTTCAATCAGCAATGAATGATCTTCTACGTCCCTATTTACGACGGCTTGTTTTAGTTTTCTTTGATGATATACTCATTTATAGCCGTTGTTACACTGATCATCTACTTCATTTAAAACTTATTTTAGATTTGCTTGCTACAAATCGCTTTGTTGCCAAGTTATCTAAATGTGTTTTTGCAGTCTCTACAGTTGATTACTTAGGTCATGTTATTTCTGTTAATGGTGTTACCCCCGATCCGGAGAAAATTAAAGCTATTCTAGAGTGGCCGGTGCCTCGTTCTCTCACGACTCTCAGAGGATTCTTAGGCCTCACCGGGTTTTATCGACGATTGGTTCGCCACTACGCCACACTCGCTGCTCCTCTCACCGATTTGTTGCGTTCCACTAAATTTACATGGAGTACAGAAGCAGATACAGCTTTTACAACATTAAAGAAAAAAATGACAGAAACTCCTGTGTTGGCTCTCCCTGACTTCTCCAAAGTGTTTGTTGTTGAAACTGATGCTTCTGCAGTAGCCATTGGTGCTGTGCTTTCCCAAGAGGGGCATCCTCTTGCCTTCTTCAGCAAAAAGATGTGTGGTAGAATGCAAGGATCTTCAGTCTATGTCCGAGAAATGTATGCAGTAACTGAGGCTGTAAAAAAATGGCGTCAGTACCTCATTGGGCGACACTTTCACATTTTTACAGATCAAAAGAGTTTGCGAAATCTGCTGACTCAGACAATCCAGACACCAGAACAACAAAAGTGGGCTTCTAAGTTACAAGGATTTAGTTTCGAGATTTTTTACAAACCTGGCAAAAACAATCAAGTTGCTGATGCTCTCAGTCGTAAATACACAGAAGCAGCTTGTCTGTTGTTGACCATTTCATCTGCTGTGCCCACCATCATCTCACGACTTCAGCAATACTACACACAAGTCAAAGAGGGAAAAGAACTTATCACAAAGGTGCAAACAGATCCAAACATGCAACAGCTCTTTCGAGTAACTGATGGCCTTTTATACTACAAAGAGAAGATCTATGTACCTGAGGTAGCAGAACTTCGCAATGCACTGCTGAAGGAGTATCATGAGACACCTATTGCTGGTCACTCAAGTCTCCAACCTACTTTAGCAAGGATCGCCGCTTCTTTCTTATGGCCAGGCATCTACAAAGATGTCAAGCTTTTTGTCCGCAGTTGCTCAGTGTGTCAACATAATAAATACATGCCAAAGAAAAAACAAGGGTTACTACAGTCTTTACAAGTTCCAGCAAAGGTATGGGAAGATTTATCTATGGATTTCATTACTCACCTTCCTAACTCTTTCGGTCATACTGTCATCTGGGTAGTTTGTGACCGCTTGACGAAGTATGTGCACTTTCTCGCTCTCCCAACTAAGTTCTCTGCTCCAGATCTGGCCTCCCGATTTGCTGTTGAGATCTGCCGTCTGCATGGCACCCCAAAATCGATCGTTTCTGACAGAGATCCTCTGTTCCTAAGTCATTTTTGGAAGGAACTCTTCCGTGTGCAAGGAACCACTCTGAGGTACAGCACAGCATACCACCCAGAAACAGATGGGCAGACAGAAGTTGTGAATAGAAGTTTAGAGGCTTACTTGAGGTGTTTCACCAGCGATCATCCCCGCAAATGGTACAAGTTCCTCCATCTTGCAGAATATTGGTACAACTCATCATTCCATTCGGCTATACAGATGTCGCCTTTTGAAGCACTATACGGTCGTTCACCCCCAACCATTCCTGATTATATCCAAGGTGAATCCTCCATTCAATCTCTAGAGACCACACTGCAGGAAAGGCAAGAGATACTGAGTATTTTGAAAGCAAACTTAGCAAAAACAAGAAAACAGATGGAACAACAAGCAAATAAGAAGAGAATAGATTGCACCTTTGAACCAGGCGACATGGTTCTCCTGCGTTTGCAGCCATACCGCCAACAGACAGTTCACCGTCGCACCTCACAGAAGCTTGCAAAGAGGTATTTTGGTCCCTTTAAGGTGGTCAGTCGTGTTGGAAAAGTGGCTTACAAGTTGGATCTTCCTGCTGGTTCACGGATCCATCCAGTGATCCATGTTTCCCAGTT
Organism: Astragalus membranaceus; assembly: GCA_039519185.1. Classification (NCBI taxonomy): domain Eukaryota; kingdom Viridiplantae; phylum Streptophyta; class Magnoliopsida; order Fabales; family Fabaceae; genus Astragalus; species Astragalus membranaceus. The sequence continues at coordinate 53,204,520 of CM076854.1, read as the reverse complement.
GAGGGCTTACTATGGAAATGACCCAGGTTCTCACTTTGTTCCCATTCCAAAAGATATGGGTGTTCACGAACTCGCTAGTACACAGGAAGAAAAATCTATCTCTGAGGATTTGGAAAAATCTAAAGGGAAAGCGATAGATTTGGTTGCAGACAATAAGAAAGAACAGGCCAGAGAGATAAGGGAAAGTACAGAGAAAAAGAAGATACATGCGAGTACAGAGAGAGAAAACACGGAATATATAGTAAGAAGTGGGTCTTTAGATTTCCCAACGGTGCATCAATCTGAGCCATCGAATTTCAATCCGCAATCTGGTCCATTGATTGACATTGGAGTTCCCCAAAGTGCTTTAACTGGCGCAGCACAGCAACCGATACACGCTAAAAACGCTGCACCGTTGGATCCTGTACCTGCTCCGCAGCATCCCTCCTCACCATCAGATCTAGCGCACGGTTCCAAGGAGGAATCAATGCTGACCCACGCGCCTGGAAAAGCGCTGCCAGCGCCTGCGCTAACTGACCCACGCGCACCTGCTACACTGCCTCGGGACAGCGCCCTTCATCACCAGCCATCAGATCCCACCTATCCTCTACAGCGTAAATCACAACCGTTAATTCAAAATCCGGATTTCAATGCCAATTTAAATGCAGATTGTTCTTCCACTTCCAGCGCCTTTGAGTCTTCTCCAGCCACTACCGGCTTGCAACGTGGCATCTCGCACCTTAAGGACAAGGTTCTCATTGGAACCGGGAGTAATGTTAGCGAATCAGGGGGTGTATCCAGCAGGCCCAAGCGTATGGCCCAAAAGCCTGGATGGCTGAAGGGTTTTATTTAGTAATTTTTGGTGGAATTAGTAATGGATCTTGTCTTTCTTTTAATTTTAGTTATGTGTCCCTAAGTGGCCTGTGGCCCAAATCTTGTCTGGTCCATTAGTCATAGAAAACCCTAAGTATTTAAGTTGTATTGCTGCCTCCTTTGAAGGCTATGAAAAACCTAATTGCCTCTTTATTTTTTTCTCAGTTTTAAATTCCTGCATTTTATCTTCTGGTCTTTACTCTAATTTCTTGGTAACTGTAGAACCCTCTATCAGCACAGCTGGGATTCTTTGGTTGCCATAATCTTCCTCTAAAACGTTTTTTTGACTAGTGGCAGTAACAATGTTTTGCCTTTGTGTTCAAGCTGCATCCTTTTAAGTTTCAACGCCTTCGTTAAACAAGTGAAGATTAATGTTACACGAGTAAATCTCCAAACCAATTGTACTCGAGTAAACAGGTGAAGATTAATATTACCTGAGATTTTATATTGTTCGGAGATTTAACACCGTTGATATGAAGATTTGATGTGAATGCCTATTGGAACGTGCTTTATTGGCCTTTTTTTGTTGTTTTTGACATATTAGAATATCATTTTATTATTTCTATTGGCTCCTGTTTTAGACCCCTTGTTTGGCCTATTTTGTTGTTGTGGACAGACTACGGTTTTTGAATATTTTGGTTTTTAGATGAGGTGAAGACGAAACGCTTGGTTTCCATTTTGGTTGTAGGTGTAACCAACCCGCTACTAAGGATATGCAGAAAGAAATAGTAGAAAAAGAGCTGCAGTATAAAGATCCTAGCATTGGCCGTTGACCTTTTGATTCTCTTCTCTGAACTGCTCTTAGGCTAAGATTGAGTTGAATCCGCTTCTCTTTTTACTATCCCTAGAAAGATAGTTCACTAATAGACCAAGGGATAAGTCATTGGACTCATTCATATTCAGAAGATCATATTAATATTTTGGTTTTTACTGTTTCAGTTATGTTAAGAGTGATGAAGCCTATCTGCTGTTTTGGACGGAATATTGTTTCCGTTAATTCTCAGATTAGGTGTTTCATTAATTGAAGATTTTTAGGTGTTTCCGTTAATCCCCCTTTTAGGTGTTTCCGTCTTTTGCTTGTTGGGAAGAAACATATGTTAGATTAATTATTTAACTAATCTATTGTGGATTGAGATATTCAATTATATAAGAATATGTGTTAGGCGTTTAATTCTGAATGAACCGTGATGGGTTGGATCATTCAGTTAAGCCCAATGAGAGTCTGTTCTCATATCCTTCTCTTTCAGTCATTCATCCATCAACGGACTCGGCAACGTTTCAGGTACACAATTCTTGATCTATATTACCTAAATCAATATGCTATAATTTGTATCTACCATTGACATTGTTATAATTAAATTCCTTCAATTTGACGCATGTTAATAAACTCCTTTAATTCCTTAAATTCCTTCAAAATCACTGTAACTAACTTGATCTATATTACCTAAATCAATTGCCACAAATGGTTAAACGATCAATAAAATTAATTTGGGGGTTATTTAGATCGTTTTCATACGATCAAAACGCATGTAAGATTGTATATTTTTGTGCCCTGTAGCTCCCAAACTAAGCAGGTCTCAACCAGGTCCATCGCGACCCGTTTATAGCCCATACGGGTGAAGAGATGAAAGTAGTAGCTGTCAACGCCCACTCGCGCGTCGGGCGCGTGGGGGCGCGTGTCAGGCCTAGAAAATTCCAAATGTTTTATTTTTTTGCCATATAAGGAGGGATTTGTTCATAATATCCTCCTTGTTTAATAAGCAGGTCTCAACCAGGTCCATATCGCGACCCGTTTATATCCTCTTGTGACTTGTTTAATAATTGCATATAAGGAGGGATTTGTTCATAATATTTACTACTCCTTTGTTATTATTAATATGTAATTTTCTGTACAAAAGTGTTTCCAGATTATTTTAAAACTCAGAATTTGATAATTATCAAATAACTTTCCATTATATACTCTACTTTATGTTTAAATCCCAATTAATAGTTGGAGTATATCTAGTATTATAATTCTGAGAATGTTTCTGGAAAAATATTAAATTGATCTATACACTTTTGTATGCTTGACTTACTTAGAAATATAAATAATAGCATTTGTTATTATATTCTTTAAATGGATAACATGAAGTGATATTCATGATGTGCTAATTTAAAATACCAAATTTCCCAAAAATCCCCAAATCGAAACCCTAAGTCACCAACTAGCTTCCAACGCCAAATCGAACTTTAATCCTTGCTCAATCTACCTTGGGGTGGCTTCTAATCATCTAAGAACTTTCAAAATCATCGTACAACTCAAAAAGCACAATTTTAAAGCACAATCTAGCTTGGTTAGTGAATAATTTTAATTGCAATTGGATTAATTGTTGTTAAGTGTAACATCTCAAAGTAATTATTTTAATTACTTTGATGTTTGAATTTAGTTATTCACTAATTGGGTGCATAATTAAAAATTTTAGAAGTTATTTATTGGTTGCTAAAATAAATATTCATTGATGTGGGGTTTGTTTAGAAAATTAGAATAGATTGAGGGCATAAGGGTCATTTTGTAACACCCAAAGTAGTTTTCAATTACTTTATTTTCCAAGTAATTTAATTCTTGCTTGTTTGGATTGAATAGAAGTGTGGTGTTATATTGTTGTAGTGTTTAAATTTTAGATACACTAGTTTTGAGGTATGATAGTTAATACCGCGCGCAAAGTAATTATTTAATTACTTTGAGTATCACTTGGTTGACATTTTATTCAATTATATTTTTCTAATTGCTTGATTGATTTGGTAGTTAATTAAACTAATCGTGTGTTGAGATTACTAAGGAAGTGGTTATTGTATAGTAAAACAAGAGGTGCAATTAGAAATAGAATCTTTTGGTACCCTAAGCCGAAACACATGAGACCCAACCCCCTTATGTTTTAAAAGCCTTGGCTGAAACACCTAGAGGGAATAAGAGAGCTCATTTAATTTTGTGAAATTTTAGAGATTGAGAAAACATAGAGGGAGAGAGAGAGAGGACATCGAGAAGGAGAGTAAGAGAGGGAAAGTGGGTGAGGGCTGAACCATTCTTCTTTCTTCCACCTCCAAAAATGTGTTCTTCTAACTTCAATTTCAAAAGGGAAACTCACTACTTCCATAATTTCCATTTGTTCCTTCATGACATTTCTCATCTCTCACATTTAACCCCATTGTTGAGTAAAATCAGAATTCTTTCATTTATTCTACTCTAAACACAAAACCCTTACTTAATTCACTCTATTTGCTTCCCATAACTGATTTACAATCAGTTTCCACAACTTATTAGTAGCAAAAAACAACAGAACCATGAACCACTCTTGCAACCACATGGGATTCGAGAGTTGCATGTGAAGTGGGGAAGCTCTAAGTTGGGTTTTAGTGGTTGCATGTTAGTTTGGAAGTTTGATTAGTGCTTTTTGGTAGCTACATTGATGTCAGTATATTGATCATATCTCTCTCCATAGACCTTATATCGATGTGATTGTTGCATTAATGGAAACTAGACTCATTAATCTTCAGTTTGAGCACAAATTTTACCCAATTTGACTGAGTATTGAATGCTTAAATCGTGTCACAAATTTGATTAGTTCTTTTTGGTTGCTACATTGATGTTTCAAGTGTCAAAGAAGAGAGATTGGGAGTTGGAGTTAGCTTGGGGATTATAGGAGCTTATTGTGTTCTTAGAAGCCAAATCTCTTGCTTGCATTTTTACCATCTATTTAACATGTGAGTTCTTTACCTCTTTCCTTTAATTTCAGTTGATGCATGTTGATTTTGTGTTGTTAGTGATATATAAACTGATAAAGGCATATGTTGTATGTTGTTTGGATGATGAAATTTATTGTTAAAACTTAAATTTGATAGAGGCATTATTATTGGTCATGTTTTCCTAGTTAAACTCGTATGGAACCCCTGTCAGTATATTGATCATATCTCTCTCCATAGACGTTATTTCAGTGTGATTCTTGCATTAATGGAAACTAGACTCATTAATCTTCGGTTTGACCACAAATTTTACCCATTTTGACTGACTATTGAATGCTTAAATCGTGTCACAAGTTGGATTATTGTTGTTGTGCTGTTTCTGGTATGTTATTTTGTAAAACTGTACTTTTTGGCTGAACAAAAAAAATGCATAAAAATTATGTTAAGATACTAGGCAAAACTTTAGTCAAAATAGGATTTGGAATGGTGATTTTTCATTAAGTATTAAACGAGAAAAATGACTTGTAAGTTAGCAATTCTACATGTGAATTCTGCAGACACTTCCTTTGGGTATAGGTTTAGTACTTTCCTTATAACCTTATATGTAGAACTCATTTTTGAATGATTTTGGTTTTTTTGTAAACTAGACTTGTTATGCTCCAGTTTTGGCACAAATTTCGTGGAATTTGACTGAGGTTTGATATTTTGAAATGTGTTACAAACTAAGTCACTGAAGCTGTCCTGTTTCTGAACATATGTCTAATGTTTTGTAAAACTGTACTTGTTGACTTATTTTCTGTCAAAACAAAAATTATGTTCATAAACTAGACACGTTGAGGAGACTAGCACGTTGCTGTGTACTAATGTCTATGAGGCGACGGTTATGAATTTTATTGAACCATTGGCATAGCCTATTGATATATTAGGATCTATGTACCTTCTATTTGGATTAAGTACTCATGTTGATCGAAAGGATGATTTGTATCAGTTATGTTTTGAGTTTTGAACCTATGGTATAAAAACCTATCATCCTTGGTCATTTTCATATGTTTGTTATTCAGTTCACTTAATCCAGTTTATCAAAGTACATCTCTGAATCAACTAAGAAGTAACATTCCAGATTGTATTGTCGACTAAAATCTAGGATGTTACACATTTCACCCACATAGGTTATTTATTTAAAACATAACAGAAAAAGAAAAGAAAGGGATATAAGAGAGAGGGAGAGCTCGAGAAAGAAAGAAAGAAAGAAGAGGAAAGAAAGAAAGAATAGAGAGAAAAGAGAGAGAAGTCGAAGGAGAGAAGAAGAGAAGAAGAAGACCCACCCCTTCTTGACCTAACTTCTTCCCTTGTGTTGATCTTCTCCTTTCATCTTGTTTGTTCAACAAAACCCCCTTTCCAATCATCAAGTTTAGTTGAGTTTAGGGTTTTTGGAATCAAAAATTAGGAGTTGAATATTGGGGCTCAAATTGGAGCTTAGGTGGGTGATTAGTGTTTCATAGATGCTTTATGGCTGATTGGGAGTTCTTATTAGAAGATGAAAGCTTTGGGTTCGAATTTCAAGCTTTTGGGTAACTCTTGGATTTGCTTCCAACAACACTTTCGCTTGTTTGTTGTTACTTCCACGATTTCGAGGTGACTTCTTCGATTAATTAGAGTTTGTTGAAGTGTTGGTTGTTGATTGTTGTTCTTCATGGTTGATTTACGATACTAGTTGATTTGGTTGCAACTTGATGTTTGATTGTTGAAATTCATGACCAAATTGGTAGTTTGAGTGGTTTAATGTATTGTTACTTCGTGTGGTTAAGTTAGGAATCGAGTGAAACGGGTAACGGAATCAAACGGAATAGCGAAATATACACGAAAACATGATTTTTGGCAAGTCTGATTGAAGAGCACGACCCGTGCGCTTTTAAGCACGACCCGTGTGTCCCCTGATGTTACTTAAAACTTGAAAATTTTCGCGAGCACGACCCGTGCGCAGACTTCTGCCCCGATTTTAAAACATGTCTAAAGCTATTCCTTTTTATTCCAAACCTCTTCCAATTCTTTTCTTAACCCTTCCCATTGATGATTGAATATGTTTGAACTCCGAATTGTTATTTTTATGAAGCGAAACGAATGATATATGGTTATAGTGTCAAAACCGTTCGACTAGTTATGTCCGAGAGAGAACATAACAATGTTTAATGAACCCAAAGGATTTGGTATCCACATGAGGCATTTGGTATGCCATGAATCAGATTTTTGGGGTCCGAATGAATATACTTTTCCCAAAGGATTTTGGTAATCCACATGAGGCATTTGGTATGCAAATAAGCAGATTTTGGGATCCGAATGAAATATCAAATAAAACACAGCGAGTAGAGTTGTGAGGGGTCACGAAAGAGCTCACTGATATTATTATCTCACTGTTATGTTTGTGGCGTTTACAGATAAACAGGAAAAAGCAAAGGGAAAGAAGAATGAGTAGCAGGTGACTTAAGTCAAGGAGACTTAAGGGATCTTGGAGATCCGATATTTACCTTGCTTAGTTCCCTAGGTTTATCATGTACTTGCGATATCATGACTTGAACTGTATATTAAAGTTATGTATCTGTTGTCCTGTGTCAAACTCTTAGGTCCTAGCCATGGGTTCGGTCAGAGGTTTGAACAAGTGTTTTGATTCCTCTGTTCTTCAAGCGATTGCGCCAAGGGGAACTCTGCTCCTTGACTGTGGGTATCCTGACTCCTCTAGAAAGGGCCAGGTTGGGTGAGGGGGACTGCGAGGTTTGGATTATACTATTGGCTAATGCATAAAAATAAAGATAAAAATGCGATAAAGAAGATAGATAAAACTAAACGTAGAGTTTTGGTTTGATTGATGTCTGTGTATTCTGTACAATTGCTCTCCTATTTATATACATAGGCCCTCGTCGGCCAGTAACACAACCAACATTTGCCTATCGTTGTATCAATCTAAGATCAACGACTATCATCGTTCGTAAGCCCTAAGGAGGCGGAGTAACCACCCACGATCTCACTATCACGGTTAGTGGGGTGAACTCCCTCACTCCGCTCTTCAAGGCTTCGCTCCTTCGCTTGATCTTTCAACTGCTCCCACGTTTTGTTTTCGTGCCTCTGTCTTACTTGCCTTCCAAGCAAACCTGCCTTACCTCGGCCACTTGGCTTACTCGAGCTTTGTTCTTGTCCACTTTAATGCCTTGGTTGTGTACCAAGAAGCCTAGAAAGTTTCCTGCGGACACGCCAAAAGCACACTTAGCAGGGTTCATTTTGAGAGATTGTGGAGTCTCATCCTTTTCAGAGCTTTTACCAATGAGGTCGTAGAAAATAGCATTCATGGCCCTTTGGTACTGGCTTCGGCGTTTTTGAGGCCAAAAGGCATTACCAACCACTCATAGATACCTAAGGTGCCAGGGCACCTAACGGAAGTCTTATGGGTGTCAGCCTCGGCCACATATATCTGGTTATACCCAGAATAGCTGTCCATAAAGGTCAAGATGGCATTGTTAGCCGCGGCGTCTACGAGCATATCGGCCACAGCCATACCATACTCATCTTTGGGAGTGGCCAAGTTCAGATCTCTGTAGTCAATACAAACTTTGACGTGGCCATTCTTTGTGATAACAGGGACTATATTAGACAGCCATTCTACGGTGGCCATTCTTATGAATCCTGCCTTGAGCAATCTTTCGACCTCTTCTTTGATTTGTAGCATTAGCTGCAGATTGAAGCTCCTCGGTGGCTGTTTATGGGGCTTGCAACCTTCTTTGATGGGCAACCCATGCTCTACCAAGGCTCTATCAATGCCTAGCATCTCATGGTAATCCCACGCAAAGCAGTCACGTCTGTCCTTTATTAAAGCCACCATCTGATCTCGTTGTTGAGGTTGTAATTTACCACTGACCTTGGTCATCCTCTGCTCTTTTTCGCTTCCCAGGTTCACCTCCAACAGAGGGTTTTGTGCTTAAAAAGTGGGCATCTTCCTTTGGATGGGCTCCATGTGAGGAGGCTCGGCCAACGTCCTGTCGAGGGAGTCATCCGAATCCTCTGGGTAGGAGTGTTCCTAGAGTTCGCACTCTTCGTCTGTTGCACCAAACAAAGCATCTTCAATACTGGATTCAATCTGGAATAGGTGTAACTGATCCAGCAGGCTCTGTACTTCTGGTGGGAGATTAATCATTACCCTATTTGCTAGGCCGTGGGTCGGCCAACATCTTGAATTCAAAACCTCTTTTGGTCCAGTCACATGACTCTATACCACCTTCCTCATAATCCCCTGGGATGGAAATAGGATGCAAATGAGGGGAGTAAAAGACGGCCTCAAATATCTTTACCTCTGTAGGGAAAGGATTAGGGTCTGCTTCTACTATTTCCACTTGATCCCCTATCCATATCATTAACTTCTGATGCAGGGTAGAGGGGACACATTCACTGGTGTGGATCCAATCTCTTCCCAGGATCACAGCATATGAGGGCTTTCCTTCTATAACAAAGAAGGCCGAGCGAGTTACCTTGCTCCCAACTGTTACATCGGCTACCAACACTCCCAAAGCGTGGGATGGATGACCCATGAAACTGGTCATGGTCATGGTGGTTGGAATGAGGTCCTCCGTGTTCTTCCCCATCGGCTACGAAGACACGATTAAACAGCTTCGCATTCAAATGGGCCTTGATGTACAATGGTTTCAGGTGTCTAGTCATGTTCTGCTGTGGGTTTCTCAAACAGCATTCCCTCTGTAACTGCTCCCCCGGGCTCTGTCACGGCAGCCCATTCGGCCTCCTCATCAAAGACGTCTCCCTCGAGAGCCCTTGGTTGATCTCTATTACCCCAGAATTCTGGTGGAAGAAGGCTCACCATTTCTATGTCCGCATAATACTCACCATCGACCTCGTCCAGGATTGATCCTGTCAAGGCGTCTCCATCAAAATTCAATGGGCCGAAGGGGTTTTCTTCGTCTTCTCCCAAGAGGTCATCCTCTGCCTGTTCTTCTTCTGTCATAGCCCCTTCAACTTGATGTACGTTGGCTGGCTGAGGTGGTTTGGGGATGTTGGGCCCGTATAGACATTCTATCACTGCCTCAGTCAAGGGGCTATGGGGTGCATCCACCATTCCTATCATGGCATTGGGCTCTTGGGTCGTCCTAGTGGGTACACTAGGGCCAGCTATGCCATGGGTTGGCGGCTCTGAGGCTGTTTCTTCAGCCGGTTTAGGGAAGGCCTGTTCCAAAGCCGTAGGTCAGCATCTGAAGCGTCTCCCTCATTCTGTTGTAAGCCCTCTCCCTTTACTGCCTCCTCTTCTGTGAACGAAATTTAGAGGCAACCCCAGGCGCTGGTGCTTCCGCTGCTGCCTGCGTCATCCACTGATCCTGTGGCACTTCTGACGGTGGCTTCACAGTTCTGAAAGCCCTTAATTCCCAGTCGTTTAGCACAGTGATGTCTACTGATGTTGAGCCTTGGACCTCGCTGAGCTGTGCCACCCTTCTTTCCTCTTGGCGACGAGATTCTTTGCCTAGGTTTGGCATGGTGGCTTGCCCAATGGGATCATCGGCTGGCCTACCTTGCCCCCCAGGTGATACACGGTGGAGTCTTTCTCTCACATCCCTAGTCCGAGACACGCTTCTCCTAGAATTACTCCTAGGGTTAAGCTTGGATAGATGTAATTCTCTGAGATCCTGAACAAGCTTTCCTGGCTTTGGGAGTTTCTTTTGGGTCCCTTGGGGTTGGGCCGGCCCTCCCAACTGCAATTTTTCCTGTAATAGCGCCATGCCGTCTGCCACCGTAGCTCCTTTGAGAGGTGACCCCAATCGATCGAAGACAGACACCTTCTTTTCTGGGGGAGTCTCCTGCTTGGGAATCCATACATACTTCTTTCCTTTCCCGCGGTCATTTCCTGAGTAGGAGACCATGCTGATGTTCATGTTGGGAAAAGGATCAGTGTCGATGCTCATCTCCTGTGCCACTTACCGTACTTCTTCCCTTTTATTTCTTCAGGAGGGGGAATCTTATGGCCGTCGAGGAGCTTAATCTGTTTGTCTTTGAGGAGATAATCAAATATTTGATCAGCCTTGCAAATGTCAAAAGAGTATTCAACCTTGTTCTCCGCCTCGTCCCTCTCCTTTCCCTTGGCAGGTTTAAGAGCAGGACAGAGGTATGCTTTACCATTGACTATCTCAGCCACCAAGATGTCTGCCGTGTAATCGGTTGATTCATCATAATCTGAGTCCTTCACCGCATCAACTACTGATACCAACTGATGCTCTCGACCCCTAGTATCTCTCTTCCTTTCTCTCTCTCTTATATGAATTGTTCAATCTGTATTGCCCTGGAAGCCAAGCCACTGAGGTCACTACAAGCTTGTTCCACAAGCTTTTCCTTCAACTGCGGGTGCATTCCAGAGATTGCCATGGAAGTAAGTTGTGATTCTGGAAAGGATACTAAGCACTTTCTGCCATCTTTCTGAATCATTCAATGAAGTCTGTCACAGCCTCATCCACCTTCTGCCGTAAATTCATGAGATCGGCAGCCATAACTTCAGGTTGTGGGCAATAAAATCTGTCATGGAAGCACCTTTCCATGTCAGCCCAGGTCTATATAGAATTAGGTGGGAGAGAAGAATACCACGAGAAGGCAATCCCTATCAAAGACATAGGGAAAAGCTGCAACTTATCGAACTCATTCTGGTTTCCTTCCCCACTTTGGGCCGTGAATCGGTCATGTGCTCCATAGTAGACTTACCATCATCCCTGGAGAATGTGGCAAAGTCAGGGGTTTTAAATCCTCTTGGCATAGGCACCAATCTGTCCACCCACTCGGGGTAAGACTTCCTGTATACTAGCCTGTCGAGCGGTTGCAACTGAACACCGAAGAACTTCTTGATGTAGTCAGCTATAAAATTAGGACCCAGGAGTTGGGACCCCGATGGTCTTTCAGGTGGAGGCGTTGGTCGCCACAGTGTATCTGGGGGACCCTACGCCCCTTGCTTTGGTGGTACCTGAGGTGGAGCGTCTGTCCATGGCTGCCCAGGCACTACTTTTGCTAGGTTAACAAGGCCAGTTCCTGGTACAGATACTTGCATGCCTCAGTGAGGTGGCAGTTGATTCCATGGCTGCTAGGTCGGAGCAACACCCATCTGTGTCTGTATATAGGAACCCACCGGGTAGGTACCGAGTGTTCCGGGGTACGGCTGACTAGGAGGTAGGCTTGTCGGGCCAGGTGGGCTCTGGGCCCATGGCTGCTGACTTGGGCAATACCCACTGATCCTGCCATTCCCTGATTCTGGGGCGAAGCTCAAAATAATTGATGGAATTATTTGGATGTTAACCCAATTAAAATTAATTTAGTACTTAACGGGTGAATTTATCAAGTGCTAAAATTATTTATTTGTTGTCATCGGATCGTTAACCGGATAATACGGACCAAGGAATTTTTGGAATCGAAATAGGAGATTTCGATCGATATGGTAATTTGACCGCGTTGCAACTTAAATATTAAATAAATATATATATATATATATATATATATATATATATATATATATATATATATATGTATAAGTGTGTGCGTGGGAAAGGAGGAGAAAGAATTAAAAAGAGAAAAGAAAAGAAAGAAGGGAGCGAGAGACAGAGGAGAAACAGAGAGGAGAAGAGAAAAAGAAAAGAAGAGAGAAAGAAAGGGGGAAGAAGAAGAAGAGGAAAAAGGGGGTGCTTCCGCTCAACAAAACGACTTCCTTCCAACACGAAAAATGCTCAGCGTTACTTCCTCTTCGATTTGGTACCAAGATCGTCATCATCAACTCACTCTCTCTCACTTTACCATTTTCGAATTTGAGAGGAAAAATTGGAGTTTTGATGGTTGTGGCTCAAAGGAAAGCTCAGGATGATGTTTAGGAGCGAGCTCAAGGTGGATTACTCGAGTATTGAAGAACGATTGGAAGATTGGAAGCTAGTTGGGTGATTTGGGGTTATGTGTGAATAGTGTCATGGAGGTTAGAGGAGGAAGATGATGAATAGTATCCGTGGAGAATTTCGGGGAAATCGGTATTTCGGTCAAAAAGCGGTTTCGTGATCGAGTGGGAAGCTTTGGAAGCGGATTGGGTGTCGCCGGAGCGGGGAATGCTCGTGTGGCTACTCGGTGATTTCGGCTCGATCGTGGTTCACGCTTCAAGGGGGAGTTCTACTCACGTTTAGGATTTTACGTTTCGAATTAATTGATAAACTGTTTTATCGCTTTCGCTGGACTGGAATATTATGTGATACTGTCTGATTCGGGTTAGGAATCGATTGGGGCGAGTCTCGGGTTGCGTCGCGTTAAAATGGAATTTTTGGTGATTTGATTCGAGAGATTTTGATTTAAAACCGTTATTTGGAAAATCGTCGTATTTTGATAAACTTCGATTTGATTAAGATTTTGATTGATTGTTTGATGTTGATTGGGTTTGATTATATGTGTGTGAAAACTGTTTTCAATCAGAACTAAAATCGGAATTGAGCGGAATCGCGGTTTTCGCGCGAAACCGCCAAAATCTGCCCTTGACAGACCCCCCTGCTGTCTGTTCGCGCGCCACTTGCGCGCGGCGCGCTACTCGCGCGCCATTTGGCAGAACCTGCTGCCAGTTCGCGCACCACTTGCGCGCGGCGCGCCACTCGCGCGCCATTTGGCAGAATTTCAGCAACCAAACACCGTTTTTCGTTTCGCGATAACTTTTGATCCGGGAACCCGATTGAGGTGTTCTAAGATGCGTTTGAAAGCTTATTCAGAGGCCTAACTGAATATTCTATTTTTAAGGCAAAATGAACTGTTTTTGATATTGAAAATTATGTTGAAAAGTGTCGAGTTAGTATGCGAGAGCGAATGTGGACTTAATGTTTTTATCGAAAAGAAAGCGGACTATAAGTCCGATGTGGTATTGTATAACTGACGCGGGATGATTATTATTTAAATCATCTAAACCGGTCTACGATTCACGATATATATGTTATATCGACTATGGGAAACGGCCCGATGCGGGTGTTATGTTCAGTTATAGGTCTGAATGTAAATGAACTAAATGTTCATATTATTGTAGATATATATATTATATCGAGTTTGGGTGACGACCCATGTTGACATACTAGGCGGGGAAGTCATGAACCCTTACCCTAGGCTCTGTGCCCTTAGGAAACACTATTGGTATTGGGGTTCGCCGGGAGACGCAAGTGGATTGCAGCCGGTGTTATGTTAAAAGTATTGTACTATGTTCACCGGGAGACGCAAGTGGATTGCAGCCGGTGGTACGTAGAAAGGTCTAAGACGCTAGTTCATCGGGAGACGCAAGTGGATTGCAGCCGGTGTCTTACTAGGTCGAAGTGTAACACCCCGATTTTCGTATTAGTACGTTTTTGCTTTATGCACGAATATAATAGTAATTCTTGTGATATATTGTGCGCCTTAGTGATTATGTATTTTAATAATATTTAGTAATTTAATCGATTTTATATAATTACGTGTTTTTGAGTTATCAAATATGTCTAAATGATATTAGACCGTATTTTTATATTATGTTGGTACTATATTATTATTAGTATTTATTTATGTTGTTTATAGAATATCATAATTGAAGTATGATTGTTTTAGTTGATCATTTTATCTTATAAAATAATTATATTCGAGATATTAATTATTTATAGAAATTATTTGGGTATCAAAGTGTTAAAATAGTATGTATATTTGAAATGGGTTTTAAAAGTAGACAAAAATCTGTTTTTATGCTTTTACTCACGCGCACCCCCCATTTTCTTGTTAGGCGCACCCCAGCCACTGAACCCAAATCCAGTTCGCAGCCCAGCAACAGAAGCCCACGTGCGACCCGCACCAGGACCCGATCCGCCCTCCCTTTCTTCTTCCTTCTCGCGCAGCTGCGGCTGAAAACCTACCCCAGCAGATCTCCTTCGCGTCCTCCTTCCTCAAGCCGCGGCCGAAACCCAAACTTCACCTATCCACACGAAATCCTGCGCTGAGCCCCATTCTCACCTCTGTTCAACTGATTTCAGCCTCCATCACGTGTTCCAGTCCTATCCATTCTTGCGCGAGAAATCCATGGCCGCCGCCATGGAAGCTTCATCACCGCCACGTGTAGGCGTCCCTTCCATTACCAGCCGCTGCAACCTCCGTCCACGCGAACCGAGCCCACCTCCTTCTGTCCCATTGAAACAGAACAGCTCCGGCCATCTCCACGAAAACACCGCCGCGACGGAAGCCATGAACCATTGTGACCAACGCGATTTCGCCCTTCTCAGCCTTGTCCTCTCCTCCTCAGTAACGGACCTGAATTCTGGCCACTCTGGACCGCCACTGTTTGGCCGTGAAGCACCTCCAACGGCCACTAGTTGGCTCTCTCAAACTGAGCACCTCTGTAAATTGTGCATTGAGATTCCGATCTGGGATTTCTGAATTCTCCGAGTCATGATTTCAAACCAATGTTACGGCCTTGTTCCTTCCGATAGGTATGCTCTTTGGAAACACAGATAATTTACTAAGCGATTTGATTTATTATAGTTAATATTTTTAGTGTATGATGTTTCGACCCTCTTTGTTGCTATGTAACTGTGCACGTTCGAGTCAAACATTGTTCCGTTGGAATTGGATCACGCTCAAGAACTCGTGATTGGTCATTGTCAGTTCACCTTTCAAAGACACTTCGATATCAGGTAAGGGTGGGTCTCATCTTCTCTATAATAGGGTCTTATGATGGGGACTAAGTAGGGGTAGGCTCTATGTATGCCATTTTATGTATTTCTAGTGATTATTGATGAACCCTAGGCATATGACAACTTGTTGTTGAGAAATTGTGGTTTGCGTGCTAAGTGCCTGGATACTCCTTGATGGTATTGTGATTGATAATGATTCAGTGGATGATTTTTGATGACTCTTTATGTGTTCATGATTGATTTGTGATGTGATATTATTTTTACGGTTGATATGCGATTTGAAGTTGTTTGTATTAATTGTATGTGATTTGATGAAGTTGTGTTGCTCGAATTGTTGTTGCTGGATTTTGTTGTCTAGGTGCAGAATTAGGCGCCCTAAGTGGGGCGCCCTGTGCCAAGCATTGTTGTTGCTGGAATTTTGGCCACGGAATTAGGCGTCCTCGCGATTGGGCGCCCCGTGCCAAGTTGTTGTGTTTTTGGTTGAATTCTCCATTGCAGGAATTGGCGCCCTTGTGCAGAGCGTATGAGCCAAAGTTTGTGTTGCTGAATTGTGCTTGCTGTTGTGCTGAATTGTGCTTGCTGAGTGTGCGTGTCAGTGTGCGTGCGTTGTGTTGCTTCTGGATGTCTAAGTTGTGTCTTAGGCGCCCAGGCACTGGGCGCCATTTTCAGGACGTTCCCGATTTTTAATACAAACTGTTTTCGCTATAACTTGACTCGGGTGTCCGTTTTAAACGTTTCAAAAAGTGTTGTGAAGCCCATCTCGTTGTCTATCAGTGTGTCCTATTTTAAAAGCGAAAACTTATTATTTTCTGATGGTTCTGGGCGCCCGAGTGGCTGCCCCGATGGTAGTTGTTGTTGCGTTGCAAAACTGTTTTCGGTGTCTAAAACCTTTTTGGTGTCAATGACGATGTTCTAAAGAACGTTTCTTCCTTAGTGGCCAACTTTAATGATAATGATGTGTAAATGACGATGATGCCCTTAGTGGCTAGTTAAATGACTGTTTTGCCCTTAGTGGCTACTATTATTTATAATGAAGTGTAAATGACGTTTTTGCCCTCAGTGGCTATTGTTTGAGTTGATGATATTGATGTGTAAGCGACGATGAAACCCAGTGACGTTTAAAGCCCGAAAGGCTAAGTGATGTTAAGGTCTAAAAGGCCAAGTGACGTTGTGTGTTGATTGTGAATTGACAGGTGATGTGCTTCTTGTGAGCAAACTGGTAAGTGACGAGTCACATAGTTGACTATGATTTGAGTATTTGTGTATTTGTGTGTTTGTGAGTGGTGCATGTCATAGTGTCTCATGCCCATATGCATAAACCCAGTGACGTTTTTGAGGCCTGAGTGGCTAAGTGACGATGAGGCCTTAAGGGCTAAGCGACGTTTGTGAAAAGGTACCTCATGCATATGCCCGCGAGTGGGTTGCATTTCATACTCCTGCATGACATTGTGACAACTCGTTGTGCCGAGTAACTTGATGATGAGATTGACTGTTTACCCTTGCTGATGGAATTGACTGTTTTATCCTTGATGATTGACTTGATGTCTCGTGGTGTGGTCTATGTAGTGTCATAACTCTAGCTTAGTGCTTATCATATGCTTTATTATATGGTTAGATGAACTCACCCCTTTTGTTTGAATGTTACCCCTATGCGGTAACGTGCTGGTGAGCGCAAGTGAAGGCTTAGGAACCTTCGCTAGCTGAGTCGGGTCGTCTGCTCTGATATGTAACACTTGGGGGAAATAGAATGTTGTTTTAGTTTATTCAAGACTGTGTATAATTGTTGGACTTTCCGCTGTGAAGTTGTAAATTTATTTGACAATGACGTTTTGGAAGCATTATAGGACTGTTTTCAAAAAGTGAGTAATTTGGCGTATGATGTTTAACGAAGTAAGTGTGACATCCCTTGTGGTGTAATTAAAATTTTGAAACTCTGATTTTTACGCTAATAAATTAACGGGTAGAAAAGGGGTGTTACACGAAGCCTTATTGTATGGTCCACCGAGATTAGCAAGCGGATTGCGGTCGGTGTTGTGTCAAATCTTAAATATGTTTTAAATGGACCGAGAGTGTAGATAGGGGTCTCGGTAGAACTCACTGAGATTGTATCTCATTGTTTATATGTTGTTGTTTTACAGAGAAACAGGGACGGCAGAAATCCAAGGAGCACGAGTAGGTTGAGCTCAGGCGACTGCTGATGACTTAGCTATTATGCTTAAGTTTATATTTCCTTTTGTTGTCTTTGTACTACAACTCTATGTATTGGTATTATAATTTTAATTCCGCTTTCTTGTACGATATTGAGCACTATAGTTTGCTGAAGAATATGGTCAGAGAACCTGTTCGGTCTTATTTGTATTTAAGACTGTTTGTCGTTATTCAGCGAGAACTAAATTGTAGTGTTCAGTACCTATGCAGGAATTTTTATATCTCTGATTATTTTATGATGGTACACTTGGGTATTTTTACTTGATAAAAATACCGGGGTGTTACAGTTGGTATCAGAGCAGTTCGACCTAGTCGGACTTAGTTTAGGGTTGAGTCGATTCCTTGCTAGTTCTGTTTGTAATTACACTTGTGATGCTAAGAGACATTGAGCCTGATCAACTTAATACTTAGTGCATCATAAGCGGAATTATGACTGGATGATCAAGACGCAGTCCTCGACCAAAATCGGAATCTCCAACCGGTGCATCCTCGGGAAAGGTGACATAACGGTGGAAGTATACACCGCTAAGTTGGAAAGTTGTTTCAGTTTTACCAAGTGGTAAAGTAAGCTCCGGATGACGAATGGAGAATGCAGATGTATAAGAAGGGCCTTAGTGCTTTTATGACTTAGGGTCTCAGTTCCTATACTATTACCAATTATGTTGCCTTAGTGCAACCAGCCTATGTCGCCGAGGATGATCTTAAAGAGAATATTAGAAAGGAAAGAAGGTAGTTGATTTATCAACTCCGAATGCAAAGTCCTAAGATAATTCCATCAAAGGAAAAGCAGATGCAATTCTTTGATTCTTCAAAGGTCAGAAGGTGTTCTAACTAAGGAAAGCCTCACAGTGGTGATTGCAAGCGAAGATCTAATCGGTGCTATTATAGAAATGAAGAGGGTCACTATGGTAAAGAGTGCCCTGTAAGGAAGAGTTTCAAGAAGTTACAAGCAGCTCTAAGGCAGGGACGAGTCAACATTCTGGATGTTTAGACAGTTACAACTGCTGACAATCTACTGAGGGGTATGAGATCAGTTTTCAATAACTCCGTTAGTATATTACACGACTTGGGTGCAACCCATTGTATAATAGCTCAATCGTAAGTAGACCGATTGGGATTAACCTTATCTCCGCTATCCGAGCCGATAACCGTCTTAACTGCTGCTAAGGTTGTGTCCAGACCCAATCCTTGTGTCAGAATTGTCTACTTGTCATAGGAGGCAGAAATTTCGTTGTAGAATTTATTGTTTGCCTATGAGGAGTGTGGACACCATTTTGGGTATGAATAGGATGACTGCAAATCATGTTGCAATCGACTGTGTTAATCAACTATCAGCTTCGCTTCAGAATCAGTTGAATTGTCTAAGACAAATTCTGAAGCGGTTACCTAGTTCACCTTAGACGGTCAATCTTCATTCCGAGGTGCGGGAGCACGTGTTAGTATGTTATCTGCATCCACTGAAACTAGTTCAGATTTGGCGAACGTTCAGGTTGTGAATGACTTTCTGGATGTTTTCACGATGAAGTTTCTTCTGAACCTCCAGAGCGAGAGGTAGAGTTTACTGTAGAATTGGTTCCTGGCACGGGATCAATATCTATTGTTTCCTATTGAATGTTCCTTTAGAATTAAAGGAAATGGAGTCTCAACTTGAAGAGTCGATGTTAAAGAAATTCATTCGCCCGAGTGCTTCTCTAAGAAGTGCTCTGGTGTGGTTAGTCAAAAGGAAAGATGGTAGCATGAGATTGTGCATTGATTATCGACAACTCAACAAAGGACAATCAAGAACAAATATCCTTTGCCAAGGATACACGAATTGCTGAATCAACTTCGAGGTGCGGTGGTATTTTCAAAAAAAAATTTGATCTGAGATCAGGTTATCATCAAATAAAAGTTAGAGCATTAGATATTCCGAAGACAGCTTTCCGTACTAGGTATGGACATTATGTGTCTGTAGTGATGCCCTTCGGTTTGACTAATGTTCCAGCGGTATCCATGGATTACCTGAACCGAGTTTTCCTCAATTACCTAGATCAATTTGTAGTCGTTTTCATTGAGGGTATCTTGATGTACTCGAAGACCATTGAGGAGCAGGTCCAACATCTCCACATTGTTCTGAAAGTACTCCGAGAGAATAAGTTGTACTTGAAACCTTCGAGGTGTGATTTTGGGTGTCAGAGGTAAAGTCTTTGAGACATGTGATTTCCCAAGTCAGGAGTTTTTGTAGATCTCAGTAAGAAGGAAGCGGTGTTGAATGGGAGTGACCGACATCAGCCGCTGAAATCAGAAGTTTTCTAAGTCTAGTCGGAACGGAAAGTTTATCGAAGGATTCTCACAATTGGTTCGTCCACTTACTCGGTTAACTCGTAAGGGTCAACCTTTTACGCGGGATGCTAATTGTGAAGAATGTTTTCAAGAATTGAAGGTTTGGTTGACTTCTGCTTCAATCCTGATTCTTTCGGATCCGTCTTTGAAATTCCAAATTTACGACGATGTTTCTGGGAAGGGTTTAGGATGTGTTCTCATGCAGAATCAACAAGTGGTAGCTTATACGTCCAGACAATTAAGGTCTCATGAGAAGAGTTATCCGACTCATGATCATGAGTTGGCAGCTATTGTGTATGCACTGAAGATTTGGAGACGTTACCTGTATGGGTCTCGTTTCGATGTCTTTAGTGATCACAATAGTTTAAAGGTATCGGTTTGATCAGAAAGAACTGAATAGCAGGTAAAGAAGTGTGTTGAGTTTCTGGAGGATTATAAATTAGTGTTGATGTTGCATTCAAGAGAGGCCAGTGTTGTAACTGATGCACTGAGTAGGAAGTCCATCCACATGGCCGAGTATATTGATGCATGAGATGAATTATCGGAGTCTTCTAGAGACTTAAATCTGAATTCAAGATCAAGGAGGAACCTGTTAGTGTTGAGCCATATGAGGATCTCTAGTTCCCTAAGGGATTCTATACGCTTAGCACAGGAAGTTGATGTGAAGCTTCAATCACAAAAGATATTTCCAGATTTTACCGTGAATAATGATGGAGTCAGTTGTTTCAACGGTAGAATCGGTGCGCCCGATGATGAGAACAATAAAAGGCAAGTGTTAGAGGAAGCACACCGAAGTTTATATTCTGTTCCAAGATGTACAGAAATGTAAAGCAGATGTATGAGTGGCAAGGTATTAGTTTGTTAATCTCTCCTTGGTGAAGGTTAACAATGAGATAGTATTATGAGATTCCGTTTGACAAGTCGAACGTGAATACGAATATGTAAATGAGGTAATTGCTGACTGTTTTCACGTTGCGAATAACCATCAAAGGATTAATTGATGGATCTGCTTGCAAGTGACTGAAATTTCCGAAGTGAAGCTTGGTGTGCGATGTAATAGTTTTGAAAAATCGTTTTTGTGAAAACCCGCATGCTAAAGTTAATTTTGGGAACGAATCAAGAGGCTAATGAAATCTGATTTAGGAAAATCCTAGAAGGATTACTTAGGTTGAGGGGAAGCTCTCAACGCTATTGACTAATTCGGAAAGGAGCTCTAAGTTCTGTTTGATAGTTGTTTGGACAACAACTCAGGTAATTTGCATTACGTTCAATTAATTGATGTTCCCATGGTTTATTTCTACGTTTAAGATAAACGTTTCTGGTAAATCCTCATTTCATCTTCTTTCGGGAAGTATTATCTCGAAATCTTGGGGGCGAGTCAAGAAGTTTCACAAGTGACTTTTTCGTCACGTTGTCGGTATGTACGAGAACCGTTAAGGATATTAGAAGATTTGTTGAGAAAGTGTTTACACCTTTCGAGGAAATCGTGTTTGTTTTTACGACTACCGAGGAGTACTTTGATTTGGATTACTCAGAGTTGGGGAGCAAGTGAGGAATGAAGCTTAGGAAGTGTTTTCGAACGCGGTGCCGAGCCTATGTAGGCGAAAGAGGAGTTTCTCGTGTTGATTTGTAACAAGAGGGTTCGGACTATAACCTTAGAAGCGTTCTAGGGTGGTAGTGGATCATTCTTGAAGATGGATGTGCCGAATTGAGAAGATTTTCTACACTCATTTCGTTGATTCAAGATTGTGTTCCAGCAAATTTGGACCTTTCTGAGAATGTCTGTTCTCGGTTAGCCAACCGAAAGACTTAGCGAAATTTTGAGGACAAAATTCTTTCAAGTTGGGGAGAATGTAACATCCTCAAAATAATTGATGGAATTATTTGGATGTTAACCCAATTAAAATTAATTTAGTACTTAACGGGTGAATTTATCAAGTGCTAAAATTATTTATTTGTTGTCATCGGATCGTTAACCGGATAATACGGACCAAGGAATTTTTGGAATCGAAATAGGAGATTTCGATCGATATGGTAATTTGACCGCGTTGCAACTTAAATATTAAATAAATATATATATATATATATATATATATATATATATATATATATATATATATATATGTATAAGTGTGTGCGTGGGAAAGGAGGAGAAAGAATTAAAAAGAGAAAAGAAAAGAAAGAAGGGAGCGAGAGACAGAGGAGAAACAGAGAGGAGAAGAGAAAAAGAAAAGAAGAGAGAAAGAAAGGGGGAAGAAGAAGAAGAGGAAAAAGGGGGTGCTTCCGCTCAACAAAACGACTTCCTTCCAACACGAAAAATGCTCAGCGTTACTTCCTCTTCGATTTGGTACCAAGATCGTCATCATCAACTCACTCTCTCTCACTTTACCATTTTCGAATTTGAGAGGAAAAATTGGAGTTTTGATGGTTGTGGCTCAAAGGAAAGCTCAGGATGATGTTTAGGAGCGAGCTCAAGGTGGATTACTCGAGTATTGAAGAACGATTGGAAGATTGGAAGCTAGTTGGGTGATTTGGGGTTATGTGTGAATAGTGTCATGGAGGTTAGAGGAGGAAGATGATGAATAGTATCCGTGGAGAATTTCGGGGAAATCGGTATTTCGGTCAAAAAGCGGTTTCGTGATCGAGTGGGAAGCTTTGGAAGCGGATTGGGTGTCGCCGGAGCGGGGAATGCTCGTGTGGCTACTCGGTGATTTCGGCTCGATCGTGGTTCACGCTTCAAGGGGGAGTTCTACTCACGTTTAGGATTTTACGTTTCGAATTAATTGATAAACTGTTTTATCGCTTTCGCTGGACTGGAATATTATGTGATACTGTCTGATTCGGGTTAGGAATCGATTGGGGCGAGTCTCGGGTTGCGTCGCGTTAAAATGGAATTTTTGGTGATTTGATTCGAGAGATTTTGATTTAAAACCGTTATTTGGAAAATCGTCGTATTTTGATAAACTTCGATTTGATTAAGATTTTGATTGATTGTTTGATGTTGATTGGGTTTGATTATATGTGTGTGAAAACTGTTTTCAATCAGAACTAAAATCGGAATTGAGCGGAATCGCGGTTTTCGCGCGAAACCGCCAAAATCTGCCCTTGACAGACCCCCCTGCTGTCTGTTCGCGCGCCACTTGCGCGCGGCGCGCTACTCGCGCGCCATTTGGCAGAACCTGCTGCCAGTTCGCGCACCACTTGCGCGCGGCGCGCCACTCGCGCGCCATTTGGCAGAATTTCAGCAACCAAACACCGTTTTTCGTTTCGCGATAACTTTTGATCCGGGAACCCGATTGAGGTGTTCTAAGATGCGTTTGAAAGCTTATTCAGAGGCCTAACTGAATATTCTATTTTTAAGGCAAAATGAACTGTTTTTGATATTGAAAATTATGTTGAAAAGTGTCGAGTTAGTATGCGAGAGCGAATGTGGACTTAATGTTTTTATCGAAAAGAAAGCGGACTATAAGTCCGATGTGGTATTGTATAACTGACGCGGGATGATTATTATTTAAATCATCTAAACCGGTCTACGATTCACGATATATATGTTATATCGACTATGGGAAACGGCCCGATGCGGGTGTTATGTTCAGTTATAGGTCTGAATGTAAATGAACTAAATGTTCATATTATTGTAGATATATATATTATATCGAGTTTGGGTGACGACCCATGTTGACATACTAGGCGGGGAAGTCATGAACCCTTACCCTAGGCTCTGTGCCCTTAGGAAACACTATTGGTATTGGGGTTCGCCGGGAGACGCAAGTGGATTGCAGCCGGTGTTATGTTAAAAGTATTGTACTATGTTCACCGGGAGACGCAAGTGGATTGCAGCCGGTGGTACGTAGAAAGGTCTAAGACGCTAGTTCATCGGGAGACGCAAGTGGATTGCAGCCGGTGTCTTACTAGGTCGAAGCCTTATTGTATGGTCCACCGAGATTAGCAAGCGGATTGCGGTCGGTGTTGTGTCAAATCTTAAAAATGTTTTAAATGGACCGAGAGTGTAGATAGGGGTCTCGGTAGAACTCACTGAGATTGTATCTCATTGTTTATATGTTGTTGTTTTACAGAGAAACAGGGACGGCAGAAATCCAAGGAGCACGAGTAGGTTGAGCTCAGGCGACTGCTGATGACATAGCTATTATGCTTAAGTTTATATTTCCTTTTGTTGTCTTTGTACTACAACTCTATGTATTGGTATTATAATTTTAATTCCGCTTTCTTGTACGATATTGAGCACTATAGTTTGCTGAAGATTATGGTCAGAGAACCTGTTCGGTCTTATTTGTATTTAAGACTGTTTGTCGTTATTCAGCGAGAACTAAATTGTAGTGTTCAGTACCTATGCAGGAATTTTTATATCTCTGATTATTTTATGATGGTACACTTGGGTATTTTTACTTGATAAAAATACCGGGGTGTTACAGCCCAGGCACTACTTTTGCTAGGTTAACAAGGCCAGTTCCTGGTACAGATACTTGCATGCCTCAGTGAGGTGGCAGTTGATTCCATGGCTGCTAGGTCGGAGCAACACCCATCTGTGTCTGTATATAGGAACCCACCGGGTAGGTACCGAGTGTTCCGGGGTACGGCTGACTAGGAGGTAGGCTTGTCGGGCCAGGTGGGCTCTGGGCCCATGGCCGCTGACTTGGGCAATACCCACTGATCCTGCCATTCCCTGATTCTGGGGCGAAGGCTTGCCCCCCTGCGTAGGCCGGGTAGTTAGCCGCGGCAGAACACCCATAGGATGGTCCTTGCAGCAAACCCACCAAGCCTACTCCCTTGGGCGGCCTTCTGGCCAATTGCACTTATCCCTGCTGAGAGAAGCCGTATTAGTGACATTCGCCAAAAACTGTCGCCCAGTGTTGGCAGTGACAAAAGTACTAGGCTGAGGATTTATAGGAGTAGGACATACCTAATGAGAGAACACCTGCTGAGGCCCAGTCAAACTCCCACTCGGCGAACACTGATACATGCCTCCCATAGAAGTATAGGAGGATGCCTGCTGAGGTCCAACAGGGTTGGTGTGTGGCAGGGACTGATGCGTGCCTCCCATAGAAGTAGTGTCATACCCTAATTTTGTCCGACTAATTGAAAAATCCCAAAATTTTATCGCTTCGCATATTGTTCTAAACACAGGTGTCTTTGGCACTCTCGTGCAACGATTTTGTTTGACACTCGTTACTTTCAAAAAAAGAGTCCATAAAAAATATAATAAAAATAATAATAAATAACGCGAGCGCGTGTTGGTTGCGAGTCACGTGTGAGTAGTTGCGTCACTGCGCGTTATTTTACCGTTTTTTAAAAGTGAGGATAAAATGAAATCGGTTTTAATAACGTACGCGCGTGCGTATTCAAATCGTGTACGCGTTCCTAGTCTTAAGGCGAGCGCGCATTTCGTTTCGAGCCATGTGAGTGGTTGCGTCGGTGCGCGTTTATTTTACCGCGTTTTAGAAAAGTAAGGATAAAATGAAATCAGTTTTAATAACTTACGCGTGTGCGCATTAAGTCAGTTACGCGTTCATAGCCTTAACGCGAGTGCGTGTTGGACGCGAGTCGTGCGCGAGTGGTTGCGTCGGTCCGTGTTGTTTTTACCGCTTCTTTCAAGTATTATTAAAAAAAATAATAATAATAGTAATAAGATAAAATCAATTTTTATTCAGCTGTCCTTTTATTTATTTGTTACATATACAAACAAAAAATTTAAATACAAAAGTACAAAAAAAAAGGGGACAGCTCAAGTCGTTGCTGCCCTTGTTTGTTGCTGTGGCTGAAAAACGTTTTGAGCTACAAACTCAAGCTCCTTTCAACTTGTCCCTTTGCTTTTTACGTTTTAGGCAAAAACACTTCAACAAATTTGCAGCACCACCTCCACCCCCTTGCTGCTGCTGCATATTTCAGTGGCTGTTATGCTTTTGTCTCCTATGAGTTTTGCTCCCCTGCTTCCTCCCACACCTACACCACACAATTGGCCTATAAACACTGTGAACAGCAGCACACAAAGGGGGAGGACAGCAATACACACAGTAACAGAAACACACAAAAAACTGGAAAAAAAAATACCCACAGAAATTCAGAGAAAATTCAGAGCAACAAATTTAGGGTTTCACACTGAAACCTTAACCTCAAAACATCCAGAGTTTTCAAAAAAAAAAACCAGTGGGAGCAAAATAGAGAGAGCAAAAGGTTCGGTTCAAAAAGAAGGAGAAGCGGATTTCCTTTTTTGGAACAAGGTCAGTTCCTAAATTTATTTAGCCATTCTCCATTCTCCACTCATGTGATATAGATAATATATAGCGTTTTACTGATGTATTCATATTAAGTCTCAGTTTAGTGGCATGCTTCAAACAATGGCCAAACAAGTTTTTTTTACAAAGCATGTATACTGCCTTTAAGCAAAGTAGGACTCGAGTACTCTTTCAAAAAAATATGAGGTTAAAAGCAGACGGGTAGTCAAGATAGAAGTCAGTAGTAAAAAAAAAGGAAAAAAATTAGAACGGAAGTGAAGAGACAGTGAGAGACAGTGAAGAGAAAAAAATAAGGGGTATTACCTCCGGCCGCCGTTCACGGTGGCCGCCACCGCCACCGCCCATAAAAAACGCGCCACCGCCACCGCCCACAAAAAACGCACCACCGCCACGGCCTCACCATCTCCACCATCGTAGCAAACCCTCTCCTCCCCTTCGCAACCACCACTTCATAGCCACCACCACCGTAACCCGAAACTGGCCACCACCCAAACGACCACCTCCGTAACCCACATCGCACCCAATCGACGCCAATACACCCCCTTGTGGTCGTCGTTCGCACAGGACTTCGTGAGAGGGAGAGGAGGATAAGGCGGCAGATCTATGGCTAGGGGAGGAAACATGGCGCCGTGAGAGAGAGTTCGGTTGTGGAGGGGGGAAGAAAAACGAAAATGGGTTTAAGAAGGAGGGGTTTGGTTTACCATGGTTGAGAGGGGGAGGAAGCGAAGAGCAGGGTGAGAGAGGGAGAGATACGGTGCGAGGAGAGAGAGAGAAGGAAGATTTTTAGGGTTTGGTATTTTGGGGAAGGGAGGCGCCGTTGAAGAGAAGAGGATTTTAGGGTTTCTGTTTTTAGATTTTCGCTTTTATAGTATGACCCCAGGGGCATTTTCGTCCTTTCACCCTTTTTTTTTTTCAGATTTCTATTAACACCCCGCTTTTTAATGACTTAATCCCCCCAATGCAAGCCCATCTTTCTAAGCGCAGCCCAGCCAAAAAAAAAAACAACTGGGCTCGCTGTTTACACCCAATTTTTGCTTTATACAACCCCTGTTTCTATGTGCACTTCTCGTTTTAATAGCTTGCATCCCCCTGCGGAAGCCCATCTTTTAGAATACAGCCCAGTTCACAGAAAATGAACTGGGCCTACTTTCTGCACCCACTATTTTAAAACACAACCCTTTTCTGCTAACCCCACCCTATTTTACTACGGCACCCCCTGTTTCTTTTGTTTACAGATTTTCTTTTCCCTAAACAAGAATCAATCCAATTGCGAAAACTCTTCAAAATCAAACTTTGTTAGTAGTCTTGCGAAGCCTTTGCTTGCATGATTATCAACAATGAGGTACTAGTGGCGATCACTGGGAGCCTTTGCTCAATTGATCATCTTGAATGCCTAATTTTCCTAAAGATTTTCACTAAACCAAAAACTTTGTTAGTAGTCTTGCGAAGCCTTTGCTTGCATGATTATTAACAATGGAGTGCTAATGGTGGTCACTTGGAGCCTTTGCTCAATTGATCATCATGAAAGCTCAATTTTCACAATTAAACAAGATAAAAAAAACAAAAACCTTTTTCTAGACAACCCAAAACTACGTAGCTTTGAATTCTCCATCGCACGGGAGATACGTAGGAGCGGATACTCTCCGTCAAGCACAACAAACCAAAAAACATTTTTCCTTTCAAAGACCAAACACTTTTCCAAAATAAAACATTTTTCAAAAACAAGAACTACGTTGCTTTGAATTCTCCATCGCACCAGGAGATACGTAGGAGTGGATCCCCTCCATCAAGCACGAAAACTAAAGATTTTTCATTAAGTCATTCATCAACAAAAGAGGTAAAAACAAAGCATTTTTCCGAATCAACTTTGCAAATCACATATTTAATTAAGGTAACCCTTCTTTGAAGGGACGTTATGGGGTGCTAATACCTTCCCCATACGTAATTAGACCCCCGAACCCAAATCTAATGGTTCCAAAGACCATTGCTTTCCAAAAAAGGTTTTTCCGATGTTTTACCTTTAAAAAAATATTGGTGGCGATTCTAAAATCCCGTTGTGCGAAGAAAAATCCCTCCAAGGATTTTTCGGGGTGCGACAGCTGGCGACTCTGCTGGGGAGTCTTTTTCTTAAGTGGGTCAAGCCGATTAATTGAATGTATGATTTGCTTTGCTGATTTAACATGTTTTGTTTTACCTCCCTTCTTCCTACTTTTGTTCTATTTTCCATGCCATTTGTTTGCTAGATTTTAGAACATTCCTTCTTCTTCTCCTTTCTCTCATGTCTACTTGATTGCATCTTGGCAATTCCATTGCATTCTCACATTATCATGTTGCATTCATGTGTATTTATCCCTTCTTCTTCTATGTTCGTTTCTTGCTTAAAGTGGTAGATGGTCTCTCCTCTTATCCTCTTTGCTTATATGCTTCTTTCTTTCATGCATTCCCCCAATCTTATCATGTTCCCTCTTCTTTGCTCCTTTTCTTTGAGGTAAGTTCATGCATATTCCCCAATTCTATTATGTCCCCTCTTCTCGGCTCCTTTTCTTTGAGGTAAGCAATGCGTGTAATTATTGTTGACTTCTTAGGATGGTTTGTATATTGAAATGATGTATGCATGTTGAACCCTAGGGTAGACGACCTTTTTGTCTGGACTGTTCATGGTTTTTCTTGCAGGTGGGGAAGGGTAGTTATTTCTAGGTGTTGTGCCCTCAACACACACTTCACACCCTATACTTGTGAGCGTTGAGTGGGGCCTAAAACCCAAGGTCTGAACAAAAACCTAGGAGAGTGGGAACGATTAGTGACTGCCATTCGTAGACCTTTGTCTGTATGGCTCTCATGAAAGTTTCGCCCAAGAGTGCGCTTTGTCATGATGCCTCACACTCGGTAGCTTTCTACGATTGTGGGTGTCATCATGAGAGAGACTTTAGCTCTTGGTTGCCATTGTGAGGAAGTGATTAGAACCTACATGGGAGGATTACCCTTTTTGTCGACTCTAGACCCTAGGATTCCCACCCTTTGTAGGACACGGGGGCACGCCTTTGTTTGTTGCATTAGCTTAGGCATTCCTTTTTCTCAAACTCTATTTCAAAATTGTAGAAAGTAGTTTTCTTTTCCCCTCATAAACACCTACATGAGGTGGCATGTAGCGTGTATCTTTGAAAATGTTCAAAGTACCACCAATAACCTCATTTTCTTACCCTTTTTCCATGTAAATAACACATCATATCGCATTCACATCATTTTGCACCATTGCATTTGCACCTGACAAAATT
The DNA here is from genome assembly GCA_039519185.1 of Astragalus membranaceus. Classification (NCBI taxonomy): domain Eukaryota; kingdom Viridiplantae; phylum Streptophyta; class Magnoliopsida; order Fabales; family Fabaceae; genus Astragalus; species Astragalus membranaceus. Next base: position 53,175,201 of record CM076854.1, on the reverse strand, counting down.
TTGAAAAAAAACTTTCATCATTTGCATTCTTCATGCATTAAAGTTTGTTTGCCGGAAATCGCAACATAACACCGAACCTTGTCACAGGGGTAAAAGAAGCAATATGGAATCAAAAGGAAAAACTGCATTCAATTCGAGGTTCCCCATTGTAAAGAAGATTGATGTAACTAGTTTGAAGGAGTATGCTTCCCTATTAGGTCCTATTGAGCTCCGGTCCTTCGGCAAGACTTATGGGAACATCCGCAAGTTATTACAGTTAGAAGTACAAGAGAGTGCCATCGCCGCCCTATGTTGGTTCTATGATTCAGAGGTTAGGTGCTTTCTTTTCAAGAACTTCCAAATGGCGCCTACCCTAGAGGAGTATGAGAAGATTCTGGGTTTTGATCGCTCAGAGGTTAGACCTTACCAGTATCAGGGGCGGTATTATTCAGATGAGAAGTTTGCTTCCCTGTTACAAATCAGTGTAGGAGAGGTGCGGTCCCACAAAGTTGAGCGTAACAAGATATTTGGGTTTCCTCAGGAGTACTTTGAGAGTTTGATGACTAGTTATGTAGTATCAGATGATTGGGTTTCTTTCAAGCAAGTACTAGCCTTGACCATCTTCGGCATTGTTGTTTTCCCTCAGATTGAGAAACATATAGATGAAACCGCTATTGGTGTGTTCCTAGCTTTCAAGAGTGCAAAAAGTCCCATCAATCCGGTTCCCGCTATTCTCGCAGAGACCTATCGTGCCTTCACCCGCCATCATGAGTTCCGAAAGGATAAGATGTGTTGTTCCTTCCCTGTTCTATACGCTTGGTTGATCAGTCATGTGTGCATTAACAAAAGTGATGTTGGGGATTTGCTTTCCTATGCCTTGGGTTGTAATCCGAAGACTATGAGCCCTCAGGAGTGGAAGGATAATTTTAAGAACCTCGATGCTCTTCAAATTCGATGGTTCTCGCACAAGTGTTGGGAGGATAAACCCTCAGTGATATTCCAATGTGGCAGTTTCCAGAACGTTCCTCTCATGGGAACACAGGGATGCATCAATTATAACCCATCTTTGACCTTGAGACAACACGGGTACCCTATGCGGGACTCACCCTCCGAAGCTATGCTGTCTCGTTTTTACCTCCATGCGGGGATCCCTAAAGACGAGGACTTACTTCGGCGAGTCTTGCAAGGTTAGGAAACCGTGGTGCGGAAGGACAAAGGCGAGTTATCTAAAAGGACCACTGCTATCTCCTTCACTCAATGGCTTGAAAAGAGGATTAAGGAAACTCGATCATCCAACCAAAAGGTGCCATCACTTGAAGAGAAAATACCGGAACCTCACGTTCCCCTCATTGAAGAACTAGAAGAGGCTAAGTTGGCCTTATCTAAAGCGGAAGAAGAGAAAAGGGCTTTGCAAAACAGATTGGGAAAGGTTATGCAAGACAAGCGGAAGCTAGAAAATGAAAATGCTCTCCAAGCCGCAGCTATTGAAGCAACCAATAGGAAACTTGAAATAGAAGAAGAGAGCAAGAGGGAAATTCAGAAACATTTGAAAGGTGTTAAAGAGGAAGTAAAGAAATGCGCCTCAAAGATGAATGAGGCTGTGGCAGAAACAAGTGAATGGAAGAAACTATATGCCAAGTCACGGAGGAATGAGAAAATGGTTAGAGATGCGCTACCTAAGTCAAAAGAGGAATTCCAAGTGATGAAGTTTGGATTGGAGAACCAAGTGAAAAGCATCAGGCAAGATAGAGAGTCTATCATAGGGATCTTGAAAGAGTATCAACAAGCTTTTGGGTTTGAACAAGGAAGGTCGGAGGAATTGAAGAGGAATCTCCGATGCCTAAGGGAATCTTATGGGCAAGTGCAAGCAGAAAGCCAGTATTGGGAGAAACGTTTCATGGCATTAATTGGCAGAATAGAAGACCAAGAGATCATCAAGGAGCTAAGGGATGAGATTCAGCTTTGGAGGAGCAAATTTTCAAAGCTAGCAGGGCTAGCTAACCAAGTTGTGAGGGATGTTCCCAAGAAGCTAAGAAGAGCTGAAGCAGAAATGAACCCTTTCAACACTCCGGCCAAGGTGTGTGAGTTTGTCGAGTACTGCAAGATTCTGACAGAAGAACTCATGGAGAAGGCCAAGGGGGCAGCCGAAAGCAAGAAGAGAAAAAGGAAGGAGAAATTGAAAGCTATATGCCTTTGAAGTTCACTTTAGAGCATTGTAATAATCCTTAGGAAATTGTAAATTTTCTCTAAGAAGTTGTAATTTTCTTTGGGATATTGTACTTTTCTGTTGAAAGTGTTGTTTTCAGAATATTGTACTTTGCTTTTCTTTCGAGTTTGAAGTTGTAGTACTCCTTCCTTTTGAATAAAGTGTGTTTGTTTTGTCTATTGCTTCCAACCTCGTTGCAACCAAAATTAAAAAAAGAGAAGTGTTAGAGCTTTAAACTTACACGCCTATGACAAGACGAGTTGCACCGCGATTCCCGGCACCAAAACAAACATAAAATCATACATATCGCATTGCATTTGCATTCATTTATGTGATTCTCGCGCTCATGAATTGTGTTCCATCATTAGAAAAAGGCAAGCTGGTGTCATACCCCAATTTTGTCCGGCTTAGGTCCAAACCCTAATTTTCCACACAAAAAGAAAAAATATAAAAAATAACTTATTCATTGCATTTTGGGTCCTAGATACCATTCCAAAGTTTTTAAAATCATTTTTAGGGTTAGAATGCACTTTTTGGGAAATTAGGGTTTTTAGGGTCAAAAAGGGCATTTTGGTCATTTCTCACAAAAGGGTCTATAAAAATAATTTTTGCAATAAGCCTCATGCATCAAATTAGGGTTTTTGAAAAAATGTTATGCATGCATGGCAAGCTTTGGAAAATATTTCATGCATGCATGGCAAAGACCTAAAAACATTTTTGTGGAAAGCAAAAAAAACAATTTCTATTTTGTTCCAAATGACCAAAAATCGATTTATACAATTTATATAGGCTATGAAATCGATTTTAGGCTCACCTATAGGCCAAGAATCGATTTCCTTATCCTATGTTGGAAACAAAGAATCGATTCACACCTATACATAAGCCAAAGCCATGAATCGATTCTTACTATTTTGCAAAGGCATTAAAATCGATTTTTAAGCTCTCCTAAAAGCCATGAATCGATTCTTACTATCTTGCAAGGGCATTGAAATCGATTTTTAAGCTCTCCTAAAGGCTAAGAATCGATTCCCACATACTTTAGCTAAACATGAAATCGATTCCCACCTATTTAGGATGTCTCAAGAATCGATTTCCTTCTTTTTTAAAACACAATGAAATCGATTCCTATCATTTCAGGAAGTCCAAGAATCGATTCCCACTAATTTCTAAAGCCCAAGGAATCGATTCCTATGTTTTTTAAAAGCAAAGAATCGATTATACTATATTTTGCCTTCATCAAACAATCGATTCATCCTTGCAATAAATGTTTTTAAATTCCTACGCTTTCCTGAGCCTATAAATAGGCAGCCTCAAGTCACATTTTGGAGGGGGACTTCACGAGATCAGAAGAGGGAGACAGAGCTTCAGACACTTCACACGAGATCAGAGAGAAGAATTGCTACACACATTTTTTCACAAGATCTGAGAAGAATTGCTCCAGAAACATTTTCACAAGATCTGGGAAGATAACTCTCGCAAATCTCATTTTTCAGTTCTCCGCTTCATTTTTGTTCTTCAGATCTGTAATATCTGCCTTCATCAGAGGTATTTCTGTTTTTATATTTGTTAATATTTAGTTATTGTGATCCATGCCAAAATTGCCCTATGTGATTTAATCTAGCTATAGTGTCATTGTTGATGATGAACCACATGATTCCCACTTATGCCTAGTGCATCATTGTCTAAGTGGTGAAGATGGTCTCAGATGATTCAACCTTCCCCTTTCAAACTCTTTCAAAAAAACATTTTTCATTAGAACTACGTCGCTTTGATTCCCGCTTGGGATACGTAGGAGCGAGCCACGTTCTCGTCAAGCGCAACAAATAAAAATCCTTTTCATCCCCATAAACAAATTATTTTCATAAAAACAAACAAAAAGAATCATTTTCTAACCCATTGTTGCTAATAGCTCATCAGAGCCTCTGTTCGTTTAGCTATTGGCGACAATGTCTTTTTCTCATAAGAATAATAAAAGATGGTCCATCATAACCTTTGTTAGTTTGACCATTGTGCAAATCAATCTTTTTCGAAATTCACTTTCAAAAAGATAATAAAAACGAGTTGTTATCAATAGTCCATCAGAACCTTTGTTCGTTTGACTAGCGGTACAACTCTCTCTTTTTTGAGTATTTAGTAGTGATTCATCATAGCCTCTGCTAGTTTAATCATTTGCTAATGCTCGTCCTATTTCAAAAGACTCACTAAAAAAGATAAAAAAACAAAAACTCTTCAAAAAGAACCAAGAACTACGTAGCTTTGAATTCTCCATCGCACCGGGAGATACGTAGGAGCGGGCCATGTCCCGTCAAGCACTTTTTCTAAAAACCCTTTTTTCCCCCCTTCTCACCCAAAATAAAATTTTCATTAAAGATTTCCCTTTCATCTCCAAATAAGAAATAAATAGGCAAATCTAGGTATTTTTCAAATCAAACATTGAAACCACACATTTAATTAGAGGTTCCCTTTCGGTAGAAAGGGCGTGCGCGGTGCTAACACCTTCCTCGCGCGTAATCGACCCCCGAACCTATATCTCTAGTTTTCAAAGACCATCCGCCTTGTCCAAAAGACCTTTTTTCAATGTTTTGGTCTTAAAATTAAAATATTGGTGGCGGCTCCAAAATTTTCCACGTTGTACATTGAGAAACCCAAAGCCGGGGATTTTTCGGGGTGCAACAGCTGGCGACTCCGCTGGGGACCTTTTTTTTTTTTAAAGACGAGGGTCAAGCCTAACTAATTTAAATGTGTGGTTTAATGTATTGTTGATTTGATTAAAACCTTGTTTGCCTTTTTTTCTTATCATTAATTGTAGGCGTACGCATTTGTGTTCTTCTATGTTGCTCCCTGTCTCATCTTTTATTCCTTTCTTTTATCGCTTATGCCCATGCATTTTTTTTTTTTTTTTTTTTCAATCCCCATGATCCCCTCTTCTTGGCTCCTTTTCCTAAGGTGAGCAATATCCTTGTTTATAGATATTCTAGGTATGGAACCCTAGGGTAGATAACTTGTTATTGTTTGCTTTTGTCTGGACTGCTCTGGTTTTCATTTCAGGTGGGGGTAGTACTAGGGAAAATGCCCTTAACACACACTACACTTATACCCTGTGACTATGTGTTTTGAGTGGGACCATAACCCAGGTCTGCAAAAACTTAGGAGAGTGGATTCAAGTAGTGAGAGCCCATCAGGACCTTTGTCCGTTTGGCTACTTGCGAAAGTTTCAACCAGAGTTGTGCTCTTTCATGATGCCTCACACCTAGTAGTTTGCTGCATTTGTGGGGAATTTTGTGAAAGGGACGGTAGCTCTGGTAGCCTTGTGAGGGAGTGAATAGAGCTACATGGAAGGATTACCCTTTTAATTGCCCTAGATCATAGGTCTTACCTCTTTTTAGGTCACAAGGGCTTTTCCAAAATTGTGTGTGCATTATTGCATCTAGTTTAGTTCATTTCCGCCAACGTTTTTTTGAAAAAAAATGGGTTTTTCCTTCTCTTTCATAAATACCTATATGGGGTGGCATATAGGGTATACCGCCCTAATTTTTCAAAACCCCACCTGTAAATATCTGTCTTTATAACAAGCATCCTCATCATCCGCATTTTACATCATAACAGCATGCATTACATAAGCAAAATTCTGAAAAATTCATACAGCATTCCTCATGCATCTAAATACAAAAATAACATAAAACCATATGCATTGCATTCATTTACGCATTCGTACTCGTGCTCATAAAAGATGTTCTATCATCAGAAAGAAAAACAAAAGGCAAGCTGGTTCGCCAACACCGATACTCTATCCGTCTACAGACAAGATTAATGGCTAGCAATCAACATCTCGAGAATGAGGACCCCCTGGGTCAAGATGAGTCGGTTGTGGAGATTCTCAATCCTGAGCAGCTGGCTCAAGAGAATCAAGCTTTGAAGACTAAAGTGGAGGCTATGGAAGCACAGATGGTCGAAGTAATGAGTATGCTACAGAATCTGAGGGGTGGGGCCGCTACTGGGGCCGCCGCTGTTGTAAATTCCGAAGGGGTTGTTACTTTCGTTTCTCCTCCGGTGTCCGCTGAAGTTACAACTACTCACACTTCTTATGGACGGGGGGTCAGTCACTTTGCCCATCCTCCAGGGGTGAGTGGACAGAGTCATCTGGATGCACCGATATATCCTTGGGGGATGCCAATGGGTTATATCCTTGCTGAAGCTATTCCTGTGGGGTCGAGTCAACCTGTCACGACTATGCCTGGTGGAGCTGCTATGGGACCACAAATTCATACTCCTAGTCCTGATACTGTGCTGCCAAGAGGTTCACCTAGTCCTACTCTGGGAGTTACTATGAACCCTCAGAACGCTGTCCATCATATGGGAAACCCTGCTCAGCATGGGGGTTATTATCACGGTCCGGGGAACTATCCACAAGGTCAGTTGTTTGGGAACACTCAGCATGGGGATCGGTATCACTCGCTTGAAGAGCGCTTAAGAGCTGTGGAAGGATCAGGAACTAGAGACAGGGATGCCCGAGATTTGTGCCTTGTCCCAGATGTTGTTATACCCCCTAAATTCAAAGCACCTGACTTTGATAAATATCGCGGCACCGGGTGTCCATCTAGCCATCTGACGATGTATGTTAGAAAAATGGCCGCTCATGCTCATGATGACAAGGTACTCATTCATTATTTCCAGGACAGTCTGGCTGGGGCATCACTAGATGGGTACAGCGGAAAGATTGCTGGAGGTTTTGGCAATTCTAGTGGACAAAAGAAACCCTTTCCCAACTTCCCCAAGAAGAAAGAAGGGGAAACCAATGTTATTTCCGCAGGGGGAGGCTCATCTTTCGGCTCTCCTCAGCGGGCGGTACCATTATCTTTCAACTCTCCGCAGCAAACTAATTCAGGCTACAAAGCCCAGAACTATCAAGAGAAGAGGCGTGCTAATTTTGATCCGATTCCGATGACCTATACTGAATTGTTCAATTATCTTGTCTCAAAGAATTTGGTCAATACTCGCACCATGAAGCCTATACAACCTCCCTTTCCTAGGGGGTACATTGCTGATGCTACTTGTAGTTTTCATAGTGGAGGAGTCGGCCACACGGTGGAGGACTGCAAGGCTTTCAAATATGTAGTCCAGGATTTGATTGACGCCAACTGGATCTCTTTCAAGCCGAACAGTCCCAGTACAACTACAAACCCCCTACCGGGACATGGGACACCATCCGCTAATGCAGTAGAGGATTCTGTGGGGGAGACAATGATAAAAGATGTTAAGTGTATCCAGACTCCTCTGGAAAATATACATGCTGAGTTGTGTCGTCGTGGTGTTATCAAGAAGGGCTGTGTATGCGCCGATCTTTTATGTGTGGGTGCCTGTGAAGTTTTCAAGTCGATCCTGCAAGACCTGATAGATCGGTGCGTGGTTCAGATAGGGACCCATGATAAAGAAATCAATGAGGAAGTAATAGCGGTGCCTATGAAAGAAGGATGTTGGGATACCCTAGGGGAGCTCAGTGGAAAGTTTGACTACTTGGTCAGATATGACGCTCCCGAGAGTGCTCAAGTCCGAATAGAAGACATCCAGCCCACAGGATGGGATGAGGAAGAGGAACAATACGACCAAATTGCTGTCATCAATAATGGTCTTAAGTCAGAAGAGGAATGTTGGGATACCCTAGGGGAGCCCAGTGGAAAGTTTGATTACTTGGTCAGGTATGACGCTCCCGAGAGTGCTCAAATCCGAATAGAAGACATCCAGCCCACAGGATGGGATGAGGAAGAGGAACAATACAACCAAATTGCTGTCATCGGTAATGGATCCGAAGCTGAAGAAAGTGAGACTGGTCTGGTTCGTCGCTGCCCTGCCAGAGAAAGTTGAAGAATGGGGAAGCTGCTGCCTTTCCTGTGACTTTTAAATTCAATATGATCATTGTAATGCAACTCTGTGGCTCTGCCCAAGGTCATAGAGCAAGTTGTTAGGGGCAATCATGTTTTTATTTTCAGAATCATCATCATTAATAAAAACGTTGTTTTTGAATTCCAATCAATAAAAATCAATTTCTTTCTCATTTCATGTGTCTCTTCCTTTCTTTATTATTTTTGCCTGCATGTCTCACCTTCCATTCTGCTTTTTCGCCTTGGCAAAAAGCAAATCCACAGCAATTGTCTCTCAAAATAACAGTGCCAACAGTCCATATTTTGACTTTGATCACCTTATCAATCAAGCAGAGTGGGACGTTGAGAAAGACCGGGAAAATCCTCCAGAAGGTTAATGAAGCAAGGAGAAAGAGTTATTCAGCATCACAGGGAATCCACTGAAGTGATCAACTTGGGAACCACTGAGAACAAAAAAGAGGTCAGGATGGGTACTTCAATAAAGGAAAATTAGAGCTCAAAAGGGAAATAAAGAAGAAGGGCAAGTGCATGAAAATAAGTGAACTATTGTCCCAGAGTTAATTCTTGAGGAAATAAGCAATCATGATTTGAAATGAAGTCGGACTACCATTCCATACCCAAAAACAAAATCCTCTCTTAACCACCTTAAGCCAAGAAAATCCCAAAGAGAAAAACAAAATCCTCTCCTAACCACCTTAAGCCAAGAAAATCCCAAAGAGAAAAACATAATCCTTTCCGACCCATCTTAAGCCAAGAAAAAGCCAAAAATCCAAAAGTCACCTTAGACAAGGATCACCTCGAATTAAAAAACAGTGCATCGTTCTTTATCAGCTCACCCAAGCTCAAGAAAAAGAAGAAGTCAAAGAAGGAAAAATCATTCAAAAAGGAAAATCCCAAAACCAAAAGAAAAATACAAAAGAAATAGTGAGTTGATACATGTTACCACAAAACCCAAGAGATCCTCGTCTCAATAAACCTTCAAACACTTTCTCATTTCCATGCACCCCTCCTCTCATAAACCGCAAACACTCTCCTTTGACCTCGACAGCCCGCCCTCCATAAACCCTTAGCCAGGAATAAAACCTCCTAATACCTCATCAAGCCAGTTAACCGTCATAAATCATCGATCAACAGCCAACACCAAATAAACACCATCTTGCCATTAGCCCCAAATACTTCATTAAGCTTACTCATCTCTCCCCCACAAAACACCACAATCCCGAAAGGTCCATCCCGATCAATGATTGATTGCTGTTGTTTTCTCAAGGTTTTAGCTCAAGGACAAGTAAATTCATTTGTTTACCATGTGCCAAGTGGGGCAATTCTGTCGCTCTTCACCCCTCCTACAACTGGGGAAATTGACCCTACACCTATCTCATCCCTTGTCGCACTCACATTCATTGAAATCATACAGGGGCAACCCCCTTTCTTCTCTAGTGAATGGGTCAGAAACAGTTCTTCTCATCAAGGTTGAAACACCCTCTCTACAAGTAGTCATGGAGGCCAGGTTAGAAGAAGCAAAATGGATCCAAGCTCGTCTAGATCAACTGAAAAGAATTGCTGCCCTGCGCCATGGCCAGTTGTACCAACAAAAGATGAAGGCAGCTTTCGGCAAGCAAGTCCGCCTTCGAGAATTCGGCGTTAGAGACCCTGTACTCAAAAAGATCCTACCTATCCGGACTGACTCCGTGAGAAGTTGAGGCCCACTTATGACGGTCCATGTGAAGTCAAGAAAGCTTCTTCCAGAGGAGCGCCGATACTCATAAACATAGAGGGCGAAGATCTCAGGAATCCAGTCAATTCAGATCAAGTGAAGAAGTATCATGCCTAAAAGAAATAGATGAAAAAAGAGAAAGACAAGCCAAGTAAGAATTAGCTCGCTAGGTTGAAAACCCGCAAAGGGCGACCTAGGCAAAATCAGAGCGACCCGGTGGATTGAAAACCCGCAAAGGGCGATCCAGGCAAAAATTAGGGTCTGAAAACTTAGGCATGAAAAGTAAAGAAAGGCATACAACTCTCCTACAAGCTTGGATGAGGGAGTGATCAAGGTCAAGGACATAGATGTTTGGCACTGTTCCACAGAGACGGACAGTCAGAATTCAGCTTCTCTCCTTTTTTCGTGTCTTTTTACAGTTTAAACTTTCAAATAAATAAATAATCGGCGTAACTTCTTGTGCGACCGGTTTCCACATTAATAAAGTTCAAATTTCTCGTATCTGTTCATTCTTTTATTTTCTGCTTTTTCTGCTCAAAATAAACGTTTTATGATGATGATGGTCCTGAACTGTAAAACATGTGCATACATCATAGAGCATTGCAAATCATTACGAGATTCTTAAGAGTCCCGGGAGAAGGCAATTCCCCAAAGCCAGTCACTCATGCAAGAGAGCAACTACATCCGCGATTGCTTCAAACCAGCAAAGTCAAGACCAACATGCACTCGGCCCATGAGCCCCGCAAATCCAACAGCTTCCTCAGTCTCATGTCATGAGTGTCGCGGGTTGGCTGAACCAGCAAAAATAAAAATAAGCAAAAAAAAAGGGGGCAATAAACAAACACAGTCATGCATTACATTCATCATGCATAAAATCATGCATTTATCAGACATAAAAATAATGATAATAAAGTAAAGAAAAAGAGAAATTCAGGCATTTGCATTCATCATAAGAGAAAGAAAAAGAAAATAGCAATCATGGCATTTGCATCATGCATCGCATAGAGAAAAAACAAAACGAAGCCTTCCATTGCATACGCTGGCATTCCATGCGGTCAAACCAGACCTTTGTGTCCTTAAACCAGATCATTGTGGTCCATAAACCAGACCTTCGTGTCCTTAAACCATACCTTTAGGGTCCATAAATCAGACCAGTATGCAGACACAAATTGCTCCATAAACCAGGCTTGTCGGCCCATAAACCAGACTCGTTGTGATCCTTAAATCAGACTAATGTCAAGTCCATAACTTAGCATTCCATCAAATAAACCAAGGCATTTCACAACTCTCAAGCATTGCATTTGCATACACACACTTCATAAAAAGGGAAAAGAACAAAATCATCGTATGTCATTCATCATTAGAGCATTACATTTTGCATCAGATATTTCATAGAAAAAGAAAAGAAAGCAAACAAAGATAAGAAACCACAAAAGCAACACAAAAACATTCCCTGTCGTCCAGCATTCCATATCATTCAGCATTCCTTTGTCATTCAATCATCAAACATTAAAGCATTGCATATGCATCATATTAACAAGAATCATTGCATCAAACATCAAAGCATTGCATCATAGAAAAAGCAAAAAGAAACAAACAGAAGTTAGAACAAGAGCATTTCATTCATCAAAGCATCAATCACCGCATACATTTGCATTCAAACATCAAAGCAATACAGTCGCATCACATCAATACTGGCATCTCATAAAAAAAAAAAAAAAAAAAAAAAAAGCTAAAACATCCCATGTCATTCATCATTTCATGTTATTCACCAGCAATATTCACACTTCATAGAAAAAAGACAAAAAAAGAAAAGTTTTCCATTACATGTCATCTGTCATTCCATTAAAATACATGAGCATTCATCAAACACCAAAGCTTTGCATTCGCATACCCTTGTTTCTTAAAAGAGCAAAAAGAGGAACCAAAGAGGAAAAAAGCAAAAGAACAAATAAAGTCAGGCATCGCATTCATCAAGCATATAAGAACAGTAGAAAATCATGCATTCATAAGCAAAAGAAAAAGAAAATCATGCATTGCGTACAGACAAGAGAAGAGAAGGAAAATCATTGCATTCATCAAGCATATAAGAACAGTAGAAAATCATGCATTCATAAGCAAAAGAAAAAGAAAATCATGCATTGCGTACAGACAAGAGAAGAGAAGGAAAATCATTGCATATAGGAACAGTAAAAGATCATGCATTCATCCGACATAGACAAAGGAAATAAGAAACTCATCATTCATCATAAGAAAAAAGAAAACAGCAATCATGGCATTTGCATTGCATGCATTTATTCATTTTCAGCTACAGGTACAAAGAGAGGATGAGCACTTCGGTGTTAGCCCTCGCCCCCAGATTCCAGAAAATGTTCCCCCAAGTTGGGAGTTCAGAAAGAAAAAAGAAGAAAAAAGAGAAATAGAAAGGAAGGAGAGAAAAGAAAAGAGAGCGCTCAAGCGTGCATTGTGGATTGGAGCACAGAGATCATCGCTCCCTTCTGCCCAGGTCTCACATCGTGTACGAGCAACGCGATGGACCGCAGCCCCATGTGAGGTTCAACGGAATAGTTGTATCAGCCTAAGATGCAGTGGACGCCGTGCATTGATCAGTATATCAGTTCCGGAGCTGATAACGATCCCCCCGGTCGCTCGAAAAGGCCAACAGGAAGAGCGTGCTCCTCAAAGCTACGTGCAAACTCGGATTCGTCAAAGAGTTCGTTTAAGGATTACAGGTTTTAGGCAGCCTGGGCAATTTACCGTTTTCTGCACGCAAGTGCCCATTTTACTTTTCTGTCTGCACGCAAGTGCCCATTTTACTTTTCTGTCTGCACGCAAGTGCCCATTTTACTTTTCTGTCTGCACGCAAGTGCCCATTTTACTTTTCTGTCTGCACGCAAGTGCCCATTTTTACTTTTCTGTCTGCACGCAAGTGCCCATTTTACTTTTCTGTCTGCACGCAAGTGCCCATTTTACTTTTCTGTCTGCACGCAAGTGCCCATTTTACTTTTCTGTCTGCACGCAAGTGCCCATTTTACTTTTCTGTCTGCACGCAAGTGCCCATTTTACTTTGCTGTCTGCACGCAAGTGCCCATTTTACTTTTCTGTCTACACGCAAGTGCCCATTTTACTTTTCTGTCTGCACGCAAGTGCCCATTTTGCTTTTCTGTCTGCACGCAAGTGCCCACTTTACCGCTTTCTGCACAAAAGTGCCCATCTTTTCAAAAAAGGTCTAGAAAAAGAAAAAAGAGGAAAATTCGGGTTTTCCCAAGTGGACAAAATCGGTATAATTTCTGAATTCTTTATCTTCATTTTGCCTTGGAATATGTTTCGGCCAATTCATATTCCTCGTTAAAATTCAGATAAAGAGGGGCAGCTGTCATACCCCAATTTTGTCCGGCTTAGGTCCAAACCCTAATTTTCCACACAAAAAGAAAAAATATAAAAAATAACTTATTCATTGCATTTTGGGTCCTAGATACCATTCCAAAGTTTTTAAAATCATTTTTAGGGTTAGAATGCACTTTTTGGGAAATTAGGGTTTTTAGGGTCAAAAAGGGCATTTTGGTCATTTCTCACAAAAGGGTCTATAAAAATAATTTTTGCAATAAGCCTCATGCATCAAATTAGGGTTTTTGAAAAAATGTTATGCATGCATGGCAAGCTTTGGAAAATATTTCATGCATGCATGGCAAAGACCTAAAAACATTTTTGTGGAAAGCAAAAAAAACAATTTCTATTTTGTTCCAAATGACCAAAAATCGATTTATACAATTTATATAGGCTATGAAATCGATTTTAGGCTCACCTATAGGCCAAGAATCGATTTCCTTATCCTATGTTGGAAACAAAGAATCGATTCACACCTATACATAAGCCAAAGCCATGAATCGATTCTTACTATTTTGCAAAGGCATTAAAATCGATTTTTAAGCTCTCCTAAAAGCCATGAATCGATTCTTACTATCTTGCAAGGGCATTGAAATCGATTTTTAAGCTCTCCTAAAGGCTAAGAATCGATTCCCACATACTTTAGCTAAACATGAAATCGATTCCCACCTATTTAGGATGTCTCAAGAATCGATTTCCTTCTTTTTTAAAACACAATGAAATCGATTCCTATCATTTCAGGAAGTCCAAGAATCGATTCCCACTAATTTCTAAAGCCCAAGGAATCGATTCCTATGTTTTTTAAAAGCAAAGAATCGATTATACTATATTTTGCCTTCATCAAACAATCGATTCATCCTTGCAATAAATGTTTTTAAATTCCTACGCTTTCCTGAGCCTATAAATAGGCAGCCTCAAGTCACATTTTGGAGGGGGACTTCACGAGATCAGAAGAGGGAGACAGAGCTTCAGACACTTCACACGAGATCAGAGAGAAGAATTGCTACACACATTTTTTCACAAGATCTGAGAAGAATTGCTCCAGAAACATTTTCACAAGATCTGGGAAGATAACTCTCGCAAATCTCATTTTTCAGTTCTCCGCTTCATTTTTGTTCTTCAGATCTGTAATATCTGCCTTCATCAGAGGTATTTCTGTTTTTATATTTGTTAATATTTAGTTATTGTGATCCATGCCAAAATTGCCCTATGTGATTTAATCTAGCTATAGTGTCATTGTTGATGATGAACCACATGATTCCCACTTATGCCTAGTGCATCATTGTCTAAGTGGTGAAGATGGTCTCAGATGATTCAACCTTCCCCTTTCAAACTCTTTCAAAAAAACATTTTTCATTAGAACTACGTCGCTTTGATTCCCGCTTGGGATACGTAGGAGCGAGCCACGTTCTCGTCAAGCGCAACAAATAAAAATCCTTTTCATCCCCATAAACAAATTATTTTCATAAAAACAAACAAAAAGAATCATTTTCTAACCCATTGTTGCTAATAGCTCATCAGAGCCTCTGTTCGTTTAGCTATTGGCGACAATGTCTTTTTCTCATAAGAATAATAAAAGATGGTCCATCATAACCTTTGTTAGTTTGACCATTGTGCAAATCAATCTTTTTCGAAATTCACTTTCAAAAAGATAATAAAAACGAGTTGTTATCAATAGTCCATCAGAACCTTTGTTCGTTTGACTAGCGGTACAACTCTCTCTTTTTTGAGTATTTAGTAGTGATTCATCATAGCCTCTGCTAGTTTAATCATTTGCTAATGCTCGTCCTATTTCAAAAGACTCACTAAAAAAGATAAAAAAACAAAAACTCTTCAAAAAGAACCAAGAACTACGTAGCTTTGAATTCTCCATCGCACCGGGAGATACGTAGGAGCGGGCCATGTCCCGTCAAGCACTTTTTCTAAAAACCCTTTTTTCCCCCCTTCTCACCCAAAATAAAATTTTCATTAAAGATTTCCCTTTCATCTCCAAATAAGAAATAAATAGGCAAATCTAGGTATTTTTCAAATCAAACATTGAAACCACACATTTAATTAGAGGTTCCCTTTCGGTAGAAAGGGCGTGCGCGGTGCTAACACCTTCCTCGCGCGTAATCGACCCCCGAACCTATATCTCTAGTTTTCAAAGACCATCCGCCTTGTCCAAAAGACCTTTTTTCAATGTTTTGGTCTTAAAATTAAAATATTGGTGGCGGCTCCAAAATTTTCCACGTTGTACATTGAGAAACCCAAAGCCGGGGATTTTTCGGGGTGCAACAGCTGGTTCGCCAACATCGATACCTGACTCGTCTGCAAGCAAGGCTCATGGCAACTAACCAGAATGACCCGGACTGTCCTGTTATTGAAGACTTAGGAAGTGGTGAATCGGACCATGGTAACCCAACTGCCGAGGTTCCCAATCCAGAGCAATTGGCTCAGGAGAATTGGGAATTGAGAATGAAAATTGGGGCAATGGAAACACAGATGACTGAAATGATGGTGATACTACAAGCTTTGAGGAACGGAATTGCCGCTGGAAATCCCGCCATCACTACCGAAGTTGTTGTCGCTCTCCCTCCTCCGAGTCTTGAGACTGCCACCTTTGCTCATACTTCAGGGACCAACAACCAGAGCCAACCAGCCATGCATAGAATGACTTGGGGACTCCCACCCGGATACACACCTCTAGGATCCGAGGCTAATGCAGGAAGTAATCCCCCTAGGGTTGCAGAGCAAGTCCAACCCATCTCAGCCGCAAACAGTGGTGGAGCGGGAACGCCTCAAGTCCAAATTCAGATTCCTATTCCGCCGGGAACTCCGTTTGGCTTTCATTCACCAGCAACGGTCCATCCCCAAATTCAGGGACCAATTCCTGGGAATACCACTCACTCACGTGACCCACACGTGAACCCAGCCGTAGTGTCGATGAGTAATCCTCACTACGGTGTGAATGGTTTTCCTCAGAACTATCCTGCTGAAACTCCTCAAGCTAGAGACAGGTATCATATGTTAGAAGAGCGCTTAAGAATGATTGAAGGGTCGAGCTCCAGAGCAAGAGAAGCCCGTGATCTGTGTCTCATCCCTGATGTGGTTTTACCTCCTAAATTCAAAGTGCCTGACTTTGACAAGTACCGAGGCGTGACTTGCCCTAAAAGCCATCTGACCATGTACTATAGAAAAATGGCTACACATTCTCATGATGACAAGTTGTTGATCCATTATTTCCAAGAGAGCCTTGCTGGGGCATCTCTCAACTGGTACATGCAGCTAGAACTGTCCGATATCCATTGTTGGAAGGACTTGGCTGATGCCTTCCTCAGACAGTACCAGTACAATACGAATATGGCGCCTGACAGAACACATTTACAGAGCATGGCAAAAAGAGATAATGAGTCATTTAAGGAGTATGCCCAGCGGTGGGGGGCTTTGGCTGCACAGGTGACACCCCCTTTGTTGGAGAAAGAACTGGTCTTCATGTTCATGGAAACCCTGCCACCGTTATACTATGATCGGTTGATCGGCAGCGTATCTTCCAACTTCTCAGACATGGTAATCATCGGTGAAAGACTAGAAAATGGACTGAGAAGCGGCAAGATTGCCCATGGTTCCGCAGGTACAACCACCCACAAAAGGCCATTCTCCGGATTTTCAAAGAAGAAAGAAGAAGAGACCAACACCATCACCATAAGCCCACCTTATCCACCACAAAATATCCCTGTCCCCACTCAAACACAACCAACCCGTCCACCACAAAGTAACTACCACAAAAACTACCAAGACAAAAAACAGACCACCTTTGACCCCATCCCCATGTCCTATACTGACCTTTTCAGCTATCTTGCCACAAACAAGCTCATCAATACCAGACCCATGAAACCAGTCCAGCCACCCTACTTCCGAGGCTACAATCCCAATGTTACCTGTGCATTTCATGAAGGGGCAGTTGGACACGCTGTTGAGGACTGCAAGGCCTTTAAAATTGTAGTGCAAGATCTGATTGATACCAGAGGGATAACCTTCAAACAAGAAAGCCCAAGCATCACAACTAATCCACTGCCTGGTCATGAGAAACCTGCAACCAATGCCATCCATGATATGGGGGGCCAATCCTTAATCAGAATTGTGGAGTGTATCCAGACACCCTTAGAGGTTATTCATGCAGAGCTGTGCAAGTTCGGGGTCACCAAGAGAGGTTGTACTCAGAAAGAAGTCTGTGTTGATGTTAATTGTGCTGGGGCATGTGAGGCCTTCAAGACAGTTTTTCAGGACCTATTGGATCGTCATATAATCCAAATGGGTGTGCAAGAGAAAGAGGAGGATGTGCTGACTTTCCAATCAGATAAGAATAGAAATGTTCAGAAACCTATTGAGGTCCCGTATAGCCGAAAGTCGATCGTGGAGAGACCTAAGACCATTGTGATTCCTGTCCCAGCTCCTTATCAAAAGAACAGTGCTGTTCCATGGAGCTATGGGGTGTCAGTTCCAATTCAGAAGCCTCAAGTTGTTCCCGATGTCACAAACATTGCGGGAAGCAGTGGAGTCACTAGAAGCGGACATGTTTATGTCCCCGAAGTCCTGAAAGAAGGTCCCTCAAAGGAAGATGAGGAAAGGATTCACAAAGGTAAGGGTATAACACAATAGCCCAAGGAAAGTAGGAAGATGTCAGAGCAAGAAGCCACAGAATTTTTGAAGATCATGCGGCAGAGTGATTACAAAGTGGTGGACCAGCTGCACCACACTCCTGCAAAGATCTCTATCATGTCCCTACTGCTCAATTCTGAGGCCCACCGTGCAACTCTAATGAAAGTATTAAATGAAGCCCATGTAGCCCAGAACATCACTGTTGACCAGCTCGATGGCATCGTAGGGAATATTGTTGCATCCAATTATATTACCTTTACTGATGATGAGCTCACCCCTGAGGGGAAGCGGCATAATCAGGCACTTCACATTTCAGTTAGATGTGGTGAATATACACTCTCTCGGGTCCTCATCGACAATGGATCCTCTTTGAATGTCATGCCCAAATCTACTATGACCACACTAGATGTAGACTGTTCGTATATGAAGCCTAGCTCAACACTAGTTAGCGCATTTGACGGATCCAAGAAGGAGGTTATGGGAGAAATGGAGTTCCAGATGCAGATAGGGCCAGAAGTATTTCATGTGAATTTTCAGATCATGGACATTGCATCATCCTACAGCGGTCTCCTGGGGAGACCCTGGATTCATGCTGCCGGCGCTGTTCCTTCATCCCTCCACCAAAGGCTTAAGTTTGTAGTCGACGACAAGCTGATAGTCATTTTTGGAGAAGAAGAGTTCATAATTAGCAAGCCCCATCCTTCTCAATACATTGAGGCTGCAGAGGAGTCACTTGAATCTTCCTTTCAGTCACTGGAAATTGCAAATGCTGCTTTCGTGAGGGAAGAAACCCCATTGCCTGCACCAAAAATATCTAACGCTGCTATCATGGTAGCCAAGGTCATGTTGAAAAATGGTTACCAGATTGGAAAAGGGTTGGGAAAGTCCGAGCAGGGAATTCTGGCGCCGGTTCAGCTGCGAGAGTACAAGGATAGGCGTGGGTTAGGATACTGGCCCACTCAAGCTGATAAGAAGAGAATGGCTGAGGAAAAGCGAGAAAGGAGGCTAGCTAAGCTTCAGGGGCGGGAACCAAGCTTGAAGAAGGTTCCTATCTATGATCTCTCCCAGAGCTTCAGGAGCGCGGGTATGCTGGACACCACTCAGGTGGCCTTCATAGAGGAAGAATCAGTTATGGAAGACAAAGGTGTGGACTTGGTGCGTCGCATTGCTGCAGATGAAGAGCTTGATAATTGGAAGATCATTGATTTCCCTGTTATTTTCATTCCAAAGTAATGATTTTGCAATGCAAATTCTTTGGCTCTGCCCAAGGCCTTAGAATACTTCATAAGGGCATGCATATTTTTTCCTTCGAATATCATCTATCAATAAAATGTTGTTTCGGACTCTCAAATGAATAAAATTGCTTTTCATTATCATGTGTCTTCATCTTGTGTTTCTATTTTGCTTGTTCATTTCTTTCTATTCCCGCAAATGCAGATCTAAAATGAATATCTTTGAAAATAATGATGCCAACGGTTCATATGTTAATTTTGATCACCCCGTTAATCAAGCTGAGGAGGATGTTGAGGATGACTGGGAAACTCCTCCAGAATTGATGAGAATGGTTGAACAAGAGGAAAAGGTTATTCAGGCGCATGGGGAATCTGTTGAGATAATTAACCTAGGCACAAAGGACAGTAAGAAGGAAGTAAAGGTGGGTACTTCAATAAAGGAAAGTGAGCGCAAGAAGCTAATCGAACTCCTGCATGACTATGTTGATGTCTTCGCATGGACTTATCAGGATATGCCGGGGTTAGATACTGACATAGTGGTGCAGAAGTTGCCGGTCAAGCCAGAATGTCCTCCAGAAATGTCCTTAAAGATCAGAGATGAGGTGAAAAAGCAGTTTGACGCCGGGTTCCTAGCGGTAGCCAAGTATCCGCAATGGGTTGCTAACATTGTGCCGGTTCCGAAAAAGGACGGGAAAGTTAGAATGTGTGTTGATTACAGAGATCTGAATCGTGCTAGTCCCAAAGATGATTTTCCCCCTGCCCCATATTGATGTCTTAGTGGATAGTACAGCGCAACATTCACTGTTCTCCTTCATGGATGGGTACTCAGGGTATAACCAGATCAAGATGGCTCCTGAGGATATGGAGAAGACAACATTGACAACTCTTTGGGGAACATTCTGTTACAGAGTCATGCCATTCGGGTTGAAGAACGTCGGTGCTACCTATCAAAGGACTATGGTCACATTATTTCACGACATGATGCACAAAGAAATAGAGGTCTACGTGGACGATATGATCGCAAAGTCTAAAACTGATGAGGAACACATTGTCAATTTGCAAAAGCTCTTCGAGCGGTTGAGAAAATTCAAGCTTAGATTAAATCCTGCCAAGTGTACCTTTGGCGTGCGATCAGGAAAGTTGTTGGGATTCATCGTCAGCCAAAAGGGGATAGAAATCGATCCAGACAAGGTGCGTGCGATTCTTGAGATGCCAGTTCCTAAAACAAAAAGAGATTCGGGGTTTCCTTGGAAGACTGAACTACATCTCTAGGTTCATATTCCAATTGACTGCCACTTGTGAACCAATCTTCAAACTATTGTGCAAGAATCAAGAGACCAAATGGAATGATGATTGTCAAGAAGTATTTGAAAAGATCAAGAAATATCTTCAGAATCCACCTATCTTGATGCCTCCTACACCCGGCAGACCTCTGATCCTGTACCTAACCGTGCTAGACAGCTCAATGGGTTGTGTGTTAGGGAAACATGATGAATCTGGGAAGAAAGAGCATGCCATTTACTATTTGAGCAAGAAATTCACTAACTGTGAAACAAGGTACTCGCTACTAGAAAAGACTTGTTGTGCTTTAGCTTGGGCTGCTCATCGTTTGAGGCAGTACATGCTAAGTCACACTACTTGGTTGGTATCTAAAATGGATCCTATCAAGTACATCTTCGAGAAGCCCGCACTTACAGGGAGACCTGCCCGTTGGCAAATGCAGTTATCAGAATATGATCTCCTATATGTCACTCAGAAAGCAATTAAAGGTAGTGCGCTGGCCGAGTACCTGGCACACCAGCCCGTTGAAGATTATCAGCCTATGCAGTATGACTTTCCAGATGAAGATATCATGGCCTTGTTTGAAGAAGGGAAGTTCCCAGAAGATGAAAGATGGAGAGTGGTGTTTGATGGTGCCTCCAACATATATGGGCCCGGAGCCGGGGCAGTGCTGATTTCCCCTGATAATCGCTTCATTCCGTTCACTGCCAGACTAAGCTTCTACGTCACCAATAATATTGCAGAATATGAGGCATGTATTCTTGGTATCGAGGCAGCCATTTATTGGAAAGTTAAGAGACTTGATGTGTATGGAGATTCAGCTCTAGTCATTCACCAAGTGAATGGTGATTGGGAGACCAGGGACTCCAAGTTGATCCCTTACCGAGATTACATTCTAGAGTTGGTTGAGCCTTTTGAGGAAATCACATTTCAGTATCTTCCTCGCAATGAGAACCAGTTGGCTGATGCGCTAGCCACTTTGTCTTCAATGTTCAATATCAACTACGACAAAAGCTTGACTCACATCAAGATTCAGTATCGAGATTTGCCAGCACATCATTACTGCGCGGCAATTGAGGAAGAGTCTGATAACAAGCCCTGGTATCATGACATCAAGCAGTACATCTTGAACAGAGAGTACCCTCCTGGAGCGTCAGAGAATGACAAGAGAACCCTCAGAAGATTGTCAAGGAATTTCTTTTTGAACGGTGAAGTTCTATACAAGAGGAATTATGATATGGTCCTCCTGAGGTGTGTGGCAGAAGAAGAGGCAACAAAAATCATGAAAGAAGTCCATGAAGGCTCATTTGGGGTTCATTCCAGTGGGCACACTATGGCAAGAAAAATCTTAAGAGCTGGCTATTATTGGTTGCGAATGGAATCAGATTGCTATAGTTTCGTGAGAAGATGTCACAAGTGCCAAATCTACGCTGATCACATTCATGTGCCACCTGCTTCCCTAAATGTCCTGACTGCATCCTGGCGATTCTCAATGTGGGGCATGGACGTCATAGGTCCTATCGAGCCTAAGGCATCAAATGGGCATCGCTTCATCCTGGTCGCTATTGATTACTTCACCAAGTGGGTTGAAGCTGCTTCATACTCCAGCATTACTAGCTCTGTGGTTGCTAAGTTCGTAAAGAGAGACCTGGTTTGTCGCTATGGGCTTCCAGACAAGATTATCACAGATAATGGCAGCAACCTGAACAGTAAGATGATGAAAGAGTTATGCGAGGACTTCAAAATCCAACATCATAATTCTTCCCCATACCGTCCCAAGATGAATGGGGCAGTCGAAGCAACCAATAAGAATATCAAGAGGATCGTGCAAAAGACGGTAGTAACCTACAAAGATTGGCATGAGATGCTTCCTTTCGCTTTGCATGGGTATCGTACCTCAGTGCGTACTTCAACCGGGGCAACCCCTTTCTCTTTGGTGTATGGGTCGGAAGCAGTCCTCCCTATTGAAGTTGAGATACCCTCCCTACGGGTGCTGATGGAAACCAAGTTGGAAGAAGCAGAATGGGTCCAGGCTCGTCTGGATCAGCTGAATCTCATTGAGGAGAAAAGAATTGCCGCCCTGTGTCATGGCCAGTTGTATCAACAAAGGATGAAGACAGCTTTCGACAAGAAGGTTCGTCCCCGAGAATTCAGCGAAGGAGACCTTGTGCTCAAGAAGATCCTGCCTATTCAGAGTGACCCCCGTGGGAAATGGACTCCTAGCTATGATGGACCATATGTGGTAAAGAAAGTCTTTTCTGGAGGAGCATTGATACTCACCAACATGGATGGTGAAGAACTCAGAAACCCAGTCAATTCAGATTCAGTCAAGAAATGTTACGCCTGAGAAAAATAAAAGAAAAAGAGAAGGATGAGCCAAGTAAGAATTAGCTCGCTAGGTTGAAAACCCGAAAGGGCGGCCTAGGCAAAAAAAGAGCGACCCGGTGGACTGAAAACTCGCAAAGAGCGGTCCAGGCAAAAATTAGGGTCAGAAAGGTTGGACTTAAAAAAGTAAAAGAGGCAAGCAGCGCCTCCAAAAGCTTGGATAAAAGGGTGATCAAGGATATAAGTATGGATGATTGGCATCAACACTCCAAAGACAAAGAGAGCTCATAAGATCTGTTGCGTCCATTTTTCTTGTTTTTTTTAGTTTCAAAAATTCTCAATGTACTCTTTTCAGTCGGCGCGACCTTTTGCGCGTTCGGTTTCCATATGAATAAAAAGTCCAAATTTTCCACTCCGTCTGCTTATTGCTTTATCATTGCGCGACCTTTTGCGCGTTCGGTTTCCATATGAATAAAAAGTCCAAATTTTCCACTCCGTCTGCTTGTTGCTTTATCATGCAAGCAAAAAGAAACTCCTGCATCACATCACATTCATCCCATCAAAAAGCAATCATGGCATTTGCATTGCATGCATTTGTTCATCTCATTTGCAGGTACAAGGACGGATAAGTACTTCGATGTTAATCCTCGCACTCAGTTCCCAGAAAATGCCCTCTTAATTCGGAGTTCAAATGCTTTTCAGTTCGGCGCTCAAGCGTGCATTGCAGTTTGGAGTTCAAATCGCTCTTATCAGAGTTCAGTGCTCCCTTCTGTTCATGGTCTCACATCGTGTACGAGCAACGCGATGGACCGCAGCCCCATGTGAGGTTCAACGGAATAGTTGTATCTGCCTAAGATACAGTGGACGCCGTGCATTGATCAGTATATGAGTTCCGGAGCTGATAACGATCCCCTCGGTCGCTCGAATGACTAGAGATTCTCAGGATGCGTGCTCCTCAAAGCCACGTGCAAACTCGGATTCGCAAGGGTTCGTTTACAGGTTTTAGGCAGCCTGACATTTTACCGCTTTCTTTATCGTTTTCTTCATTTAGCGCCTTCCTTGCCTTTCGCAGTTAGCGTGCATGTTGTTAACCATTTCGTTTATCGTTTCCTCATCAACGCTCCAAGTGTTGATTCAAAAAAAAAAGAGAGAAAGAAAAAAGAAGAAACAGAAAAAGAAAATTCGGGTTTCTCCAAGTAGACAAAATTGGTATAATTTCTGAATTCTTTATTCATATTTTATCTTCGAAATATGTCTCGGCCAATTCATATTTCTTGGTAAAATCCAAATAAAGAGGGGCAGCTGTCATACCCTAATTTTGTCCGACTAATTGAAAAATCCCAAAATTTTATCGCTTCGCATATTGTTCAAAACACGGGTGTCTTTGGCACTCTCGTGCAACGATTTTGTTTGACACTCGTTACTTTCAAAAAAAGAGTCCAAAAAAAATATAATAAAAATAATAATAAATAACGCGAGCGCGTGTTGGTTGCGAGTCACGTGTGAGTAGTTGCGTCACTGCGCGTTATTTTACCGTTTTTTTTAAAGTGAGGATAAAATGAAATCGGTTTTAATAACGTACGCGCGTGCGTATTCAAATCGCGTACGCGTTCCTAGTCTTAAGGCGAGCACGCGTTTCGTTTCGAGTCGTGTGAGTGGTTGCCGTCGGTGCGCGTTTATTTTACCGCGTTTTAGAAAAGTAAGGATAAAATGAAATCAGTTTTAATAACTTACGCGTGTGCGCATTAAGTCAGTTACACGTTCATAGCCTTAACGCGAGCGCGTGTTGGTCGCGAGTCGTGCGCGAGTGGTTGCGTCGGTTCGTGTTGTTTTTACCGCTTCTTTCAAGTATTATTAAAAAAAAAAAATAGTAATAAGATAAAATGAATTTTTATTCAGCTGTCCTTTTATTTATTTGTTACATATACAAACAAAAAATTTAAATACAAAAGTACAAAAAAAAAGGGGACAGCTCAAGTCGCTGCTGCCCTTGTTTGTTGCTGTGGCTGAAAAACGTTGAGCTACAAACTCAAGCTCCTTTCAACTTGTCCCTCTGCTTTATACGTTTTAGGCAAAAACACTTCAACAAATTTGCAGCACCACCTCCACCCCCCTTGCTGCTACTGCTGCATATTTCAGTGGCTGTTATGCTTTTGTCTCCTATGAGTTTTGCTCCCCTGCTTCCTCCCACACCTACACCACACAATTGGCCTATAAACAATGTGAATAGCAACACACAAAGGGGGAGGACAGCAATACACACAGTAACAGAAACACACAAAAAACTGAAAAAAAAATACCCACAGAAATTCAGAGAAAATTCAGAGCAACAAATTTAGGGTTTCACACTGAAACCTTAACCTCAAAACATCCAGAGTTTTCAAAAAAAAAAACCAGTTGGAGCAAAATAGTGAGAGCAAAAGGTTCGGTTCAAAAAGAAGGAGAAGCGAATTTCCTTTTTTGGAACAAGGTCAGTTCCTAAATTTATTTAGCCATTCTCCATTCTCCACTCATGTGATATAGATAATATATAGCGTTTTACTGATGTATTCATAATAAGTCTCAGTTTAGTGGCATGCTTCAAACAATGGCCAAACAAGTTTTTTTTACAAAGTATGTATACTGCCTTTAAGCAAAGTAGGACTCGAGTACTCTTTCAAAAAAATATGAGGTTAAAAGCAGACGGGTAGTCAAGATAGAAGTCAGTAGTAAAAAAAAAGGAAAAAAATTAGAACGGAAGTGAAGAGACAGTGAGAGACAGTGAAGAGAAAAAAAATAAGGGGTATTACCTCCGCCCGCCGTTCACGGTGGCCGCCACCGCCCATAAAAAACGCGCCACCGCCACCGCCCACAAAAAACGCACCACCGCCACGGCCTCACCATCTCCACCATCGTAGCAAACCCTCTCCTCCCCTTCGCAACCACCACTTCATAGCCACCACCACCGTAACCCGAAACTGGCCACCACCCAAACGACCACCTCCGTAACCCACATCGCACCCAATCGACGCCAATACACCCCCTTGTGGTCGTCGTTCGCACAGGACTTCGTGAGAGGGAGAGGAGGATAAGGCGGCGGATCTATGGCTGGGGGAGGAAACATGGCGCCGTGAGAGAGAGTTCGGTGGTGGAGGGGGGAAGAAAAACGAAAATGGGTTTAAGAAGGAGGGGTTCGGTTTACCATGGTTGAGAGGGGGAGGAAGCGAAGAGTAGGGTGAGAGAGGGAGAGATACGGCGCGAGGAGAGAGAGAAGGAAGATTTTTAGGGTTTGGTATTTTGGGGAAGGGAGGCGCCGTGGAAGAGAAGAGGATTTTAGGGTTTCTGTTTTTAGATTTTCGCTTTTATAGTATGACCCCAGGGGCATTTTCGTCCTTTCACCCTTTTTTTTTTCAGATTTCTATTAACACCCCCAATTTTTAATGACTTAATCCCCCGAGTGCAAGCCCATCTTTCTAAGCGCAGCCCAGCCAAAAAAAAACAGCTGGGCTCGCTGTTTACACCCCATTTTTGCTTTATACAACCCCTGTTTCTATGTGCACTTCTTGTTTTAATAGCTTGCATCCCTCTGCGGAAGCCCATCTTTTAGAATACAGCCCAGTTCACAGAAAACGAACTGGGCCTGTTTTCTGCACCCACTATTTTAAAACACAACCCTTTTCTGCTAACCCCACCCTATTTTACTACGGCACCCCCTGTTTCTTTTGTTTACAGATTTTCTTTTCCCTAAACAAGAATCAATTCAATTGCGAAAACTCTTCAAAATCAAACTTTGTTAGTAGTCTTGCGAAGCCTTTGCTTGCATGATTATCAACAATGAGGTACTAGTGGCGATCACTGGGAGCCTTTGCTCAATTGATCATCTTGAATGCCTAATTTTACTAAAGATTTTCACTAAACCAAAAACTTTGTTAGTAGTCTTGCGAAGCCTTTGCTTGCATGATTATTAACAATGGAGTGCTAATGGTGGTCACTTGGAGCCTTTGCTCAATTGATCATCATGAAAGCTCAATTTTCACAATTAAACAAGATAAAAAAACAAAAACCTTTTTCTAGACAACCCAGAACTACGTAGCTTTGAATTCTCCATCGCACCGGGAGATACGTAGGAGCGGATACTCTCCGTCAAGCACAACAAACGAAAAAACATTTTTCCTTTCAAAGACCAAACACTTTTCCAAAATAAAACATTTTTCAAAAACAAGAACTACGTTGCTTTGAATTCTCCATCGCACCGGGAGATACGTAGGAGTGGATCCCCTCCATCAAGCACGAAAACTAAAGATTTTTCATTAAGTCATTCATCAACAAAAGAGGTAAAAACAAAGCATTTTTCCGAATCAACTTTGCAAATCACATATTTAATTAAGGTAACCCTTCTTTGAAGGGACGTTATGGGGTGCTAATACCTTCCCCATACGTAATTAGACCCCCGAACCCAAATCTAATTGTTCCAAAGACCATTGCTTTCCAAAAAAGGTTTTTCCGATGTTTTACCTTTAAAAAATATTGGTGGCGACTCTAAAATCCCGTTGTGCGAAGAAAAAACCCTCCAAGGATTTTTCGGGGTGCGACAAGTAGGATGTCATCCCTGTGATTGGCCCAGGAAAATGGGGTTAGTAGCGCTGCTACCTTGCGTTGCATGCCTTTGTTCCAATTCCTTGGCCTGTTGCACCTCATTGTGCACCATAGGTTTAACTATGTCAGTCAATTGTAGGGACACTTGGTACATTATATCGTATATCCCCATATCAATCTGTTGCCGAATGTGTGATGTAGTCATCACCACGGGCTCCTCCCATTGATGGGGTGGTTCATTCGATTCAGCCGTAACCATTGCAATAGTATTATTCCCTGAAGCACCTACTGGCTCCATTGTTCTGCCCTTGGCAGTAGCTGCCTTCTTTGATGCAGAAGGTGACTCCATGCTTAAGTTCTTACCAGAGCGTAAGTGCACACGCCAATGATAATCAAATGCAATGGTCTGTGCACCTGTTATAGTTCCATCGGGCGTGCCAATTTGTTGTCTTGTGTCAAACTCTTAGGTCCTAGCCGTGGGTTCGGCCAGAGGTTTGAACAAGTGTTTTGATTCCTCTGTTCTTCTAGCGATTGCGCCGAGGAGGGAACTCTGCTCCTTGACTGTGGGTATCCTGACTCCTCTAGATGGATTATACTACTGGCTAATGCATAAAAATAAAGATAAAAATGCGATAAAGAAGATAGATAAAAATAAACGTAGAGTTTTGGTTTGATTGATGTTTGTCTATTCTGTACAATTGCTCTCCTATTTATATACATAGGCCCTCGTCGGCCACTAACACAGCCAACATTTTCCTACTGTTGGATCAATCTAAGATCAACGACTATCATCGTTCCTACGCCCTAAAGAGGCGGAGTCACCACCCACGATCTCACTAGCACGGTTAGTGGGGTGAACTCACTCACTCCGCTCTTCAAGGCTTCGTTTCTTTGCATGATCATTCAACTGCTCCCACGTTCTGTCTTCGTGCCTCTCTCTTACTTGCCTTCCAAGCAAACCTGCCTTATTCTCGGCCACTTGGCTTACTCAGCTAGCCTTTTGTCCTCGGATGACAACTCAGGCACCCGAGCCCACCTTGGCCGTGGCACTCTATAGACTGAGGCTTTGCTCTCCCTCGGCCTTGCTTATTACTCCTCGGGCTGACCCCTTCCTCGGGGAGTTGTCTTGTGATATGCCCTGAGGACTTCTCTTGCGTTCTTCTTTTTGGCAAATATCTCTCAAATATTTGTCTAGTGGCCTGCCTCAGCACTCCAAAACCCTAAACCTTAGGATTCCTGGTCTTCTCATTTCATCAGAGCATGCAGCGGAAGTAGTGGGCTACAGGCGATGCTACGGAACGAAAGAATGGGCATTCGGGTTGGTTCGAGGAACTGTGGGCGACCGTCTAGTCATTGGAGCTGATTCGACCATTGTGTCATCGCACAAGTCGTAAAGGGTCAACAAGAGAGTTATAAGTTGTGGAAACCTTCCGGTAGAAGAAGTGTTAGTGTCCTAGATTTATTCAGGACTAGTGAGCACCGTAAAACCCAGACTGTTGTCCGACCAATCTCTCAGGTAACGAGATGATGTCTAGTAGTCAACACTATTGTGTAGCCCAAATTAACTCTAACTTCTGTTTCAGCTCAGTGGGATCCTTCTGGATAGTCATGGTTCTAGAATATGTTTCCTTTCCTAAGAAACACCTTTTCCAATGCTATGAAACCGAACTAGTAAACTATCATTGCGCTTGCAATTTTGACAAGTAGTACCACTTAATGTTTATTAGACTAGTTGCCTTGTCAAAATTCTGAGTTGGGTTCCTATCAAAAAGGGACTATTATTTCATGTCAATAGAAGTAATCATGTCACGACCCCTCCGATTAGGAGCATGGCAGTTTCTCTGTGAGAAATATTCGCTAGTCTTCCAACTTGTTTTATCCATAACTTTTGATCCGGAACTACGATTTATATGTTTCAGGATGCGTTGGAAAGCTAACGAAATTGTCTACATATACCAATGGATTTTGGACTAGGTTTTATTCTGGTTCCAAAAAGTATTCCTACTCTACCCAAGCCCTTAAGCTCTAAGTGCTAGTAGAATGCTATGAAGCCCCGATACTTCAAAAATGGAGACGTACCCGTGTCGGATACGTATCCGATACCGATACGCACCCGATACTTCCCGATACGTACCCAAAGAGTATCTAATAATTTTTTAATTCTTTTTAAAAAATATTTGACTCGATACTTTTCAGATACATCTTTGATACTTCTTACCAACTAAGGATATTTCTCAGATACTTTTTCGATACCTCTTACCAACTAAGCACATGATTGTCACTCATATATGATACACTTTAATACCTCAATAACTAAAAGACAAAATTATATGTTTTTTCGTAATGCAATAATAGAAGAAATAATACATTGATATGAGTGAGATAAATATACGTAACTATCTCTACTTGATAAGATCACAAGTATTTATTTCTACAATGTGATGAATATATATTGACTAATGATATGCTTATGTTTTATTGACCAATTACGTACTAATATGAATATCTTAGTATATAAAAAGTCATCTATTTCTGCCACTGACTATTCGTATTATACTATTTCGGGTGGTCTCAGTTACTTGTCCACCATTACTTTTTATGACTAGTCAATGACTATTTGTTTTTTTCTATTTGTGTTTCTATTTTATTTTTTCTGTTATGTTTTTATATATTTAAATTTTAATATAATTTTTTATTAAAGTATCCCAGCCGTGTCGTATCTTGATTTTCAAAATTTTCCCGTATCCTCGTATCCGTATCGTGTCGTATCCCGTATCGTATCTCGTATCCAGGCTTCATAGGTAGAATGTGAACCATAGATTGGCATAAGAAGTATGTAGTGAATCCCCAAGGAGTAAGACTAAGCACTTAAGACCCAGATTAGGACAATTCCTTTTGGCGTCTTAAAGAAGGCTATTTCTCGGATGATGGTTCGGCGAAAGGTATATTAAGTCCAATTTTGAGGATAAAATTTTTAAAAGTTGGGGTGATTGTAACATCCCCTATTTTTGCTATTTAATAATATTGGCATGATATTAAGTTGAGTGAATTATTTAGTTGTTGAAAACTATTTAATTCGAAAATGACTTGTTGAATTGTGAATTATGCAAATTATGGGTGTTTGGTAAGTAATTTAATGATGATTAGAGCACTTAGTGCTGTTGGGAGTTATGAGGAATAGACTTAGTAAGTGAGGGGTAAAAACGTATTTATACATTGCCCATATATAAGTATCCCTTCCAGCTGAAACCAAAGAAGAAACACTTCTCCTTTTATTTTTAGAAATCTGAAATAGAGAAGGTAAAGAGGGGAGAGGGCGCGAGAGAGTGAGGGAACAAGGGAAGAGGAGAGTTTTCCCATTTTCTCCATGCATGTTCAATCCATCAGTACCATCAGAACCAGCTTCCCATTCTCTTCCTGTTGATAACAAATTCGTAGCTACCCTCCTCCTCCACCGCAAATCACCATTGGTGACCACCAAGCTCATCATAGCGAAACCAGAAAATCTGTATTTTGCATGTCTTGTTGGAGAGCTTTATAACCAAGATCAGAAGCCACATCACGGATTAGATCAACCTTGGGAGCGTTTCAGTTTCTGGGTTCAGAGTTCAAGCATATAGGGAGCTGTGTTTTCAGTTGTGAGTCGTTGGAAGTGGTTTCGGGAAGAGTTCGTGAGCCGTTGTTCATCCGTGTTTGCAAAGTCTCGGTGTGGATTGTTTGTCGTCACCAAAGAGGTGAGTTCTATACTCACTAGGGAAAACTGTTTTTAAGCTATGGTCATGTATTCTGATTGTGCCCTCCGTGTTACTAAAATTTGTGTTGAAAACCGTTTTACGAAAATAACGTTTCGGATGATAATTATTCGATTGATGGATTGTTGATGATGAATGTTTGTGTGTGATTGATTTGGATTGACTGTTTTGGACTGGAATTACTGGTTATTGTATCCGTTTTTAAGTCTCGGAGGTCATAGAATTTCTCGGTACCGGATTAAAAGCGAAACGGAACAAAACAGAGTTTTCGAAAAGCCATTTTCAGCACTTCTACCAACGGTCGCGTCGCGACCCGTGGACGTCGCCTCGAGACCATGTATTATTTTGCAACGAAAAACCTTTCTGTATCTTTTTGCGTCGTGACGGAATCCGTTCGGGTCGCGACGCAGTGTAAATTTCCAGCAAAACTACCCGATTTTGTTTTCGCTATAACTTTTGATCCGGTGGTCCGATTTAAGTGTTCTCAAGTGCGTTGGAAAGCTAATTAAATGAACTATTCAGATATGTGAATTAGATTCTGAAATTCCCTGTTCTGAAGGTTAAGTTCATGATATAATGTTGAGTGTTCATGCTATGTTAAGTGGAGTTTCATTGATGTATTGTGTTTGGACTGATTGGATGATTAGTGTAAGTTAAGTTAATAACTTTAGTAAGCCGTGTGAGATCACCTAATGTTAGTAATTAGATCATGTTAGTAAGGAGATCATGTTAAGTTAAGCTCAGTGTTAAGTTAAGTTCATTATTATGCTCAGTTCATTGTTATGTTCAGATCAATATTCGGTTCAGGTATATTAAAATATATAGATCAGTTTAGTTAGGGTGACGACCCTATTTTCAGTTTAGTGTGCTAGGGGAGGGGAAGTCATGAGCCCTATGAACCTAGGCCCCATGAGGGATCCAGCCGATTAGTGAAATGGGTTCACCGGGAGCTTATTTTGCCAAGTGACTGGTGACACACTAAAATTTCAGTTCAGTTTATGTGTTGCCTCTCGTAACCGGCTTGAGGGTTATGAGGACAACGGTAGTTCAGCCACATAGTCAATTTTGAGGACTATGATTTTTGAATCAAGAATAATGAATCAAGCATAATTGAACCGAGAGAGTTAGTAAGGGGTCTCAATAGAACTCACTAAGACCAGTTGTCTCACCCAATCCATGTTGTTGTTTTTCAGAGTCGCAGGCTAAGTTGAAGACGATGAGGCATGGCTATGGAGACGCTTGAGGAGTTGCTGACGCTGTTTATTTTGTTATTTTATGTATCTCCGTATTTTCATTCAGTATCTTGGATGTACGATGGTACAACTTGTATTATAAGTTGTAAATCGCTTCCGCAGACTTTCTATTTTGGTACTGAACACTAGTTTGAGTGGTGTAAGAACCGGATTTATGTATTCTACGTTAAGTTATGTAGGCGCACTTGATGGGTTTTAGCATCGAGTATTAGTATGTGTTCAGTATTTAAAACAGGAGGTACTCAGATGTATGCCAGTAGTGCATTTCGGTAATTTCTACATGTTGCAAAATATCGGGGTGTTACAATTGGTATCAGAGCAGTTCGACCTAGTCGGGCTTAGAATTCATGAGTCTCTTATGTCTTCTAAGTGTGATTCCTCTTAGTATGCTATTAGACGTTTAGCCTGATCAACTAAACACTTTGTGCATATTTCGCAGAATCATGGCTGGTAGAGGTAGGAGAAGCGTCCGTCGATCCCCATTCCGAGTGGATGCAGAATGTAATTGAGAATCAGCAGAAGATGATGCAGGACATGATGCAGATGCATCAGGAGGCGATGAATCGGCAACAACCGAATGTTCAACAACCTCCTCCGGAAGACCCTAATAGAGCTTATTTCCGCTTCCAGAAGATGAATCCCCAAAGTTTCAAGGGAAGGCCTGAGGTGATGGTGTCTCATTACTGGTTGGACTCGATGGAGAAGATTTTCAGGACTCTTCAATGCAGTGAGGAAGAGAAGGTTCTTTTTGCCGCCCATATGCTCGAGGAAGATGCTCAGACATGGTGGACCAATGCTCATGGATTGATGGTGAATCAGGGAACTCCGGTCACCTGGGTCAACTTCAAGGACATGTTTATTGGTCACTTTTTCCCTCCGGTGATAAAGTTAACCAAGCAGGCCGAGTTTGTCAATTTGAGGCAAGGAGATATGTCAGTAGGAGAGTTCACCGCCAAGTTTGAAAGACTGTCTCAGTTCAGTTAGCGAAGCATGCACCGAATGATGAGTGGAAGATGCAGATGTACAGGGCAGGCCTTCGTGCTGATGTAGCCCAAGGTCTCAGCTCTTATGCTATGACCAGCTACGCTGCCCTGGTGCAGCAGGCATATGTTGCCGAAGCGGATCTCAACAGATTGTATGAGGAAAGGAAAGCGTATCGGAAGGAGAAGAAGAAGGCATCGGAATTGCCAACCCCAAGTGAAGAGCCGAAGGGTAACTCCAACAAAGGAAAGCAAGCAGTGGTGTCTGAATTCCCAAGAATCGGCAAGTGTGCGAAATGCGGAAAACCCCATAGTGGAGAATGTCGTCTGGGATCAACTGAGTGCTATTACTGCAAGGAAAAAGGGCATTATGCTAACGAGTGTCCGGCGAAGAAGAGGAATAGAGAGGAGCAGGCCACTCCCGCACGCGGAAGAATCTATGTGTTGGACGCCCAAAAAGGCAAAGCTGATGATGGTTCGGCGAAAGGTATATTTAGTCCAATTTTGAGGACAATTTTTTTAAAAGTTGGGGTGATTGTAACATCCCCTATTTTTGCTATTTAATAATATTGGCATGATATTAAGTTGAGTGAATTATTTAGTTGTTGAAAACTATTTAATTCGAAAATGACTTGTGAATTATGCAAATTATGGGTGTTTGGTAAGTAATTTAATGATGATTAGAGCGCTTAGTGCTGTTGGGAGTTATGAGGAATAGACTTAGTAAGTGAGGGGTAAAAACGTATTTATACATTGCCCATATATAAGTATCCCTTCCAGCTGAAACCATAGAAGAAACACTTCTCCTTTTATTTTTAGAAATCTGAAACAGAGAAGGTAAAGAGGGGAGAGGGCGCGAGAGAGTGAGGGAACAAGGGAAGAGGGGAGTTTTCCCATTTTCTCCATGCATGTTCAATCTATCAGTACCATCAGAACCGGCTTCCCATTCTCTTCCTGTTGATAACAAATTCGTAGCTACTTTAACTCCCCATTTCTACCCTATTATAATACGAAAAATCAGAGTTTATAAAAATTTCCAACAAATGAATGGAGTGCCACACTTTCTTCTTAAAAACAACAAACATGATTAATTCGCCTGTGAAAACAGATACATAACACATTACTTTTGGATGAACCAATAAATAACCTTTTAGTCTTTAAAAATAAGTCACCTCCATTACTACGCAGCGGATTCACAACAAAAGTTAATTCAAAATAATCGTGGCGTCTCTAACAACCTTAAGACAGCTCAAAAATAGCAAAATCCTTGATAATAACGACTTTAAGTTTCAACAATAAACGATTAACAAATTAACAAATTAACGATTAACAAATTAACGACTTAACCAACAATTAGTCAACCGTGGGCCTAATGCGCCTAAAGCGCCCAACAACCCACAAGACGGCGCCCAATACGCCCAGCAAACGAACGAGGCAGCCACACATGGCGCCCATGGCGCCCAGTGCGCCTAGCAACCAACAGACAACCAGCAACAGGCAGCCAGACATGGCGCCCAGTGCGCCCAGCAACTAACAGCCAACAAGCAACAGGCAGCCAGACATGGCGCCCATGGCGCCCAGTGCGCCCAGCAACCAACAGACAACAGGCAACAGGCAGCCAGACTTGGCGCCCATGGCGCCCAGTGCGCCCAGCAACCAGCAGACAACAAGCAACAGGCAGCCACACATGGCGCCCATGGCGCCCAGTGCTCCCAACAACCAACAGACAACAGGCAACGGGCAGCCAGACTTGGCGCCCATGGCGCCCAGTGCGCCCAGCAACCAACAGACAACAGGCAACAGGCCGCCAGACATGGTGCCCAGTGCGCCCAGCAACCAACAGACAACAGGCAACAGGCAGCCAGACATGGCGCCCATGGCGCCCAGTGTGTAACACCCCTTTTCTACCCTTATATTACACGTCATTTATCAGAGTAATTCTCTTTCAAAAAAAAATATTATTTTAATTGATAGAAAAGAAATGCTACAACTTCATTAAAGCAAACTCATCATTTGCACTGTTCAAATTTGTGCAACAAACATCCGTCATGAGAAATCAAGTCCTCGAAAATCCCATCACAGCGGAATAAACAACAACTCACTAATAACTCTCAAAACGCGTCTCAATTTATCGATAAAATCATTAAACAACCAATCAAATAATTTATCAGGTTTCACCCACGCCCCCTAGGTGTTACAGTATCAGAGAGCGACACAAAATACATCCCAAGAGCTAATGAGGAAGGCAGCAGATCCTTCACTCGCGGTTACCTGCAGCGTTGCCACAATAGAGCAACATTCCAAGCAGAAGGGGTGAGAATTTCAATAAAACATAATCAAGCATAAACAGAGTAATATGAACAGTAAATCATACGACATCATCAATATCATCAAACTCATCATCAGAGAATATCAATTCAAACACAATTATTTTCAAGGAATCACCGTCATGAAAGTGCATGTGAATGAAACCCCCTCCAGGGCATATGCATGATGGTACCATCTCGTCATAAAAAGCCACTCAAGGCATATCATCATCAAAAGCCACTCAAGGCATATCATCATCAATAAGAGGCCGAAGCCAATTCGTCATAGTATGCACATGCCATGAAACTCTATGAACGCATGTGCAACTCATCAAACACTCACCTGGAGTACTCATCATCATCATAAAACACTCATAGAGTGTATTCGTCATAATCATCAAAATCATATATATCACATCATCATAATCACTCATAGAGTGAACTCGTCATATTCATCAAAATCATATAGATCACATCATCATAATCACTCATAGAGTGAACTCGTCATATTCATCAAAATCATATAGATCACATCATCATAATCACTCATAGAGTGAACTCGTCATATTCATCAAAATCATATTGCAACATCATTACAGTTATACATACCATCATCAACATTAAGTATATATATAGATATATATATATATATATATATATATATATATATATATATATATATTTCAGTTATCTTTTAGCTTAGCGTGTTATAAAATAGTAAACTGATTGACTATGGGATTACTCAGGTAACTGATACTACTTGCAACAGGCATTGGCCACATTTGCAAGACTCTCAGTGATGCCCTTGTAAATACGCCAGTGAAAGAAATTCTGACCTTAGTGGTAAACCACAGTCTAGCCATAGTCAATGAGTACACTAGAAGTATAACGTTTCACAGAGACTCATTTATATAAACATAGCATCACAATTTTTCATCTGAGGAATCGTCACATTTTCAATTCGAGAAAACACCCCATTTTTAAGCTTAGACACCCCACATTTGAAAAAGAGGAGACATCACATTTTTAATAGTGGCAGCAACACCTTTTTATAAAGGAAACATCATAATTCAAGTTTGAGATAACATCATAGTTTTAATTGGAAAAACTTCACATTTTAAATGAGGGAACATCACTTTAATTTTAGAAAAACTCACATTTTAATAGTGGGAACGTCGCCTTATTATTGGAAAAATGTCACATTTGAAAGTAGAGAAAATAGTGTGAAAACAGCAGGAAAAACAGTGGAGAAAACAGTCATATTCACAGCATGAATTCTTTTCCAATCATCACCAACCTCAAAACACGATTTGTTCATCACACAACTCATCAAAAGTTCATCAAGGAATCATCACAATGTTCATCAAGAAATCATCAAAATGCTCATCAAGAAATCATCAAAAATTCATCAAAACGACATCAAAACTCTTCGACAATATCAATTTCATCACAATATCAATTTCATCACAATATCAAAATAACATCAACAACATCGAAAGGGCATCAACAACATCAAAATAACATCAATGACATCAAAATAATATCGATAACATCAAAACCCCCCAAAACCCCCAATTACATACCCAATTATATTAAATCGAAACGCTCACCCTTACCTTAGGTTTTCACGAAGACAAGAGATCACTACAAGTCACCTACGAAACAACAGCAACAATCCACGCGATCTACACTTCTTCTCTCCTTCTCACGATCGCAAGTTCTCTCTCTCTTAGATTGTAGGGAGATTAATTTTCGTTCTCACCACTTCTGGATTCTAACTCTGGAATTACTCTCCTATCGAAGCCCTCTGCGATACGAGAAGAACGCAACAAACGGCGTCACAATCGGAGCTCCAGAGACAAAGATATGATAAAAAGAGTGAAAACGGCAAGAAATGCCCTAGCTGCGCAGAAACGCAACTATGTACGCGAACTCGCGCGCGGCGCGCGAGTTACGCGCGAGTGGCGCGCGGAGAGGCAGAAACACCACTGCTCGTGCACTGCAGCTACGCGCGGTGCGCGACTTACGCGCAAGTGGCGCGCGGACAGGCAGAAACTACAGCAGACT
Source organism: Astragalus membranaceus (assembly GCA_039519185.1). Lineage (NCBI taxonomy): Eukaryota > Viridiplantae > Streptophyta > Magnoliopsida > Fabales > Fabaceae > Astragalus > Astragalus membranaceus. The sequence continues at coordinate 53,137,624 of CM076854.1, read as the reverse complement.
AATTTTCTTTCATTCTCTTGATTTTTTTCACCCTTCCCACCACCAATCACCAATTGAAAACAACAATAATACGCTCAAAATTACCCACTAAACACCAAATCATCAAAGACAACATATTCTCGATTTTCTTCAATCGTTCTACCAATTCAATTAACACTAAATTTTTAATAAAAATTGGGGCGTTACAACTCTCCCCCACTAGGAATATTTTCGTCCTCGAAAATTTACTCCCACTCACGAAACGAAACCCATTCTTCTTGTCACTTCCAACCATCCCTGTCCATCACCCTTCTCCACATTGTTACTCTTAATTAGATGTTCTAATCTGAAGGTCATCAAAGTCCCACTCAACTACTCAAACACCGTGACACCTCACTTAGGCAACTACACCTCATCATCACTCACCTCTACAACTACCTCGGTTACATCTACTTCGGTTCTCCATCATTCTCCTTGCCACCCATACGCTGCACTTAGGCACTTTATGCTTCAACCACACTAGCTTCTACATACATTTACTCTTAAGCTTATACTCACCACACTTCAACAACTACGCTTAGGCGCACCGCCTACGCACAACACTTCACCTCGACACTATGTACAATGTATAACTTAGCCACACATGCCCTTCGACGTACACATACACTTCGACACATTTAACCTTCGACTCACACGTTCGACACCTACATACCTTGATAACACTGCAACACTGCACTTCGTCCCACTTATACTTCGATTTCCATATACTTTGACAACACCACACGTCGACTCCCATTCATTTCGACCCACTTATAGTCAGGTAACCACATCTCGGCTCTTATGTCACCTTACACACCTAACCTTCATCTCTTCTTGTTTCTTTGGTCCTCACACTATGATCGAACTTAGCTACGACTACAACACCCATTCACTTGAAATTGGCGCGAAACCCCTTAAAGTACTTCAACGGAAGTGACAACACCAACCACGACATCTTTGCGCTGAGAGTTCCTCAACTCCCATTTCCCCCCCTTAGGTCCTTCATAGGACCGACTCATCAACAACACATCATAACTGCACCAAAGTGAAGCACACACCACATCAATCACATCAATCACAATTAATTACGCGACTCCTTTGTCAATAAAGGACTAAGTCAACGTCCATAGGGACCAAACAGCACATAAAAAAAAATCGAGACAGCAACCTCTCAAAATACAGTAACAGTACTAAAGAAAAATAGGAAGACAGCCCTTTTAAAATTTACGAAACGGCCCACTTGATTCAAGAAAACATCATTTTAATTTTAAGAACTCGGCACTTTAAATTATTAAGAGAACAACACGTTATATTTGAGTGAACATCACATTTAAGTCGAAGAAAACAACCACATAACAGTGAGAGAACAGCACTAAACAGTGAGAAACAGCCACTCGCGCTTGGGGCGCGACTGCAGCGCAAACGGGGCGCGGTTTGACAGCAGACACGTAACGTGCAGAAAACTCAGAAAAACTCGGTATTTCACTCAATGATCACCTCATCAAACCTCTCTCACACGCCCTCAACATCAAGAACACGAATTTACACATAAACACATTAAGATTCGTTAAACAACAAATACAAAATTCATCCACAAATCATTCCATTCTTCAACCACTCATTAAACAACAAACATTAACAAATCATCAACAGCAAAACATCAATAAATCATCAACAACAATATGAATCATCAATTAACACAAGAACACTCAATTATCACATACATCTCAATTCAATTTACAAAACCCTACTACCCGTAAACCCATCATAAACCCATTATGGATGTTAAACCCACCCTTACAAAACCCAACAAGAACAAGAGCACTTAAACGAGATTGAGATCAATTATCATCCTAGAGAAAACACGTAAAGCAGTCAGGCACTCTTTAGACACATAACTTTTTAGAATTTGAGAGTCAACAAACACGAAATCATAGTAGAGCGAGAAAACTACTTTCAGATAGCACACCATAATTAAATCAGCAGTTCCCGCTATTTAAGCTCTAGTTTTATAACTTAATAATGATCGAAGCATATGCAGCCTGACACTATAGCCATGCAAAGATGGCAATTTGAACACCAACGCATTTTCTCTAACTTTATTTTCCCACTTCCTGAGTTTTGCTATATTTCAAGGGAATTTAAATAGAACATGTAAATTTGCCGAGGCAATCATTGACATACCATAGAGTAAAATTATGACGCAAGTACAAAACTCTCTTAGAGTCTAACCTTATCTGGTTCTACATATATCAAATGGATTAATCAACAAAATTCAATCACTTCATTAAATACAATTACTCAAATAAATGCAACATGTTGGTGAAAGTACCACTTAACATTTAAAATATCGCAACATATGGTAAGGAGTAGTAACTAAAAAATAACTAACATAGCAGTTACACAAAGTACTCAGAGCAAACACACACATAGCAGCAATAAAACAATAAGCAACACCATTCTCAACAATAGCAATCCTACCGTCTGGCCAATTCAGCTAATCACTGCAACACAAATCATGGTTAGAACGAGTACCAAGACTCGAGAGATAACTAGACTCGACACTGGACAACTTGGCCGGACAGACCGAACTGCTCTGATACCACTAATGTAACACCCCTTTTCTACCCTTATATTACACGTCATTTATCAGAGTAATTCTCTTTCAAAAAAATATTATTTTAATTGATAGAAAAGAAATGCTACAACTTCATTAAAGCAAACTCATCATTTGCACTGTTCAAATTTGTGCAACAAACATCCGTCATGAGAAATCAAGTCCTCGAAAATCCCATCACAGCGGAATAAACAACAACTCACTAATAACTCTCAAAACGCGTCTCAATTTATCGATAAAATCATTAAACAACCAATCAAATAATTTATCAGGTTTCACCCACGCCCCCTAGGTGTTACAGTATCAGAGAGCGACACAAAATACATCCCAAGAGCTAATGAGGAAGGCAGCAGATCCTTCACTCGCGGTTACCTGCAGCGTTGCCACAATAGAGCAACATTCCAAGCAGAAGGGGTGAGAATTTCAATAAAACATAATCAAGCATAAACAGAGTAATATGAACAGTAAATCATACGACATCATCAATATCATCAAACTCATCATCAGAGAATATCAATTCAAACACAATTATTTTCAAGGAATCACCGTCATGAAAGTGCATGTGAATGCAACCCCCTCCAGGGCATATGCATGATGGTACCATCTCGTCATAAAAAGCCACTCAAGGCATATCATCATCAAAAGCCACTCAAGGCATATCATCATCAATAAGAGGCCGAAGCCTATTCGTCATAGTATGCACATGCCATGAAACTCTATGAACGCATGTGCAACTCATCAAACACTCACCTGGAGTACTCATCATCATCATAAAACACTCATAGAGTGTATTCGTCATAATCATCAAAATCATATATATCACATCATCATAATCACTCATAGAGTGAACTCGTCATATTCATCAAAATCATATAGATCACATCATCATAATCACTCATAGAGTGAACTCCTCATATTCATCAAAATCATATAGATCACATCATCATAATCACTCATAGAGTGAACTCGTCATATTCATCAAAATCATATTGCAACATCATTACAGTTATACATACCATCATCAACATTAAGTATATATATATATATATATATATATATTTCAGTTATCTTTTAGCTTAGCGTGTTATAAAATAGTAAACTGATTGACTATGGGATTACTCAGGTAACTGATACTACTTGCAACAGGCATTGGCCACATTTGCAAGACTCTCAGTGATGCCCTTGTAAATACGCCAGTGAAAGAAATTCTGACCTTAGTGGTAAACCACAGTCTAGCCATAGTCAATGAGTACACTAGTAGTATAACGTTTCACAGAGACTCATTTATATAAACATAGCATCACAATTTTTCATCTGAGGAATCGTCACATTTTCAATTCGAGAAAACACCCCATTTTTAAGCTTAGACACCCCACATTTGAAAAAGAGGAGACATCACATTTTTAATAGTGGCAGCAACACCTTTTTATAAAGGAAACATCATAATTCAAGTTTGAGATAACATCATAGTTTTAATTGGAAAAACTTCACATTTTAAATGAGGGAACATCACTTTAATTTTAGAAAAACTCACATTTTAATAGTGGGAACGTCACCCTATTATTGGAAAAATGTCACATTTGAAAGTAGAGAAAATAGTGTGAAAACAGCAGGAAAAACAGTGGAGAAAACAGTCATATTCACAGCATGAATTCTTTTCCAATCATCACCAACCTCAAAACACGATTTGTTCATCACACAACTCATCAAAAGTTCATCAAGGAATCATCACAATGTTCATCAAGAAATCATCAAAATGCTCATCAAGAAATCATCAAAAATTCATCAAAACGACATCAAAACTCTTCGACAATATCAATTTCATCACAATATCAAAATAACATCAACAACATCGAAAGGGCATCAACAACATCAAAATAACATCAATGACATCAAAATAATATCGATAACATCAAAACCCCCAAAACCCCCAATTACATACCCAATTATATTAAATCGAAACGCTCACCCTTACCTTAGGTTTTCACGAAGACAAGAGATCACTACAAGTCACCTACGAAACAACAGCAACAATCCACGCGATCTACACTTCTTCTCTCCTTCTCACGATCGCAAGTTCTCTCTCTCTTAGATTGTAGGGAGATTAATTTTCGTTCTCACCACTTCTGGATTCTAACTCTGGAATTGCTCTCCTATCGAAGCCCTCTGCGATACGAGAAGAACGCAACAAACGGCGTCACAATCGGAGCTCCAGAGACAAAGATATGATAAAAAGAGTGAAAACGGCAAGAAATGCCCTAGCTGCGCAGAAACGCAGCTATGTACGCGAACTCGCGCGCGGCGCGCGAGTTACGCGCGAGTGGCGCGCGGAGAGGCAGAAACACCACTGCTCGTGCACTGCAGCTGCGTGCGGTGCGCGACTTACGCGCAAGTGGCGCGCGGACAGGCAGAAACTACAGCAGACTAATTTTCTTTCATTCTCTTGATTTTTTTTCACCCTTCCCACCACCAATCACCAATTGAAAACAACAATAATACGCTCAAAATTACCCACTAAACACCAAATCATCAAAGACAACATATTCTCGATTTTCTTCAATCGTTCTACCAATTCAATTAACACTAAATTTTTAATAAAAATTGGGGCGTTACACAGTGCGCCCAGCAACCAACAGACAACAGGCAACAGGCAGCCAGAATTGGCGCCCAGTGCGCCAGCAACAACAACAGGGCAGCCACATACGGCGCCCATGGCGCCGAGTGCGCCAGCAACAACAACAGGGCAGCCACATACGGCGCCCAGTGCGTCAGCAACAACAACAGGGCAGCCACATACGGCGCCCATGGCGCCCAGTGCGCCAGCAACAACAACAGGGCAGCCACATACGGCGCTCATGGCGCCCAGTGCGCCAGCAACAACAACAGGGCAGCCACACACGACGCCCACGACGCCCAGTGCGCCAGGAACAACAACAGCAATCAACAACAGGGCAGCCAGACATGGCGCCCAGTGCGCCAGCAACAACAACAGGGCAGCCAGACATGGCGCCCAGTGCGCCAGCAACAACAATAGGGCCGCCAGACATGGCGCCCATGGCGCCTAGTGCGCCCAGAACATCAGCAAACGGCGCCCATGGCGCCCAGTGACCCAAATTCTGTGCATCATTGGGTTCAAAAACCCCTAAATCGATTTCAATCATCAACAGATATATTCAAACAACAACAATAGATTTCACGGATTAAACAAACATATAGGATCCCTTATTTTCCCACATAAAGCCCTTCATGTACCCTATTATAGAGTTAGAACCCCACCCTTACCTAGATAAGAATAATCTGCGGTATCAACAAGAGCAAGAAAATATGCCGGTAGCGACAGTTCAACACTCAACGGGCGCGAAGAAAAGTTCACAGGTTGTATAGAGAGTGAAATATGGCTGGACAAAAACAATAGTAATTATAAACTGATTATTTCGGAATTTCTAAAACTGAAACGAAGTCTAACGGAACAAAAATTGAATTACGGTAATTGTCTCACCGAAAAAGGCGTTCGACGTCAACTTCACCGAAACGAAAAAGAGACTAGTGCTTCCCGAAGGTTTCGACGCGTAGAATCCGAAAACGGCGTCCGTTTTTCCAACCGGAAACTGTGGTGGCCGGAAAGTGCGAAAAACAGTCCGCCCAGAGTTAAAATACGTGACAAACGGTGCTTCTTTTGTCGAAACGGAGGTTAAAACAGATTCAGAAGACAATTTCGAGTTGGGTAGTGAAATTTGGGTCAAAATGGTTGCCTAGAGAGTGGGAACGAAAGCAAGGAAGTTGAATTTTGGAGATATATGGTTATGGCTGCTGGTGGTGTTTGCGTATACAGAGGGAAAAGTGATGTTGTTGAATTAAAAGGAATTGGGTTCTAATTCTTTTCCTTTAACCTAAAAGAAAAGCCCACAAACAAAAAAAACAACAAGCCCAACTCACGGTGGTGCTTCAAGGCACTAATTCTATATATACATATATTTTCTAAACACTTGAATACTAACACACTCATTCGTAGATACACAAATGACAAATAATTATCATCCAATAATAATCCAATAATTAAAACTACTATCTGATACAAATAAAAGACTTATATATATATATACACTAAGAGCCAAATAGGCACACACAAAATTATCACACAATTACTAATTCTAACATAAACATAAGCCCACATAAAATAATATATTATTATTACCCTGTCGTTTGCATGTCAAACCATTGGTGACCACCAAGCTCATCATAGCCAAACCAGAAAATCTGTCTTCTGCATGTCTTGTTGGAGAGCTTTATAACCAAGATCAGAAGCCACATCACGGATTAGGTCAACCTTGGGAGCGTTTCAGTTTCTGGGTTCAGAGTTCAAGCATATAGGGAGCTGGGTTTTCAGTTGTGAGTCGTTGGAAGTGGTTTCGGGAAGAGTTCGTGAGCCGTTGTTCATCCGTGTTTGAAAAGTCTCGGTGTGGATTGTTTGTCGTCACCAAAGAGGTGAGTTCTATACTCACTAGGGAAAACTGTTTTTAAGCTATGGTCATGTATTCTGATTGTGCCCTCCGTGTTACGAAAATTTGTCTTGAAAACCGTTTTACGAAAATAACGTTTCGGTTGATAATTATTCGATTGATGGATTGTTGATGATGAATGTTTGTATGTGATTGATTTGGATTGATTGTTTTGGACTGGAATTACTGGTTATTGTATCTATTTTTAAGTCTCGGAGGTCATAGAATGTCTCGGTACCGGATTAAAAGCGAAACGGAACAAAACAGGGTTTTCGAAAAGCCATTTTCAGCACTTCTACCAACGGTGGCGTCGCGACCCGTGGCCGTCGCCTCGCGACCATTTATTATTTTGCAACGAAAAACCTTTCTGTATCTTTTCGCGTCGCGACGGAATCCGTTCGCGTCGCGACGCAGTGTAAATTTTCAGCAAAACTACCCGATTTTGTTTTCGCTATAACTTTTGATCCGGTGGTCCGATTTAAGTGTTCTCAAGTGAGTTGGAAAGCTAATTAAAAGACCTATTCAGATATGTGAATTAGATTCGGAAATGCCTTGTTCTGAAGATTAATTTCATGATATAATGTTGAGTGTTCATGCTATGTTAAGTGGAGTATCATTGATGTATTGTGTTTGGACTGATTGGATGATTAGTGTAAGTTAAGTTAATAACTTTAGTAAGCCGTGTGAGATCACCTAATGTTAGTAATCAGATCATGTTAGTAAGGAGATCATGTTAAGTTATGCTCAGTGTTAAGTTCATTATTATGCTCAGTTCATTGTTATGTTCAGATCAGTATTCAGTTCAGGTATATTAAAATATATAGATCAGTTCAGTTAGGGTAACGACCCTATTTTCAGTTTAGTGTGCTAGGGGAGGGGAAGTCATGAGCCCTATGAACCTAGGCCCCATGAGGGATCCAGCCGATTTGTGGAATGGGTTCACCGGGAGCTTATTTTGCCAAGTGACCGGTGACACGCTAAAACTTCAGTTCAGTTTATGTGTTGCCTCTCGTAACCGGCTTGAGGGTTATGAGGACAACGTTAGTTCAGCCACATAGTCAATTTTGAGGACTATGATTTTTGAATCAAGAATAATGAATCAAGCATAATTGAACCGAGAGAGTTAGTAAGGGGTCTCGATAGAACTCACTGAGACAAGTTGTCTCACCCAATCCATGTTGTTGTTTTTCAGAGTCGCAGGCTAAGTTGAAGACGATGAGGCATGGCTATGGAGACGCTTGAGGAGTTGCTGACGCTGTTTATTTTGTTATGTTATGTATCTCTGTATTTTCATTCAGTATCTTAGATGTACGGTGGTACGACTTGTATTATAAGTTGTAAATCACTTCCGCAGACTTTCTATTTTTGCACTGAACACTAGTTTGAGTGGTGTAAGAACCGGATTTATGTATTTTACGTTAAGTTATGTAAGCGCACTTGATGGGTTTTAGCATCGAGTATTAGTATGTGTTCAGTATTTAAAACAGGAGGTACTCTGATGTATGCCAGTAGTGCATTTCGGTAATTTCTACAAGTTGGAAAATCTCGGGGTGTTACACCATGGGTAGGACAAGTTTTTGGGTTTGATTGATTACGACAGTTGTAATGATTTTGCCTGTATTGTGTATGGAATTCAGAGAGATGGAGGACCAAATGAATGTTCAAAATAGTTTGAATTCGTTTTCCGAATCAACACAGGATGCACTACTCGTGCGCCCATTTGATTCCTTAAAAAAATCCTTCTATTTTATCGTTTCTATGATGCTACAACTGTCCCAATACCATATGTAATCCAAACGTAAATGGTTACACCTAGATTAGTCAACGATCCATTATGATAAGATGAAGTATATAGGCTTTTAGTGAGTCCTACTTTTCTAGGGAAGGAGTTACGCCTCACCAGTGAGATAACTATTGTCCAGAGATTTGCGTACCTTAGTGTATGAGTAGTTGAGGCCCTAAGAGGGCTATTGGTCTGAAAGGATAAGTGATAGACTTTCAGAAAAGTCCTATCAAGGAGGATAACCAGTCTTGTAGGATTCCATCTAGCTAGAAGTTTCCCCAAAGGTTTTTGCACTAGTTTTATGATTGAGGATTCTATGATTATTGAGTTTAAGACTCAACTCAAGAGGTATGGAGATTCACCTATACTAGTATTTTGGGTTAGTTGATTGAGTCAACTCTGATAGGTCAAGGAAAATTGTTTTATAAAAATCCTATCACTTTGCGAGTCATGTGAGAACAGTGATTGTTCCCAAGTCTAACCCAAAGTACTAGATGTATCTCCAAGAGGACCGAAAGGTAATGTCCCAAATTTTCTATCCGAAGGAAATTTGGAACGAAAGTTGTTAGTGCATCGACTAATAAGGAAAAGCTGAGGTTTTAAGCATTGATTTGGACAATAGTCCGTAAGCCATGATGCCTACACAAGTCTCCACTATGGTGGCGACGTTTTAGTTTGTTAACCTCTTGTTGTGAAGGTTAACAATTAGATTGTAATTGTGTGAGTTTTGTTTGACCAGTCAAACATGAATACTGTTATGAAAAATTGATGTGATTGCTGATTGTGTTTTGTGTTGAGAGTAACCATAAGAGGATGAGTTGATTGAACCACTTACAATGAGTTGATTGACGGTGGCATAGAGTACATGGATTTTTGAAATAATAACAAGAGATTTGTTTTTATGAAATTGCATTGTGTCTTTGAATGATTGGATTGTGACTGAAAATGTTGAAGTGAAGATTGGCATGCTGAATTGTTGTTGCGTTTTGTTTAACTTTGATGATTTACATGTGTTATGGTAAGAAGAAGAGATTGTCTTAACAGGTTCTAGTTTAAGGTATAGCTTATAAGTGTGAGAACGAACAGAATGTACATTTCGAAGAAAAATTGGTTTTCGTAAACTGAACCAGGAGCCCGGACCCTGCGCCTGAGAGGCACGGACCGTGCGAGATATTCTACCACCCCTTTTCAAATTAAGTCCAAATCATTCCGTTTCGATGCCATTCCTTGCCTAACCCTATCCTTACCCTATATTGAGATAGTTCCCATTGAGATCGACTGATTTGATCTATGTTTAGTGTCACGAGAGTGTTAAATGGTTTATGGGTATATGTATCGCATAATGAAATGCATAACTCTTATAGTACCTTATGTGTAAAGATAGAGTTTGTGTAGTGAGAACCAATTAGATCAAAAGGTTATAAGATAACTTTGCATGAAGTAGAAATGTCCTTAAGTCCAATTAAGCTGACGAGTAAGTATTGGTTGTGTAACACCATAATATTTCAACCATAGAAGAAATATTGGAACGCACATAAAAGCATACATCCGAGTAATATTTCTAATTTAAGACGTTGACCATAACTAAATTAGATGAAAAACTCATCATTAGTATCCACTTAAACATCTTAAGTCCTTAATGGAAATTTCTTATCAACAACAGACCCAAGTTCTATAGTCATTTCATACCTATTGTTCCACATCTCAAAAAGAAATAACATAGGCAATACATAACTTTTACAATGTCTAAGTTATAATATCGAAAGACATATTAAACTAGGGAACTAAGCAAAATAACAAGCGGATCTCCAAGAGCCTTCAAATCATCATACTTAGCACAGCTGCTACTCGTTCTGCTTTGCCTTTGATTTTCCCTATTTATCTGTAAACACCACAAATATAAACAGTGAGATAATAATCTCAGTGAGTTCGTTCGTGACCCCTCACGAATCTACTCGTGGTGCTTTATTTAGATTTCATTCGGATCCCAAATTTCGATTAATGGCATACCGAATGCCTCATGTGGATTACCATAATCCTTTGGGAAACATAGATATTCGGACCCCAAAATCCGACCAATGGCATACCAAATGCTTTTTTATGGATTACCAAAATCCTTGGGAAACATAGATATTGGGACCCCAAAATCCGACCAATGGCATACCAAATGCCTTTTTATGGATTACCAAAATCCTTGGGAAAATGGATACCAAATCCTTTTTATTCATTAAGCATGTTATGTTCTCTCTCGGACATAACTAGTCAAACAGTTTTGACATTATAATCATATATCATTATTTTCGCTTCATAAAGTAACAATTCGGCGTTCAAACATATGCAATCATCCATGGGAAGGGTTAAGAAAAGGATTGGGAGAGGTTTGGAATCAAAAGGAATAGCTTTGGACGCGTTTTAAAAACGGTGACAGAAGTCGGCGCACGGGTCGTGCTCAAAAGCACACGGGTCGTGCTCCTCTGACAGCATTGAAAATTTTTCCGTTTTCATGTAAATTCGCTATTCCGTTCGATTCCGCTACTCATTCCACTACTCGTTCCACTCGATTCCTAACTTAACCACAGTCTATAACAGTGCCAAAAACATGTCCAATCAACAACCACACAACCAATTATATCAATCAAAAACAAGTTTGATAACAATAACGATTTAGCGGTTTTTACACGAAATCATTACACGATAACGCACACCAAACCGAAATAACAACGCAATATACCGATTTCATCGAATAAAATCTAAAACGGAGTAAGAACTCACCTTCAAATCGGATTCCACACAAATGAAGCAAAAGATGACAATTTTCCCCAAATTCCCAAATCCAACCCTAGACACCAACAAAGCTTCAAAACTCAAAATCAAACTTCAATCTTCCATCAATCTACCATGGGTTTGCTCCTAAACATCTAGGAACCTTCAAAATCAACATTCAACCAAAATGTTCAACTCACCTAATCTCTCTAACTCACAAATTTCGCAACCCAAAGGAAAGAGAAAAAGGAGATGAACTTACTTAGTGATGGGGAAACGAAAATGGAAGGGAAGGAGGTGATGATTTGAAGCTAGGTTTTGGTTGGAACCCCTCTCTCTTCTTCTTCTTCTTCTTCTTCTTCTTCTTCTTCTTCTTCTTCTTCTTCTTCTTCTTCTTCTTCTTCTTCTTCTTCTTCTTCTTCTTCTTCTTCTTCTTCTTCTTCTTCTTCTTCTTCTTCTTCTTCTTCTTCTTCTTCTTCTTCTTCTTCTTCTTCTTCTTCTTCTTCTTCTTCTTCTTCTTCTTCTTCTTCTTCTTCTTCTTCTTCTTCTTCTTCTTCTTCTTCTTCTTCTTCTTCTTCTTCTTCTTCTTCTTCTTCTTCTTCTTCTTCTTCTTCTTCTTCTTCTTCTTCTTCTTCTTCTTCTTCTTCTTCTTCTTCTTCTTCTTCTTCTTCTTCTTCTTCTTCTTCTTCTTCTTCTTCTTCTTCTTCTTCTTCTTCTTCTTCTTCTTCTTCTTCTTCTTTTCTCCTTTCTTTCTTTTCTCTCTTTTCTCTTCTCTTCTCTTTCTCTTCCTCGACTTCTCTCTTTCTTTCCCTCAATTCTCTCTTTTCTTTTCTTTTTATAAAACACAACTAAATATCAAGTGTGGGTGAAATTCCTAAAATGCCCTCACCCTATCCTCAATTCCCTAATAAACCCTATTTAAATCATTAATTCATTAGCAATTAAATTAGTTTCATAAAATCATCAATCATCAAACAATCATAATTAATTAAATTATTCAAGCATCAAAATAATTCAATTAATTATTTTGGGATGTTAAAATAGTAATCGGATGGGATAGCGGAGTTAAAGCTAAACCCAGCCGATCAACACACACTTGTGATATAAAACAATGAGTGGCACCCGAATCATATAGAATACTGATAGGTTTATAAAAGAGAGATCCCATACCCCTTAGCAGATTATCTGAAGTCTTGACCCTCTGTGCATCTAAGGTGTAGACACTTCCATGTGTTGTAGTGGTGTGTCCGGCTTCATTCTTCTTCTTTTCTGGACATTCATTGATATAACGCCCTTCCTTCTTGCAATAGTAACAAAGATTGGTTTTGAAGTGACACTCGCCCTTATGGTACCTTCCACATCTAGAACATGCATTGGACTTTGGATAGTCAAACTTTTGTACTTGCTTCCCCTTGTTGATACCACTCTTAGAACCCATTTAAGAGTTAGATGATTTTGCATTCCTTTTGTTGTGTCCATATTCTCTCCTACTAACATACAATCTTTTCAAATCAGTTTCGGCAATGTGAGCTTGTTGCACCATAGCTATATAGCTAGTGCAAGCGAAGGAACTTAGACTCTGAGCAATATCTTCTCGGAGCCCAAACTTGTATCTTTCCATATTCCACCCGTCATTCGAAGCAGCTAGCTAATCTGAAAATGGATACAGCTCCTCGAAGCTAGCGGTGTATTGTCCCACCATTGAGCTGCCTTGTGTTAATGTTAGGAATTCATTCTCCTTCTCGGCCCTTACCGCAGTAGGGAAAAACTGTTCCAAAAACATTCGTCGAAAGTTTTCCCAAGTTTGAGGAGTTTTCCTAGTGATCAACATGGCTTGTGCGTTTGTCCACCAATTGTTCGCCCCTCCTTTCAGCATGTGAGCAGCTAGTCTCACTTTCTCTTCGTCATTGATTTGGATTGTGCAAAATATTTTCTCAATATCATCTAGCCAATGCCGAGCCTCCATTACTCCTGATCCTCCCTTATACTCAGTGGGTTTCATCTGGAGAAATTCAGAAAACATTTGGCGTGGGTTCACCGGTGGCTCGGATATTTGATGTGGTTGAGGATGAGCGTTTTGTTGAAAGTCAAGCATTTGCTGCATCATCTTTTGTTGAGCTTGCATGGTTTGGAGCATTGGCTGCATCCAATCAGGAATTGGATTATGGGGAATTTCAGGTCTTTGTCGAGGATTGCGTCTTGATCGCCCTGCCATAATTCTGCATACAATGCACCAAGTATTGAGTTGATCAAGCTCAATGTCTCTTAGCATAATAAGTAGAAAGATAACAAAGGATAACAAGGAATCACACTCAACCCTAAGCTAATCTATGCCCGACTAGGTCGAATTGCTCTGATACCAAAATGTAACACCCTTATATTTCAACCATAGAAGAAATATTGGAACGCACATAAAAGCACACGTTAGAGTAATATTTCTAATTTAAGACGTTGAACATAACTATATTAGATGAAAAACTCATCATTAGTATCCACTTAAACCTGTTAGGTCCTCAATGGAAATTTCTTATCAACAACAGACCCAAGTTCTATAGTCATTTCATAGCTATTGTTCATCATCTCAAATAGAAATAACATAAGCGATACAAAACTTTTACAATGTCTAAGTTATAATATCCAAATACATATTAAACTAGGGAACTAAGCAAAATAACAAGGGGATCTCCAAGATACATCAAATCGTCATACTTAGCACAACTGCTACTCGTTCTGCTTTGCCTTTGCTTTTCCCTGTTTATCTGTAAACACCACAAATATAAAGAGTGAGATAATAATCTCAGTGAGTTCTTTTATGACCCCTCACAACTCTACTCGAGGTGTTTACTTAGATTTCAGTCGGATCCCAAATTCTGATTAATGACATACCGAAATCCTTTGGGAAACATAGATATTCGGACGCCAAAATCCGACCAATGGCATACCAAATGCCTGTTTATGGATTACCAAAATCCTTGGGAAACATAGATATTCGGACCCCAAAATCCGACCAATGGCATACCAAATGCCTTTTTTTGGGTTACCAAAATCCTTGGGAAAATGGATACCAAATCCTTTTTATTCATTAAGTATGTTATGTTCTCTCTCGGACATAACTAGTCAAAAAGTTTTGACACTATAATCATATATCATTATTTTCGCTTCATAAAAATAACAATTCGGCATGCAAACATATGCAATCATCGATGGGAAGGGTTAAGAAAAGGATTCGGAGAGGTTTGGAATCAAAAGGAATAGCTTTGGACGTGTTTGGAAAATGGTGACAGAAGTCGGCGCACGAGTCGTGCTCAAAAGCGCCCGGGTCGTGCTTGCCAAAAATTTCAGCTTTTGAGTATCAGCATGGGACGCACGGGTCGTGGTCAAAAGCGCACGGGTCGTGCTCCTCTGACAGCAATTTTCCGTTTTCGTGTAAATTCGTACAACAAATCATATCAATCAAAAACAAGTTTGATAAGAATAACGATTTAGCGGTTTTCACAAGAAATCATTACATGATAACGCACACCAAACCGAAATAACAACGCAATATACCGATTTCATCGAATAAATCCTTAAACGGAGTAAGTACTCACCATCAAATCGGATTCCACACAAATGAAGCAATAGATGACAATTTTCCCCAAATTCCCAATTCAAACCCTAGACACCAACAAAGCTTCAAAACTCAAAATCAAACTTCAATCTTCCATCAATCTACCATGGGTTTGCTCCTAAACATCTAGGAACCTTCAAAACCAACATTCAACTAAAAATTTCAACTCACCTCATCTATCTTCACAAATTTCGCAACCCAAAGGAAAGAGAAAAAGGAGATGAACTTACTTAGTGATGGGGAAACGAAAATGGAAGGGAAGGAGGTGATGATTTGAAGCTAGGGTTTGGTTGGAACCCCTCTCTCTTCTTCTTCTTCTTCTTCTTCTTCTTCTTCTTCTTCTCTTCTTTTCTCTTTTCTTTCTTTTCTCTCTTTTCTCTTGTCTTCTCTTTCTCTTCATTGACTTCTCTCTTTCTTTCCCTCAATTCTCTCTTTTCTTTTCTTTTCATAAAACACAACTAAATTTCAAGTGTGGGTGAAATTCCTAAAATGCCCTCACCCTATCCTCAATTCCCTAATAAACCCTATTTTAATCAATAATTCATTAGCAATTAAATCAATTTCATAAAATCATTAATCATCAAACAATCATAATTAATTAAAATATTCAAGCATAAAAATAATTCAATTAATTATTTTGGGATGTTACAGGTTGCACTACGACGAGGAAATTGTATTTTGAAAACAACCCCAATGAGATTTTGATTATTCTTCAAACTTATTTGGTGCCATCATGGCCCATTTCTATGTTTAAGGTAGAGGTTTGTAATAAACCATCATCTCATCTATTTGAAAGATTTGATTCGAAAACTTGGGAACGAATGAAGCGGTTCCTGCATTGTATGTCACTCCATGGATTTAGAAATTTCACAGTTGAATTTTCCGTCATATTTTTCATTGTGTATAAGAAATATTATGGATTCTAAAGGATTTATTGAAAATGTGTTTAACGGAAATTCCCACCTTCAAGAAAATCGTTTTGCCCTTACTTTGATCTAGGAATTCAGATATGTGAAGCTAATTTTCGAACTTGTACTTTCTATTAAGTGTCGCATATTAAATGTTTTGAGTAAGGTTAATCAAAATTGGGGTGTGAATCAAACTGTTTGGAATAGTAATTTTGGAGGTACCCCTTCAGACACAAAATGGAGAGTACTTTCAAACACGGTATTAAGCCTAAGTAGGCATATGATAAGTTTCTCACTTTGTTTTAATTGCAAGAGAGTGTGGATTGTAGCCTTAGAATGTTCTAGGGTATTAATGACACATACCTAAAGTTTGATATAAGTCACATGTCATGTGCAAACTTAGAAAGAAACACATCTCTTTATTTAAGGATTGTTTGGGTTTTGTACCAAAGAGAAAAACGGAATTCAAGTTAACAAAACTTTTTCCTTTAGTTAAGATCCTTCTAAGAATGTCTATTCTCGGTTAGCAAATCGGTAAAACTTAAACAATTTTTGAGGACAAAAATTTCCTAGTTGGGGTGTACTGTAACATCCCCAAAATAAATGTTTCAATTATTTTAGTTGATTGTTTTAATTATATTGGTTAGTGAATAATTTTAATTGCAATTGGATTAATTGTTGTTAAGTGTAACATCTCAAAGTAATTATTTTAATTACTTTGATGTCTGAATTTAGTTATTTCACTAATTGGGTGCATAATTTTAAATTTTAGAAGTTATTTATTGGTTGCTAAAATAAATATTCGTTGATGGGGGGTTTGTTTAGAAAATTAAAATAGACTGAGGGCATAAGGGTCATTGCACCCACATAGGGCATTTATTTAAAACATAAAAAAAAAAGGGAAAAAAGAGAGAGGGAGAGCTCGAGAAAGAAAAAAGAAAGAAGAGAAGAGAAAGAAAGAATAGAGAGTAAAAGAGAGAGCAGTCGAAGGAGAGAAGAAGAGAAGGAAGAAGACCCACCCCACCTTGACCTAACTTCTTCCCTTGTGTTGATCTTCTCCTTTCAGACTGGGGCCCAAACTGGAGCTTAGGAGGCTGATTAGTGTTTCATAGATGCTTTATGGTTGATTGGGAGTTCTTATTAGAAGTTGAAAGCTTTGGGTTCGAATTTGAAGCTTTTAGGTAACTCTTGGATTTGCTTCCAACAACACATTCGCTTGTTTGTTGTTGCTTCCACGATTTCGAGGTGAGTTCTTTGATTAATTAGAGTTTGTTGAAGTGTTGGTTATTGATTGTGTTCTTCATGGTTGATTTATGATACTAGTTGATTTGGTTGCAAATTGATGTTTGATTGTTGATATGCATGACCAAATTGGTAGTTTGAGTGGTTGAATGTATTGTTACTTCGTGTGGTTAAGTTAGGAATTGAGTGAAACGGGTAACGGAATCAAATGAAATAGTGAAATATACACGAAAACATGATTTTTGGCAAGTATGATTGAAGAGCACGACCTGCGCGCTTTTGAGCATGACCCGTGCGTCCCCTGATGTTACTCAAAACTTGAAAATTTTCACAAGCACGACCTGTGCGCTTTTGAGCACGACCCGTGCGCAGACTTCTGCCACCGATTTTAAAACATGTCTAAAGCTATACTTTTTGATTCCAAACCTCTTCCAATCCTTTTCTTAACCCGTCCCATTAATGGTTGAATATGTTTGAACTCCGAATTTTTATTTTTATGAAGCAAAATGAATGATATATGATTATAGTGTCAAAACCGTTCGACTAGTTATGTCCGAGAGAGAAACAATGTTTAATGAGCCCAAAGGATTTGGTATCCACATGAGGCATTTGGTATGCCATGAATCGGATTTTTGGGGGCCGAACGAATATGCTTTTCCCAAAGGATTTTGGTAATCCACATGAGGCATTTGGTATGCCAATAAGCGGATATTGGGATCCGAATATCTATGCCCCCAAAAGATTTTGGTAATCCACATAAGGCATTTGGTATGCCATTAATCGGAAATTGGGGTCCGAACAAATATACTCTTCCCAAAGGATTTGGTATCCACATGAGGCATTTGGTATGCCATTAATCGAAAATTGAGATCCGAATGAAATATCAAATAAAACACCACGAGTAGAGTTGTGAGGGGTCACGAAAGAGCTCACTGAGATTATTATCTCACTGTTTATGTTTGTGGTGTTTACAGATAAACATGAAAAAGCAAAGGGAAAGAAGAATGAGTAGCAGGTGACTTAAGTCATGGAGACTTAAGGGATCTTGGAGATCCGATATTTACCTTGCTTAGTACCCTAGGTTTATTATGCACTTGTGATATCATGACTTGAACTGTATATTAAAGGTTGTGTATTGTTTTTGTAATTCTAGTTGAGATGTTGAACAATAGGTGAATAATGACTTTGAAACTTTGGTTTATAGTCGTTGAGTAACCCTTTTGAAATCATGATGGATTTAAAGGGGTAATTAGATGAGTTGTCATCAATGTTTAGTAATTTTCAATGTCTTGATTTATAATTAACACTCTGATGTATGCTAAATTTGAATATTCCGGTATTTCTTATATGTTGAAATATCAGAGTGTTACATTTGCTAACCATCTCAATCTTTCTGAAATCGAGGTAGGATTCGAAGCAACCGTGATAGAAATGTGATCTTTTAGTCACACTATGAAACTCCAATCGTGTTCTTTTCTTAACCAAACTTGACCCTTACATGGGTAATCACTCTTATGTATGTCCATGTGCTTCGCAACATATGAATCAACCTCACTATCATTGTGAAGAACATATAAGTGTGCTTGCTCTAGTTCTTTCCTTGATACCATCACTATTTTAGTTCTTGTCATCCCTTTACCAACGCTTCCTGTGTGACGAGACCTTGGCAGCCCCACAGAATATTCAAAACTAGATGGATAGCCGGGGCATAACTCAATAACTTCTTCAACTATGTAGCGCTCAACAATACAACCCTCGGGTCGTGATCACTTTTTCACATATCCTTTTAATATCTTAATGTAACGCTCAAACGGGTACATCCATCTCATGTAACATGGGCCACACAATTGTGTCTCTCTAACCAGATGAACTATTAGATGAATCATTATATCAAAGAATGAAGGTGGGAAATACATCTCAAGCTCACATAAAGTGACAATAATTTCTCTTTGCAACGCTGGCAACTTTATAGGGTCAATCAGTCTACTACAAATCGCCTTAATAAAGAAACAAAGTTTAGTAAGGCCTGATGCACTTTGTTGGGCAAAATGGATCTTATACCAATGGATAGTAAATTTTCGATGAGAGCATGACAATCATGGGACTTTAGAGACTTTAACTTGAGGTCTTTCATCGATACAAGAACTTTAACTCCATGAAGAAATTTACAAAAGATAGTTTTCTCCTTTTTAGATAGAGTATGAGCTGCCGGAGGTAGATATGTATGCGTACCCTTCTTTATAGGACCCAATTCTGGTCTCAACCCCATACTAACCAAGTCCAACCTTGCGTTGATGGTTTCTTTAGTCTTTCCTGGCATATTGAGTAAGGTACCAATGAAACTTTCGAAGACATTTTTTTCAACATGCATCACATCAATGAAATGCCTTACATGTAATGACTCCTAGTATGGCAACTCAAAGAAAATTGACCTTTTCTTCACCCTCGTTTGGCAATCTTTCCTGCAAAAAGGCATCCCATATTTAATGTTCAAATCTTTCACCTTTTCGAATAGTTGTTCGCACTAATGGAAAAAAGGCATTTCATATCGGTTAAACTTGACATTTCATATCGGTTCCTGAACCGATGCCGAAAAAGGAGATATAAAAAATAGGGACATTTCATATCGGGTGCGGAACCGTTATGAAAAGTTGTTTTTATATCGGTTAGTCGTAGAACCGTTATGAAAAGTCAGGTTTTTATCAAATATAAGGCTATATTTGACATCGGTTTTATTTGGGAACCGATATGAATACTGATTTTTAACATCAGTTTTCTATGAGAATCGATATTGTTCTGGAGTGGGCTCGAAGGCCAATTTCGTCCAACAGGCCCAGCGCGGCCCAATACCTAACTTGCTCCGCAAGATGCGGCCAGATCCGATAAATGCGCGACGGCCAAATGCCTGCGCGGTGAACAGTATATATACCACACTAGCATGTGGCTTCAGGTACGTTTTACTCACCTTGTGACCCTGCCCGTTGAAGCACCTCTGACTTAAGCGTTGGAGTGCCTTTGCAGGTACCACCCGCGTGCGGCCTAGAACTCGGTCCTTCATCCCAACGACCGAGAAAGATCATCAGACAACAGCAACCCATCGTATTGATCAGGTACGATCAATTGGCGACCACAGTGGGAGGCCCGAGTGCTATTCCACATCAAACCATGCCGCCACGCCAGAAACGCACTTCTTCCATGCTCAACACCTCCGGACAGAACCGACCTCAACGGACCCCAGAGGGCATGCCTGTGACAGTTCATGAATCACAAGGCGAGCCTCGCCAAGAACCCTCAGTGCAGGGTGGCCGCGGGCCGGTTACCCAACCAGCCCAGCAACTACCGGCCGAGCTGGCCGAAGCTGGAATCCCAGAAGCATTACCAGAGCATGTGACCCAAGCACTCATACAAATTCTGGAGCAAAAGAATCAAGTGATTGCTGATCGAGATGAGCTGATCGACCGTTACGAGAGAGGGTCGATCTCGATCCGCCCGCGTGCGGAGAGTGGTCGCCAAGGTCAACCATCTCGACCACATCGTTCACCGCCACGAAGAGAAGCTCCTCCTCGTCGAGGCGTATCCCAACGCAATTCTTCAAGAAGGGCGATCGTCCACAGGTCGCCCCCTCATCGAGGAAGACGCCACCGTCGTTCCCCCGTGGAAGATTACGACTATGCTGACTCGAGCTACCGACCAGAGTCAGAAAGGTCGCCAACAAGATACTCATCCAACGAGTCCTCAGGATCCCGCCGATCAAGAAGCAGGTCGTGGGACTCGTATGAGGAGTTTAACGACTACCGCAACGGGGAGATTAGAGATGTCTCCTGTGCCATCAGCCAACCAAGAAGAAACTATTCAGAGCGGCCTAGAAGACGGTCGTCGTCGCATGCTCCACAACACCACGGACCCCAGGGACCCCCTCCAATTGCTGACAGATTCCTTGGTCAGCCGGTCGACCTTTACGGTCTGCCCGTCGACCAAACTTATGCCGCCATGCAGCCCTACGGGCAGAATCTCATCCCGACCGGACAAGGGCCTTTCACCAGCGAAATCAGGCGTTATCGTATCCCAAGGGACCTGAGGAAGCCCCCGAACCTGAACAAGTTTAACGGCCGCGGGGATCCAGATAAACACCTCATGTACTTCAACAACTACTGTAGCTATAGGGAGCTAGGACGGACGATGAAGTGCAGACTTTTTCCTCAGTCGCTCGAAGGCCGGGCGTTAGAATGGTGGGAATCCCTACGTCCCAACTCCGTCTCTTCTTGGGAAGGTCTTGTGGCAATGTTCTTGGCCAATTATATAGCCAACCGTTGTCAGTATCGTTATGAAGAGCACTTGGACTCGGTCGTCCAAGGAGAGAACGAATCGTTGAGGGAGTTTATCGATCGGTTCATGTCAGAGGCTGACACAGTCCGTAACCTATCAGACACGGACAAACTGAAGTATCTCAAACGTGGTATAAGAAAGAACCACAGATTTGCTGAAGAGTTCTCATTGAACCGCTACTACGACCTCGGCCTGTTCCTTAGAAGGGCCAACGACCATATGGGCTATGAAGAGCAATTGGCTTCCGACAAGGGCGCCCGCGCGCGTCCCAAAGAAGAGAATGGTAGGCCGACCAAGGGGCAGGAAAACTATCGTGACAGTAAGCCCGAGTACCGGCCTAAGAAATATGAGCATCGTACAAAGTTGAACACTCCGATCGCGCAGATCTTTACGGAGTGCCAAAACAACGAGTTCACTGGTGTTAGGCGACCTGATCCTCTAGTATTGAAGAAAGGAGGTCGGCCTACCAAGAAATACTGCCGATACCACAAGAGTAAGGGGCATGATACCAATGACTGTATGGCCCTAAAAGATGACATAGAAGATCTCATTCAGAAAGGCAAGTTGAGGCAATATGTCAGGGATGAAGGTAACGATCGCCCTGAAGAAAGAGTCGTTGGCCAACCCGCCAATGACAGAGGCAAAGCGATCGTCAACTCAACGGTCGAGCAAGCGCGTAACAATTCTGAGGAAGATCGTGACCCCAGACAGTCGAAGGGCCGCAATGTAGCCATGGTCATCCATGGAGGTAATCCGTTGGATATCAGAGAGTCCAACAAGGCAATGAAGAGGAAGTGGAATGAACTTATGATGGTCGGCTCAACTTCAACCCCACGGCCGGCCTCGAATAGGCCGCCCATTTCCTTTGGGGACGAAGACCTGCTCGATGGCAAAGTCAATAATTACGTCCCTTTGGTAGTATCGGCCGTAATGGCCAACACTGAGGTCAGAAGGATACTGGTCGACCAAGGGAGCTCGGCCGACATCATGTTTGAGGAACTGATTGACAAGTTAAACGTGGACAGGAGCGAAATTATTCCACAAGCAGTACCAACCCCATTGACCAGGTTCAATGGGGCGACCACCTACCCCCTGGGGACGATAGAATTGCTTGTTACTTTTGGAGATGACACGAACAGCAGCGCGTTATACAGGACGGTGAGGACGACGTTCTTAGTTCTACCGATCAAATCATGTTACCACTGCATCATCGGCCGGCCAACACTGGGAAAATTGGAGGCCGTAGCCTCAACTGTGCATTTAAAGATGAAGTTCTACAGTAAAAGCGACCAAGTTGTGACAGTAATGGCCGACATGGAAGCGGCCATGAGGAGCCATTTCCTCTATCAAGAGATTTGTGATATGGAGGCGGTAAATGCTAAACCTCAGAATCTCAGAGAGGGGCATCAGGTCAATGTGGCTGACCTGGATGCTCGATACGACCCAGATAGCGACCCTGAGGACGACGACGACGATTTAGCCCGCGAGCTAAAGAATAAACTGAAGAGGCCCGAGCCCCACGGGGAATTGATCGATGTTCAGTTATCGGACGACCCAACTAAGACAGTCAAGTTGGGGAGCGACCTACCTGAACAAGACAAGCAAGATCTCATCACCTGCCTCAGGGAATACGCAGACCTTTTCGCATGGCGAGCATCAGACATGCCCGGGATCCCAATAGAAATTGCTTGCCACCAACTATCAGTCGATGAGACAGCCAGACCGGTCGCACAAAAGAGACGCACTCAAAGTGAAGAGAAAGCATTGGCGGCCGCACAGGCAGTTGACGATCTCATCAAGGCCAATTTTATTGAGGAGATTAAGTATACGACTTGGCTTTCCAACGTCGTACTAGTGAAGAAGAAAAATGGTAAGTGGCGCATGTGTGTCGACTATACCGACCTGAATAAGGCATGCCCAAAGGACGCCTTTCCCCTGCCAAACATTGACAAACTGGTCGACGGGGCTGCGGGCTATGTAACATCCTCAAAATAATTAATCGAATTATTTGGATGTAAACCCAATTGAATTAATTTGGTACTTAATAGGTAAAATTATTGAGTGCAAAAATTAATTATCGGCTGTCACAGGGTCGTTGACCGAATAATACGGACCAAGGAATTTTTGGAATCGAAATAAGGAATTTGGGTCAATATGGTAATTGGACCACGCCACCACTTATTTATTAGTTAAATAAATATGTGTGTGTGTGTTAATTAAAAGAAAGGAAAGAAAGCGCAGAAGAGAAGAAACAGAGAAAAGAAGAGAAAGAAGAAAAAAAAGAGAGAAAGAAGAAGAAGAAAGGAGAGGAGAAAGGAAGAAGAAGAAGAAGATCATCACCAATCATCCCAAGGTTCCATCCTCATCATCATCATCCTTGTTTCTCCTTCCATAGGTAAGCTCATACCCTTATTTCCTCCCTCTTCTCTTGATTTCGAATTTGAGAGGGATGATGAATAGTGAACCAAGTTTGAGTTGATCTTCATGGTTGAATCATGTCTAGCAGCAAGCCCAACAACGGTTGTAAGCGGATTGAAGCTAAATTCGAAGTTTGGAGCGGATTGGAGATTCTAGGGTTCGATTGGGGATTTTTCGTGTCTCGGTGATTTCGGCTCGACAACGACTCTCGCTTCAAGGGTGAGTTTTACTCACGTTTAGGTTTATTCCGTTTTGGTATAATTTGTGCGTTGATTGATTCCGATAAATTTTGAGTCAAAAACCGTTATTCGAAAAATAGTGTTTTGAATAGAAATCCGTTTAAATTACGTTTTGGATTGGATTGATTGATTGTGTGATTTGTATTGGATTCATTATACTGGATGTTGGATCTGTTTTCGATCGGAACTGAAATCGGAATTGAGCGGAATAGCGGATTTCGCGAAAATCGCAAAATCTGCACCAGACAGGTCTCCATCGCGTCGCGACCCGCAGGGCATCGCGTCGCGACCATACACAGTTTTGTCACGCAAAATGTTTCTGTCGTTTTTCGCGTCGCGACGGTAGCAGTTCGCGTCGCGACGTTTTGCAGATTTTCAACTGTTTTTCACTGATTTTGTTTTCGCGATATCTTTTGATTCCGGAACCCGATTGGGGTGTTCTAAAATGCGTTGGAAAGCTTATTCAGAGGCCTAACTGAATATTCTAGTTTTAAGGCAAAATAAACTGTTTTCGAAGTTGTAAATTGTGTCGAAAAGGGGTGAACTAGAGTGCGAGTGTGAATTTGGTTTTATAAAAGCGTGGGTTAAGTGCTCTACTGGTTATCTGAGGTGATGGACTCTGAGTTCATACGATTGTAGATATCTATATTATATCGAGTTTGGGTGACGACCCATGTTGACATACTAGGAGGGGCAGTCATGATCCCCCACCCTAGGCTCCGATGCCAATAGTTAAACTATTATTGGTCAGGGGTTCGCCGGAAGATGCAAGGTTTGCGGCCGGTGGTGTGTTAAAAAGTTATCGTACTGCGTTCGCCGGAAGATGCAAGGTTTGCGGCCGGTGGTACGTAGAAAGGCCTAGGATGTTAGTTCATCGGGAGACGCAAGTGGATTGCAGCCGGTGTCTTAATAGGTCGAAGCCTTATTGTATGGTACACCGGGATTAGCAAGTGGATTGCGGTCGGTGTCGTGTCAAACCTTAAAAATGTTTTAAACGGACCGAGAGTGTTAGTAGGGGTTCCGGTAGAACTCACTGAGATTGTATCTCACTGTTTAAATGTTGTTGTTTTACAGATAAACAGGGACAGAAGAAAATTCAGAGGCACGAGTAGGTGGCCCCGGGAGAAGAATGATGACTTAGTTTATGTTTAAATTTAATTTCCTTCTGTTGCCTATGTATTACAACACTATGGCATTAGTGTTTTGTTTATCTTTTCCGCTTTCTTGTATGACTCTGACTACCATAGTGCTGACAGTATATGGTCTGAGTACCGTATGGTCTTATCTGTAAATAAGATGGTTATGTTATATTTCAGCAAAAATTTTATAATGGTATTCAGTGTCTAAGCAGGAAATTATTATCTCTGATGTTTATACTTTGGTACGCTTTGGTATTTTTACAAGTTAAATATACCGGGGTGTTACAGTTGGTATCAGAGCGGTTCGACCTAGTCGGACTTAGCTTTTAGGGTCTTTACTTTCTCCAGTCGTGATTTTCTTAGTATGCTATTAGACATTGAGCTTGATCAACTTAATACTTTGTGCATATTTCGCAGAATCATGGCCAGAAGAGGTAGAGGCGTTCCTCCTCCTGTTGATCCAAACTTTGAATGGATGCAGAATATCATTGAGAATCAGCAAAAGATGATGCAGGATATGTTGCAAATGCAGCATGACCAGATGGCCCTTCAGCAGCCCAATGTTCAACCTCATCAGGAAGATCCTAACCGGGCATATTTTCAATTTCAAAAGATGAAGCCCCCGACTTTCAAGGGAGGATCGGATCCAATGACCGCCTACTATTGGATTGATTCAATGGAGAAAATCTTTCAAACCTTGCAATGCGGGGAAGAAGAGAAGGTAATATTTGCGGCAAATGTGCTAGATGAAGATGCCCACACCTGGTGGTGTAATGCAAGGCATATGATGGAACTCCAAGAAACTCCCCTAATTTGGGACAACTTCAAGGAATTGTTTCTGAAGCAATATTTCCCTTCGGTAAAGAAACTGAATAAGCATGCAGAGTTTGTAAATCTTAAGCAAGGTGATATGTCGGTTGGGGAGTATGCTGCTAAATTTGAAAGACTGTCTCAGTTCTATGAGTTGGGGAGGTATGCCCCAAATGATATGTGGAAGATGCAAATGTTCAAAGAAGGTCTCCGAGCTGATGTGAGCCAAGGACTCAGTTCTTACACTTTGGTTAATTATCCTGCCTTAGTGCAACAAGCATATGTGGCTGAGGAGGATCTGAGGAAAATGTATGCTGAAAGGAAAGACTACTGGAAGGGTAAGAAAAAGGTTGCTGAATCTTCTACTCCATCCAGGCAGTTCAAAGGAAGTAATTATAAAGGGAAACAGGTGCAATCCCATGAACCGTCAAAGCCCCAAAAGTGTAGCACATGTGGAAGATACCATCCGGGTGAGTGTTGGCAGAAATTAAATCGGTGTTATCATTGTAACGAAGAGGGCCACTATGCAAATCAGTGCCCGACAAAGAAAAATTCACAAGGAGCACCGAATGCGCCAAGACAAGGACGAATCAACACATTGGATGCTCGAACCATCACACCAACAGATAATCTTCTAAGGGGTACGGGATCTCTTTTTAATAATTCAGTCAATATTTTATATGATTCTGGTGCAACTCACTGTTTTATCTCGCAAGCATGTGTGGATCGGTTGGGATTAGCATTGTCTGAGCTATCCGAACCGATAACTATTTTAACTGCTGCCAAGGGTCGTGTCCAGACCCAATCATTATGTGAAAATTGCCTACTTGTCATAGGCGACAGACAGTTTGTTGTGAAATTTATTTGTTTGCCTATGAGAAGTATGGACATTGTTCTGGGTATGAATTGGATGGCTGAAAATCATGTGACAATCAACTGTGCCGATCGAACTATTAGCTTCGCCTCCGAATCCGTAGGATTGACACAGGCAGATGCTGAAGCGACGATCTCTTACACCGAAGCAAGCCAGTCATTATTCCAAGGTGCTGAAGCTATTCTTATTATGTTGTCTGCATCTACTGAAACGGGTTTAGATTTATCATCTGTGCAAGTGGTAAATGAATTTCTAGATGTCTTTCCAGAAGAAGTTTCATCCTTACCTCCTGACCGAGAGGTAGAATTCTCAATCGAATTGATTCCTGGTACAGGATCAATATCCATTGCTCCTTATAGAATGTCTCCTTTAGAGTTGAAGGAACTGAAGTCTCAACTTGAAGAATTGATATCGAAAAGGTTTATCCGACCGAGTGCTTCTCCATGGGGTGCTCCGGTGTTGCTAGTCAAAAAGAAGGATGGTAGCATGAGATTGTGCATAGATTATCGACAACTCAACAAAGTGACGATCAAGAATAAATATCCATTGCCAAGGATAGACGATTTGCTCGACCAACTTCGGGGTGCCGTGGTATTTTCAAAAATTGATCTAAGGTCGGGCTATCATCAAATAAAGGTACGGGCCTTAGATATTCCGAAGACAGCTTTCCGTACGAGGTATGGACATTACGAGTTCGTAGTGATGCCCTTCGGTTTGACTAATGCTCCAGCGGTATTCATGGATTACATGAACCGAGTGTTTCACACGTACCTTGATCAGTTTGTGGTAGTTTTTATTGATGATATTTTGGTGTACTCTAAGACCATTGAGGACCATGTTCAACATCTCCGCATCGTTCTGAACGTACTCCGAGAAAAGAAATTGTTTGCCAAGCCGTCGAAGTGTGACTTTTGGATGCCGGAAGTGAAGTTTTTGGGACACGTGATTTCCCAATCGGGAGTTGCGGTGGATCCCAGTAAAGTAGAAGCGGTGTTGAACTGGGAACGACCAACATCTGTCACCGAAATAAGAAGTTTCTTGGGTCTAGCCGGTTACTACAGGAGGTTTATCCAAGGTTTTTCACAATTGGTTCTTCCACTTACTCGGTTGACTCGCAAGGCCCAACCGTTTATATGGAATGCCGATTGTGAGGAATGTTTTCAAGAGTTGAAGGTTAGGTTGACTTCTGCTCCAATCCTAATTCTTCCAGATCCGTCTTTGGATTTTCAAATTTACAGCGATGCTTCTGGGAAGGGTTTGGGGTGTGTTCTCATGCAGAACCAACAAGTTGTAGCTTATGCCTCCAGACAGTTGAAGACTCATGAAGAGAATTATCCGACTCATGATCTAGAGCTGGCAGCTATTGTGTACGCACTAAAGATTTGGAGACATTACCTGTACGGGTCTCGTTTCGAAGTCTTTAGTGATCATAAAAGCTTGAAATATTTGTTCGATCAGAAGGAGCTGAATAACAGACAAAGAAGGTGGGTGGAATTTCTGAAGGATTATGACTTCGAATTGAAGTATCATCTGGGAAAAGCTAATGTTGTGGCTGATGCACTAAGTAGGAAATCCATTCACATAGCAGGGTTAATGATGCATGAAATGGAATTGTTGGAGTCTTTCCGGGACTTAAATTTGGATTCAAAGCCAAAAAGGAACCGGTTGGTGTTGAGCCACATGAGGATCTCTAGTTCCATAAGGGATTCTATTCGCTTAGCACAAGAAATCGATGTGAAGCTACAATCACAGAAAGTGTTGCCAGACTTTACCAAAGATAGTGATGGAGTTATTTGTTTCAACGGTAGGATCTGTGTGCCTGACGATGAGAGTATTAAAAAGCAAGTGCTAGAGGAAGCACACCGGAGTTTATTTTCTGTACATCCTGGATCCACCAAGATGTATAGAGATTTAAAACAGATGTATTGGTGGCCGGGAATGAAGTTAGAAATTGCTGAATTCGTATCACAATGCTTAACTTGTCAAAAAGTTAAGATAGAACATCAGAAGCCTGCTGGTCTGCTACGGTCACTAGACGTGCCAGTGTGGAAATGGGAAGACATTTCTATGGATTTTGTACTGGCATTGCCAAGGTCTCAAGCCGGTAACGACTCCATTTGGGTAGTTGTAGATCGGTTAACTAAATCAGCTCATTTTATTCCGGTTCGTACGAGCAGTAAAGTGTCCAAGTTAGCTGAGTTGTATTTGAAGAACATAGTGAGGTTACATGGGGTTCCTACCAGTATAGTGTCGGATCGAGATCCGAAATTCACTTCTCGATTTTGGAAGGCTCTAAATGAAGCATTGGGGACTAAAGTGCTTCTTAGCACCGCTTATCACCCGCAGACGGATGGTCAGACCGAGAGAACTATCCAGACATTAGAGGATATGCTTAGGGCTTCGGTACTTGATAATGGGAAGAAATGGGAGGATCACCTTCCATTGGTGGAATTCTCTTACAACAACAGTTACCATTCTAGTATCGGAATGGCACCTTTTGAAGCGTTGTATGGCAGGAAATGTAGAACTCCATTGTGTTGGTGGGAAATCGGTGAGAACCGATTGTTAGGACCCGAGATGATTCAGGACACTACGGAAAAGATCCGCCAGATCAGAGAAAGAATGAAAACTGCTCACAGTAGGCAAAAGAGTTATGCCGACAAAAGGAGAAGGCCGTTAGAGTTTGAGTCAGGTGATCATGTGTTTTTGAGATTATCACCAACAATTGGAACAGGTAGAGCATTACGGGTGAAGAAGCTCAGTCCTCGGTATATTGGACCCTTCCAAATTATCGAGCGAGTTGGGCCTCTTGCATACCGCATCGCCTTGCCTCCTCCATTATCAAGTTTGCATGATGTATTCCATGTGTCTCAGCTGCGGAAGTACATTCCCGATCCTAGTCAACCGTTAGATTTTGAAACGATCGACCTTCGACCGGACTTGTCCTTCCAACCTAATCCGAATTACATCATGGAACGTGGCGAGAGGACGCTACGGACAAAGTCAATTCCCATTGTCAAGGTGGTATGGGATGGTTTTTCCGCCGAGGAAGCTACTTGGGAGTTGGAGGACGATATGCGGACTCGGTATCCGTATTTGTTCTCTTGAGGTATGTTGTGTCTAATTTTGAGGACAAAATTCTTTCAAGTTGGGGAGAATGTAACATCCTCAAAATAATTAATCGAATTATTTGGATGTAAACCCAATTGAATTAATTTGGTACTTAATAGGTAAAATTATTGAGTGCAAAAATTAATTATCGGCTGTCACAGGGTCGTTGACCGAATAATACGGACCAAGGAATTTTTGGAATCGAAATAAGGAATTTGGGTCAATATGGTAATTGGACCACGCCACCACTTATTTATTAGTTAAATAAATATGTGTGTGTGTGTTAATTAAAAGAAAGGAAAGAAAGCGCAGAAGAGAAGAAACAGAGAAAAGAAGAGAAAGAAGAAAAAAAAGAGAGAAAGAAGAAGAAGAAAGGAGAGGAGAAAGGAAGAAGAAGAAGAAGATCATCACCAATCATCCCAAGGTTCCATCCTCATCATCATCATCCTTGTTTCTCCTTCCATAGGTAAGCTCATACCCTTATTTCCTCCCTCTTCTCTTGATTTCGAATTTGAGAGGGATGATGAATAGTGAACCAAGTTTGAGTTGATCTTCATGGTTGAATCATGTCTAGCAGCAAGCCCAACAACGGTTGTAAGCGGATTGAAGCTAAATTCGAAGTTTGGAGCGGATTGGAGATTCTAGGGTTCGATTGGGGATTTTTCGTGTCTCGGTGATTTCGGCTCGACAACGACTCTCGCTTCAAGGGTGAGTTTTACTCACGTTTAGGTTTATTCCGTTTTGGTATAATTTGTGCGTTGATTGATTCCGATAAATTTTGAGTCAAAAACCGTTATTCGAAAAATAGCGTTTTGAATAGAAATCCGTTTAAATTACGTTTTGGATTGGATTGATTGATTGTGTGATTTGTATTGGATTCATTATACTGGATGTTGGATCTGTTTTCGATCGGAACTGAAATCGGAATTGAGCGGAATAGCGGATTTCGCGAAAATCGCAAAATCTGCACCAGACAGGTCTCCATCGCGTCGCGACCCGCAGGGCATCGCGTCGCGACCATACACAGTTTTGTCACGCAAAATGTTTCTGTCGTTTTTCGCGTCGCGACGGTAGCAGTTCGCGTCGCGACGTTTTGCAGATTTTCAACTGTTTTTCACTGATTTTGTTTTCGCGATATCTTTTGATTCCGGAACCCGATTGGGGTGTTCTAAAATGCGTTGGAAAGCTTATTCAGAGGCCTAACTGAATATTCTAGTTTTAAGGCAAAATAAACTGTTTTCGAAGTTGTAAATTGTGTCGAAAAGGGGTGAACTAGAGTGCGAGTGTGAATTTGGTTTTATAAAAGCGTGGGTTAAGTGCTCTACTGGTTATCTGAGGTGATGGACTCTGAGTTCATACGATTGTAGATATATATATTATATCGAGTTTGGGTGACGACCCATGTTGACATACTAGGAGGGGCAGTCATGATCCCCCACCCTAGGCTCCGATGCCAATAGTTAAACTATTATTGGTCAGGGGTTCGCCGGAAGATGCAAGGTTTGCGGCCGGTGGTGTGTTAAAAAGTTATCGTACTGCGTTCGCCGGAAGATGCAAGGTTTGCGGCCGGTGGTACGTAGAAAGGCCTAGGATGTTAGTTCATCGGGAGACGCTGTAACACCCCTTTTTCTACCGACCACTAATGTAACACCCCTTTTTCTACCCAGCGGTTTATAAAAAAAAAAAAAAAATATCAGAGTTTTTCGCGCCAAAAGAGTGTCACATTTTTCGAACCGGAAAACCACTTCGCAAACAGAGTACTTTAATTATAACTAACTTCTTTTCAAAAACATGCAGCGGAAATAAAAAGGTTTAACTTGGCAATCATACTTCAAAAGGTTTACAACTTAGAAAGGCATATACATAACACATAAGGAAAGACACCAGGACAACCCTCCCGAGTGCTACGTATCAGAGCTGACTCGACTCACCAGAAAGAAGGTACTAGATCACCTTCACCCGCTATAACCTGCACGTTGCCGACATGAGAAGCAACATAAAAGCAGTAGGGTGAGTCTCATTTCATAAGTAATAACATATAAGATCAACAATATATAGATCAGGCAACGAATAGCATCACTTCACATTAAGGGCACAACAGTCAATTGCATCATCGTCAGTACACAAATCATCAGCAGTAGTATAAGCCATCGTCAGTAACATCGAACAATCGTCAGTCATGGGAACATGCATGAAAATGCAGATGCATGTGGTACCAATCATCGTCTGTAATCATTGTCTGTAAATTTTAGGCCGAAGCCTCATCGTCTGTAATCATCGTCTGTAAATTTTAGGCCGAAGCCTCATCGTCTGTAATAATGCATATGGAATACATGTGACACCATGAACAACGCACTAAAGCAATCATCAGCAACACAACAATTATTATTATTTTGGTCATAGACCCATCGTCTGTTATATTGCCAATAAAATAGGCACATCGTCTGTCATATCATCGTCAGTAAACATCAACGCATCGTCAATAATTATCAAACATCAAACATCGTCAGTAGACACCAAAGAACATCATCGGCCTTACGCACTCAAAATAGTTTTCAATGACAACTTTCAAATATAATAATTTTCTAAAATATTTTGAGACACCAAAACGCCTAAACGGACACCTTTGACAACACCAGAGACCAACGTCGGAAGATAGTTCATACTGCCCAGAAATTAGAATATTCAGGTGGGCACCTGAATAAGCTTCACAACGCATTTTGAAACGTTCAAAACGGATAACCGAGTCAAAAGATATGACCAAAACAATTTTAGGAAAAATCCACCAAAACCGGAACGGCCACGGGCGCAACGGCCAGAAACAAAGTCAGGCGCAAAGGGCGCAACTGACGCGGACAACACGGAACAGCAACGAAGTCGGGCGAAACGGTTAACGAAGTCAGGCCAATGCGCAACATACACGAACAACACACGGAACGGAACAGACGCAGAAACCACGTATTTTGGCGAATTAATTAAAATAGCAAACGACATCGGATTTCAACAAATGAATACTCGTTGGAAAGCTCTATGTGTGTAGTTTTCATTCCTAAGTTCAGTTTTTCGAAAAGAGTGTTCAGTAAGTACAGTTTTTCAATTTACATCACTAGTACCAGAATTCGGACAGAATGGTTTAGTCATTTTGAAATCAAACTTTCTCCCTTGTTTCTCAGTGAAATTTAGTAAACCCAGTGCCTATTCAGTAGGAAATTAAGTCTACTTTCCAACAAAACAAACCCCATAATTTTTAGACGAATAGAACACTCACGACCACAGATTTACTGAACCTATATCCAGATTGTTTCCAGAATCTTACCCTAACTTGTGAAATTCATATCTCGAGCTACACCACTCTAAACGCAACCAAACCAGTGCCAAATTAACAAGCATTAAGTCTATTTTCCAGAAGAGTAAACCACATAATTTTTCAGTCAACAAAACGTTCCCAGTTACCGAAATACTGAACACCTACCCAAATCGTTTCCAGAATTTTAACCTAACTTGTTTCACCTATAACTTAAGTTTTACAACTCCAAACGCAACCAAATCAACGCCAAATTAACAAGCATTAAGTCTATTTTCCAGAATAGTAAACCACATAATTTAAATTCAACAAGAGGTTTAACGTAACAACAACATCTCAATCTAATCAACAACACAACAATTCAATCACTAACAACAACATCTCAATTTAATCAACAACACATCAATTCAATTATCAACACAACAATTCAATCAATAAATCGTTCCTAAAACCTAACTCCTATGATACAAATCCTATAGGTTATTAAGAATGAAAAGAGAGCCCCCTAACCTTATTAATTGAAGAACACCTATCTCTTGGTGAGCAAGCTACCATCAAAATTCAGCAACTAAGATCCTCCTCTCCCTCCTTGGTGCATGCGAATCTTCCTCTCTCTCTCCTCTAGGGTTTTTGCGCCCTTCTTCTTTCTTCTCTCTCTTAGGGTGTCACGCCTCTCCTCTCTCCAAGCCGTCCCACTCTCTCTATTTTTTTTCTAAAGTGTTGGAATGAATCACCAAACCCTAAGATTGCCATCATATAGGCGCCTAGCTTAATGGACATGGGCTTCCACTTAATGACCTAATCATGGGCTTCTCCTAATCCACTTCAACTCGCCACCATCATCTAAACCCAACCCTAGGTCCAATTACCCAAATAAATAATTCTATTTATTTAACACTCAAAACCCTAAATAATTAATTAAATCAATTAATTAATTATCTCCTACCACCTAAACCTCATTTAATTAACTAGAAAATTAATCTACTATTTTCGGGCTGTTACAGACGCAAGTGGATTGCAGCCGGTGTCTTAATAGGTCGAAGCCTTATTGTATGGTACACCGGGATTAGCAAGTGGATTGCGGTCGGTGTCGTGTCAAACCTTAAAAATGTTTTAAACGGACCGAGAGTGTTAGTAGGGGTTCCGGTAGAACTCACTGAGATTGTATCTCACTGTTTAAATGTTGTTGTTTTACAGATAAACAGGGACAGAAGAAAATTCAGAGGCACGAGTAGGTGGCCCCGGGAGAAGAATGATGACTTAGTTTATGTTTAAATTTAATTTCCTTCTGTTGCCTATGTATTACAACACTATGGCATTAGTGTTTTGTTTATCTTTTCCGCTTTCTTGTATGACTCTGACTACCATAGTGCTGATAGTATATGGTCTGAGTACCGTATGGTCTTATCTGTAAATAAGATGGTTATGTTATATTTCAGCAAAAATTTTATAATGGTATTCAGTGTCTAAGCAGGAAATTATTATCTCTGATGTTTATACTTTGGTACGCTTTGGTATTTTTACAAGTTAAATATACCGGGGTGTTACAGGCTACAAACTCCTGTCTTTTTTAGACGCCTATTCAGGTTGCAACCAAATCACTATGTACCCACCCGATCGGCATAAGACCGCGTTCATGATCGATCGTGGAAATTTTCAGTACAAGGTAATGCCCTTTGGTCTGAAGAATGCCGGAGCGACCTATCAAAGAATGATGAGCAAGGTCTTCAGGTGACACATCGGTCGGATATCAGAGGTCTACTTGGATGATATGATCATCAAAAGCAAGACCGACCAAGACCACATTGACGACCTAAGGGAAATTTTTGAGGAAGCAAGGAAGAATTCATTGAGGTTGAATCTAGAGAAGTGCACCTTCGGAGTAAGGGCGGGCAAGTTTTTGGGTTTCCACTTAACAGAGCGAGGGATCGAAGCAAACCCTGATA
Organism: Astragalus membranaceus; assembly: GCA_039519185.1. Taxonomy (NCBI): domain Eukaryota; kingdom Viridiplantae; phylum Streptophyta; class Magnoliopsida; order Fabales; family Fabaceae; genus Astragalus; species Astragalus membranaceus. The sequence goes on along the minus strand of CM076854.1, from coordinate 53,102,017 downwards.
AGTGTAGGGCGGTCGCCGACATGAGGCCACCCACTACGAAAAAAGAAATTCAGCAATTGAATGGCATGATCGCCGCCCTGTCACGATTTATACCCAAATCAGCGTGCAAGTCACTTCCACTGTTCAAGCTTCTGAAGAAGGAGGTCGAGTTTGAATGGACTGACCAATGCCAGCGAGCATTGGACGAGTTGAAGGCGGCACTCACCAACCCGCCCATCATGACCAGGCCGCAACCAGGGGAGACACTTTACTTATACTTGGCCATAACGGACGGAGCCATGAGCGCTGTTCTCGTAAGAGAAAGCGACCTAAAGCAAAACCCGGTCTATTTCATCAGTGAGGTATTCCAAGGCCCAGAGATCAGATACCAGAAGATCGAGAAGCTAGCTTTAGCGTTACTTGTGGCCACTCGTAGATTGCGCCCTTATTTCGTGGCCCATCAGGTCGTGGTAAGGACCGACCAGCCTATTAGACAAATCCTTCACCGACCTGACCTAGCAGGGCGTATGATCAAGTGGGCTGTGGAACTCAGTGAGTTTGGGATCAAGTTCGAAGCTAGATCGGCCGCTAAGGCCCAAGTGTTGGCCGACTTCATCGCTGAGATGACTCCAATACTAGACGATCAGGCCATCACAACCTGGACTTTGCACGTGGATGGATCCTCCAACAGCAAAGGAAGTGGGGCCGATTTGATACTTGAGAACTCAGAAGGACTTACTGTTGAAGTGTCATTGACTTTTGCGTTTCACACTTCAAACAACCAGGCCGAGTATGAAGCGTGCATTGCCGGGCTGCAGCTAGCCAAAGAGTTCAACGTCAACCATGTCGAACTTCACTCTGACTCTCTACTGGTAGTCTCCCAAATTCAAGACCTTTACGACGCAAAAGACGATGTCTTGAAGAATTATTTGGCCAAGGTAAGGGATCTGCTCAAGCAATTCGACCGAGCAGAAGTCAAGCACGTCCCCAGGACGGAGAACGTTCGGGCTGATATCCTATCAAAGCTAGCTAGTACAAAGACTCCTGGGAACCACAGAAGTCTAATCCAAGAAACGTTAACGCGGCCGAGCGTATCAACCAAGCCTGCCCAACCATTAGCCATTCTAGCGGTCGACTTAGATAAAGACTGGATCACTCCTATCTTGCAATATATTCTCAATGGAGTAGAACCTTGCGACCAGAAGGCAGCAAAACTCCTGAGGTTGCGGGCGACCAAGTATTCAGTGATCGAAGGAAGACTGTATAGAAGGGGCTTTTCATCCCCATTGCTGAGATGCCTTACGTCGGTCGAGGCCGACCATGTACTGAGAGATATACATGAAGGAGATTGTGGTAGCCACCAAGGTGGTCGGTCGATTGCTAAGAAGGCGCTCAGGGCCGGATACTATTGGCCGACCATGGATGAGGACGCTAAGATACTTGTTCAGAAGTGCAAAAAATGCCAAATCCATACCGACGTACATATAGCGCCCTCGTCAGAACTACACAGCTTAACCCCACCATGGCCGTTCGCTTGGTGGGGCATGGACCTGCTCGGCCCTTTTCCACCTGCACCAGGTCAGTTGAAATTCCTCATCGTTGCGATCGACTATTTCACTAAGTGGATAGAAGCAGAGCCACTTGCAACCATTACCTCAGCGAAGGTATCTAAGTTTTTTGGTCGAAACGTGCTCGCCCGCTTTGGAGTGCCCCAACAACTGGTGACTGATAACGAAACTCAGTTCGCAGACAGAAAGTTCAGAGAAATGTTGGCCGGCCTAGGCGTGAAACAGCGTTTCACCTCGGTCGAGCATCCACAAACCAATGGCCAGGCAGAAGCGGCCAACAGGGTAGTACTACGCGGACTGAAAAGGAGGTTGGACGAAGCCAAGGGCAATTGGGCAGAAGAACTACAGTCGGTCCTTTGGGCCTACAGAACGACCCCCCACTCATCGACCGGGGAGTCACCTTTTAGACTTGTCTACGGAACTGACGCTGTCATCCCGATTGAGATGGGAGAGCTAAGTTGGAGAACGACCAACCCACCAACCCCGGCCGCAAACAAACGAGCAACAAGAGAAGAACTCGACCTGGTTGAAGAGCTACGAAACAAGGCGTCACTTAGGGAGCAACTCATCAAGCAGAAGGTCGCTGCCAGGTATAACGCCCGCGTCCAGAAGAGGGAATTCTCCATTGGACAGCTAGTCCTTAGGAGGGCCGACGTGGGAAACAAGAACGCTCGCCAGGGAAAGCTCGCCCCTAACTGGGAAGGACCATACCGTGTTATCAGCAAAACTGGAGAGGGAGCTTACGAGCTGGAAACCATGGAAGGGGCGACCATCCCCAGAACATGGAATGCTGACAAGTTGAGAAAGTATTATTTTTAAGTTGTAAAAACTAATTGATCAATAAAGAACAGGCGGTCGCTCTTTTTCCCCAAAGGGGTTTTTTACCGAGGACCGACCTTAAAATTTTGACTTGTGTACTTTATTTCCTGCAAATTGTATGCACGGTCGCTCACCATGCGAGTAGCAGTCGAGTGACCAGTAGAGTGCCATCGAATGGCCCAAACGAGAGCCGCCGAGCGGCCTGAAAAAAGTGCCATCGAATGGCCCAAACGAGAGCCGCCGAGCGGCCTAAAAGAGCGCCATCAAATGGCCCAAACGAGAGCCGCCGAGCGGCCTAAAAGAGTGTTACCATCGATTGACCCATAAAGGATCACAGAGAAATTGAATCCAATTACAGAGCAATTAAACACGCCAAATTCTTGGAAAAATTGTCATTGATTACAAACAAAGACACCTTGGTCGAATCCAGGGCGCCCATTCAAACACCGCTCGCAGGCGGGCCAAGATTACAATTCAAAAAATTACAAGTTAAGAGTCGCTGGGGGCCTGGTAGATGACCGCCTCTTCTTGAAGGACCTTCCCCTTCAGCATCTTCTTGGGACGGACGATCTGCTGATCGACCACACGATGTGTGCATTGCACAATCTCGCGATCGACCCCCAGATCAGGGTAGAGAAGCTTCATCTGACTGACCGCGTTCTCAAATTGACCCTTCGCAGCTCCCTTCGCCCGGTCAAGAACGTCTTTGTAGCGACCGCGAAACTTGTTCTTTTCCTCCTCCACTGCATCCAGCTCAGTTTTCAGCCCAGCGACCTGGTTCGACAGCTCTTTGTTCTTTGAAGTGAGGCGTTCGACCTCTTTTTCGGCTGTCTCCTTGTCGACGATCGCTTTGTCCAAGGCAGACTCGGCCGCAGTTTGAGCAGAGACAGCGGCCACAAGTTGGCGTTCTGCTTCGACGAGCTTCCTCTCATTGTCAGCGATCGCTTCGACTCTCGGTTCAAGCTCCTTCATCTTCTTGAGCAACTCATCTCGCTCGCCCCTCATTTCTGCGAGCAACGACAAGGCAGAGTTCAATTTAAAATTTTTATCGACGAGATCGTCTTCAAGCAATGAATATCTATTGGCAAGACGCCTACCTTCCAGGCGATCCGCTTCCTCATCTTGGTATTTTTTGAAAAGAGCCCCAGCGGCCTTCATTGCATCAGCCATCACCTCTAACGGTTCCTCCTTGAAACGAGCACAGTCCTCATCACCCAATCCAAGCAGGTCGATTTTAGGCGACCGGTTGTGCCCGTGGCTTTTCCCACTCTTATGCTTCTTGTTCTGACCCCCATGATCGACCGACCTATTCCTCTTGGACCTTTCTTGAATTGGGCTGCCCAAGTCAATGGCTTGAGTTGGCGTGCCCGCCCGAGGAGCCTGACGATCGGGCTGAGATCCAGTTCCGGCAGGTTGAGGCGTGCCCCCAGGTTGAGCCTCAGGAATTCTGCGGACAGGCGAAGCATCACCATCCTCGGCCGCCCATTGTTCCAAGAGATCAAAGTCGTTCATGTTCGCCATGTCAACTGCAAAGGCAAAGGTAGATGATTAGAAACAGTTAAACAAAACAAAGTGACAGAAAATAAATTAGGCGAGCGACCACCGACCAAGAGCGGCCTTGACTTTTTTCTTGCCCCGAGCATCCACAATGTTCTTGACCTTGATGCGACCCTCAGGGACTAGGGACGCAATCTTTCTCAGCCTATGGATCGTCCCCCTGTCCAGGTCGTCAAGTTCAGTTTCCTTGAAAGCGTACTGGCCCGGCTTTTTCGAGAAATGGTTAAAACTCCACACCGTGGGAAACAGGGGGGTTCCTTCCTGATCATCTTTGGACATTTGGGCGATCCCTCGATGGGCCTCGGCCGAGTTAGGAACAACCCAAAAGAATTCTCTTTTCCACCCGGTCGTCAATGATTCCATATAAGGCTTGAAAAAATTGTATGTTGATCGGTTTTTGAACGAGACCGCTTCCTTGCGGGCGCCCTTGGAGCCTTTCTCATAGATATAGCTCATTTCAAACAAAGTGAAAAACAGTCTTACAGAGACCGGCCGTCTCAGAACCACAAGAACATCTTCGTATGCCTGCAAGAACGCCCAAGCATTCGGGTTCAGTTGAGAGGGGGCGACCTGAAGATAACGTAAAACTTGGCGTTGAAACCTGGTAAACGGCGGAATGATGCCCATGCGTTCGAAAACGATGCGGTACATCGTGAATTTCAGCACATCTGTCCAGGCCGCGACATCTTCCCCTTTGGTCATGCCTTCTACTCTCCAACTTTCGTTTAGCCCGGTCGCCAGATACGCTAGGTCTTGGCTCCCCTGTTGAATTTTGCTGCGTTGACCTCTCAGGTTGAGAGAAACCCAAGACATATCCTTTGCAGCTGCGACCTCAGGATCTTCTCGATGGTCGCCCTGTTGGCCTCTGTCGGCCGTCTCAGTGTCGTCGGCCGCAGCCTGGCCAATACCTTCGTCGCAGGCAACCCGTGCGTTGTTTTCTGCGGTGTCATCGACCACAGCCTCAATGAACGGCGCCCCACTTCTGTCCGGCCGAGTTCCGGATTCACTAGAGGAAGTCCAATTCAGAGTCGAAGACCCTGAGGAAGACTCGTCGTTAGAAGAAGACGACCGGGCGTGCACAGAACTTAGCTCTACTGGTCGGGTCATACTGTGCGCAAGAGAAACGGCCGGGTTTCCAGAGATACGGCGGGTTTGTTTGGTCCGCGCCAGAATGAACTTGTGAAGGGGAATAACGGTCAAGGTCTTGCTCGCGCGTGGGAAGGGGTCGACGTGGTCGTCCCCAGACCTGACACCCCCTCCACCAGGTGGAACATAAAAACTCAAATAAAGGAAGGGCGGTCGTAGTTACCTGGAATTGGAGCGAGCTGATGTTGCGAGCGAGCTGATGTTGCGAGCGAACTGATTGCGAGCGAGCTGATTGCGAGCGAGCTGATGTTGCGAGCGAGCTGATTGCGAGAGCGGAGAAATCGGAGAAACGTGCAAATGAGGTACCCCTTGAACCCTATATATAATGGGTCAACCATCATCATGGGCCGGAGGCGAAGAGGCGCCACTCTTCGCGTACCATCATTACTTAAACTCCTCGAGTCCCTAAACGTCACCTCATTAAAGTAACTGTCGCCTCAGCATTCACGACGGTTGATTGTCAGGCACCGAACTCGAGACAACACCTGGCCCCGTGTGACCAGGCCGCGTGGCAGCGACCATGCAGGTGATCAGTTAACTTTCGACTAGTTATCGTTCCAGAACGGTCGTTTGTGACCACGCTGTGGGGCAAGGAATCAAGCCTTAGCCCGCCCCCAGGCGACCTAGACTTGGGGGGCAACTGTTCTGGAGTGGGCTCGAAGGCCAATTTCGTCCAACAGGCCCAGCGCGGCCCAATACCTAACTTGCTCCGCAAGATGCGGCCAGATCCGATAAATGCGCGACGGCCAAATGCCTGCGCGGTGAACAGTATATATACCACACTAGCATGTGGCTTCAGATACGTTTTACTCACCTTGTGACCCTGCCCGTTGAAGCACCTCTGACTTAAGCGTTGGAGTGCCTTTGCAGGTACCACCCGCGTGCGGCCCAGAACTCGGTCCTTCATCCCAACGACCGAGAAACATCATCAGACAACAGCAACCCATCGTATTGATCAGGTACGATCAGATATGAATACTGAATTTTAACATCGGTTTTCTATGAGAACCGATATGAAATACTGATTTTTAACATCTGCTGAATTAAGAACCGATGTTAAAACTGGAGGTTTTTTTTTTAAAAAAAAGTGGTATCTGTTCAGCAACATACATGGGACAAGACTCTGTACATAGAAGCAACGTTCCATTAAACATCATAGATAGAATAGACCCAGAAAACACAGTCGTAAAAAATACTGCATGGACAAATTGAAAAACAATAAAAAGGCGAAAGCTAGCATGTGAATAAAATTAAGAATATAGCAGCACAAGTTACCAAAAGGATAGTTTTATTAGAATGCAAAAAGGAAACCAAGTTAACGTACATGGTTAGAATACTTGTCAAGAAGGGAAACAAAGTTTTCAATTGACTCAAGTTGGTAAGCCCCTGTACAAACACTACAGGTACAAGGAACAAAATAGTGAAAAGTGAAAACAATACACACAACTATCACAACCAACTTCGAAACCCATCTGGAGCCAACTGAGTAATCCACTGGGTTGGATTGACTGATTGCTTCAAATGGAAAGCAGTTGCAGCAGCCAAACGTGTCCGGAACAACCACTGCATAAGAAAACATGAATGTCATGCAACTTGAAAATATACGACTCCTGGTCTAAACTTTGGAGTTTGAAAATAAACTAAGACACAAATGTTCTAGACTCTAATAAGCACCAAAGCACAAGGGGAATTCTCCCTTAAGTATCAACAAACATCAAAACAGACGGCAATCAACAATCAACGATAAAGCTTCAGAAATTTCAAATAGCTAAGTCCCTTAAATACTACTCTACGAGGGCCTTAGGTTCATAAAAGCTAAGTCCCTATCAGAAATTTCAAATAGGTCAATCAACAACATCAAAACAGACGGCAATGATAAAGCTTCAGTCAGCCACCAAGCGTTTGTAGACAGTTAACTGCACAAATATACTGCATTTCATTCATATATATATATATATATATATATATATATATATATATATATATATATATATATATATACACACGGCATGTATGTATATAGCTTTTGGTTACTTTCATCAAATAAGCCAAACAAACTAATTAGTTGAAATGAAACATTGAAACTTGTTTGCATATACATACCATTGGTCCAATACGTATTCCATTACGTTCCCCTGTCACCATAAAACACATGAGGCTCAAAAAACAACAAAATTAACAATCCATTTTGCTTGATTTTCTTTTTTGAATCTAATACATATATAGACTCTATGCATGTATTAAAGTTTGTTCTATTGTTTGGTGTCACAAAAATACACTTACTTGTAATAGTAACAAGAGGATCTGTGAGCAAGCTAGGTCTGGCTTCACTTAATTCCGGTGCATCAGAAGCATAATTAGCAGTATAATAGTTCAATCCAATAAAATCAAAGGACCCTTTTACAAGCTTCATCTGATATGTAGACAACTTTGGCAATCTGTCTTCTACCAAAGACTGCATGGAATTTGGATAATTTCGTATTGTCAATGGTTCTATAAACCTGCAGCATATTCTTCCGATTAGGACTTTTGGTAAATATGTTGTTTCACTTGAATAATTTAGCATAAAAATACTTTGACAAGTGAGATAGCGAGTAAGTTGACTAACTGAAATACAATTAAATGGGAAACCATGTACATGTAAGACTGAGTTTATTTAGAGATAAGGATAGTGATAAAACAGTTTACCATGCAAGAATGAAATCAATATCTCTTTCTGCAGCACGATGATCCGACTCTGTATCATGTAGTGGCACCATCCAGTCACAAGATAGTGATAATGTAATAACTTGGTAAACTCAAGTGATGTGATAATGTATGGACTTGATTTCCCATCCCTCCATTCTAAGCAAAACAATTTGTTGGTATTAAAAATTAACAATAATAACAACTAAAACTAGAATTCCAAAACAAGAGAAGTAACAATCCTTCATATACCTGAATATCAGAAAACATTTTTTCATTACCACTTCGACCTCTTTTCAAGCTGCTACTCATATTTTCTGAAATTGGTTGAGTATCACTCCAAGAACCATAGGGGAATCCAGAGCCATAATGTGAACTAGCATTACCATTGTTACCTCCTTGTCGCACATCATCGGGACTAGTTGGTTCAATGTCCTCACTCCCAATTTCAGAGATTTGTGATAACACTCCTAATGAAGAAGCAGTTCCTGGTGGGAAGCTAATCTGACTGCTTAATCTGTTAATAGATTAAGTTCACCATTACTTCCATTCACTGCAGTATAGTTTCCAACACCTTTCATGGATGCAAATCCGGCAATTTACAAAATAATATTAGTAGCCATTAAGAATTATTTTCATCTCAACATTGTACAAAACACAGGTCTTATAACCACAATTTAAGCCGTGACATCATGTTTTTGATGTGTTCCCAATAGAGATTAATAGTAATCAGCTACATTTGATAGCGAGTCTCTACAATATTAAAAATAACAATTTGGCAAACCTCGTTTTGTCGAAGAGCTTAAGAAGTTTCATAGACAATTTGGATAATCATATTCTACACTATACCATAAATTGTACATGTCCCTACCAGAACAATTGTATTCTATTTTCAAACACTAGAATTTATTGGATAGTAATAAGTTATGATTGCAATTAAGTTCAGCATAGGAAAAAGCCATCCATTAGCAACAACTCACTAGATTACTACTCCCAAAAATGCATAGATTCAAATAACAAACTTCGCTGCTCAATTCCCATCCAAAAATTCAATTCTCAAAAACACAAACAACAACCTTAAAAATCCCAAAATAGTTCCCAACAGCAACAACAAAAGCTCATAAAAGGAAAAAGAGAAAACTTAGCAACAGAAGATCTTATTTAGACTCACCAAGTATAAGAGTCACCCAATTCCAGATTCATCAGAATGCCAAAGAACAAGAGAGGATTGAAACACTTCAATGGAAAAAACAGCTCCTGATATGGCACCAACAGCAGCACCTCGTATGAAACCACTCTCAGTCTCTTGGCCTATCAAAGCTCCTGTCATAGCCCCCAACAATGTGCCCACTGCAGACAAAACAAGCCATTAGAGCTTGTTGGCCTTAAAACATGCAATGTTTGTAATAGAAAAACATAAACTACACAAGTCTACAACTTTAGACGTTTTTGAAGATTAAAATAACCAAAAAAGACAACAACAAACAAAACAATCCCAATCAACAAATAACAGACCCCCACACACCCCAAGTTCCAATTTTTTCCCCAAAATTTCGTAGTAAACAAAATATATTTTTGTCTCAAGTAAAATCACCTGAACAATTTCCAACAAATTGAAAACACCCAAAATCACCACACAAATTCGACCAAAAATAACAAATTCACCCAAAAACAGAAAAAACCCGATCAAGAATTAGGGTGAGAAATGCAACAAATGAGAATGCAAATTATAATACGAATCAAACCTAATGCGAAGCAGAAAGTCAAGATCGTAGAGAAAATGTTCCTAATAACAGCAGAAACAGCGAGGGTGCCAATTTGTTTAACCAGCAGTGGTTCTCTGTGCGAATTCGTCAACGCATCGAGAAGCAGAGACACACGGGAGAGACGCAGCGAGAGGGAAAGACGCAGCAAGTTGTAGCGCGCGAATTCGTCAACGAGTTTCAGTGATAGGGAGAGATGCAACGAGAGGGAGAGACGGTACGAGAGGGAGGGACAGTACGAGTTTCGGTGAGAGTGTTTTTTGCAGTGAGAGGAAGAGACGCAGCAAGAGGGAGAGACGATGCTGCGCTGTGAACGAATGAATGTTTGGAGGTAACCGCGAATGAATTTTCCCTAAGTTTTTGCGTTTTCTATAACGGGTGAATATGAGACCCGATATGAAAAATGCAAATTAGAATTTTCTATATCGGTTATGGATGGGAACCGATATGAAAGATGCAAAGATTTTGTTTCTATATCGGTTCGTTTGGCAACCGATGTAAAAATTGTAATTTTAATTACAAAACTGCCACCGCGTCACTTTTAACATCAGGCCGTTTTTAACCAATATGAATGACCGTTATAAAATGCATTTTTTCCACTAGTGTCGCCCGTCAAAGGCGGCGAAGCTTTACGGGATTCTGTATTCCCATTGATTGCCTTTCCCCACAATCGATACTAATGAGTTGGAGGCAAAAATATACGATGACCAAGGTAGATATTCTTCTTACCATGTTCCAACCACATCCAATATGTATTATCTTCACATATAGGGCACGCACACTGACCTTTGTTACTGTTCCTAGATAGATTGCCGTATACTGAAAAGTCATTAATTGTGCCAAAAATCATAACCCTCAGAGTGAAACTTATCTACGCCAGTCTCCCACATTTGCTTCAAGTCTTCAATTAAAGGAGCCAAGTATACATCAATATCATTTCCTGGTTGTTTGATCCCAGAAATTAACAAAGACAACATCATATAATTGCGTTTCATGCAAAGCCATGAAGGTAAGTTATAAATCGCCAAAATCACGGGCTATGTACGGTGGGAGCTACTCTTAATACCGATGTGGGGTTAAATCCATCAGCAGACAATGCAAGTCGAAGGTTTCTTGGTTCCTGCCCGAAATCAGGATAATCAATATCAATTTTTTTCCATTGCGGAAAATTGCCGGGTGTCGTAGCATGGCATCTTTAATCCTTTCATCCTCATGCCAAGTCAAGTGTTTTGCATCTTCTGAACTACAACACATGCGCCTAAATCTAGGAATTATGGGAAATTTCCACAATACCTTTTCTGCAGCAGATTCTTTCTTCTTATACCGCGATGCATTACATTTAAGACACGACTTTAACAATGCATGTTGAATCTGAAATAATATGCAATCATTGAGACAAGTGTGTACCTTCTCATAGTGTGAGTAATTCCGTAAAGCTCCTATCCGTCAATCCATCGCAAGTTTTCAAGTTATACAACTTTATCACAACCAATAATTTTGTGAACTCAGTACAACCCGCATCCAACGGTGTCTCCGCATCAGTTATCAACTTCTCAAACCTTTGGGGACAATCATTAAGATCATCGTCAACCGCCTTTTCCATCTCTTCAAATTGGTCACCATCAAATGTATATGTTTCACTTTCGATCCATATTTTCCCAAAATTGATAATAAAATCCACTTTCGATCAGCAAACATCCACTCCATCGGCATATTCCTTCGTCAGACGATTGGCAAACATCCACTTTCGATCCATATATTCCTAAAATTGATAATAAAATCCTGATAAGAGAACTTAAAGATATTATAAGTGAAAAACACACAAGGTATAATTTTTTGAACCTAAGACATTGGACTTTGTTATATTCTAATACGGACAGATCGATGTATTATAAGTGAAAAACACACAAGGTATAATTTTTTGAACCTAAAACACACAAGGTATATTCTAAGAGTAACTTACTAATATGGACAGATCGATGTATCAAATTCAAATACTTATCAACCTTGACCTATCAGTGATAAAACGAGAAAAGCAAACAAGCAATGCCAGTGCACATCTCTTCAAGAGAGCCGACTCACAGAAACACACATCAAACACGAGTAATGCCCATTGCAACATAATATGTCTAACGATGAAGTAAGATTCTCAATTTAAGCAAAGCCTCCCAGAAATGGCAAAATTACAGATACTCAAATCCACACCAAAAATGTTAATATAAGAACTAGTTCATGATTCTGAAGTTGATAATACCAACAAATTCATCCTTTCGATTACCAAATTGTTGTAAGAAACCAACAAAAAAAATATCCATTGGCATTACATATACAAGAATTTGACTGCTAACTTTAAGTTGTGCCTAAAGGGTATTCTGATAATTAAATCAGATTTTTTTGGTTAACATTATAAATTAAATGCAGAATGAAAGTTTACCTCGAGTAACACAAGTCCTATCACACCAAGTACAAGCCCAGCAGCTCCAACAACTCCAGTTACCTCGAGTAACACAAGTCCTATGACCCTAAGTACAAGGCCGGCAGCTCCAACAACTCCAATGGACTCACCAAATAATAAAGCTGCAAGTACAGCCACCGTCAAAGGCTGTGAATCAATAATAACCTGCATTTTGTCCATACTAGATAGTCAAGGCACAATTCCTTTTGCTCAAAGAATCGTAAAGTAGAATTCAAATCAGAAGAAAGTTTAACTCAATGCAAATTTCGCTTCTAATTCAATTCAATCAAACACACAAACAAACAACATTCTATAAAATAATTTCACCCGTCTCAACATAAAACTCAGCCATCCAATGTACACTAAATAAAGATTATAATCTCATTTATCAAAAAAAATCTCAAAAAAGATGTTATCCTCGTCGTGACGTATCGTTCTAAACGCGTGTGTCTTTAGCACTCACCATACAACGTTTATTTTGATGCTCATTTTTTATTGTTGATATCGTAGTTATTAGATTATTTATTATATATAATTAGTGCAAAAATATACAAAAATAATCGAAAATATGATGAACAATTGAGCTGAATAGTCAAAGGTTTATTGTTATATAATCTAGTTTTTTTACACATATAAACAAAAAAAGGCAGAAAGAGGTAAATGGTACAAAAATTAAAATACAAAGATTCATAGAAGGAGAGGGGCGCAGCTGCTGGCTGCCCTAGCTAGGGATTTTTTTCCTTAGTGCTGTCCTTCCTCCATTGCCAGCTACTGTCCTTTTGCTCAATTCAAATGGCTGTCATTTGTCCTTTTTTTGTCTCTCAATTGTTGTCCTTTTGCGCCACCTATTGCCAGCTGATGTCCTCAGCACCTCACCTCGACCTCACCAATTGGCCTATAAATACCAAACAGTAGCACACACTAAGGCAGCGAGGACAGTGACTGAAAAATACACAAAAAAAAAAACACACACAGAGATACAAAATGCACAAAAGGGTTCAGAGGAAAATTAAGGTTTCAAGATTGAAACCCTAAGCATCAAAATCCAGAGGCTGAAGCAGGAGGGGTAGTTGAAATTTACCTTTCCAAACTCCGGCCACCGTGGCACGGTGGCCGTCAGCCGCAAGCTTTGCCGTAATCACTACCAAGGAAGCCATAGCCACCACTGTACCCTCTCCTTCCTCACAGCAACCAAAACGTAGCCACAACCGCAGTCAGACTCAGCAACAACAGCCACCACCACCTCCGCCATTCCTCTCTCTCCCTCACCATCAGAACACCGCAACCGCCCTCGCACCAAACCACCTCCATCAGAAACGAAAACCAGCCCAAACTTTCCCCTCCGGCGATCGCCACCACTCACCAAACGTCCTCGCTTTTCCCCCTCTTCGCAAACCACCCTCTCACCGTCACCACCACTGTAGCCATTGTCACCCCGTAACCACCCTCACACCAAAATACCACCGAAACCACCCATTTCCGCCACCACATCCACAAACCACCACCACCTCACAACTCCTTCCCTTTCGCCGTAGCCCTTCTCTCTCTCTCCTCGTCTCTCTCTCTCTCCACCGTCTCCCTCCCCCCACCGTGCTATCCTCCCTTTCTCTCTCTTCGCAAATACCCTCCCTTTTCTCCTCTCACCGTCGTGCTCTCCCCCTCCTCTCTCTCTCTCTCTCTCTCTCTCTCTCTCTCTCTCTCTCTCTCTCTCTCTCTCTCTCTTGCGGCGCTGAAACGAGTAGAAGAAGAAATTAGGGTTGCGAAGTCATCAGGTCCCCTTTTATACCTCTCTTCTATTTTTTTTATTTTATTTTAAAATTAAAAAAACATCAGATTACTTTTAACACCCCTTCAGTTAATAACACGCACACCCTCTGGAAGCCCCTTTTAAAAAAAAAACACAGGCCAGCTCAAAAACAAAACTGGGATGCTGCTTTACGCACCGCCGCCCTTTTTTTTAATACAACCCCCTTGCATTTTTACTACAACCTATTTCGTTTTCATTACATCACAATGCTTCCAAACCAATATTTTGCGAACAATTAAACTCACAAAAAGAGGTTTGTTACTAATGGTCACTCTGAGACCGGCTTGTTTGATCGTCAGTAACAACTTTGGTTTTCAAACGGGCTATGAGTGATGACCACTCTGAGTTTTACTTGTTTGGTCATTACGAATACCTATCCCAATTTCAAAAAATACTTAAAAAACACCAACACACAAACATTTTCTACCCAAGAACTACGTAGCTTTGATTTCTCCATCGCACCTGGAGATACGTAGGAGCGGGGGCACACCCTTGTCAAACGCAAAAAACTAAAATTTTTTATTAGGTTTTCCTTTTAAATTTTGCAAATAATAAAAAGGGTAAATTAGAGCGTCTTCTTCGAATTAACTTTTTTTCTACACATTAAATTAAAAGGTAACTTTTTTTTGAAAGGATGTTGTGGGGTGCTAATGCCTTTCCCACACATAATCGACCCCCGAACCCAAAAAAAAAAAGTTCTCTCAATGTTTTTCCTATTTAATAAATATTGATGGCGGCTTCTGTAACACCCCATTCTACCCGGCTATTTATTATAGAGATCAGAGTTTCAAAATTTCTTTATGAATGGAATGCTACACATAAACTTAATCTAACAACGGTCAAATCGGTGTAAGCCTTCGTTACACATTTATAATACGCAACACCATTAAATAATTTAGGGTACACGTGACTTCACCAATAAAATCCACACATTGTTATTTAGATGTCTCGCAGCGGAAAATAACACAATCTCCAAAATACGCCGAACAACAGGCTCATCAAAAATCATTAACTCAAAGCATATAAAATTCAACGACAAATGAATAACATTAAAATCCCTAATCCAACCCCCTAGGTGTCACGTATCAGAGCAGACCGACTCGGGAGTGGAAGGAGTAAGCCTTCACTCAGGACTACCTGTGGTAAACAACAACAGAAGGGTGAGTCTCAACTACACAATAAAGACTATAATAAGAAGTATATTCCATCATAGCATCACACTCACACAGTCACACAGTAGCATAGTCCATACAATCACCAACTAGCATGCTTATCATGAGGATGTATGCAATACAGTTATGCATGTGGTACCATTTTCCCAGACCGCAGCCTTATCATCATAATATCAACTCAGACCGCAGCCTTATCATTTCAATTTAGAACTCAGACCGCAGCCTTATTATCATAATTAACAACTCAGACCGCAGCCTTATGTATGCATGAGACTCCATGACAAAACCACAATCATAATTATTAACAACACGGTCCATGTATCCTATATCACATCTTTAATTAATCTTAGTTTTAGCCCCCATGGCCTCATCATCAACCAACTCATTATTTTCTCATCACAATCACGTCCCTAGGACTAGGATACCACTTAGGGACCAATCTGTCACCATTAGGTCCGAAACCCAAACACAAGGCATGGGCGCCCCACTTGGCGCCCTGGGCGGCCACACTTGGCGCCCCACACAACACCCAAACGCACAAACATAGTAGACCACCTTAAAAATTGAAACCGCTCTAGCCAAAATGTTCAAAATGGGATTTGGTCACGTGAATACAGAATTTGGCTAGGGAAAATATGTTCAGAACTCACAGCTCACCCCTAGGCATCACAAACATAGTCAAACAACGCCCTCTAGGACAATTTCAAAACCGTAAGTGCAAATCTGGAAATTCTTTAGCCAAAGTACTTAAAATATGATTTGGTCAGGTGAATACAAAGTTTGGCTCGGTAAAATATGCTCAGAACATGATGTGTGCACAAGGCACCCCTAAAACAAGCCAAAATGATGCCCAATAGGACAATTTCAAAACCACAAGTGCAAATCTGGAAATTCTTTAGCCAAAGTGCTTAAAATATGATTTGGTCAGGTGAATACAAAGTTTGGCTCGGTAAATTATGCTCAGAACATGATGTGTGCACAAGGCACCCCTAAAACAAGCCAAAATGATGCCCAATAGGACAATTTCAAAACCACAAGTGCAAATCTGAAAATTCTTTAGCCAAAGTGCTTAAAATATGATTTGGTCAGGTGAATACAAAGTTTGGCTCGGTAAATTATGCTCAGAACATGATGTGTGCACAAGGCACCCCTAAAACAAGCCAAAATGATGCCCAATAGGACAATTTCAAAACCACAAGTGCAAATCTGGAAATTCTTTAGCCAAAGTGCTTAAAATATGATTTGGTCAGGTGAATACAGAGTTTGGCTCGGTAAATTATGCTCAGAACATGATGTGTGCACAAGGCACCCCTAAAACAAGCCAAAATGATGCCCAATAGGACAATTTCAAAACCACAAGTGCAAATCTGGAAATTCTTTAGCCAAAGTACTTAAAATATGATTTGGTCAGGTGAATACAAAGTTTGGCTCGGTAAAATATGTTTAGAAACTGAGTTTACCCAAAAACATGATTTATGCGCCTTGCCTAAGCATAGGCAGCAACTTGACGCCACCCCCAGGCGCCACAGGCAACAACACAGGCGCCCTGCCCAGAACACACACACGCCCAGCAACAGAAAACAGCGCCCAGGGCGCCAATTTCCCCCCCCCCCCCCCCCCCAGCACTAGGCGCCCAGGCGCCCCAACACAACCAATACACCAAAAATTCTTAATCATTTTTCTAAACCAAATCACCATAACATTCACAAATTACATTGTGCTCATACCAACAACATTCAATCTCATATATATATATTAGGAACACATCAAGGCACAAAATCAACACATGAAATCCAACCTTAGCATAGGGAAATCGAATTAACCACAACAATTATCAAATTCAACTAACCTAAACAATTCTAACAATTAGCAAGTAGTGTCAAGTGGGGTCCTATGGTTTACATACAACCTATTATATTCTCTATTATAGAGTGAGACTCCCCTAACCTTGAATATGCCGGAATTAGAGTTCTTTCCACCGAAGCACCGACAACCACCACAACAACGAATCCTCTCCTTCTTCTTTCCTCTATCACGATCGCGCCCTCTCTCTCTTTCTCTTGGACCATTCGCAAATTGAACAAAAGAGAAAGGGTTAGGGAAAATTCGAAACCTAAGCATTTGATAGAGAAAGGAAATCGAATCATAGAAGATTAGGAACCCTTACCTAGGATCAAGATGCACAAACCCTAACTCCAAGCTTGAAGTCGCTCCTTCCTTCTCTTCTCCTCTCCTTCGACTTTCTTTCTTTTCTTCTCTCTTTCGATTTTCTTTCTTTCTTCTGACACTAGTGAGGCGCGACCTAGACCCCTAGTGCCTAAGGAGCGCCTAAGCCAACGGGCTTGGGCTTCTTGGGCCGTCATTTGCAATTCCGGTATTACCAACGCCATCCCCTTCGATTAAATAAAAATACCACATTATCATATAATAAAATAAAATAGTGCAACACTTTAAATAATTTAATCAATTACTTAATTAAATTATTTTAGGGTGTTACAACTCTCCCCCACTTAGGAAATTTCGTCCTCGAAATTCATACCTGAGTCAAATAGCTCTGGATAGGACTCCCGCATCCTACTCTCCAGCTCCCAAGTCATGCTCTCGCCAGTAGCTCCCAACCACACCACCTTTACTAAAACAATGCTCTCCCCTCTCAGCACCTTCACTTCTCTATCATCAATCCTCACTGGCATAGTCTCCACAGTGAGATTATCTCGCACCTCAATATCATCCATATGGATCACATGAGACGGGTCCGGAATGTACTTCCGAAGTTGCGACACGTGAAATACGTCGTGCAAGTTCGAAAGGTTAGGTGGTAGAGCCACCCTATAAGCAACCTTTCCGACCCTCTCAGTGATCTGGTACGGTCCAATAAATCTAGGAGTCAACTTCTTTGCTTTAAGTGCACGCCCAACACCAGCCATAGGCGTGACCCTCAAGAAAACATGCTCACCAGCCTGAAATTCTAAATCTTTTCTCCTTCTATCATGGTAACTCTTTTGCCGACTTTGAGACTCTTTCATTTTCTCCCTGATCATTTTTATCTTCTCTGTAGTCTCTCTCACTAATTCATGTCCAAGAACAACACTTTCGCCAGATTCATGCCAACACAAAGGAGTTCTACACCTCCGCCCATACAGTGCCTCATAAGGAGCCATCCCTATACTCGAATGGTAGCTGTTGTTGTAAGTGAACTCAATCAACGAAAGGTGTGTATCCCACGCACCTCCCTGCTCTAAAACACACGATCTCAATAAGTCCTCCAATGACTGAATGGTTCTCTCTGTCTGCCCATCAGTCTGAGAATGGTAGGCTGAACTCAACCTCAATCTGGACCCCAATGCCTCCTGCAAGCTCCCCCAAAACTCCGAAGTAAACCTCGGATCTCTGTCAGATACAATACTCTTCGGGACACCATGCAACTTCACAATCACTTGAATATATATCTCGGCCAATCTCGCTACCGGATACGTGATGTTGATAGGAAGGAAGTGAGCAGACTTCGTCAACCTATCCACGATCACCCAAATAGAATCAAATCCCCGAACGGTTCTTGGTAACCCTGTCACAAAATCCATGGAAATGCTATCCCATTTCCATTCCGGAACATCCAAAGGTTGCATCAACCCCGCAGGCTTCTGGTGCTCAACCTTTGACTTCTGGCAAGTCAAACAGGCATACACAAACTGTGCTACATCTTTCTTCATACCAGGCCACCAGAATAATTTCTTCAAGTCATGATACATCTTTGTAGCCCCTGGATGAATACTCAGCTTGCTCCTATGACTCTCCTCAAGGATCATCTTCTTCATCTCAATATCATCGGGAACGCAGATCCTGTCTCTAAATCTCAACACACCCTGGGAATCCAACCTGAAATCCCTATCCACATTCTGATCACCCGCAACTAACAAGTCAACCAGCTTCACATCTAATTTCTGTGCGTCTCTGATACTAACCAAGAAGTCATTACCAATCCTCAGCATACCCAGCCTAACACTTCGCGGCGTCACTTCACAAACCAGACTCATATCACGAAATTGCTCAACCAACTCTAACTCTTTTACCATCATCGCTGACATATGCAAAGTCTTCCGACTTAAAGCATCAGCCACGACATTAGCATTGCCGGGGTGATAGTTTAAGCCAAAATCATAGTCTTTCAGCAGCTCTAACCAACTCCTCTGCCTCATATTCAGCTCCTTCTGATCAAACAAGTATTTCAAACTCTTGTGGTCGCTGAATACCTCGAATCTAGTGCCATACAAATAGTGCCTCCAAATTTTTAGCGCAAACACAATAGCAGCCAATTCCAAATCATGAGTAGGATAGTTCTTCTCATGAGTCCGCAACTGTCTGGACGCATAAGCGACTACCTTCCCATCCTGCATCAATACGCCCCCTAAGCCCATTCTGGAAGCATCACAATATACCACAAACGGTTGATCCGGCACGGGCAACACTAACACCGGAGATGTTGTCAATCTTTTCTTCAACTCTTGGAAACTCTCTTCACACTTAGCATCCCAAACAAAAATTCTCCCTTTACACGTCAATTGAGTCAACGGAAGGGCTAGCTTTGAGAAACCCTCAATGAACCTCCTGTAGTAACCGGCCAACCCCAAGAAACTCCTGATCTCAGTCGCAGACTTTGGGCTCTCCCATTGTAACACTGCATCAACCTTAGCTGGGTCTACAGCTATGCCATCACTAGAAATAATGTGACCCAAGAAGCTTACCTCACGCAGCCAGAACTCGCATTTGGACAACTTAGCATAAAGCTTCTTCTCTTTCAATACCTCAAGCACCAATCTTAAGTGCTCTGCATGCTCCTCTTCAGACTTGGAGTATACCAGAATATCATCTATAAAAACTACCACAAACCGATCCAAGTAACTATGGAAGATACGGTTCATGTACTCCATAAACACCCCTGGTGCATTGGTGACACCAAACGGCATCACAGAGTATTCATAATGTCCATATCTCGTTCGAAACGCTGTCTTCTGGACGTCTTCGTCTTTTACTTTAATCTGATGATACCCTGACCTCAAATCAATTTTACTAAAAACCTTAGCACCCACCAGCTGGTCCATCAGATCATCAATTCTCGGAAGAGGGTACTTATTTTTGATAGTCACTTTGTTCAACTGTCTATAATCCACACACAGGCACATACTCCCATCTTTCTTCTTTACTAATAAAACCGGAGCTCCCCATGGTGACACACTAGGCCTCACAAATTTCTTTTCAAGTAACTCTTCCAACTGCGTCTTCAATTCAGATAACTCAGAAGCTGACATTCGGTACGGAGCCATGGACACCGGCCTAGTACCAGGCACAAGGTCAATCCCAAACTCTACTTCCCTCTCGGGTGGCACACTAGGAATCTCATCAGGGAACACTTCAGGGAATTCACACACCACCTGCAATCCTTCAACCATAGCTTGGTTTTCAGCGGACATAGACGCCATCAAAGCAAATAGTTGACCACCATCCCTCATTACCTTATGCAGCTGATCCCCAGACAACAAAACAGACTCTCCCTCCTCAGGAGGAAGGAAACTCACAGACTTGCTGAAACAGTTGATGTGCACATGGTTATCCAATAACCAGTCCATACCCAGAATAACATCCAACCCTCCCAAAGGCAAACATATAAGGTCCACCAGAAAATCTCTGCCGAAAACTGACAGAGGACACTTAGCACACAATAGAGAAGTAGTCACCGAACCCTTAGCCGGAGTGTCGATAACCATTTCCCTTTTCATATCAGACAATACTAGGTTTAACTTTTCAGCACAAACAGCAGCAATAAAAGAATGCGTAGCACCAGTATCAACTATAGCAACTAAAGGGGAACCATAAATAAAACAAGTACCTCGAATCTCATTGGGCCCCTCTGAGCCTGCTAGCGCGAAAACTCTTCCATTGGATTTTTCTTTCTTCGGTTTGGTGCATTTAGAACTGAAATGACCAGCTTCACCACAATTGAAACACACTGATTCCTTACGATCACAGTTAGACGCCATATGACCTTTCTTCCCACAACGGTTACACATTACCTCAGTCTTGCAATCGAAACTCTTGTGACCCGGCTTGCCACAGGTGTAACACACTATATCAGCGGGAGCACCTCCCCCACTAGGCTTCTTACCCTCAGAAAATTTCTTACCAGCACCTGCTTTCCACTTATTTTTACCTCCAGACACATCATATGGTTTGCCCCTAAACTGAGTATTCCTCTTTTCTTTCCCAATCTTGTAGGCAGCAGAACTGTCCTCTTCATAAATTCTACTCTTGTCAACTAATCTAGCAAAATCTCGTATCTCATGATACCCAATTGCCTTCTTAATGTCAGGTCGCAGGCCACTTTCAAATTTCACACATTTAGAGAACTCTGAATCAGCATCATTGGCGTAGTAAGGACAAAATTGTGCCAGCTCTTCAAACTTGGCTGCATACTCAGCCACAGTCTTATTTCCCTGTTTCAGTTCTAAGAATTCTACCTCTTTCTTGGCCCGAACGTCTTCGGGGTAATACTTTTTTTTAAACTCTCTTGTGAAGACCTCCCAAGTAACCTCTTCACCAGCAGTGTTCAACCTATGCAGCATCCCTAACCACCACTTGTCAGCCTCTTCCGCCAGCATGTGCGTCCCAAACTTCACTTGCTGGGCGGCAGTGCAATCCATAACACGGAATATCCGCTCTATCTCATTCAGCCACGACAAGGCTCCATCGGGATCATACCGACCCTTGAAGGTGGGTGGGTTTTCCCTCTGAAACGTTGCCAGGTTACGGGCATTCATATCAGCAGCATTGTGTTGATTTCCAACAGCTTGGGCTATGGCCTGCAGAGCAGCAGCCAAAGCAGCATCATCCCTTCTAGCCATATCAACCTAGCACTGCAGCATAAACGACAATTTAGAACTAAAACAAAATACCTAATTGTCATACACAATATGACAGACAGACACACTTGGTCGGACAGACCGAACTTTTGCTCTGATACCACTAATGTAACACCCCATTCTACCCGGCTATTTATTATAGAGATCAGAGTTTCAAAATTTCTTTATGAATGGAATGCTACACATAAACTTAATCTAACAACGGTCAAATCGGTGTAAGCCTTCGTTACACATTTATAATACGCAACACCATTAAATAATTTAGGGTACACGTGACTTCACCAATAAAATCCACACATTGTTATTTAGATGTCTCGCAGCGGAAAATAACACAATCTCCAAAATACGCCGAACAACAGGCTCATCAAAAATCATTAACTCAAAGCATATAAAATTCAACGACAAATGAATAACATTAAAATCCCTAATCCAACCCCCTAGGTGTCACGTATCAGAGCAGACCGACTCGGGAGTGGAAGGAGTAAGCCTTCACTCAGGACTACCTGTGGTAAACAACAACAGAAGGGTGAGTCTCAACTACACAATAAAGACTATAATAAGAAGTATATTCCATCATAGCATCACACTCACACAGTCACACAGTAGCATAGTCCATACAATCACCAACTAGCATGCTTATCATGAGGATGTATGCAATACAGTTATGCATGTGGTACCATTTTCCCAGACCGCAGCCTTATCATCATAATATCAACTCAGACCTGCAGCCTTATCATTTCAATTTAGAACTCAGACCGCAGCCTTATTATCATAATTAACAACTCAGACCGCAGCCTTATGTATGCATGAGACTCCATGACAAAACCACAATCATAATTATTAACAACACGGTCCATGTATCCTATATCACATCTTTAATTAATCTTAGTTTTAGCCCCCATGGCCTCATCATCAACCAACTCATTATTTTCTCATCACAATCACGTCCCTAGGACTAGGATACCACTTAGGGACCAATCTGTCACCATTAGGTCCGAAACCCAAACACAAGGCATGGGCGCCCCACTTGGCGCCCTGGGCGGCCACACTTGGCGCCCCACACAACACCCAAACGCACAAACATAGTAGACCACCTTAAAAATTGAAACCGCTCTAGCCAAAATGTTCAAAATGGGATTTGGTCACGTGAATACAGAATTTGGCTAGGGAAAATATGTTCAGAACTCACAGCTCACCCCTAGGCATCACAAACATAGTCAAACAACGCCCTCTAGGACAATTTCAAAACCGTAAGTGCAAATCTGGAAATTCTTTAGCCAAAGTACTTAAAATATGATTTGGTCAGGTGAATACAAAGTTTGGCTCGGTAAAATATGCTCAGAACATGATGTGTGCACAAAGGCACCCCTAAAACAAGCCAAAATGATGCCCAATAGGACAATTTCAAAACCACAAGTGCAAATCTGGAAATTCTTTAGCCAAAGTGCTTAAAATATGATTTGGTCAGGTGAATACAAAGTTTGGCTCGGTAAATTATGCTCAGAACATGATGTGTGCACAAGGCACCCCTAAAACAAGCCAAAATGATGCCCAATAGGACAATTTCAAAACCACAAGTGCAAATCTGGAAATTCTTTAGCCAAAGTGCTTAAAATATGATTTGGTCAGGTGAATACAAAGTTTGGCTCGGTAAATTATGCTCAGAACATGATGTGTGCACAAGGCACCCCTAAAACAAGCCAAAATGATGCCCAATAGGACAATTTCAAAACCACAAGTGCAAATCTGGAAATTCTTTAGCCAAAGTGCTTAAAATATGATTTGGTCAGGTGAATACAAAGTTTGGCTCGGTAAATTATGCTCAGAACATGATGTGTGCACAAGGCACCCCTAAAACAAGCCAAAATGATGCCCAATAGGACAATTTCAAAACCACAAGTGCAAATCTGGAAATTCTTTAGCCAAAGTACTTAAAATATGATTTGGTCAGGTGAATACAAAGTTTGGCTCGGTAAAATATGTTTAGAAACTGAGTTTACCCAAAAACATGATTTATGCGCCTTGCCTAAGCATAGGCAGCAACTTGACGCCACCCCAGGCGCCACAGGCAACAACACAGGCGCCCTGCCCAGAACACACACACGCCCAGCAACAGAAAACAGCGCCCAGGGCGCCAATTTCCCCCCCCCCCCCCCCAGCACTAGGCGCCCAGGCGCCCCAACACAACCAATACACCAAAAATTCTTAATCATTTTTCTAAACCAAATCACCATAACATTCACAAATTACATTGTGCTCATACCAACAACATTCAATCTCATATATATATATATTAGGAACACATCAAGGCACAAAATCAACACATGAAATCCAACCTTAGCATAGGGAAATCGAATTAACCACAACAATTATCAAATTCAACTAACCTAAACAATTCTAACAATTAGCAAGTAGTGTCAAGTGGGGTCCTATGGTTTACATACAACCTATTATATTCTCTATTATAGAGTGAGACTCCCCTAACCTTGAATATGCCGGAATTAGAGTTCTTTCCACCGAAGCACCGACAACCACCACAACAACGAATCCTCTCCTTCTTCTTTCCTCTATCACGATCGCGCCCTCTCTCTCTTTCTCTTGGACCATTCGCAAATTGAACAAAAGAGAAAGGGTTAGGGAAAATTCGAAACCTAAGCATTTGATAGAGAAAGGAAATCGAATCATAGAAGATTAGGAACCCTTACCTAGGATCAAGATGCACAAACCCTAACTCCAAGCTTGAAGTCGCTCCTTCCTTCTCTTCTCCTCTCCTTCGACTTTCTTTCTTTTCTTCTCTCTTTCGATTTTCTTTCTTTCTTCTGACACTAGTGAGGCGCGACCTAGACCCCTAGTGCCTAAGGAGCGCCTAAGCCAACGGGCTTGGGCTTCTTGGGCCGTCATTTGCAATTCCGGTATTACCAACGCCATCCCCTTCGATTAAATAAAAATACCACATTATCATATAATAAAATAAAATAGTGCAACACTTTAAATAATTTAATCAATTACTTAATTAAATTATTTTAGGGTGTTACAGCTTCATTTTCAAAATGTCGAAGAATCCCTCCTTCAGATTTTTCGGTCACCACGGCTGGCGACTTCACTAGGGACAATTTAAGAGGGTCAAGCCTAATTTAATTAAATGTGTAGATTATTGTTAATTTTGTACTTTGTTTTACCCTTACTTCTTATATTTGCATGTCTTTTTATTTATTCGTTTCTTTGCTTTATTGAACCTTAGGGTAGAAGACCTTTGTAATATTATCTGTATTTCTTTTGCAGCTTGGGTAGTCTAGGTATTATGCCCATATCACACACGTCACTTACACATGTTTATTCACACACTTCTGAGTGGGGCCTTATACCCGGGTCTGAAAATAACCTAGTACGAGTGGATATTATTAGTGACAGTCATTCTGGACTTATCTGTCTGACTATCATGAAAGTCTCAACCAGAGTACGCTCTTTCATGGTATCCCACACCTGGTAGCTAGCTATCGTTGTGGATCATATCATGAAGAGGATTTTAGCTCTGGAGACCTTTGTGAGGAAGTGAATAGAGCCACCTGAGAGATTGATCACATAAGTGACCCTAGACCATGACCTATATATAAGACATAACCTGTTTAGGACACAAGGGTATTTCACCTACCCACTGCATCATTACAGATAACCTTTTCTCAAAAACCAAATCATCAAAACCATTTGTTTCTTTTTCCTTTTTACATGTATATGAGGTGACATATAGTTAATGCTTTCTCAAGATTGAATCACCAAAAATTTTCTTTTACTTTTCATTTTTTTTTAACACGCGTGACATCATCCTTTCATTCAATATACAACATCATTATTTCACAAAAAAATGTTAAAAAAAATCCTTACATGCATGTTATTCATCTCATTTAGGTTTGCCTGGAATTGTAAGAGGCTTGAAAATTTTGTCATAAGCAAGGCGATATGGGGTCAAACAGTGAAGCAATTCAAACTTTGAACTACCATATAATGAAACAGCCTAATCTGACGAGTCTAAGGGAATGTGCGGATTGGTGCCGCCCATCGAGTGCAGGTCTTTTGATAGAACTTATGGGAAGATTATTATGTTACTACAGTTGGAAGTGCAAACAAATGCCATTGCTGCTTTGAGCCAATTGATCTATGACTCTTCCTTGAGATGCTTCACCTTCAAAAAATTTCAAATGTCACCTACCCTGGAAGAATACACACAGATCCTTGGTTTTCCTCAACAAGACATTAGGGCCCTACCAGTATCAGGGGCACTACTACACAGATGAGAAACTTGCCTCAATGCTACAAATCAGTAAAGAAAATTTGAAGCTCCAAAATAAAAACCGAAATCACATTGTAGAGTTCCCCCAAGAATATCTGGAAAGTCAAATGAAGTCCTTCGCCGATGCTAGAAATTGGGGTCCTTTTAAGCAAGTGTTAGCTTTAACCATCTTTGGCATTGTTCTCTTTCCACGCCTTGAAAGATATGTGGACACAGCAGCTATTGGTGTCTTCCTATCCTTCAAAGACGAAGAAAATCCATCCAACCCAATTCCAGCCATTCTTGCAGACACTTACTGTACTTTCACTCATTATAGTGAGCTAAAGGGGAGGAAGATATCTTGCTGCCTACACGCCTTCTATGTTTGGCTTCTCACCCATGTTTTTGTTAACAAAGTTAAAGCGGAAGGCCCAATTGAAGACGCTAAGGGGTGTGATGTAAAGACGATGAACACTAGCAAATGGTTGCAAGTGCTATGGGACCTCCATGAATACAAGGTTCGTTGGCACCGATCATGGTGGAAAGATAGGCCTGAGGTAGTTTTCAATGTGCAAGCTTTCAAAATGCCCCACTCATGGGGACACGAGGATGCATAAATTACAACCCTCTCTGACTCTAAGACAACTGGGGTACCGCATGCGAAATCCGCCCACCGAAGACATGTTAATCCCTTTTTACCTCCATGAGGGAAGCCCAAAAGAGGTTGACATGCTCCAGAGGATTTCTCAAGCGTGGGATAAGGTTGTCCGCAAATGACAAGAACTTGCTAAGAGGGGCGGCGATAAGGAACCCACCTTTCTTCAATGGCTCCAAAAAAGGATCCAAGACACCTGATTGCCTTACCGAAGCGCACTACGGGTTGAGGAAGAAGTACCTGAACCTACCCATACCACTGTCGAAGATTTAGAAAAGCTCAAAATGGCATTGTCAAAAGCAGAAGAAGAAAAAAAAAGGCCTACGGGCAGAATTAGAGAAAATGCTTCTAAAAAACCAAAAATTGGAGGAGGAGAACGCAACTAAGTCATTGGCCATTGAAGATAGACACAAGAGGCTTTTGATTAAATAAAAGAGCAAACAAGAGGTTCAAAAGTACCTAAGAGGGGCAAAGGATGAGCTAAAACGTTGCAACTTAAAAATGAACCAGGTCGTTGATGATGCGCACAGGTGGAAAGAGTTATGGGAAGAATCAATGATCGCTGAAAAGACCACACAAAGCCTGCTGGTGCAATCAAAAAGAGAGTCTCAGATATTGATAGCTGAATTTGAAGATCAAGTAAAAAGTATTAGGCGGGATAAAGAGACAATTGAAGAGATACTCCGAGAATACCAACAAGCCTTGAGAGGGGAGCATGAAAGATCTGATGAGCTGAAGAACCATATCAGACATCAAGAGGAAGTTTACCACCAGTTGAAGACTGAAAGCATCTATTGGGAGAGTCGCTTTGTGGAGTTGGTCAGCAGGACAAAAAACCATGAAGTCTTTATAGAGTTGAAGAATGAAAGCTTATACTGGAAAGACAAATTCTCAAAGTTGGCTTGGCTGGCCAACCAAGCTGTCATGGGTGCCCAGAAGGTCTAAAAAAGGCTGAGTGGCAATGCACCCGATAAACACCCCGATCCAAGTTTGCGAGTTTGTGGAATTTTGCAAGATCCTGATTGCAGAACTTAGGGAGAAAGCTGGTCACACTACTAGTAAAAAAAGAGAGAGGAGCGGATAAATCAAAGCCATATGTACTTGAGCGAAATTTAAAAGAGCATTGTACTTTTCCTTTCGAAGTTTTTTTTTAATTTAAAAAAAAAGATGTTGTACTTTCCTCCATCAATGAAGTTTGTTTGTTTCACCTGTTGATCTTCTTTTCTTGAAAATATTTGAGACATTAATTTGTGTACTTATGACAAATCAAGATGCGCTTACGATTCTCGGCCTAAAACAATAAGACTCATGCACACATGCATCACTCATCTTTTCATCCATTCATATACTCATACCATGTACCCCCATTAACAGAGTAAAGGACAAGATGGTGCGTCAACATCGCTATTGTACTCGTTCTCAGGCTAGAAATATGGAAGCAAATCAGGACAATCTGCATCAGGATAACCCAAATCAGGACAATCCACATCAGGATGACCTAGGTCAGGGTAATCAGAACCTAGGCAATCAAGAGCTTAGGGCAGAAATAGAAGGGATGAAAGAACAGATGGCTGAAATCTTAAAGGTTTTACATGATTTGAGGAATGGAAATGCAGATGAAGATGTCTCCGCTGGGAACACTGAAAACCAAGTTACCAACCCTCCTCTTCCCAATGGACCCGGGATCCCACATCCAGTGTACCCTACTGGGCTAATGGCCAGGGTTACCAGTGGCCTCCCTACGAACTTCCGGAAGGTTGCACAGCTCCGGTAGCCGATGCCAATTCAGAGGATGGTCCCTCGGAAGTCGTGGGCCAAAAACAGTTTGCACCGACTGGCCACGATGGTAATCCGGGGGCGCCACAGATTCAAAACACGAGCCCTGTCGTCGCGCCACAAATATTCCCACTTGGCTACACTCCACCGCTGATAGTTGATCCTCAAGCTCAGGGGTCCAATCTCAGGAACCCCACTCATTCACATATCCCAAATGTGAACCCAGCCATAGTTCCGATGATTCATCCTTACTATGGTATGAGTGGGCTCCCTCACAATTACCCTATGGCGAACCCTCAACCCAAGGACAAACTACAAATGCTTGAGGAACGGTTGAGAGCAGTTAAAGGATCCAATGTTGGTGCGAGAGATGCTTATGACTTATGCCTCGTCCCTAACGTGGTCATCCCTCCTAAATTTAAGGTGCCGGACTTCGACAAATACAGAGGGTCAACCTACCCCGTGAGCCACTTAACCATGTATTGCAGGAGGATGGCTGTGTTTGCTCATGAGGACAAATTGCTCATTCACTACTTCCAGGACAGTCTAGCTGGGGCAGCTTCGAATTTGTATATGCAACTAGAGCGTGCCCATATCAGGTGTTGGAAGGACCTAGCTGATGCATTTCTGAGGCAATACAAATACAACATCGATATGGCTCCTGATAGGACACAACTGCAGAGCATGACAAAAAGAGATAATGAGTCCTTCAAGGAATATGCCCAATGCTGGAGAGGGTTGGCTACGCAGGTAGTACCACCTTTGTTAGAAAACGAGATGGTATCCATGTTCATGGATACTCTTCAATCGCCTTTCTACGACAAGTTGATCGGGAGCGTGTCTTCAAGCTTCTCAGATATGATTGTCATAGGAGAAAGATTAGAAAATTGATGGAGAAACGGGAAGATTGCCCTAACTTCGCTGGAACTAGTAATAAAAAAAAGCCCTTCTCAGGATTCCCTAAAAAGAAGGAAGGAGAGGCCAACACCATCTATGGATCTGGAAAACCTCCCTATAACAATCCCCGACAAACCTTCCAAATCCCTACTCAAACACCATTAGTCCCACCTCACCAAGTCAACCCAAACTATAGACCACAAAGTTACCCGGAAAGAAAGCCTGTCAATTTTGACCCAATACCCATGTCATACACAGACCTGTTCAATCACCTCATCAGTCACAACCTAATCACTCCCCGACCAATGAAAACCCTTCAACCTCCTTTCCCTAGGGGTTACAACACAGATGCTACTTGTTGATTCCACGCTGGGGCAATTGGCCATTCAACAGAAAATTGCAAGGCATTAAAATATGTGGTGCAAGACTTGATTGAATCCAAATGGTTAAGTTTCGAAGAAGATGGTCCGAATGTTGTCACTAACCCTTTACCGGGGCATGAGAAACCCTCCGTTAATGCCGATGGAGATCTTGAGGAACAAATCTTGATCAAAAGGGTGGAAGACACCATTACACCTCTAGACCTCATCCATGCTGACTTGTGTCACTTCAGAATTATTATGAAGGGATGCGCTGGAAAAGATTTGTGTGTTGACCCTTACTATGTCGGGGCATGTGAAGCATTCAAGATAGTCCTTCAAGACTTACTAGATCGACACATAATACAGGTGGGCCTTCGAAAGAAGGAGGAAGACGAGTGGACTCTCCAGTCAAATATTGACCAGAGCAA
This sequence comes from Astragalus membranaceus, assembly GCA_039519185.1. Lineage (NCBI taxonomy): Eukaryota > Viridiplantae > Streptophyta > Magnoliopsida > Fabales > Fabaceae > Astragalus > Astragalus membranaceus. The sequence goes on along the minus strand of CM076854.1, from coordinate 53,071,767 downwards.
GGATATCCAGAAACCACTGGAAATCGTTACAAAAAGGACATGAAGCAGAATCCAGCTATGCCTAAACCGATCACTATTCAAGTGCCAACTCCCTTCCGCTTTAAGGACACGAATGCAGTCCCATGGAATTACAACGTGAAAGTCCATACCACTCCTGATGTCATAAACATTTCAGGGACTAGTGGAATGACTCGAAGCGGGCGTATTTACACCCCCGAAGGACTCAGTGGAGAGCAAACAAAAGAAGGGGAAGAAAGAGCCCGTAAAGGCAAAATCATAGAACAAGAGCCTGTTGATAAGAATGTGGGTAAAAGGATGCTATCGGAACAAGAAGCCGGCGAATTTTTGAAACTCATGAGACAGAGCGAGTATAAGATAGTTGATCAGCTGAACCAGCCCCTGCCAAGATATCTCTGCTGTCATTATTGGTCAGTTTCGAAGCCCATCGTGCAGCATTGATGAAAGTATTGAACGAGGCCATGACACTCATGACATCTCAGTCGGCCAGTTTGATGGGATCGTTAGAAACCTTGTTGCAAGTAATTACGTCACCTTTACTGATGATGAGGTTCCAACTGAAGGAAGGGGGCACGACAAAGCCTTATACATATCTGTGAAATGTGGAGATTACTCACTTGCTCGGGTGCTTATTGACAACAGATCGTCCTTGAATGTGTTACCCAAATAAACCATGGAAAAATTAGATATGGATTGTTCATACATGAGACCTAGCTCGATATTGGTCAGGGCCATTAACAGATCGAAAAGGGAAGTCATCGGAGAAATAGAATTACTTGTGCAGGTAGGTCCGAAACTCTTCGTAGTGACCTTCCAGATAATGGATATTGTCCCATCCTACAGTTGTCTCTTAGGAAGGCCATGGATCCATTCTACAGGGGCAATTCCCTCTTCTTTACTTCAGAAGCTCAAATTCATAGTGAACAACAAGTTGGTGGTTGTTTTCGGTGAAGAAGAAACGCTGGTAAATAGTTCGTCTCCCACTCGTTACATCGAGGCTACTGAGGAGTCTTTTGAGACTGCCTTCCAAGCGTTAGAGATTGCCAATGCGTCCAGTATGCTGAAGCCTAAGCTGCCCAAGCCTACCATGATGGTTGCTAAAGTCATGGTAGACAAAGATTACCAGGCCGGAAAAGGTTTAGGAAAGACCGAACAGGGGATCCTAACACCGATACAGTTGCAAGAGAACAAAGATAGACGCGGGATAGGGTATGGGCCTGATCGCAATGACAAGAGAAGAATTGTGGAAGAAAAGAAAGAGCAGAGGTTAGCCAAACCTGAGGGCAGAGTGCCAAATACGAAGAAGATCAACATCTGCGACATCAAACAAAGTTTTCAGAGTGCGGGAATGCTGAACCCTAATTAGATTGCTGCAGTGGAAGATGATCTAAATGTTGAAGAAGGCATCGTCAGTCTTGTACGCCCTTGTCCTGCAAATGAAAGGCTCAAGAATTGGGAGATCGTCGATTTTCCTGTAGTTTTTAGTTCAAAGTAATGTTTCTGTAATGCAATCCTATGGCTCTGCCCAAGACCTTAGGACATTTCATTCGGGCACACATGTTTCCTTTCAGTATCAGTATCAATAAAATGTTATTTTAAATTCTCCAACAAATTTCAGTTTTCTTTTGCAATTTGCTCTTTACTTTCTTTTACTCGTTTTTCATTCTGTCAATTTATACTAATGCAGATTTGAAAAAACATCTTTGAAAATAACAACGCCAATAATTCATACTGTAACTTTGATCACCCCATTAATCAAACTGAGGAAGATGTTGAAGATAGCTGGGAAACTCCTCCAGAGTTAATGAGAATGATGGAACAAGAGGAAAAAGTGATTCAACCCCACGAGGAATCTACTGAGACAATAAACTTGGGCACAGAGGAAGATAAGAAAGAGGTTAAAATTGGCATCACAATGAAAGACAATGAGCGAGGGAAACTGGTAAGGCTTTTGTTTGACTATGTTGACATCTTCGCATGCACATACCAAGACATGCCTGGACTGGACCCCAACATAGTCGAGCATAAGTTACCAGTAAGGCCCGAATGCCTGCCGGTAAAACAGAAGCTAAGAAGGATGAAGCCAAATATATCACTGAAAATCAGAGATGAGGTCAAGAAGCAATTTGATGCTGGATTCTTAGCAGTAGCAAAATATTCTCAATGGGTAGCCAATATTGTCCCTGTTCCAAAGAAAGATGGGAAAGTTCGGATGTGTGTTGACTATTGGGATCTGAATAGAGCCAGCCCTAAAGATGACTTTCCCTTGCCTCACTCGTTGGCAAATGCTACTATCTGAGTACGACCTCTTGTATGTCACTTAGAAAGCAATCAAAGGTAGTGCCTTGACTGAATACTTGGCACACCAGCCCATTGAGGATTACCAATCAATGCAGTGTGATTTCCCAGATGAAGATATAATGGCTTTGTTCGACGAAGGGAATTCTCCGGACAATGAAAGGTGGAGAATGACATTCGATGGCGCTTCCAATTTGTACGGGCATGGGGTTGGAGCTATATTGATTTCTCTTGATAACCGCTTCATACCATTTACAGGAAGACTGAGCTTCTACTGCACCAACAACATCGCAGAATATGAAGCGTGTATCCTAGGCATCAAAGCGGCCCTTGAATGGAAAGTTAAAAGACTCGATGTATATGGAGACTCAGCCTTAGTCATCCATCAAATAAAAGGTGACCGGGAAACCAAAGATTCCAAATTGATCCCCTATCGCGATCACGTCCAAAAGATGATTGAACAGTTCGAGGAGATCACTTTCCATCACCTCCCTCGTGAAGAAAATCCCTTGGCTGATGCCTTAGCGACTTTGTCAACAATGTTCAATATCAATGACAACAAGAGTCTGACGTTCCTCCGAATTCAACATCGAGACCTACCGGCACATCATTGTGTGGCAATCGAAGAAGAGCCTGATAGTAAACATTGGTATTACGATATCAAGCACTATATCACAAGCAGAGAATACCCTCCTGCCGCCACTGAGAATGATAAAAGGGCGCTTAGGAGGTTGTCAATGGGTTTCTTCCTAAACAGGGAGGTGCTTTACAAGAGGAATCACGATATGGTCCTCCTCAGATGCGTAGCAAAAGAAGAAGCAGAAAAAGAATTATGAAAGAGGTCCATGAAGGCTCATTCGGAACTCATTCTAACGGGCACACCATGGCAAGAAAAATTTTATGGAGACCGACTGCTTTAACTACGTGAGAAAATGCCACAAGTGTCAAGTCTACACCGACACTCTCCATGTGCCACCTGCTTTTTGATTGTCCTAACAGCACCATGGCCATTCTCAATGTGGGGAATGGATGTCATCGGTCCCATCGAACCCAAGGCATCAAATGGGCATCGCTTCATTCTTGTCGCTATTGATTATTTCACCAAATGGGTCGAGGCCGCTTCTTATGCAAGTGTAACAAAATCTGTGGTTGTCAAGTTCATAAAAAGAAATTTGATCTGCCGTTACGGTCTTCCAAATAAGATCATCACAGATAATGGGACCAACCTGAACAACAAGATGATGAAAGAGTTGTGTGACGACTTCAAAATTCAGCATCATAATTCCTCCCCATACCGTCCAAAGATGAATGGGGCAGTCGAAGCGGCAAATAAGAACATAAAGAAGATTTTGCAAAAGATGGTGGTGACCTTCAGGGACTGGCATGAAATGCTGCCTTTCGCTTTGCATGGGTATCAGACCTCAGTTCGCACGTCAATAGGGGAAACACCATTCTCACTAGTATATGGGATGGAAGCAGTTCTTCCCATCAAAGTTGAAATACCCTCTCTACGGGTGATAATGGAAACAAAGAATGAAGAAAGCTTATGTTAAGAAAGTAGTTGCTTTGTGTCATGGGCAGTTGTATCCGCAAAGAATGAAGAAAGCTTATGTTAAGAAAGTTCGTCCTCGGCAGTTTCAAGAAGGAGATCTCGTGCTCAAGAAGATTTTGCCTATCCAAAAGGATTCCCGTGGGAAATTGACCCCTAACTATGAAGAACCTTATGTGGTGAAGAAAGCATTCTCTGGAGGAGCCTTAATTCTCATAAAAATGGATGGTGAAGACCTCCCACTCCCAGTGTACTCAGATGCAGTTCCGAAGTACTACGCCTAAAGAAATATATGGAAAAAAGAGAAAGATGAGCCAAGAAAAAATGACCTCGGTGGATTGAAAACTCTAAAGAGCAGTCCAGGCAAAAATTAGGGTCAAAAGTTGGACTTTGAACAGATACAAAGGCAGTCAATAACTCCGAAAGTTGGATGATGAATGCTCAAGGTCATGTGCATGGGTGATTGGCATTGTTACCTCAAAGATACAAAAAGAAAAATCATTCCACATTTCATTCATCATACCACCAGATATCGATCATTGCGCATGCTTACACTGCCTGCACGCATACATCATCCATTGCATCCTTAAATGCGCTCAAATATAGATAGTTTTTATCTGTCGAGATAAATTTAAATTATAATGTTAGCACTGAGCCTAGCACCAGTCCCCTGGACCCCAGCGGTCCCTAAGAGCCCTAGCGCTCCTTCAGACCTCCATTGGTCCATCAATTCAAATCGCACGTCGTGTTATCGACCAACCGGCGGATCATCCGATCCCAGGTCCTTCAGACTAGCTGTGTCAGCCTAAGACATAGTGGACGTCCTTCGAGGTGAACAAAAATATTGTTATATAGTTAGTGCAAAAATATTGTTATAGTTAGTGCAAAAATATACAAAAATAATCGAAAATATAATGAACAATTGAGCTGAATAGTCAAAGGTTTATTGTTATATAATCTAGTTTTTTTTCACATATAAACAAAAAAAAGGAAAAAAGAGGTAAATGGTACAAAAATTAAAATACAAAGATTCAAAAGAAGGAGAGGGGCGCAGCTGCTGGCTGCCCTAGCTAGGGTTTTTTTTTTCCTTAGTGCTGTCCTTCCTCCATTGCCAGCTAGTGTCCTTTTGCTCAATTCAAATGGCTGTCCTTTGTACTTTTTTTTCTCTCAATTACTGTCCATTTGCGCCACCTATTGTCAGCTGCTGTCCTTTTGATTCCTCAACACCTCACCTCCTCCTCACCAATTGGCCTATAAATACCAAACAGTAGTACACACTAAGGTAGAGAGGACAGTGGCTGAAAATTACACACACAAAAAAACACACAGATACGAAATGCTCAAAAGGGTTCAGAGTAAAATTAAGGTTTCAAGATTAAAACCCTAAGTATCAAAATCCAGAAGCTGAAGCAAGAGGGGTAGTTGAAATTTACCTTTCCAAACTCCGGCCACCGTGGACGGTGGCCGTCGGCCGCAACCTTTGCCGTAATCACCACCAAGGACGCCATAGCCACCACTGTACCCTCTCCTTCCTCACAGCAACCAAAACGTAGCCACAACTATAGTCAGACTCAGTAACAACAACCACCACCACCTCCGCCATTCCTCTCTCTCCCTCACCATCAGAACACCGCAACCGCCCTCGCACCAAACCACCTCCATCAGAAATGCAAACCGCCATCGAAAACGAAAACCACCCCAAACTTTCCCCTCCGGCAATCGCCACCACTCACCAAACGTCTTTGGTTTTCCCCCTCTTCGCGGACTACCCTCTCACCGTCACCACCACCGTAGCCATCGTGACCCCGTAACCACCCTCACAGCAAAATACCACTGAAACCACCCATTTCCACTACCACATCCACAAACCACTACCACCTCACCACTCCTTCCTTTTCGTCGTAGCCCTTCTCACTCTCCTCGTTTCTCTCTCTCTCTCTCTCCACCGTCTCCCTCCCCCCAGCGTGCCATCCTACCTTTCTCTCTCTTTGCAAATACCCTCCATTTTCTCCTCTCCTCGTCGTGCTTTCCCCCTCCTCTCTCTCTCTCTCTTGCCGCGCTGAAAGGAGTAGAAGAAGAAATTAGGGTTGCGAAGTCATCAGGTCCCCTTTTATACCTCTCTTCAATTTTATTTATTTTATTTTAATATTAAAAATACATCAGATTACTTTTAACACCCCTTCAGTTAATACGACGCACACCCCCTGGAAGCCCCTTTTAAAAAAACACAGGCCTGCTCAAAAATAAAACTTGGCTACTGCTTTACGCACCGCCCTTTTTTTAATACAACCCCATGTTGCTAGTTACACCCCTGGCATTTTTCCTACAACCTATTTCGTTTTTATTACATCACAATGGTTCCAAACCAATATTTTGCGAACAATTAAACTCACAAAAAAGAGGTTTGTTACTAATGGTCACTCTGAGCCGGGCTTGTTTGATCGTCAGTAACAACTTTGGTTTTCAAACGGGCTATGAGTGATGACCACTCTGAGTTTTACTTGTTTGGTCATTACGAATACCTATCCCAGTTTCAAAAAATACTTAAAAAACACCAACACACAAACATTTTCTACCCAAGAACTACGTAGCTTTGATTTCTCCATCGCACCTGGAGATAGGTAGGAGCGGGGGCACACCCCTGTCAAGCGCAAAAAACTAAAATTTTTTATTAGGTTTTCCTTTTCAATTTTGCAAATAATAAAAAGGGTAAATTAGAGCGTCTTCTTCGAATTAACTTTTTTTCTACACATTAAATTAAAAGCTAACCTTTTTTTGAAAGAATGTTGTAAGGTGCTAATACCTTCCCCACCCATAATCGACCCCAGAACCCAAAAATAAAGGTTTTTTCAATGTTTTTCCTATTTAATAAATATTGATGGTGGCTTCATTTTCAAAATGTCGAAGAATCCCTCCTTCGGATTTTTCGGTCGCCAGAAGCATCAATCAAAATTTCGTCAACAAATAACTAAAATTACACATTCATAATCAATCACAAACCCAAAAGCAGAAACACTAAATTGTTAACTCACAAAATCCAAACTAAACCCTAACATTTTAAATAACACAAGTCATGGGAACATACCAGAAAAATGGAGCTCAAACACACTATCTCTCCCCTACGGCGTGGTTGACGGCGTCGTCGTTGGCGAGGAGTGCCTACGACCTCGGCGAGAAGCTCAAAGACGACAGTCACAGTGACAGGCTAAATTTTTTTCTAAAACAAAAATGGCATGAAAAACATCACTGTTATATGAGAAATCTCAATTGCATCTCAGACATTACCAATCAAATAAACTCTAATTCACAAAGAAAGAAGACACAAACTTAATTAATATTGCAAGAAAAGAATTACCTCTTATGAACTGAGTCAAACTCCCATGCCTATAAAATGGATGAACAATAAGCTTCTCACCTGTTGGTCTAGTATAAAACCCAAGAAAAGGAACCAAATTAGGATGTCTTTCGCGAGGGAGAGAGTGGGAGACTGAAACGAGGGTTTGGGGATTTGGTGGTTTTGCAAGCTGCAGGTTTCTGGTTCGAGGGTTTCGTTTGGGGATTTGGGGGTTTTTCGTCGCGAGGGTTAGGGAGAAATGAGAGAGAGCTTGTGGTTTTCGTACGCGAGGAAGAGGATGAACGAGAGAGAGCCTAGAGTACGCGAGGAAGAGGATAAAAACGAGAGAGAGTTCTGGGAAGGAACTAAAAACACAATAAAGAGCGCTTTGGGACATGTGACGCAGGGCTTCCATGGGGTTTTTAATTTACTTTTGTTTTTTGTTTGATTTGTATTTTCGCATTTGTTGGTGATACTTGTTATTTCGTTTGACTTAAATTTTTTATAAAGACGTATTTTCTATTAATTCTTTTATTTACGTCACGTTTTTCAAACGGGGTAGCGGGTGTCACACGTACGACCTCGGCGAGAAGCTCAAACACGACGATCAAGGTGACAGGCTAAATTTTTTTCTAAAACAAAAATGGCATGAAAAACATCGTTGTTATATGAGAAATCTCAATTGCATCTCAGACATTACCAATCAAATAAACTATAATTCACAAAGAAAGAAGACACAAACTTAATTACTATTGCAAGAGAAGAATTAGAGTTTGTGGGTTTTGGGGGTTTCTGGGCGCGGGGGTTACAAAGCAATGAGAGAGAGCTTGTGGATTTCGTACGCGAGGAAGAGGATGAACGAGAGAGAGCTTAGAGTACGCGAGGAAGAGGATGAAAACAAGAGAGAGTTCTGGTTTGAGAGAGCTTCTCTAAGTGTGTATCTGTGTCTCGTTAAGAATGCATAATTGGTAGCGTTTTGGGCATAAACAGCGCTTTTTAGTAAAAAGGACTCCTAATTCCTATTAATTAATAGCGCTTTTTACAAAAAAAGCGCTACTCATTCCTAATTTTTTAAATTTTTTTTAAATTTTTATTACATTACAAAAGAGCACATTACTGCAATTCCCTGCTGCATAATTGAAAGAGCTACTAATAACCAACAACCAATTCCAAATCAAATTCAAACTAACAACCAATATTCCAACCAAATAAAATCAAATATACATGAATATCAACAAAAATTACATCTTATCCCAAATTACATCAATTTAGACGTTGGTGAATCAAACTAGCAACATGACGACACCGCTCTCCCTTGAGCTCAGTAAGTTGCTCATATGAGTATTCAGCTCCGAATCCAGGAAAATACTGAAAAAATAAAATGAAATAAACTTATACTTAAGTGGTTAAATGCTAGTAATTATTATTATATCATTATCAACAAGATATCGAATTACTTGTAAAAAAAACTAGATATCAAATTATTACATACTTTCTTTGGAATTTCCATTTGGTTATGAGTGATGATATCGTTCATAAACATCATAACATAGTACCCACAATCATCGGTGTTTGGTTGTTTGTGACACTATAAAACAAAAATTAGTTAATTAATAAATTTAATAAATTACATGCATAAGAATATTGATTATAAACTTACTTTTATTGGTATCCATTTTGTAGATTTTCTGTAGGAGGTTCTGGTATCACTCAATCCAGAATATGTCATCAAAGAACTAAAAAAACATCATATAACTATATTAATCGAAATACATAGATAATTTAAATTATGAAACATGCGAGGGATCTAAATACACACCTATTGAATAATCCCGCCATCTTCGGGTAGTTGTTGTAATGACCATGCAATGAATCTAAATAGAATATCGTTTCTATTTTAGGATCAATCGCCAACAATACCCAATGTATCCTACAAATTTTTTGAATAATCAAGTGACAAATATTTCACAAACACGTGTTATATACAATTGATACTTTAATTTAAATTTCTCACCCTAAGTTGATTGGTGCCAAAAACAGGGTATCAAGCTTGTATTTTGTGCTAGCTCCAAGCGTTTATCGATATATATTTTAACCTTGTCCAAGTTTCTTTCCGAAAGTACTTTTGCATTTTTTAGATTGGAATTTCACTACGCCAGAATGATTAAAAAAGGGCGCACCATTTAGTAGTGCTTTCAAAAAAATGCTACTTTTGTTATACCTTTAGTAGCGCTTTGTTTGAAAGCGCAACTTAAAGTAAAACCACAGATGACTATAAGTAGAGCTTTGAGGAAAGCGCTCCCCAAGCCAAAATCGCGGAGCATCATCAGTAGTGCTTTGAGGAAAGTGCTCCCCAAGCCAAAAATACGACAGGTCATTAGGAGCGCTTTGAGGAAAGCGCTCCTCAAGCCAAGAACGCGAAGAAAGCTTTCAATAGCGCTTTTTGGGAAAGAGCTACTCAATGTTCTAAAAAGCGTTACTTATTGTGTGTGTGTGTGTGTGTTTTTTAAATAAACTTAATTAGTAGTATTGTGTTTTCAGCTCCTTCGCGAGACACAGATACGCACCTGCAGAAGCTCTCTCGAACCAGAACTATCTCTTGTTTTCATCCTCTTCCTCGCGTACTCTAAGCTCTCTCTCGTTCATCCTCTTCCTTGCGTATGAAATCCACAAGCTCTCTCTCATTGCTTCCTAACCCTCGCGCCAGAGAAACCCCTAAAACCCACAAACTCTAATTCTTCTCTTGCAATAGTAATTAAGTTTGTGTCTTCTTTCTTTGTGAATTAGAGTTTATTTGATTGGTAATGTCTGATATGCAATTGAGATTTCTCATATAACAGTGATGTTTTTCATGCCATTTTTGTTTTAGAAAAAATTTTAGCCCGTCACCGTGATCGTCGTGTTTGAGCTTCTTGCCGAGGTCGTACGTGTGACACCCGCTACCCCGTTTGAAAAATGTGACGTAAATAAAATAATTAATAGAAAATACGTCTTTATAAAAAATTTAAGTCAAACGAAATAACAAGTATCACCAACAAATGCGAAAATACAAATCAAACAAAAAGCAAAAGTAAACTAAAAACCCCATGGAAGCCCTGTGTCACATGTCTCAAAGCTTTTACCACTTATTATAACTTTTGAAGAACAAACCAATAATCAATACATAATAGCAAAAGTCTTCATCTCGCGCAAACTAATTCTCGGCGTCCACGTTGGCAGGCTCATCACCATCTGCTTGATGATAACCTAAACGTGTACAATGGCACACGAGTATCCACAAAGAAGAGTGAGGAAATCACACAACATAGGAAACAATAAACGGTAGTGGATACAACATACATAACACGCATACACAAATAATCATCAACTACTCTGTCAATACATCTGGATCCACCTAACTCTGGGTAAGTGGATGCATGTGCCCTCACATCTCGGGTAATAGATATAGTCTACTCAGGGTACCCCCTATGTTTTGTGGAATGCCCCAGCAGTGCCCCACTTAGGACCCCCCATTGGGCCTACCCATAAGGCCAGGTCGTGGCCGTCTCTATTACTACTCTCATAATCTTTTGCTTACCACCCCACCTATCATCATCACCATCCTTTGAGGTACTGCTCGCCCATACTATGACGAGTCCTTGCCCATACCGCGACAAGGTTCCTCCTACAACTTAAATTACTAAGGTATGGCTTGCCCACACTGCAGCGGGTCCTTGCCCATACTGCGACGAGGTTCCTTAAACATCATCATCAACTGCGTGGTTACTTGTCATGTGGTCATCATCTTTAATCACATCTACCCCCCAAGTCCCCACTAATCCCAATCAACGGTGTCTATCTCTATCATTCTGGTTCAAATCCTCCAAACATACTGTATGGTTTAAGGTCACTTAAAGCTAGGTTAAGAATGGACATTCATCATCAAAAACACACCTAGAATAGTCCTAATCCTTTAGTAGCTTAATCCTAGTCGATTAAGAGCCTCCAAGTTGTCTCCTAGGTAAATTTTAATATCCAAGAAACCCAGAATAGTTTGAATCCATTAACAGCTCAGTCTTAATCAATTAAGGGGCTCTAAATTGTCTCTTAGGTAATTTTCACTACTCTAATAAACTAACGATATCAGCCTAATCAATCATCATCGTTATCCATGCCTAAGAATCATTATAACTCTTTCTTGATCTAAATTTAACCATTAAAATGCTTAGGAATCTCAATATCATTAATCCAGTCTTCTATACTAAAGTTTAAGCTTGCTACTTAACTTAGAGATAGTCTAAACCATGCGTACATCATCAATTTTAACTTATGGGCTATCTAACCATATAATTTCATCATCAACTTATTCAAAGGTCCAATAAGGTCTACTACCCTAGAGTTCATCAATTATAACTACTCAATTACACCAACACTAACAATCATATATCCTCTAAGGAGGTTAGGCCTTAGGCCTTAACAACGAGACTCAATCACATCGAATTGGTCTCTTATCTTTATCAACAACAATCATAACAACAACAGTGAAAACAACATCAACAACAACATATAAGCATAAGATGCTCAAAACCACACATATCATCAACTTCAACACATTATAATAGAGTCCTTGCTCCTACAAGGACATAACCAACTAATGGAATAAAAAATCCATTGCTCATACAATGGTTTACACACAAATATATTGTCAGCGTAAGACATAGGGATCATGGGACATCCCAATTATGCCAATTGCATCCTAAACTACCATGTTCCCTAGTTATCATCCCCCTCTTCTTACCTCGAATCCAAACAATCACGAACGATAGTCCAATGAAAAAACAGCAACTCAAGTCCTCCAAAAGACAAAGATACGGTATTAAATATTTGACCGTAGGGACTAAAATGACCAAAAAGGTTAGGGCTCACGGATATACACGAAATTATGATTTGAAAAGCTGAAAACTTATTTTTATAGTTTTAAGGACATTTTTACGAGAATGTAGCTTCAAACGGCACGTGATTCTGACGTCGGTAGCAAAAGATATGTCAAAAATACGTTTTTAAGGTTTATAAAACTAAAAGAAAGGACTTGAAAACAACAAAGGGGGGGGGGATCTTTAGATGATTTGAATGTCCATCAAGATCGAAGGAATGAACGAATTGTGAATCCTCTTGAGTGGTGCACAACGGTAATGAAGAACAGTGAAGAATGACAAATAACGGGACCCATTTTTGAAACGTCTTGGTTTGTGAATCTAATAGGATAGAATGAAGATATTATCTTCAGTGAGCCTAAAGAATGTATCGATTTTTCAAGATGATAACCGATGTGGCAGAAGTGAGACCGGTAGTTGCAATCACAAGTAAAATAAGTCATTTTTCAACATGACCAAAATAATAATAGTAGTACCTTTTCCTGAAGTCCATTTTTCCAAACGACGACTATAGTGTCCGAAATCACAGATATAGTGTTCGAAATACGATATAATTTCTGTCTCGGATGACCAAAATAACGCCATAAATGGATTCAGTGAGTGATTTTGTATAACAATGTGAAGTTTGGTAATTTTTGATGATCAAATAAGAGAGAACAAGAACTGAGAAGAAAAGAATGAGTTTTTAATAACTGTCAAGCTGGCTGAAAGAAGAAGAAAGAAAGAGAGGTGAATATGCAAAGTAGCGTAGGGTTTGCACTTTGGAGCAGGGGGTGTACGAATTAATTCTTGGGGTGCAAACAGTAAAGCCTGAATTAAACTATAGTTGGACCATTTTTGACAGCTATGCAAATGGGCTTTATTATCAAAAAAAAAGTCTAAAATAACTTTTACACTCACAAATAAACATATTATAATGCTAGAAGTCATAATAATAATAATAATAATAATAATAATAATAATAATAATAATAATAATAATAATAATAATAATAATAATAATAATAATAATAATAATAATAATATTAATAATAATAATAATATAATAATATAATAATAATAATAATAATAATAATAATAATAATAATAATAGTACTCATGGCTAATACTTTAAATCAAATAATAAGATAATAATATATTATTAAAATATACTAATTATTGAAATAAACATACACAAAAGTACTTAACACGCACATTGATAAGATAATTAGGGTGTTACAGTACGCACTCCTCGCCAACGACGACGCCTTCAACCACGCCGTAGGTGAGAGATACGAAGAGGAGAGATAGTGTGTTTGAGCTCCATTTTTCTAGTATGTTCCCATGACTTGTATGATTTAAAATGTTAGGGTTTAGTTTAGATTTTGTGATTTAACAGTTTGGTTTATGTGCTTTAGGGTTTGTGATTGATTATGAATTTATAATCTTAGTTATTTGTTGACGAAATTTTGAGTGATGCTTGATTTTGTGTTGGTATTTTTTTTTGCTCATTAATGTGTCTTTGCTAGAGGTGAGATTATAATATTTATTTAGTGTACATTGGATGACTGAGTTTTATGTTGAGACGGGTGAAATTATTTTATAGAATGTTTTTTGTTTGTGTGTCCAATTGATAGAATTGAATTAGAGGCGAAATTTGCTTTGAGTTAAACTTTCTTTTGATTTGAATTCGACTTTACGATTCTGAGAGCAAGAGGGGGAATTGTGCCTTGACTATCTAGTATGGACATAATGCAGATTGAGCAATTCATACAGGAGAGAGAAAGGAAGAGAGCCACTAGGTCGAGGACCTCAGTTAGTGTTAGTGGTTGATGTAGCTGAAGATTCTCACTATGATTAGTCAGCCGATTACACGGCAGACATCTTGGTGGCAGAGGTAGTTAAAGGGAAAGTACCTATGTTCTGCTCTTAAGCCTGCCAAGGGAAAGGAGAAGGATGAGGTTGAGAACAATGTTGAATATTCCTTTGATATATCTAAGGCCGACCAGATCTTTGATTATCTACTGAAAGACAAGCAGATCAAACTCCTCGACGGCCACAAGATACCTCCTCCCGAGGAAATAAAGGGAAAGAAATATTGCAAGTGGCACAACTCATTCAATCATGCCACTTCCAATTGTATTATCTTTCGTCAAGCCATTCAGGAAGCCATTCAGAAGGGAAGGTTCAAGTTGGTGGACAAGGGAGCGTCAAAGATGACTGTTGACACTGACCATTTCCCCATTATGAACATCAATATGGTCTCCTTCTTAGGGAGCGACCGAGGAAAAGGAAAAAAGAAGTATGTATGGTTCCCCAAACAGGAGGTTCCCCCGGAAAGGAAGGTGTCAGTCTTTCACCGACTAGGGTCCCCTCCCAGGGGATCTACGGTGGCTGAGCGTGTGGCCCTATTGCAAGAAAAAATGCAAGTGGGAGGGCCAAGTCAGCATAGAGAACCTCAAAAGAAACTTCCAATGCCAGGGAAGCTTGTCCACGATCTCAGGGAGCTGCATCTGTCTAAACTCAACCCTGAGAGACAAGTACCTCGACCCAAAGATCTGAGGGAAATACTCCAACACCTCCCGCCTGGGGGCACGGTCAGTCTGCTGATGAGTCCATCGGCAAGCCACCACACCAAATCCAGGAGGAAATCCTCACCTTAGGGAGGAAAGGAGGGTAGCACAAGACTCAACATCATTGGATATCACAGTACTGAATGATCGTGAATTAAGAGCCACTAGAACTGTGAGACCACCCTCGGAGGTGCCACAAGATCAGTGGATGACACAGACAACAGCAGAAACATCATCCCCCAGGGTGGCCTCCAAATCACGCTCGCTCCGGAGCAGCAAACCTCTGAGGCAGCTGGCCCTAGTGTACCCACTAATAAAGAGGAGGAGCCTAACACCATGATAGGAGTGGTGGATGCAGCTGGTAACCCCCGAGGCAGTGATAGAATGATTATATGGCCCTCACAGTCCCAGGCAACCACATCTAGTCAGTGCTCCCGCCGTTGAAGGAACCATGACTGAAGAAGAAAGTGCAGAAGATGACCTCTTAGGAGAAGAAGAAGAAGATAACCCCTTCGGTCCATTGGACTTTGATGGTAATTCCTAACGGTATCAATACTGGATGATATAATGGACGGAGAGGACGGGAAATTCTGTGTTGACATAGAGATGATGGGGCACCTACCACCAGAGTTTTGGGGAAATAAGGACCAGCCAAGAGCCCTCGAGGGAGATGTCTTTGCTGAGGAGGCCGAATGGGCTGCCTTAACAGAGCCCGGGGGACCAGTTACCGAAGGAATGTTGTTTAAGAAACCTACGGCAGACATGACCAGACACTTGAAGCCCCTCTATATCAAAGCCCACTTGAATGGGAAATTGTTTAACCGGGTCTTTGTGGACGGTGGAGCTGTATTGAATGTCATGCCATTGGCAACAATGAAGAAGTTGGTAAAGAATGCTGAGGATCTCATCCCTACCACGATGTCTATGACTAGTTTCATGGGTCACCCGTCTCACGCCTTAGGGGTGTTGGTGGCCGACGTGATGGTTGGGTCTAAGGTAAGTCACTCAGCTTTCTTCGTCATCGAGGGGAAACCTTCATATGCTGTAATTCCAAGGAGAGATTAGATCCATACCAGTGAATGTGTTCCCTCCACTCTGGATCAGAAACTAATGATATGGATAGGGGATAAGGTGAAGATAGTAGAGGCTGATCCCAATCCGATCCCTGGCGAGGTGAATATGTTCGAGGCTGTTTTCTACTCCCCTCATTTGCGCCCCATATCCATTCCAGAGAATTATGAGGAGGGGGGTATAGAGTTATGTGAATGGACCAAGAAAGGCTGTGAATTCAAAATGTTGGCCGACCTACAGCCTAGCATTGAGAATAATGATTAGTCTCCCATCAGAAGTACAAAGTCTGCTGGATCGGCTGCACCTATTCCAAATCGAATCCAACATTGGAGAGGCTATGTTCAGTGCAATGTGTGAAGAAGACGAACTCCCAGAGCATTCATGTCAAAGGAGGGTACCTACATTTGAAGCTTCTAAAAAGAATCCATCCAAAGAAGGGTACCTATCCAAAGTGAACCAAGAATGAATAAGGACACTGGCAAGCTGCAACCTCAGTAGTGAGATCAGATGGTAGCTTTGAAAAAGGGGTACCGCGACTACTTTGCATGGGACTACCATGAGATGCCAGGCCTTGATAGAGCTTTGGTAGAACATAAGTTGCCCATCAAGGAAGGTTGCAAGCCCCACAAGCAGCCACTAAGGAGGTTCAATCCCCAGTTGATGCCCCAAATCAAGACTAAGGTAGAAAGATTGCTGAAATCAGGGTTCATAAGAATTGCCAGGTACGTAGAATGGCTGTCTAATTTAGTCCCCATGATCAAAAAGAATGGCCAGGTACGAGTCTGTATTGATTACAGAGATCTGAACTTGGCCACTCCAAAAGATGAGTATGGTATGCCTGTGGCCGATATGCTACTCGATGCCGCAGCTAACAATGCCATCTTGACTTTTATGGACGTCTATTTTGGCTACAACCATATATACGTGGCCGAGGCTGACACCCATAGACTGCCTTTAGGTGCCCCGGTGCCTTAGGTATCTATGAGTTGTTGGTAGTTCCATTCGGCCTCAAAAACGCAGGAGCCACATACCAAAGGGCAATGAATGCCATTTTCCATGACCTCATTGGTAGAAGCATGGAAGTGTATATTGACGATGTGGTAGTCAAATCCAAGAGCTTCGAGGCCCACCTTGTTGAGCTTGAACAAGCTCTAAAGTAGATGAGACCCCACAATCTCAAAATGAACCCCACTAAATGTGATTTTAGTGTATCTGCCGGGAATTTTATAGGTTTCTTGGTACACAACCAAGACACTAAGGTAGACCAAGACACTAAGGTAGACAAGAACAAAGCCCGGGCTATCCTGGAGGCGAGACCTCCCAGAACGAAGAAGGAGTTGCAAAGTTTGTTGGGCAAGATCAACTTCCTGAGGAGATTTATCGCCAACTCTATTGGAAAGATGAAAGCTTTCTCACCCTTGTTGAGGATAAAAAAACACAGGAAATGGTCTGGGGAACTAAACAACAGGAGGCCTTTGATCAAATCAAGGCTGCCTTGACTAACCCCCCCTATTCTGGTCCCTCCGCAGCCAGGGAGGCTATTGAAGCTGTACATTGCGGCCGAAGACCAAGCTATCGGCTGCTTATTAGCCCAAGATGATGACAATGGCGCCGACCGTGATATATATTTTCTTAGTAGAATTCTCAATGATGTTGAAACTAGATATTCTCCTATTGAGAAGCTTTGTCTGTCATTATTCAATGTCTGTACTAAACTTGAATATTACCTTTTACCTAAGGAAGTTTTGGTTGTGTGCAAGGTGGATATTATTAGATACCTTCTTAATAGGCCTGTCTTGCAAGGGAGACTTGTAAAGCCCTGCCGAATTCTTGGCTCAGAACCCATGCGTAGAGGTGCATAATTCACCAGCCGAGTCTATCAACTATTTGGGGTTGAAGCCCTGGGTCCTCATGTTTGCTGGTTCGAGCACCCAAACAGGGGCAGACATTGGTGTAGTGATCACTAGCCTCTGTGGCAAGACATGGAGGTTCATGTGCAGGATAGGAGATCATGCTTCCAACAATCAGGCCGAATATGAAGCTTTGATCATGGGACTTGATATATTGGCCGCCATGAAATCCCAATACATAGAGATAAAGGGTGACTTCCAGCTGGTGATTAAACAGATTATTGGAGAGTACAACTGTTACAACACGAAGCTCAAACAGCTACGTGCCTTGGCTCACAACTTGTTAAAGTTGTTTGCCGATGTTGTAATCATATATGTCCCTAGAAATGAAAATCAAGAAGCAAATGACTTGGTACAGCAAGATGCAATAGCACCAACCGAGGAGGATCCTGTTGATGTCTGGATTGTGGTGTTGACAGAGTACCTCCGCAACCCAACAACTAGTACTGACATTAAGGTCAAACAGAGGGCCCTTAAATACATCTTGATAGGGGACGACCTTTATAAGAGAAGTGCCAATGGGGTACTATTACAGTGCCTCAAGAGGAAAGACGCTTATATAGTGATGGCACAAGTCCACGCGAGGATATGTGGTGCACACAGGTCTGGCCCCATCATGAAGTGGCTCATCTATAGGCATGAGTATTATTGGCTGACGATGACGGCCGATTGTTTCCAGTTTGCGAAGGGTTGTGAGGACCAATCCAGAGAGTGCCCGCGGACGAGCTTCACCCCATCGTTAAGCCCTGGCCGTTCAGAGGGTGGGCACTGCATGGACCAATCCAGAGAGTGCCCGCGGACGAGCTTCACCCCATCGTTAAGCCCTGGCCGTTCAGAGGGTGGGCCATGGATTTGATCGGCAAGATATACCCTCCGAGCTCAAAGGGCCATAATTTTATTATTGTAGCCACTGATTACTTCACTAAATGGGTGGAAGTCGTGCCTTTAGGGAGTGCAAATCAGGCTGCGGTGATCAAATTCAAAGAGAATCAAATCATATACAGATTTGGTATCCTTGAAACCATCACGACCGATCAAGGCACAATGCTCACAAGAGAACAAGTGGTGGCTTTTGCCCAGTAATATGGTATTAAGATGAGGCACTCGTCTACTTATTATGCTCAAGCCAACGGACAGGCCAAGGCTACCAACAAAATCATCATCGAGCTCATCAAGAAAAACATAGAGGATGGTGGCACTAGACAAATCCCAGAAGATATTTAATGGAGGAGTGAACTCAAGGGAAAGCCTCGAGGCAAATCCTGATATAAACTCCCCGAGGAAGGGGTAAGTTCGAGGGATAGTGAACGAGGCCGAGGGAGAGTAAGGCTCAGCCTATAGAGTACCACGACCATGATGGCTCGATTGCCTAGGTTTGTGGTTGCAGGCCGAGGACAAGGGTCAGCCGAGGAACTGAATAGCCGAAGTAAGGCAAGCTTGCTTGGAAGGCAAGAGATAGGAAGCACGTGAGCAGAACGTGGAGCAATTGAAGATCAAACGAAGGAGCGAAGCCTTGAGGAGTGGAGCAGAGGAGTTTTTCCCCACTAACCGTGCTAGTGGGATCGTGGGTAGTTACTAAGGAGTAATATTAGACGTTGATCTACAATTTATCCAACGGTAGGTAAATGTTGGCTTGCATAGTGGCCGACGAGGGCCTATGTATATATATATACGAAGAGAAACAATTGTACATAACACACATTCATCAATACAAAATCTATTTTTTCTCAATTTTATCTTCTTTTATCGCACTTTACTTTTATCTTTATGCATTAGGCCAGTAGATAATCCAACCCTCGGGTCCTTTTCACTCAACCTGACCCTTTCTAGAGGAGTCAGGAAACCCATAGTTAAGGAGAAGAGCTCCCTCCTCGACGCAATCGCTTGAAGAATAGAGGAATCAAAGACTGTCCAAACCTCCAGCCGATCCCACGGCTAGGATCTACGAGTTTGACGACAACAACAGCATTATCAAAAGGTCAGAGTACAACTGTTTTTCTTCGAGTTTTGAAATATTCTATGAGAGAAGATCTTGAAGTAATTTTTTTCCTTCCCTTTCTTCTATTTTCTTTGATATTAATAAATTCTTGGTTAGGTGATTCTTTGTAAAGAAAAATTCTGAAATTGTGAGTTTGTTGCTTAATGTTGATTTTGGTAATTTCAAATGCCATCATTGGTTAACTTTGAACCCCAATAACGAGTAGATTATTGCACATGGTTGTTTCTAATTAGGGACTAACTAACGAGTAGATTATTGTCATCTTTGTTAGACTCATGTTTAGGTAGAATTGACATGATTTGGGGATTGTTTCAAAACTGAAACACATGTGATAGAATTGACATGATTTGGGGATTTCTGTGACTACTTTTGCTATATTGTCGATGCTAAATATGGAGATTCTTTGAACTCCAAATTGGGCGATTTTTCTCTAATTTGGAGATTCTGATTTTTTGTTATGTTTTTGAACAATTTTTTTTATTTAGTTGTCGGTGCTTTGTTTTGTTATACCTGGTTCGAGTTCGTTTTGCCGGAGCTTCGCGTTCGTTCTGGTTCGAGTTCGTTCTGGTTCGAGTTCACATCTGGTTCGCGTTCGTTCGAGTTCGTTGTTGCTTCCCCTTGTTTAGGTACTTTTCTTATTCTCTTATTCTCTTGTTTTTACTATTGTTTATACACTTGACCAGAACACTTGTTTTAAAACTCATCATAGTTGGTGTATTTGAATGACCTTGAATGTGAGTTTGTAATGAAAATTCTGCACTTGATATTGATGGATTGATTGACTTATAGTTGAAATTGCACGGAAAACTTAATAAGCTTGTGTACTTTTGTATTGATAGAATGGTTCTTTGGGACACATGTATGATTATTGTAACATGATTGGGTGGGACACATAGGTACATATGTGGTTGCCATCGAATCTCTGGTTTGTACCTTGTGTGTTTTTCACCTATAATATATTTAAGTTCTCTTATCACGATTTTATTATCAATTAAAAATATGGATCAAAAGTGGATGCCTGTCAATCGTCTGTCGAAGGAATATGCCGATGGAGTAAAATATTTTGCTAACTTTGCTATTCGACGATTAAGAACTTCTAGTAATATCAAATGTCCTAGTGTACGATGTTGTTGTGTAAATCCAGTTACTGCAGTTGAGTTGGAAGGGCATTTAAAAGCCTACAGATTTTATCAAAGTTATACTTGTTGGACAATGCACAGGGAGAAAAGAGGTGAATCTTCAAATATGGATAATAGTAATGAGAGATGTGCGTCGGTTGACACTGAAAAATATACATTTGATGGTGACCAATTTGAAGAGATGGCAAAGGCGGTTGAAGATGATCTAAATGATTGTCCTCAAAGGTTTGAGAAGTTTATAACCGATGCGGCGACACCGTTGAATGCGGGTTGTACTGAGTTTACAAAATTATTGGTTGTGATAAAGTTGTATAACTTTAAAACTTGCCCTGAAGGACGGATAAGAGCTTTACGGAATTACTCGCACTATTGAGAGATATGTTGCCGAACGATAATGTGCTCCCTTTTCGGACGTATGATGAAAAACAAATGTTAGGCACCATTGGCTTGAACTATGAGAAGATACACGCTTGGCTCCTTTAATTATAGACTTGAAGCAAATATGGGAGATTTCGGTTTTGGTCGAGGACTGCGTCTTGATCATCCTGTCATAATTCCGCTTATGATGCACTAAGTATTAAGTTGATCAGGCTCAATGTCTCTTAGCATCACAAGTGTAATTACAACCAGGACTAACAAGGAATCGACTCAACCCTAACTAAGTCCGACTAGGTCGAACTGCTCTGATACCAACTGTAACACCCCGGTATTTTTATCGAGTAAAAATACCCAAGTGTACCAAACCTAAATCATCAGAGATATATTTCCTGTTTAAATACTGAACACCACTATAAAATTTTCACTGAATAACAACAGGACATCTTAAACATAAAAAAGACCACAAACCATCAGTGAAATACAGTGTTCAATATCGTACAAGAAAGCGGAAATAAATACATAATGCTAAAGACAAAATGTCTTGATACACAGATAACAAGGAAAGATATACTCTTAAGCATAAAGCTAATAAGTCTTCAGCAACCATCCGAGTACCACCTACTCGTGCCTCTTGGATCTCCACTTTCCCTGTTTATCTGTAAAACCACAACATATAAACAATGAGATACAATCTCAGTGAGTTCTACCGAGACCCCTACTAGCACTCTCGGTCCTTTTAAAACATTTTTAAGATTTGACACAACACCGACCGCAATCCACTTGCTAATCCCGGTGAACCATACAATAAGGCTTTGACCTAGTAAGACACCGACTGCAATCCACTTGCGTTTCCCGATGAACTAGCATCCTAGGCCTTTCTACGTACCACCAGCCGCAATCCACTTGCATCTTCTGGTGAACGTAGTACAACAACTTTTAACACAACACCGGCCGCAATCTCCTTGCATCTTCCGGCGAACCCCATAACCAATAGTGTCTCCTAATGGCACGGAGCCTAGGGTAATGGTTCATGACTACCCCGCCTAGTATGTCAACATGGGTCGTCACCCAAACTCGATATAATATATATATCTACAATAATATGAACATTTAGTTCATTTACATTCAGACCAATAATTGAACATAACACCCGCATCGGGCCGTTTCCCATAGTCGATATAATATATATATCGTGAATCGTAGACCGGTTTAGACAATAAATAATAATCATCTCGCGTCAGTTATACCATACCACGTAGGACTCATAGTCCGCTTTATTATTAATAAAACATATCCGCACACGAGAACTATTATTTCGGTTTATGGAAACAATTTATAACTTCAAAGCATTTTATAAAGCCCTCTTTAATTATACTCAAAATCATGGCATTATAAGCCTAATATCATTGGAAAAGGGTTAGGAAAGGATTGGGAGAGGATTGGAATCGATCGGGATCGTTTCGGGCAAGTTTGCAAAATTTGGACAGAACACAGCGCACGGTCCGTGCTCCCATGCGCACGGGTCGTGCGCCCTGTAAGTCATCTTTGAAAAACACAAACCGAAAGGGGCGCACGGTCCGTGCGCCTGGGACGCACGGGTCGTGCGCTTTTGACAGCACTGAATTTTATCCCGTTTTCGCATTTTTTTGTCGTTCCGATCAATTCCGATACCTGTTCCAGTCCAGTCCCAACATAAAAATAGTCCAAATACATATTCAAACAACAATGATCTTCAATCAAGTAATTCAAAAATCGATTGGACCTAAAACGTGATTTTCGTACAAAATACTTTTTCGACACGAATCAAACCGAAACACATTTCACAATTTATGTTTAATAATTCAAAAACCTAAACGTGAGTAAAACTCACCCTTGAAGCGTGAGCCACGAGTGAGCCGAAATCACCGAGTAACCACACGAACGCTCCCCGCTCCGGCGACACCCAATTCGCTTCCAAAGCTTTCCACTCGATCGCGAAACCTCTTTTGACCGAAATACCGAATTCCTCGAAATCTTTCCTTATTCATCTTCTTCTTCAACCTCAAGCCACTATTCACACCTAACCCCAAAATTTGATTTCTCAAACCTAACTCACCCACACCTTGATTTCTTCACTCCAAGCTAGCAATCAACCTTATATTTGAACTTTCCTAACCTCCATCACAAGAAATGGAAGAGAGAACTCAACATCCCTCACTTTCTCCATCAATTTCGAAAATGGTGGATTTGTGTAGAGTGAGTTGATGAAGATAATGTTGGTACCAAATCGAAGAGGGAATAACGCTGAACATTTTTCGTGTTGGAAGAAAGTCGTTTTGATGAACCGAAATCTTCCCTTTTTCCTCTTCTTCCTCCTTACCCTTTCTTTTCTCTTCTTTTCTTTTTCCTCTCTTTTCTCTCTTTCTCTTCTCTCTGTCTCTCGCTGCCTTCTTCTTTCTTTTCTTTCTTTTAATTAATTCATTCACTCACCCACACACACACACACATACACGCATACACATATATTTATTAATATATACGCGGTAACGTGGTCCAATTACCATATTGATCTAAACCTCTTATTTCGATTCCAAAACTTCCTTGACCCGTATTATCCGGTTAACGATCCGATGAGAACCAATAAATAATTTTTGCACTCAATAAATTTACCAGTCAAGTACTAAATTAATTTAATTGGGTTAACATCCAAATAATTCTACTAATTATTTTGAGGATGTTACATTCTCCCTAACTTGAAAGAATTTTGTCCTCAAAATTTCGTTAAGTCTCTCATCCGACTAACCGAGAATCGACATTCTCAGAAAGGTCTTAAGTTGCTGGAGCACAGTCTTGAATTAACGAAATGAGTGTAGAAAATCTTCTCAAGTTAACACGTCAATCTCTAAGTACGTTCCACTACTATCTTAGAACGCTTCTAAGATTATAGTCCGACTCTCTCGTTACGAATCAACATGAGAAACTCATTTTTCGCCTAAATAGACTCGGCACCGCGTTTGAAAACACTTCTGAAACTTCATCCCAACTATCCTCACTTGCGCCCCAACTTTGATTAATCTAAATCAAAGGGTCTAACACAAGACACTTTATAGAAATATAGGTTGAAAATGAGATCCACAAACTGGTACTCCTCGGTAGAGGTAAAAACAAACACGATTTCCTCGAAGGGTGTAAATACGTTCTCAACAAATCTTCTAAAATCCATAACAGTTCACGTACACATTGACAAATGTGACGGAAAGTCATTTGTGAAACTTCTTGACTCGCCCCCAAGATTTCGAGATAACACTTTTCAGAAAGATGAAATAAGGATTTTACTAAAAGCTTTGACCTTAAACGTAGAAATAAACCGTGAGGACATCCAATAAATTTGAAATCCGTGAAAATCACCTCAGTTGTTCTCAAAACAACTATCAAACAGAACTCAGAGCTCCTTTTCCTCTATTGCAACTTCCTCACGATGTTTTTACCAATGACGCGCCCGATGCCTTTCTGGATTAGTCAATAGCGTTGAGAGTTCCCCCTCAACCTAAGTAATCCTCCTAGGATTTTTTCTTCAATCATAATTTATTAGCCTCTTGATTCGTTCCCAAAAATTTAACTTTAGCATGCGGATTTTCACAAAAATGATTTTTCAAAACTATCATACCGCACGCCAAGCTTCACTTTCGGAAATTTTAGACTCTTGCAAGCAGATCCATCAATTAATCCTTTGGCGGTTGATCGCAATGTGAAAAACAGTCACCTCATTTTCATATTCGTATTCACGTTTGACTTGTCAAACGGAATCATATAATACCATCTCATTGTTAACCTTCACAAAGGAGAGGTTAACAAACTAATACCTTGCCACTAATACATCTGCTTTACATCTCTGTACATCTTGGTGGATCCAGGGTGTACAGAATATAAACTTCGGTGTGCTTCCTCTAACACTTGCCTTCTATTGTTCTCATCAGCGGGCGCACAGATCCTACCGTTGAAACAACTGACTCCATCACTATCCATGGTAAAATCTGGAAATACCTTTTGTGATTGTAGCTTCACATCAACTTCCTGTGCTAAGCGTATAGAATCCCTTAGGCAACTAGAGATCCTCATATGGCTCAACACACTTCTCTGCCTGCTATTCAGTTCTTTCTGATCAAACAGATACCTTAAACTCTTGTGACCACTAAAGACTTCGAAATGAGACCCATACAGGTAATGTCTTCAAACCTTCAGTGCATACACAATAGGTATTAACTCCAATTCATGAGTTGGATAATTCTCCTTATGAGCCTTCAATTTCCTGAATGCATAAGTTACCTCTTGTTGATTCTGCACAAGAAGACCTCCTAAACCCTTCCCAGAAACATCGCTGTAAATTTGGAATTTCAAAGACGGATCCGGAAGAATCAGGATTGGCGCAGAAGTCAACCTAACCTTCAATTCTTGAAAACATTCTTCACAATCAGCATCCCACGTAAACGGATGACCCTTACGAGTTAATCGAGTAAGTGGAAGAACTAACTGTGAGAACCCTTGAACAAATCTCCTATAGTAACCAGCTAGACCCAAGAAACTTCTGATCTTTGTGACTATTGTTGGTCGCTCCCATTCAACACCGCTTCCTTCTTACTGGGATCTACAGAAACTCCCGACTTGGGAAATCACATGTCCCAAAGACTTTATGTAACAGCCCAGGTCCAACGCATTGGCCACCCCGGCACTGTTACCTCACGGTCTTCTCTACCCCTCTTGTAGAATTTTTGCCTTCCGTGGGAATCGAACCTTGCACCTGAGGCATAAGTGCAAGTTAAACACACCTCCCACTACCAATTGAGCGCGTGCAGTGGGACCGGGGTGGCCACTGCGGTGGACCTGGGCTGTTACACCACCCTGCAAGCTGCTGCTCCACTGCTTCAATCTGCTCCACTGCTTCAATCTGCTCCACTGCAACAGCTTGGTCTCCTAAGGGTTTTGATTCCCTGCTCCAACACCACCCCTACACCAGAATTCCCAGCCTATAAATACCAATGAACTGAAATCAGTTAACACACACACAGATACACATAACAACACAACTCTGATATTAAGTTGATGTTAGAATCAGATAAAAAGAGTAGCACAGAGTAAAAGCTTGGGACTAGTTCAGGAAAGAAGGGTTGAAAAACATATTTGGAGGTCCAAAGGAAGAGCTTCAAGCAGTAGAGAGAAAGGTACATATATCAGTTTTTTTTCTTTTTTGCAAAATGAAATTACTATTGTTTTCATACATATGCCTCTCGAGTAGGCCAACCAGTGTCTTCTGCATCTGTTTAATCAAAATGGCTAGTGGAACAATACAACTTTTCTTTTAAGTAATATATATATTTTTTATAACCAAGCATGTATAAGAATGCAGAGGGTAAAGGGAGAGGAAAACTGTTCTTATCACTGTTATGCCTCTGTTCTGTTTTTTTTTTGTTCAAAATGATGGTAGTCAAAAAAGGGAGTGAAAGGAAAAAAAAGTAACAAAAAAAGAGAAAGCAGAATCGGATTTACCTCACCGGAGCACCGGTCGCCGCCGCGTCGCCGCCGCCGTGAGCCTCACCTTCTCTTCGCCACACCCTCTGCCGTACCACCACCGTCACAGATCCGCCCAACCACAGTACACCAAAACCATCGTCCTCACCGCCCTTTCCTCCACCACGAACAACCACCGCCGTCGCAAACCCCCTCTTCGTACCACATCAACCCCGTACCCCTACAAACAGCCACGCCTCCACCAGCACGCAACCACCGTGAGCCACCCATCACCACTGCGAGCCAAACACCGCCACACAACCACCGAAACCCCCCCCCCCCCCTGTCGAACCAGCCACCATCGGAGCCACCCCTACAACCCACTACCGCTCCCTTCTTTTCTCCTTCGTTCACCGTCCCATCTCCCTGTTTTAGCCATCGCCGACGGTAAAGGGGGGTGGCCATAGAATCTGGATCCGTGAGAAAAGGGGCGAGCTACGGCGCTAAAAAAAACGGAGGAGAAGAGAGAGTGAAGTCGTGGGGAGAGGAGAAGAATTTCGGTTTTGAGTGAGTTGGAGAAGGTGAGGATCGGTTGAGGGAGAGGAGGCAGAACGGAGAAGAGGGGGAGTGAGGGCGTGGCCAGCGGCGCTGAGGGAGAGAGAAGAAGAAAATTAGGTTTGACACTTTGGGGGTGGGGGGCGCCGCGTGAGGGAGAGAGTAAATTAGGGTTTCCATTTTAGGGTTGGGGCTTTTATAGTATTAACACAGGGGTAGATTCGTCTTTTCGCGTTTATTTTTTTTTCAGATTGCTAACCACACCCCACGTTTTACTCAGCACGCCCCCTTCTGAAAGCCCACGATTTTTTTTCTTTTTGAAACGGACCAACCCATCAAAAAGATAAAAAACGCAGCCCAGCTTACAAAAAAGGGCTGGGCTCTCTATCTGCACCCCAGTTTTAATAATACACCCCTCCTTTTATTTACACCCTTATTTTACTGCTGCACCCCCCTGTTCCCTTTTTTTTAAATTTTGTTTCTTTCCTCTAAGTAAACCTTTTTTTCACCAACCTTTTTTTCCAAATAACGAATAAATGTTTTCCTAAACATAAAATTAGTTTGTTATTAATGGTCACTCTGAGCTTAGCTTGTTTGACCGGTGATAACAGCTTTAGTTTTCAAACGAGCTATGAGCGACGACCACTCTGAGTTTTACTTGTTTGGTCGTCTCGAGTACCTCTCCTGATTTCAAAAATAAATAAAAAAAACATCAAACACACAAACATTTTCTACCCCAAGAACTACGTAGCTTTGATTTCTCCATCGCACCTGGAGATACGTAGGAGCAGGGGCCCACTCCTGTCAAGCGCAAAAAAACTAAATTTTTTATTAAGTCTTCCTCTTCAATTTTGCAAATAATAAAAAGGTAAATTAAAGTATTTTCTTTAAATTAACTATCTATCTACACATTAAATTAAATGGTAACCTTTCTCTTTAAAGGATGCTGTGGGGTGCTAATACCTTCCTCGCGCATAATCGACCCCCGAGCCCAAAAATAAAGGTTTTTTCAATGTTTTCCTATTTAATAAATATTGATGGCGGCTTCATTGCAAAAATGACGAAGAATCCCCTCCTTCGGATTTTTCGGTCGCTACAGCTGGCGACTTCACTGGGGATATTTTAGAGGGTCAAGCCTAATTTAGTTAAATGTGTAGATTATTGTTAATTTAATACCTTTTTACCTTAGCGTTCATATTTGCCAGTCTATTCTTATTTTTATTTATTTATGGCCTTATTGAACCTTAGGGTAGAAAACTTTTGTACTATTATCTGTATTTCTTTTGCAGCTTGTGTGGTCTAGGTATTATGCCTGTGTCACACACGTCACCTACACATGTTTATTCACACACTTTTGAGTGGGGCCTTATACCCAGGTCTGAAAATTAACCTAGGACGAGTGGAGATTATTAGTGACAGTCATTCTGGATTGGATTTTATCTGTCTGACTCTCATGAAAGTCTCAACCAGAGTATGCTCTTTCATGGTATCCCACACCAGGTAGCTCGCTATCGTTGTGGATCATATCATGGAGGGGATTTTAGCTCTGGAAACCTTTGTGAGGAAGTGAATAGAGCCACCTGAGAGATTGATCACGTAAGTGACCCTAGACCGTGACCTACATATAAGACATAACCTGTTTAGGACACAAGGGCATTTCACCTACCCGCTGCATCATTACAGATTTTTTTTTAAATTGTTTTTTTTCCTTTTCCCAAAAAAAAAAAAAAAAAAATCAAATCATCTAAAACCGTTTTATTATTACTATTATTCTTTTTTTTTCTTTTAAATATATAGGATGTGACACATAGTTAACACCTTCTCAAAGATGAATCACTAAATCTTCCCTAATTTTTTAACACGCGTGGCATCATTCTTTCATCCATCATATAGCATCATTATTTCACAAAATATAAAAAAAATCCTCACATGCATGTTATTCATCTCATTTAGGTTTGCCGAGAATTGTAAGAGGCTCAAAAATTGTGTCATAAGCAAGACAATATGGGATCAAACGGTGAAGCAGTTCAAACCCTGAATTACCCTACAGTGAAGCAGCCCAATCTGACGAGCTTAAGAGAATGTGCGGGTTGGTTGCCGCCCATCGAGCGCAGGTCTTTCGATAGAACTTATGGGAAGATTATTATGTTATTACAGTTGGAAGTGCAAACAAATGCCATTGTTGCCCTGAGCCAATTCTATGACTCCTCCTTGAGATGCTTCACTTTCAAAAATTTCCAGATGGCACCTACCCTGGAAGAATATACGCAGATCCTTGGTTTTCCTCAACGAGACACTAGGCCCTACCAATACCAGGGGCATTACTACACAGATGAGAAACTTGCCTCAATGTTACAAATCAGCAAAGAAAGTTTGAAACTCCAAAAGAAAAACCGAAATTGCATTGTAGGGTTCCCGCAAGAGTACTTGGAAAGTCAAATGAAGTCCTTCGCCGACGCTAGAAATTGGGGTCCTTTCAAGCAATTGTTAGCTTTAACTATCTTTGGGATTGTGCTATTCCCGCGCCTTGAAAGATATGTGGACACAACCGCTATTGGTGTGTTCCTATCCTTCAAAGATGAAGAAAACCCAACCAACCCAATTCCAGCCATTCTTGCAGACACTTACTGTACCTTCACTCATTATAGTGAGCTAAAAGGAAAAAGGATATCCTGCTGCCTACAAGCCTTGTATGTCTGGCTTCTTACCCATGCCTTCGTCAACAAAGTTAAGGTAGAAGGCCCAATTGAAGACGCTAGAGGATGTGATGTGGGGTCAATGAATACCGGTGAATGGTTGCAAGTGCTAAGGGGCCTTCATGAGTACAAGGTTCGTTGGCACCCATCGTGGTGGAAAAACCGGCCTACGGTAATTTTTCAGTGTGGAAGTTTTCAAAATGTCCCACTCATGGGGACAAGAGGATGCATAAATTACAACCCTTCTCTGACTCTAAGACAGCTAGGGTACCCCATGCGAAATCCGCCCACCGAAGACATGTTAATCCCTTTTTACCTCCATGAGGGAAGCCCAAAAGAGGTTGACATGCTCCGGAAGATTTCTCAAGCGTGGGACATGGTTGTCCGCAAAGGACAAGAGCTTACTAAGAGGGGCGGCGATAAGGAACCCACCTTTCGTCAGTGGCTCCAAAAAAGGATCCAAGACACCCGATTGCCGAACCCAAATCTTCAGTTTTCAAAGGCCAATCGCTTTCCAAAAAAGGTTTTCCTAATATTTTCCTAAATAAATATTGGTGGCGACTCCGTTGTTTTAAAGAAAGTTGTAAACGAGAACAGTTCTCTCCCAAGGACTTTTTCGGGCGCAACAGTTACATTTATGAAAAAGTGATTGCTATCGATTCTTGTTGTTTTGGATAGGTTTGATCAAAACTGCTTTTGGTGGTGAAATTACCAAAATGGATCTCAACTTCAAATTACATTAAAAACAAAATTTGATAAATTAGACACACATAAAATACTAATCTTTTTATGTGAAAAAAAAACTAATTCTTTTGACATCATAAAAATATCTACAGTAACGTATTAATCTTTCAAAGATAATCATCACCATAAAGGTACATGTACGGATATCAAATGTATTTTTCTATTTTACATATATATTTTTTAAGGATATTTTAGTCTTCCTTAGAGGCTAATTTGGCTAATATTTGAACCTTTAATGACCATATTATTATTTGTAAAAAGACTTTTTTGTCCATATCGTAACCGTTGCATTTTCTGCCATGTTTGTCGAGC
Organism: Astragalus membranaceus; assembly: GCA_039519185.1. Classification (NCBI taxonomy): domain Eukaryota; kingdom Viridiplantae; phylum Streptophyta; class Magnoliopsida; order Fabales; family Fabaceae; genus Astragalus; species Astragalus membranaceus. Next base: position 53,040,816 of record CM076854.1, on the reverse strand, counting down.
ACGATGTTCTTGCTGATCGCGACACCAATGCAGACTTATTCTGGTAAATCGCTCTTGAAATTGTCTCTTAAGGTATGTCTTTGGATTATTATTTCAAGTTGCAATTGTCAATTTCACTTCAACTATATATCTTGAAAAATAAAATTAGGAAACTCAAATTCATGAATAGAGCAACAACCAAAATGAAAATGAGAATTAGCAGAAACCCCCCTCAAGAATTGTTATGACTTGTTGAATCGATGTTATTGGTGGATTCGAAGGGTGGTTGGGTGACAATGGCGTAAGACATCATGTGTGCATTGATAGTGTTCTGGAGTCAACCAGGGGGTCCCATTAGCAAAACCAGGAGGTGCGCTTAGCAAGTAATATGGATCAGCCCAACCGATTCAGCCCATATCCACCTCATGCGAGCCCAACATGCTTGGACGGTCAAGATCGACTCTACCCATCCAACGATCCACGAGAGGGCACGATTTCCTATAAATACAGGCAAATTTTGCCCTAAGAAAGGTTCAATCTCTAATCCTTAGTACCTTCACTCATATATTCGATATACTGACTTGAGCGTCGGAGTGGCTTGCAGGTACCCCCCCCCCCCCCCCGGCGCTCACTGACCTACTGACACGACAGCAAGGGACCTACCAACAGCAGTCCACCAAAAAGCTGCTCGGTACAGAACATTGGCGACCACAGTGGGAGATTTTTATCTTTTCACACAATCATAACTCAAACTTTTCTCTTGCTGTGCGATGGCTCCCAAACGCAGACCCCGCACTCAAAGCACTGTCATGCCCGCACCCCGACCGGAAGGTACCCCCCGAGGGCAACGTCGAGACTATACAGGACGAGGGCACCAGTCAACCTGCCCAGCCCTCTGACGTGAATCAGCTTTTGGACCTCCTGGCCAGTCGCACTCAAGCTATGTTGGAATAGGAAGCACGACTAAGGGAGATTGAAAGGCGTGTGAACACCCTGCCAGAGCAACCTCCACTCAGCAGGGGGACAGTTCCTCCAACGACGGTGACCTCAAGGCGCCACCGGTCCCCACCTCGGAGACATCATATCCACCGCTCTCCCCCAAGGCGAAGGAACGTACATCGCTCTCCCCCCACGCGACGCGGGCATGGGGGATCAGGCTCACCCCCGGGAACCTATCGGCCTCATGACACCCACTCCAGCACCTCCTCACACGCGTCCCCTGACACTCATGAGAGGTCAAGGAGCCGGGTCATCACCCGCAGAAGGAACCACCGGGATTCTCCATCGAGGAGATCCCCTGAGCGACGCAGGTATCAAGAGCTGGGCTATGAAAACACCTCCCCCCCGAAACTCAAGAGAATTTTCAGAGGAGGGGCCGTTTACGAGAAGGGTAGACGAATGCCAAATCCCAAGGGCATTGGAAAAGTTGCCAAATCTCAAGATGTACGACGAGACTGGAGATCCGGACGGTCATCTGGCACACTTCTCCCTAATGATGCACTACAGGGGCGCCTGGGAGCCCGTCCATTGCAAAATCTTTCCCCTCGCTCTCGAGGGTTCCGCATTAGAGTGGTTCCAAGAGCTGAGGCCGAACTCCATATCCTTATGGGGGCAACTGGCGAGAATGTTCACGGCTCGTTTCACTGCCTCCCGGCTAAAGCCCAAATCCGAAGAAGTACTGAGAGCCGTCAGGCAGCATAACCACGAGACACTAAGGGAGTATATTGAGCGCTTCAATAAGGAAGCTTCGGGCGTTCGAAGTTTGGAGGACAGGCAAAGGTTGTTCTGGATGAAAGATGGGTTGAAAAAGGGAAGTTTGTTCCAGGTCGATGTAGGCATCAACAAGCCTAGGAACTTGGGCGAGTTCCTTCGAAGATCCCAGAAATACATGAACTATGAGGAGGATGATATGGCTTACCCAAGGTAGCCAAGGCAGGGGGCGACAGGGAAGTCACCCAGGAGATACGCTGGCGAAAGGTAACAAGAGGCGTACACCGTGAGGGACGCCCCCCAAGACTCTCAGGTCTTACACCCGCTCGTCACCTCAAGGGCGCAAATCCTGACTGAATGTGCCAACGCTGAATTCAAAGACATCAAGAGGCCAGAGCCTTTGGTGTTGAAAGAGGGCCAGAACCCCTCGAAGAAATGGTGCCGCTACCATCAAAGCGGAGGCCACGACACCGATGGCTGTCGAGCGCTGAAGGAAGATATTGAGGAGTTGATCCAGAAAGGAAAGTTGTCACAGTACGTGAAGAAGGAAGGGGAACCGAGTGGATCGCGCAAAAGAGCCTGATCCCCCGAAGGTAGATACAAGTCCCCTAGGAAGGGGAAGGCCCCAGTCGTTGATGGGGTCGAAAATGCCAATGATGAATCAACCGATAAAGAGGACACCCGGAAGCCCAAAGGAAGGCCAGTGGCCATGGTGATCCACGGGAGAAACCCCCATGCTGGCTGGGGGTCAAACAAATCATTGAAGTGGAAGTGGAAGGAGATCCTCAGCATTGCGCCAAACTCAGTAGCCAGGAAGGGGCCAACCAGGCCGCCCCTATCCTTCGACGACAATGATCTGCTCGATGGGAAACCGAACAAACACGTCCCACTGATCGTCACTGGCATTATCGCCAACGTTGAGGTAAGAAGGATCCTGGTTGACCAGGGAAGTGTAGTAGATATCATCTTCGAAGACCTGCTGCAAGTGCTGAATATCTCCCCCGATGACCTGACTCCATACCGAGGAGGGGACCTAACCGGGTTTAATGGATCGAAGACAAAGCCGCTCGGCCACCTAGAGCTAATGGTCACCTACGGAAACCCCGACGGTAAACCGCCATTGTTCAAAACTGTGAAAACACCCTTCCTGGTCCTCCCATGTAAGTTAGTCTACCTGTGCATCATTGGGAGGCCCACGTTGGGGAAGTTGGAGGCAGTCACCTTAACGGTCCATCTGAAAATGAAGTTCTACACTCTGGAGAGTGAGGTGGTGACCCTTCAGGCGGACCTGGGAGCAGCACGCAGGTGTTTCTACATGAGCTTTAAAGATGAGAAGGAGACCGTCGAGCTAAGAAGCTCGGGTAAGCGGTTCAGAGAAGAAGCTGGGGTGAATCTGGCAGATTGGGATGCCAGAAGTGACTCAAGTAGTGAAGAAGAAGCGGAAAGCCAACCTAAAACCAAGGGGTCAAAAAAGGCTATGAAGAAGTTCAAACCGGATGGAGAATGTCCTCACCTCCTTGAGGAGGTTAAAAAGAAGCTCACCATCCACCCAAGGGAGAACGGGGACCTATTCCTCTATTCTGCATCTGGCTCGTAGTTCCAATGCTTAGAACGTTTTCTCTAAAGAAGTTGGTTGTTTAAGTTTAACACGTCTACTTTAAGAAGTTGGTTGTTTAAGTTTAACACGTCAAAACAATTTACAACACGCGTGCGAAGGAATTAAACCTTACTATTTACGGTTCAAGATATTGTTTCGCAAATCACAGTTTTTGCTCTAGCACCATAGAAAAAACCAAGAGAAATTGGCGCCCAATACAGAAGCAGCCAGTGCCCAGGAGAGCGCCTGGCAGGGCGCCTATAAGGAGCAGCCAGCGCCCATGAGGGCGCCTGGCAAGAGGTGGTCTGAAAGCCAAGTCCCGACTCAAACAATAGGGGACCAGGCAACCAGGCAGAACCAAGGCACGAGTCGACCTACTCGGTTCACGAAGCGGCTATCAAGAGACGTCGCAACCTCTGATGGGTGAGTTAAGTTCGGATCGATTCTGATAAATTCCCGTCAGAGTCCTAAGGCGCGAAGCGGCATATCGAAAAGGTCGCAACCTTTGATGGGTGAGTTAAGTTCGGATAGATTCTGATAAACTCCTGTCAGAGTCCCTAGATGGGCGAAGCGGCATCGCAAATGTCGCAACCTCTAATGGGTGAGTTAAATTCGGATAGATTCTGATAAACTCCCGTTAGAGACCTAAGGCGCGAAGCGGCATATCTAAAAGGTCGCAACCTCTGATGGGTGAGGTAAGTTCGGATAGATTCTGATAAACTCCTGTCAGAGTCCCTAGATGGGCGAAGCGGCATCGCAAATGTCGCAACCTCTAATGGGTGAGTTAAATTCGGATAGATTCTGATAAACTCCTGTTAGAGACCTAAGGCGCGAAGCGGCATATCGAAAAGGTCGCAACCTCTGATGGGTGAGTTAAGTTCGGATCGATTCTGATAAACTCCTGTCAGAGTCCCTAGATGGGGGAAGTGGCATCGCAAATGTCACAACCTCTAGTGGGGAATTTAAATCGGATCGATTCTGATAAACTCCTGACAAAGATAACATTGCCACGAGACGATAGGAGGTGATACGTTCAGAAGTGTGAAAAATAAGCAAGACAAAGGAAACGTGGATATAACGTAAAATCATCAGTCAGGCTCCATAAAGCAAACGTACAACGAAATCCAACAGGACAAAAAGAAATTAGAAGTCAAAAACAACTGAACTTCTAGAAGAAATAATCAGGGGGCAATGACGTCGAAATCAACCATGTTGGAACGATATCTAACAATCCTCCCATCTACAGCCTCATGGTCAAACCGGAAGATGCTCGACTCAAGAACTGCATCCGGGTACGTGCACTGAACATGACCTATCGCTTTATCATAGGCAGCATAGGAGAAGCCCATGGCTTGCCCGGCCATCTCCCACACCCTTTCCTCGGCCGCATCTTTCTGTTTCTTCATACTGTCCAACTCAGATTGGAGCTCCTCCATTTGCTTCTGATAACGACCAGCAGCGTCTCTTGCCCGACGAGCAGATTCCAGCGCTTCGGGTAAATCCACCTGAAGCCGGCTTATATCCAAGAGAAGCCGATCCCTTTCCCCGATCACCCCTGCGCAAAGAGAGAAACAAACACGACAAAGTTTAAAACCAACACCACCAGCGCCCATGAGGGCACCTGGCAAAGCACCTCTAAGAAAGCAGCCAGCGCCCATGAGGGCGCCAGACAGGACACCAAGGTCAAAACGGGCGGCGCCCATGAGGGCGCCTGACAGGGGTGGTGGCCCGTGCAGGTTTGATGAATACCGTAAGAAATGACTCAAGAGGATTACCTGAACGAGATCCACACTTCTTTTCAGTTTCCCACTTCGCATGCTGGCCTTCCCCAATTTTAACCATGTGCGCGGCAAGTGCGAAAGGATGCTCATAGAAATGATCACGCTCTTCGGGAGAGAAGATAATTTCACCCTCTTCGTCAGCAGGGGAGGAAGCCCAACAGGGGAGGGACAATCAGCAGAAGGAGGTCCCTGAGCACAACTTCTCTGGCGCTTGGACTTACTCTGAGTCCCCTGGGTGCTGGAGTCGACTGGAACCTTCGGCAACATAAGTAAATAATTTATCAAAAGAGAAAACAAAGATACATCAAGACCTAACAAGCAACCTAAGAGCTTGGCAGCTTCAGGAACCGTGGAAGCCTTGGGCAGCTCACTACACAAAAACTTTTGTGGCACAGTGGACAAGCCACCGACGATCAGCATGCTCAAAGTCCTCTGCTCAGGATCAGATAACGCAGATGGGAGGACGCAATAAGACCGAGAGGTGCGGTCAGCATCGACATTACACCACCCAAGGCGAAACTTATCCTGAACCAGACACCCTTGTTCATCAAAGAAGCCCATGCTGTCGACGACCTTCTCACTAGAGGGAACGAGGTAAAAATACTTGAACCTCCAATCATGCTGGTTATCTGAGTACACTTGAAAGAAAGTATAGTTTGTCCGACATTTCAAATGCACAAACTCGTAACGAATGACGCCATCCGAAGTATCTCGACGACGCTGCACCTCGAAGATAACCATAAAAACCCTCAAGCTGCATCTTCTTTGAAGAACTCTCATCACCAGCTCGAAACACTTCACAAAACACCACGAATTTGGGTGGAGCTGAGAGGGAGCTATCTTAAGGTGATTCATAACCTCCAGTTGAAAGGGTGTAAAGAATGGGGAAACCCGCACCTTGTAAACCACACTGTCAAACATCATTAATTTTCTACCGTCGGGGACTCTGCACACCCTATCTTGGGTGTCAACCACCTCAACCCGCCAGTCGCCTCCCAACGCATCTTGCAGACAGCGGGGAGGCTCTTTTCCTAGAAGGTAGAAGCTCCTGGCGAAACAAACAACACGAGCAACCCAGTCATAACTAAAACCCCCAATCTCCACCACTTCATGCTCAAGCGGCAGATCATCATCAGAAGAAGTATCAACAAAGCCAAGGTCGCCAGTCCCCTCCGAAGGCACGGTATCACCAGTCCCCTCTTCAAAGTCGTCAGCTTGACTCTTAGCAAGGTAAGCGGTAAGGTGCATCCGAGCCGTCTTCTTCGTCCTTGCCATCTCTCAACTTACGGGACAAGGGGCAGAACAAGCAGTCACGAGACAGACAGGAAAACTTAGAGACAACCCCCCTCCCCCGAGGTTGGAGACTTTGCAAGACAAGACATGCTCAAAAGAACAAAGAAGCTAGAAAGATAAACGGAAAGTCCGCCCAGAAGTTACCTCAGTAAATTAGAAGCGGCAAAGACTCGCGGGAACGTCAATGGATGATGGTAAGAGCAACTCCCCTCGACACCAATCAAGCCCTGAAAATTCATAGGTAAGAAGGCAGGTTAAGAGTCGGGAGGAGCAGCAAAAATAAAGTGGAGTGCCAAGCACACATCCACACACCGCCAGCGCCCAGGAGGGCGTCTGTGAAGAGGCAGCCAGCGCCCAGGAGGGCACCTGGCAGGGCGCCTGTGAAGAGGCAACCAGTGCCCATGAGGGCGCCTGGCAGGGCGCTAATATGAAGCAACCAGTGCCCATGAGGGTGCCTGGCAGGAGGGCACTGTCAACAACGTAAATAAACAGTAACGAACAACAAATACTTACCAGGAAGAAAAGACGTTGAAACAAGTGGACTCTACTCCCTCCTCTCCTTTTTAAGGAGGCACTAGGTTGGTGACTTGGTCCCCACTCCTTCTTCCTCCTTGAAGTAGGCACTGGGGTTAACAATTACTTGGCCCCTACTCCTTCCCACCCTCCAAGAAAGCGCTCCAATGATGGATTGGTCCCTACTCCTCCACGAAATTTTAAAATAAGAAAATGTGGACCACAAGACAAATACCCGCCTATTTATAAGAGTTAGCGTTTCGCGCAACACCACGGATCTGGCAGATCAACTTGGCCCATATCCACTACGTACAAGCCCAATACGCCTGTCACCTTAAGACGTGCTAAAACACAAAAAAGATAGAAAAGCAGGCTAAAAGACAAGATGAGCAGAAAAGAAAATAAAGTAAAGTGCCAAGCACTCGTCTACACAAGTCGGCACCCAAGAGGGCGCCTGGCAAGGAGGGCGCCCATGAGGACGCCTGCAAGGTAGCAACCAGCGCCCATGAGGGCGCCTGGCAGGAGCTGGGGGGCGCCATGGGGGCGCCTGGCAGAAGTAACCTGCGCCCATGAGGGCGCCTGGCAGAAGCAACCAGCGCCCATGAGGGCGCCTGACAGGACCAGGAGGGCGCCCATGGGGGCGCCTGGCAGAAGCAACCAGGCCCATGAGGGCGCCTGGCAGAAGCAACCAGCGCCCATGAGGGCACCTGGCAGGAGCTGGGGGGCGCCATGGGGGCGCCTGGCAGAAGTAACCAGCGCCCATGAGGGCGCCTGGCAGAAGCAACCAGCGCCCATGAGGGCGCCTGGCAGGACCAGGAGGGCGCCCATGGGGGCGCCTGGCAGAAGCAACCAGGCCCATGAGGGCGCCTGGCAGAAGCAACCAGCGCCCATGAGGGCGCCTGGCAGGACCAGGAGGGTGCCCATGAGGGCGCCTGGCAGGGGGAAGTCTGAAAGCAAATCCTTCACAACGGGGTGGTCAGCACTATGCAGTAAGACACCCACGAGAGCACCGAACCTTGTCTCGCAAAATCTGCTCCACGATAAGCCATCCAGCACACGCAAGCAGGGAACAACAGCCAAGGCACCCAGGAGGGCGCCAACTCTCTAAAACAAACAAGCACCCGGGAAGGCGCCCACGAGGGCACCAGCATCAGGATGTCTTGGCACAGGGCGCCCAAGAGGGCGCCAACCTCAGAGCACTTGGCACAAGGTGACACCAACATCAGGATACGCCACCCTAGTTTGGTGCCGGGCACAAGGATTACACCGAAGGAGGTGTGAGTCACGGTCGCAACAAATTGATCTCATACGACCCGACAAGACAGACAAAGCAACGCTTAGAAATTTTTTCTCCTTTTCTACTCTAGAGAGTGAAAATGACAGAACACGGTTGTTACAAAGGCAGTGTCCGGCGTAACCTCACAGATCTGGCAAACCGAAGAAAATCCTTCACGCCAAGATCATCCTTCGGAATAATCTCGGCTTGGGGGGCAACTGTTCTGGAGTCAACCAGGGGGTCCCATTAGCAAAACCAAGAGGTGCGCTTAGCAAGTAATATGGATCAGCCCAACCGATTCAGTCCATATCCACCTCATGCGAGTCCAACATGCTTGGACGGTCAATATCGACTCTACCCATCCAACGATCCACGAGAGGGCACGATTTCCTATAAATACAGGCAAACTTTCCCCTAAGAAAGGTTCAATCTCTAATCCTTAGTACCTTCACTCATATATTCGATATACTGACTTGAGCGTCGGAGTGGCTTGCAGGTACCCCCCCCCCCCCCCCCCCCGGCACTCACTGACCTACTGCCACGACAGCAAGGGACCGACCAACAGCAGTCCACCAAAAAGCTGCTCGGTACAGAACAGATAGGAATTTCTTTAAAGAATTTTTGTTGTTTGTTGTTGCTAGAATTTGAGATGTGAAGTTGATTTTTTCCTTTGCAAAGACTATATAGTTCTCAATGATGTTATGCATACTCCAGAGATGATGAGGAAGAATTTCATTCTAGTCATTATTTTATTTAAGTTGGGTTTGCCCAAACCATATGGCTAATTTGTATACCCTTACAAAGATTTCTATCTTTGCAAGGAAAAGTTATGTAGTTGATGGACATTTTATTTGGAAGTTGAAATTAATTAAATTATGTCTTTCTAGTTTAATTTTACCGTGATTATCAAAAAAAAATGATTTTATTGAGGAATTGTAATACCCTAATTTCGTCCGTCAGACTAACGCAAATGATTTCAATTCGCACCTAGCGTGTGCGGGTCGCTTTTAATTGTGCACGCATTGTCGTTCTCGTTGTGCCACATTTCTCTCTTAATTGTGCACGCATTATTGTTCTCGTTGTGCCACGTTTTTTAATTGTACGCGCGTTATTGCTTTCATTGCGTGAGCGTGATTGTTTCTCGTGGCATACGAGCCCCTTTTTTTTTTTTGTTTGTACTCGTTTTTTTTACCATTTGCTATTAGTTTAATTATCTTTATTGTTATGAAAAAATCCAATAAAAATCAATTTCTGAATTAATGTTTTTATTATTATAAACAGTTTTTTTTTACAAATAAGAGGTACAACCTAAGTCAACTTTGATGTAGGTGAAGACAAAAAAATTAATTACAATTGGTACAAAAATTAATTAAAAAGCAAAAAGAATACAAAAAAATAATAAAGCAAAAACAAAAAAAAAGAGACAGCAGCCTGCGACTTGCTGCTTTCCCTCTCCATGAAGCTACAAGCCCAAACTTCCTTCTTCTGGTCCCTTTTCTTGCCTCCCATTTTCAGCAAAGGAAACCTGGCAGCATTGGCAGGTACCACCCTGCAAGCTGCTGCTCCACTGCTTCAATCTGCTCCACTGCAACAGCTTGGTCTCCTAAGGGTTTTGATTCCCTGCTCCAACACCACCCCTACACCAGAATTCCCAGCCTATAAATACCAATGAACTGAAATCAGTTAACACACACACAGATACACATAACAACACAACTCTGATATTAAGTTGATGTTAGAATCAGATAAAAAGAGTAGCACAGAGTAAAAGCTTGGGACTAGTTCAGGAAAGAAGGGTTGAAAAACATACTTGGAGGTCCAAAGGAAGAGCTTCAAGCAGTAGAGAGAAAGGTACATATATCAGTTTTTTTTCTTTTTTGCAAAATGAAATGACTATTGTTTTCATACATATGCCTCTCGAGTAGGCCAACCAGTGTCTTCTGCATCTGTTTAATCAAAATGGCTAGTGGAACAATACAACTTTTCTTTTAAGTAATATATATATTTTTTATAACCAAGCATGTATAAGAATGCAGAGGGTAAAGGGAGAGGAAAACTGTTCTTATCACTGTTATGCCTCTGTTCTGTTTTTTTTTGTTCAAAATGATGGTAGTCAAAAAAGGGAGTGAAAGGAAAAAAAAGTAACAAAAAAAGAGAAAGCAGAATCGGATTTACCTCACCGGAGCACCGGTCGCCGCCGCGTCGCCGCCGCCGTGAGCCTCACCTTCTCTTCGCCACACCCTCTGCCGTACCACCACCGTCACAGATCCGCCCAACCACAGTACACCAAAACCATCGTCCTCACCGCCCTTTCCTCCACCACGAACAACCACCGCCGTCGCAAACCCCCTCTTCGTACCACATCAACCCCGTACCCCTACAAACAGCCACGCCTCCACCAGCACGCAACCACCGTGAGCCACCCATCACCACTGCGAGCCAAACACCGCCACACAACCACCGAAACCCCCCCCCCCCCCCCTGTCGAACCAGCCACCATCGGAGCCACCCCTACAACCCACTACCGCTCCCTTCTTTTCTCCTTCGTTCACCGTCCCATCTCCCTGTTTTAGCCATCGCTGACGGTAAAGGGGGGTGGCCATAGAATCTGGATCCGTGAGAAAAGGGGCGAGCTACGGCGCTAAAAAAAACGGAGGAGAAGAGAGAGTGAAGTCGTGGGGAGAGGAGAAGAATTTCGGTTTTGAGTGAGTTGGAGAAGGTGAGGATCGGTTGAGGGAGAGGAGGCAGAACGGAGAAGAGGGGGAGTGAGGGCGTGGCCAGCGGCGCTGAGGGAGAGAGAAGAAGAAAATTAGGTTTGACACTTTGGGGGTGGGGGGTGCCGCGTGAGGGAGAGAGTAAATTAGGGTTTCCATTTTAGGGTTGGGGCTTTTATGGTATTAACACAGGGGTAGATTCGTCTTTTCGCGTTTATTTTTTTTTCAGATTGCTAACCACACCCCACGTTTTACTCAGCACGCCCCCTTCTGAAAGCCCACGATTTTTTTTCTTTTTGAAACGGACCAACCCATCAAAAAGATAAAAAACGCAGCCCAGCTTACAAAAAAGGGCTGGGCTCTCTATCTGCACCCCAGTTTTAATAATACACCCCTCCTTTTATTTACACCCTTATTTTACTGCTGCACCCCCCTGTTCCCTTTTTTTTAAATTTTGTTTCTTTCCTCTAAGTAAACCTTTTTTTCACCAACTTTTTTTCCAAATAACGAATAAATGTTTTCCTAAACATAAAATTAGTTTGTTATTAATGGTCACTCTGAGCTTAGCTTGTTTGACCGGTGATAACAGCTTTAGTTTTCAAACGAGCTATGAGCGACGACCACTCTGAGTTTTACTTGTTTGGTCGTCTCGAGTACCTCTCCTGATTTCAAAAATAAATAAAAAAAACATCAAACACACAAACATTTTCTACCCCAAGAACTACGTAGCTTTGATTTGTCCATCGCACCTGGAGATACGTAGGAGCAGGGGCCCACTCCTGTCAAGCGCAAAAAAACTAAATTTTTTATTAAGTCTTCCTCTTCAATTTTGCAAATAATAAAAAGGTAAATTAAAGTATTTTCTTTAAATTAACTATCTATCTACACATTAAATTAAATGGTAACCTTTCTCTTGAAAGGATGCTGTGGGGTGCTAATACCTTCCCCGCGCATAATCGACCCCCGAGCCCAAAAATAAAGGTTTTTTCAATGTTTTCCTATTTAATAAATATTGATGGCGGCTTCATTGCAAAAATGACGAAGAATCCCCTCCTTCGGATTTTTCGGTCGCTACAGCTGGCGACTTCACTGGGGATAGTTTAGAGGGTCAAGCCTAATTTAATTAAATGTGTAGATTATTGTTAATTTAATACCTTTTTACCTTAGCGTTCATATTTGCCAGTCTATTCTTATTTTTATTTATTTATGGCCTTATTGAACCTTAGGGTAGAAAACTTTTGTACTATTATCTGTATTTCTTTTGCAGCTTGTGTGGTCTAGGTATTATGCCTGTGTCACACACGTCACCTACACATGTTTATTCACACACTTTTGAGTGGGGCCTTATACCCAGGTCTGAAAATTAACCTAGGACGAGTGGAGATTATTAGTGACAGTCATTCTGGATTGGATTTTATCTGTCTGACTCTCATGAAAGTCTCAACCAGAGTATGCTCTTTCATGGTATCCCACACCAGGTAGCTCGCTATCGTTGTGGATCATATCATGGAGGGGATTTTAGCTCTGGAAACCTTTGTGAGGAAGTGAATAGAGCCACCTGAGAGATTGATCACGTAAGTGACCCTAGACCGTGACCTACATATAAGACATAACCTGTTTAGGACACAAGGGCATTTCACCTACCCGCTGCATCATTACAGATTTTTTTTTAAATTGTTTTTTTTCCTTTTCCCAAAAAAAAAAAAAAAAATCAAATCATCTAAAACCGTTTTATTATTACTATTATTCTTTTTTTTTCTTTTAAATATATAGGATGTGACACATAGTTAACACCTTCTCAAAGATGAATCACTAAATCTTCCCTAATTTTTTAACACGCGTGGCATCATTCTTTCATCCATCATATAGCATCATTATTTCACAAAATATAAAAAAAATCCTCACATGCATGTTATTCATCTCATTTAGGTTTGCCGAGAATTGTAAGAGGCTCAAAAATTGTGTCATAAGCAAGACAATATGGGATCAAACGGTGAAGCAGTTTGTAACATCCCTAATTTTTAAAGACTCGTACTATGATGCCTAAGACCGAGAAATTATTTGTGGGAATAATTGGTCGTGTCTCGGGGATTAATAGTCGAGCAAAAGTCCAAAGAAAACCTACTCTACATTTAATTGTGGCTTAGTCATAAATTAAATGAACAATTCAGCTGAAGGGTAAAATCGTCAATTTACCTCACATCGAAGATGTATCAGTTGAGTGAGCAATTAATCTCGAATCGAATGAGGATTAGCCGAGAAACCTATGCCGAGCGGAAAGCCATAAGATTATTGGGGCTTTAGCTTCAAAACCAAGACTTAATGGGCCAAGGGCATTTTGGTCATTTCCACGTCCCTTAAGCCCGTAACCCAAATTACCCAACACCAAATACACTCCTCAATTCCACAAGACCATAACCATGATTGTTAAGAGAAATTATAGGTTAGTGGTTAATTAGAAGTGTATCAAAGTAATAAAATGGACTAAAGGGTAGTATGGTCTTTTCATGCCCTTAAATGAGCTTCAGCTGAAAAGCCCCTGCATCAGGCCTCACTCCCATACAACTCATTTTCTGAAACTCAGAAAAAACATAGCATCAAGAGAGAGAGAAAGAGGAGAAGGCTAATGGAGAGAAGAGAGGAGAAGAAGTGGAAAATCCCAAAGCCTTGATGCATGCAAGTGATCTTCATGCCATCCTTCACCATTTTTCTTCCTCTACCATTTGATACCACTGTTGCTGATCATCCTCCCCTATATCTCCATCCACCATTTTCGAGTAGAAGAAGGATGGAGCTGGGATTTCCAAGTTAGAGGGTGAAGATGCAAGTCCAACAAATTTCTGGGTAAAACCCGTAGGGTATACCTTCAGTGATTTCATCGTATCGCCCTGCACACAACTCCGATGATCGTGATTCTTGTTCCTCTGGAAACTAGACTCGAGGCTCTTCATTTTGGGCACAAGAACCGTATGATTTCATGGAGAAATGAAGGAGATATAATGTCCCCAAGTTACGGTTTCAGAATCTGCCACTGTACTGAACCAGTCACATAGTTTCGGTGATATCTCTCAATCTACTGGATGCATGCGCGTGAAACTTCTTCCATCTGAAAGTAGACGAAATTATCTTCACAATGGGCACTGATTTGAGTAGATTTGGTCACGGATTGACCAAATTATGCCTGTTGCAAAACTGTGTCATGTTGCTGGAAAACAGGAAGAAGAATGCTGGAAATGTGGTTCGTTAAATTTGAGTTCGGTTCGCCGAAGTCTCGAACGCCATCAGTTCGATATACTGAAGTGGGGTTCAGTAACAAGAATTTGATGGAATTACTGGTTGTGCATGTGGGACCCATCGAGTTCAAATGCGGAGGCACTAGGAGCGTGTACGTGACTACGGGGATTGTTCGAGTGGTTACAATCCGGCCGTCCGTGTTTCGACGTGATTTCTCGGCAATCGTCAACCGGGTGAGTTCTACTCACGGATAGGGATATTTTTCGTGTCTTGAAATATTATCGGGTTGAGTCATAAGGCAATTATCAATTTTCGAAAGATTTTGGAACCGAAAACCGTTTTTGAGCAATATCGCGTTTTTACGGTTTTTATTGAATTGTTGAACAATTTGCGAAATTGTATTTTAAGTGCTTTCACTGGAATATGGTCTGGAACGTTGTTTATTAAATCCGTTTTCAGGTTGGAGAACGATCGGAATTCGATTTGGGCGAGAAATGGAAAGCGGAATGAGAAACTAGAATTCAGTAACAGAACAGGCCGCACGGGTCGTGCGCCCCTGGGCACGGACCGTGCGTCCTCTTCGGATTGGCTGTGTGATTTTGGTAAATCACGCACGGGTCGTGCGCCCCCGGGCACGGACCGTGCGTGAGCTGCTGTTACCGGACTCCGATTTCTCATTTCGTCGCTCCTTTCGATCCCGAATCATTTCTAATTTTCTCCCCAACCCACTTTAAGGATATTGCCTTATTGACAACCGTATTTTGAACTTATTTAACTCATGATTTTGAAAAAGAGTTTCAAAAGCATATTTGATTGAAAAATCGAAACCCTAGTATACGTGTGGGTACGCCGTCTGATGGACTGACTGAATATATATGTTTATATATGTTAATTGAATTTGATTATAATGCCGGATGTTTATAAATTCATCAAAACGGGTTATAAGTCAATAATACATTACAAAATGATTATAATGCCGGATGTTTATAAATTCATCAAAACGGGTTATAAGTCAATAATACGTTACAAAATGATTATAATGCCGGATGTTTATAAATTCATCAAAACGGGTTATAGATCGATAAGATATAACTTATCTAAAAAGATTATATGATTGATCCTTTGGTGATCGGAAAGATATATATTATCTAACTCTCGAGAAATTGATGCGTATTGTCATATGTATTGCGTTGGGTGACGACCCGACAAGTAGCATACTAGGGAGGGTAGTCATGACCCCTTACCTAGGCCCTGGATGTGTTTTGGCGTGGTCAACTCACGGGTTGCCGGGATTAGCAGTGGTGCAGTCGGCTTGTGCTAAGTTAATGGTTATAAGTAACATTGCCGGGATTAGCAGTTGTGCAGTCGGCAGATGTTAAGCTGTAGCTACCGGGATTAGCAGTTGTGCAGTCGGTTGAGATAAGCTATTAAAAAAAAAAAACATAATGGAGAACATTGCCGGGATTAGCAGTTGTGCAGTCGGCCGATGTTAAGCTATAGCTACCGGGATTAGCAGTTGTGCAGTCGGTTGAGCTAAGCTATTAAAAACATAATTAAGAACACTAATTGCCGGGATTAGTGGTTGTTGCACGGTCGGCATTTCGATTAATCAATAAGACATTGTTATGTCAAATTTTGTTGTAACGGTTTAATAATCGAACCGAGTGTCAGTGAGGGGGCACGGTAGGACTCACTGAGACAAGTTGTCTCACCCAATCCATATTTGTTGTTTTTACAGAGAACAGGTTATAAGGACAGCAGGCGGCACAGTTGGGATGTCGGGTTCGAGGAGAAGAGTGAAGATTGATTCATTTATAGTTGTCCTTGTTCTTCTGTAGCTGTATCTGTATTCGTCGTATGACTCGAGCTTGTATTATTTGATTTATTAGTTTCCGCTGTTTCTTGTAAAGATGTATATCTGAACAGGAATTTTTATACTCTGATTTGTACCAAATTGTATATTTAGGTATTTCTTTGTTAAAGAAATACAGGGGGGTTACACAGTTCAAACCCTGAATTACCCTACAGTGAAGCAGCCCAATCTGACGAGCTTAAGAGAATGTGCGGGTTGGTTGCCGCCCATCGAGCGCAGGTCTTTCGATAGAACTTATGGGAAGATTATTATGTTATTACGGTTGGAAGTGCAAACAAATGCCATTGCTGCCCTGAGCCAATTCTATGACTCCTCCTTGAGATGCTTCACTTTCAAAAATTTCCAGATGGCACCTACCCTGGAAGAATATACGCAGATCGTTGGTTTTCCTCAACGAGACACTAGGCCCTACCAATACCAGGGGCATTACTACACAGATGAGAAACTTGCCTCAATGTTACAAATCAGCAAAGAAAGTTTGAAACTCCAAAAGAAAAACCGAAATTGCATTGTAGGGTTCCCGCAAGAGTACTTGGAAAGTCAAATGAAGTCCTTCGCCGACGCTAGAAATTGGGGTCCTTTCAAGCAATTGTTAGCTTTAACTATCTTTGGGATTGTGCTATTCCCGCGCCTTGAAAGATATGTGGACACAACCGCTATTGGTGTGTTCCTATCCTTCAAAGATGAAGAAAACCCAACCAACCCAATTCCAGCCATTCTTGCAGACACTTACTGTACCTTCACTCATTATAGTGAGCTAAAAGGAAAAAGGATATCCTGCTGCCTACAAGCCTTGTATGTCTGGCTTCTTACCCATGCCTTCGTCAACAAAGTTAAGGTAGAAGGCCCAATTGAAGACGCTAGAGGATGTGATGTGGGGTCAATGAATACCGGTGAATGGTTGCAAGTGCTAAGGGGCCTTCATGAGTACAAGGTTCGTTGGCACCCATCGTGGTGGAAAAACCGGCCTACGGTAATTTTTCAGTGTGGAAGTTTTCAAAATGTCCCACTCATGGGGACAAGAGGATGCATAAATTACAACCCTTCTCTGACTCTAAGACAGCTAGGGTACCCCATGCGAAATCCGCCCACCGAAGACATGTTAATCCCTTTTTACCTCCATGAGGGAAGCCCAAAAGAGGTTGACATGCTCCGGAAGATTTCTCAAGCGTGGGACATGGTTGTCCGCAAAGGACAAGAGCTTACTAAGAGGGGCGGCGATAAGGAACCCACCTTTCGTCAGTGGCTCCAAAAAAGGATCCAAGACACCCGATTTCCTTACCGAAGCGCACTACGGGTTGAGGAAGAAGTAGCTGAACCTACCCTTCCCACTGTCGAAGAGTTAGATAAGCTCAAAATGGCCTTGTCAAAAGATGAAGAAGAAAAGAAGGGCTTATAGGCAGAATTAGATAAGGTGCTTCTAAGAAACCAGAAATTGGAGGAGGAAAATACAACTAAGTCATCGGCCATTGAGGATAGCCGCAAGCAACTTAAGATTGAAGAAAAGAATAAACAAGAGGTCCAGAAATACCTGAGAGGGGCAAAGGAAGAACTAAAGCGATGCAACCTAAAGATGAATCAAGCCATTGATGATGCGCATGAATGGAAAGAGTTATGGGAGGAGTCAATGATTGCAGAAAAAACCGCACAAGGCTTGTTGGCGAAATCAAAGAGAGAATCTCGGATATTGATAGCTGAGCTTGAAGATCAAGTGAAAAGTATCCGGCGGGATAAAGAGACCATTGAAGAAATACTCCAAGAATACCAACAAGCCTTGAGAAGGGAGCATGAGAAATCTGATGAGCTGAAAGACCACATCAGATATCAAGAGGAAGTTTACCACCAGCTGAAGATTGAAAGCATCCACTGGGAGAGCCGCTTTGTAGAATTGGTCAGCAGGATAGAAAACCATGAAGTCTTCATAGAGTTGAAGAATGAAAGCTTATACTGGAGAGACAGATTTGCAAAGTTGGCATGGCTGGCCGATCAAGCTATCATGGGTATCCCAAAGCGTCTAAAAGAGGCTGACGCCGCAATGCATCCGTTCAACACCCCGGTCCAAGTTTCCGAATTTATGGAATTTTGCAAAATCCTGATTGCCGAACTTAGGGAGAAGGCTGGTAGCACCACTAGTAGAAAAAGAGAGAGGAGTGGAAAGATGAAAGCTATATGTATTTGAGCGAAATTTAAAAGAGCATTGTAATGTTTTTTTCGAATTTTTATTTCAAGAACGCTGTACTTTTCCCCCATCAATGAAGTTTGTTTGTTCCACCTATTGATCCTCCTTTTGGAAATGCTTGAAACGTTAGTTTATGTACTTATGACAAATCAAGACGCCCTTACAATTCTCGGCCTAAAACAATAAAACTCATGCACACATGCATCACTCATTTTTCATCCATTCACATACTCATATCATGTATCCCGTCAACAGAGAATAAAAGACAAGCTGGTGCGTCAACATCGCTATTGGACTCGTTCTCAGGCCAGATACATGGAAGCAAATCAGGACAATCCGCCTCAAGATAACCTGGATCAAGGCGATCCACATCAGGACGACTTAGGACAGGGTAACCAGAACCTAGGCAATCAACAGCTTAGGGCAGAAATAGATGTGATGAAGCAACAGATGGCTGAGATCTTAAGGGTCCTACAAGCTTTGAAGAATGGGAATACAGATGAAGATGTCTTCGCTGGGAACACTGAAAATCAAGCTACCAACCCTCCTATTCCCAATGGACCCGGAATCCCCCATACAGTGTACCCTACTGGGGCTAACGAACAGGGTTACCAATGGCCTCCTTATGGACTTCCGCAAGGTTACACACCTCCGACAGTCGCTGCCAATCCGGAAGATGGTCCCTCAGGAGTCGTGGGACAAGGACATCCTGCGCCGATAGGTCACAACAGTAACCCGGGGGCACCGCAGATGCACAACCCGAGTCCTATTGTCGCACCACAAAGATTTCCACTCGGCTACACTCCACCGCTGGTAGTCGATGCTCAAGCTCAAGGGTCGAGCCTCAGGAACCCCACTCATTCACATATCCCAAATGTGAACCCAGCCATAGTTCCGATGATTCATCCTTACTATGGTATGAGTGGGCTTCCTCACAACTACTCTATGGAGAACCCTCAAGCCCAAGACAAACTGCAAATGCTGGAAGAAAGGTTGAGAGCAGTTGAAGGATTCAGTATTGGCGCAAGAAATGCACAAGATTTATGTCTCGTTCCAAACGTGGTCATTCCCCCTAAGTTTAAGGTGCCAGATTTTGATAAATACAGAGGAGCAACATGTCCGGCAAGCCACCTAACTATGTACTGTAGGAAGATGGCTGCATTCGCAAATGACGATAAGCTGCTTATCCACTACTTCCAAGACAGCTTAGCTGGGGCAGCTTCAAATTGGTATATGCAGTTGACACCCACTCATATTCGGTGTTGGAAGGATCTCGCTGATGCTTTCCTTAAGCAGTATAAGTACAACACTGATATGGCTCCTGATAGGACTCAGCTACAAAACATGACTAAAAGGGATAATGAGTCCATCAAGGAATATGCTCAGCGTTGGAGAGGACTAGCAGCACAGGTAGCACCGCCTCTGTTTGAAAGGGAAATGGTGTCTATGTTCATGGAAACTCTTCCTTCACCCTTCTATGAAAAACTGATCGGGAGTGTATCATCCAGTTTCTCGGATATGGTTGTTATTGGAGAAAGGCTAGAGAACGGAATGAGGAATGGGAAAATCGCTTATACTTCCCTCGGAAACACTAACCAGAGAAAGCCCTTCTCCGGATTTCCTAAAAAGAAATAAGGAGAAGCCAACGCCATCACGGGAACCGGAAAAACTTCCTACTCCAATCCCTCTCACACCAATCCGTTCTCAGCACAAACACTATCTACCCCACCTAGCCAAAATAACCAAGGCCATAAACCACAAAACTACTCAGCCGGAAAGTTCGTCCAGTTTGATCCAATCCCAATGTCATACTCCGACCTATTTCGCCACCTGCTCAGCCATAATTTAATCACCACCCGCCCGATGAGACAGATCCAGCCCCCTTTCCCTAGAGGCTTCGACCCAAACACCACATGCGAATTTCATTCAGGAACGGTCGGCCATTCCATAGAAAACTGCAAGGCATTGAAGTATGTCGTCCAAGATCTAATCGCCTCGGGCTGGTTGAACTTCAAGGAAAACGGTCCTAATGTGGCTACCAACCCATTACCAGGACATGGGATGCCCTCAACTAATGCAATTGAGGATTCTGCAGAACCGTCCCTAATCAAGAGGGTAGAATGCATCCAGACACCCCTGGAAGTGATTCATGCTAATCTGTGTTCCTTTGGGATTATTGAGAGAGAATGCACTGGAAAGAATCCATGCAATGACCATCACTGCATTGGAAATTGTGAGGCGTTTAAACAAGTGCTTCAGGACCTGTTGGACCGACATGTAATACAAGTGGGCTTTCAAAAGAGGGAGGACCAGGTGTCAACTATCCTATCGAGCAATGGCCAGAACAAGGATACTCGGAAGCCGCTAGAGATCCGCTATACTAAGGACTCGAAGTCGTCCCTGGGTATGCCTAAACCAATCACTATCCAAGTGTCAGCTCCCTTCCCCTACAATGACACCAAAGCAGTCCCATGGAACTACAACGCGAAAGTCCAAGTGAAAGGTCCTCAGAACAATCCTGATGTTGTAACGCCCCAAAATAATTTAATTATTTATTTAATTAAGTTATTTAAGGCTTACAATATTTATTTAATTTAATTAAATAATTCAAGGTTTAATTATTTTATTTTATTTATTAGGAGGCGTTGTCACGAATTGAGTGGTGCGAGCAAGGGCCCGTGATCCACAATTAGGCCCGTGGCCCATTTCCTTGGCATAGGAGTCGACTCATTAGGGGTCTAGGGAGTTAGTTGCAATTCACTCAAGTGAGCAAAAGAAAGAAAAAAAGAAACGTAAGAGAGAGTGAGAAGAGAAGAGTTGCGAAAGGGAGAGGAGAAGAAGAAGAGAGGGCGAAGCACATAGAGAAGAGGAGGAGGCTCGTTGGTGGCTTGCATTCTTCCCTTGGAGCTTGGCTAGCAATTCGACTTCCATAAGGTTAGGGGGTCCTCTTTTTGTTCTTAATAATTATGCGAATTGTGAATTGCTTAGGGTTAGGGTTCTAGGTTAGTTCTATGAATGATTTGTGATGTTAATGATTGATTCATAATATTGTGATGCTTGATGATTGAATTGCTATGTTGGAAATCGCATGATTGATGTTGAATTGTTGCTAAATGCGAATTGTAGACCATATGTTTGAATATATGATTATTTGGTGATTATATGGTGAAATTGAGAATCATGGTGACACTTTAGTAATATATATGTAATTGGGCGTTTTGGTGAATTTAATTTGGTGAATGAAAGTGAAAAAAATTCTGTTTAGAAGCCCCTAGGCGCCTTGGGCGCCATATGCATGTTGCTGAAATTTTCTGTGTTGCGCCTTAGTCATGGGCGCCAGGCGCCCAGCAGTGTGCTGCGCCAGTTTTCCAAAATTCTGTTGCCCTGTGTTGCCATTCTGTGTCACTGTGTTGCTGTGCCTGTTGCCTGTGTTGCCATTCTGTGTTGCTGTGCCTGTTGCCTGTGTTGCCATTCTGTGTCCCTGTGCTGCCAGTTTTGGCACTTGTTGCTTGTGTCATGGGCGCCAAGGGCCCCAAAGTCCTGGTGATAGTTTTGTAAAAATTGTTTTCAGGTTTTTATACTCAGGTAAAATGGCTCATGAAAAATGATTTTGGGCAACAAAGGAGTTGAGTTGCGTATTTTCACTAGGTGCCTAGTGCATGGGCGCCAAAAATGATGTTCAGTTTTTGATAAAATTTTTATTGGGTTTTCATGTCCTGAGCATTTGGCTCGTGTAAAATCAATTTCGAAGAAAAATAAATTTTGTTGCATGTTGGTCTTAGGCGCCTAGTGTAACGCCCCAAAAATAATAGATTAATTTATTTAATTAATTAAATGAAATTGAGTGGTAGAAATAATAATATAATTATTATTTATTACTTAATAAAATAATTATAGGTGTTATTATATGTGAGCCTTAGTTGGGTTGGAAATAATTATTTAATTTGAAGGGAGTGGTGATGGTAATTCCGGATGTTAGGATTGGCCCAAGCCCAAGCCCATTGACTTAGGCCTAGGAGAATTAGTAAGGGTTGGAGACAAGTGTCTCATTTGTGCAAAAAGAAAGAAAAGAATTCGAAGAGAGGAGAGAAGAGAAGAGAAAAGAAAACGTAAAAAGAGAGAGTGAGAAGAGGAGGTCGCGACTTGCAAGAGGAAAGGGAGAGGAGCTTCGCGAATCACTCAAGGAGGAGGAAGAGCTTGTTGGTGTCTTGCAATTCCTTGGAGCTTTGCTTGGTGGTGCGAATTCTAAGAGGTTAGGGGGTCCTCTTTTTATCTTTAATAGCTTATGTGATGAGTAATGCCTAGGGTTAGGTCCTAGGGTGATTTTCTATGAATGATTGGTATATTGTGATGTTGTGCTATGCTGAAGTTTTAATTGTGCAAAGAGATGTTTGATTTGTGTTGAAATTGTACACAATTAGAATGATGCATGCCCATTGTTTGATGCTATGATTGAATGAATCTTTTTTTGTGGAAAAAGGTGATGGTTACTGTTCATATGATAAATTGGCATTGGTGATTTAATTTGGTGAATTTTGGTTGAGAGGAACTCAAAAATTGATGGAGCCTTAGGCGCCCTAGGTGTGTGTGTGTTGCTGGAAATTCTGCCACTGCTGTGTCTGTTGCTGTATCTGGGCGCTGGGTGCCCTCCTGGGCGCCTGTGCCACTGTGTTGCCAGTTTTGGCACTAGGCGCCTTGTGCCATGGGCGCCAAGGGTCCCCATTTTCTGTTGCTTATTTTGCGAAATATGATACTGGGTTTTCATGTCCAAGTTAAATGGCTCGTGCAAAACAATTTTTGGAGTCATAGGAGTTGTGGTCTGTCCTGGCCTTAGGCGCCTAGTGCATGGGCGCCATAAATGCGTGTCACTTTTTGCCAAAATGTTTGTTGGGTTCTCATATTCTGAGTATTTGGCTCGTGAAAAATCAATTTCGAAGTAAAATGAGTTTCCATGCGTGTTTTGCCAAGGCGCCCTATGCATGGGCGCCGTGTTCCTGTGCCAGTTTTGCTAGGCGCTCTGCGCCAGTTTTTCCAGCGCTATCTGGGCGCTAGGCGCCCTGCGCCAGTTTTGCTAGGCGCTCTGCGCCAGTTTTCCCTGCGCCAGTGCCTGGGCGCTAGGCGCCCTGCGCCAGTTTTTGCTGGGCGCCAAAATCAGGATGTTGCCTAAATTTTTCCAAACTTGTTTTTAACGTAACTTTTGACTCGGTTATCCAAATTTAACGGTTCAAAATGCGTTTCGAAGCTAATTTCGGTGTCTATTCAAATGTTCTGGTTTTATGTAAAAATGAGTTATTTTTACTGGTGGTTCTGGACTGAAGTTGCTTTAGGTGTCAAATTTCAATTTTTATTC